>JAIFZK010000013.1:17072500-17822500 GCA_027481765.1 Tenualosa thibaudeaui
CTTGGCTCTGATTATCAAGATAAACACAACAAATACAATCTCACACAATATAAACATGTACAAGCCATATTTAATGACCCATTAGGCCTTTTTAGAGGTTAGGCAGTAGTTCTTGAGATACTAAACTCTGCCTTCCTGCACAGTGACAGGGCATATTCTCTGGCTGATTTATATATACCAGCTCATCAGCACTGTGCAAAGTGCAATATACAGAACATTACAAAAAAATAAATAAATAAACAGTACAATGACACTTTATAACAAAAAGTCATGTTTATTCTAAAAAGACCAAATGATACAATCATTAGAAATGCTGGACAATCAATTTCTTTAGGACTGTTAGACCCTCATAACATTGGGGGAAAGGGGAAACAAAGCCTTTTTTCACAATGATGTTTGAGAAAAACTTAATAAATGACAACACAGAAACTGTACAGTATGTGCATGGAAAGAGGTCGACTAAGGGTGATGTCCATGGAACTCCACTGGTTCTTCTCTTGAAGCTACAAAACATTTATGGACACTATGGACAAAACCATAGTGATAATGAAGCATCAAGAAGACTACTCAGGGGAATTAATATGACAGTATTACACAGAGATATTTAGCATAATGATGAAATTATGATGAGAAAACAATATTCAACATTTCCTGTTCAACATTTTTGTACTGGCAATTACAGGTCCAACTGTCACCAAAGTCATCTAACCTAAATGACTGATCTGTTCTCTTTTAACCGTGTTTAAATATTTCCTATACAATCAAAATGATTGTCATCAGGTGATTCACTTTTAAAGTCTTTCCTCATTACTTTTTTTCTATTGTTGTTGATTAAAAAATCCCTCCTTCTATTTCAAAAGTTAGACAGTGCATGGGCTTGCTAAGATTGTTTGTAGCTTTGTAAACATTTTGTAAACAGATTTTCTATTATTAAGGATATTGTGTTATCAAGCTATGAATTGTGATGGAGCCTAAAGCCTTGGACAGCTGTCGGTTATTTATTTTTTTTATTTCTTTAAGCAAAACAGAAATAAGGTCACAAACATATAAACACAAGTATTTAATACTGTCTCGAAACCATGATCGCAGGTACTGTCTGTAGGGGAAAAAATCATCTTAATCCAGTATGTCATTTGACGCTTTCACTCCTGACATGCAATAATAGCCTATCCTGTGGCATCAGGTCTGAAGTGCTAATTAGGAAGTTGCCTAATGGACTGAATGGGGCCTGAAAAATCCCCCTTAGTGCTGCCATCTAGTGTTATCATGACAATATCATAACCCCTAATTTTTTAATTACCTTGTAAGAAGGGCTTCCCTTTCACGTGAAGGATGTTTATGCTTCATTCAGCTTAAAAAAAAAAACAGAACAAACAGAAGCAGACAAGCAAAAGTAGAAACAACAAACAAAGAAAAAGTTGAAGTGCTTTTGTCCACGCAAAACAAAGAAATACAAACTCACAATGGTTTCTCAGCATGCTGCCTGCAGCCTTTTACATTGCATTTCAGTAAACATTTCATAAAGTACCACTTGACTTTTTTTACCTGTTTACATAACATAACATAAACAGAATTCACCTCTAACCCTTCAAAGCCCAAAGTTTAAAACACTTCAAATGGGCTACGTTGGTGAATTAAATTGAAGCACACTATTTTTTTCCTAAGTAGGATAATCTTTGGTTTCGTGCTGGTATCACATATCCCTATCTTCAGGAGGATTGTTTACGTGTCTGAACTTGAACGACAAAATAAAATCTTGCACATCGACATTGTCAAAGTGGGCAAGGTAGTTGTGTATCATTATGGGACCATGTTGTCATTCATTATTGTTCATAAGCAATTCCAGGTAATCAAATGAGATTTTGAGATTCAGCTGTCCCCTTTCACAAGTACTCTTCCACAGAACATTTAAGTGCTGATAAACTATAATGATTAAAGTTGCCTATGAAAGAAAAACAACCAGCTCATTTGACCAGAGCATAAAAAGTACACAAACAGAAGACATGAAAAGAAAAAAAAAAAAACATTATGGAAGGACACAGATGCAGCAGCCGAGCACAGCATACAATAAAGTTGAAACTAAAGTTAAAAAATGTTCTAGTGTCAAAATTGCAGGTTTGCGGTGTCAGTTTTCGGGCTTCCAGTTTTAGAGCAACCCAGGACATAACTGAAGTGGGTTCACAAGAGGCATTTAGGGCTGGTAAAACCATAAGTGTTGGAAGGAGCAGTTTGCCACTCTATGTATCCTGCTTTTGATCAGTTATTCTACAGCAATGGACTATACCATTGCATTAGAATGGACTATACCATTGGTGTTTCTACTCTACAGGCCGGTTTGCAATTCTACATACACCGGGAAAAGGCTGAGGCAACAGCAGAATAATAAATTTTGGTCATGTTTATAGTCATTCAAGGACATGAAAAAGAGATTCAGAATAAATTAAATTGACAGACATACACAATAACAAACTTGGACAAAGAGCGGAGTGTAGACTAGGTCTTCTCCTTTCACAAAACTGCATATATTAATTTCAATATCATGGAAAAGCCATTCCTTGATTAAGTTGGTCGTTGTTTCATTGACATGATATGCACCACTCAGTGTTGTCTAACAGGGTTCAAGGTGATTTTGAACATATATCAGGTGAAGATTACGATCATCAACTAACCAGACATGCTATAAAAGACTAGATTACCAGACTTTGAGTTTCAAATAAACTCCATAAATAATGAATATTTCACTTGTAAATTGTCTGACATCTACATCTCTGACCTTCATTGCTCATGTACCTCAGCATATTTGGTTATTTTACAATAAAACTGTTTTCTTTTTAAATTACAAAAGAGAATAGGTAATTAAGTTATTATGAGAAGTTCCATACAATAACATTTATTAATTGTCCACAAAACCCCAGTTTTATTCCAAAACATTGCATAATTTAAAGATTGCTATGGCTTATTATTATATTGCTTTTTTTTCAAACAGTACCACTTCTGCTACAATTTTACTTTTAAATTACAACAATTTGAGAGAGCGAGCACAGTTACTTAATGCCGGTACTGTTGAGCGTAACTTATCCTCTCTCACTAGCATAAATATCAAAAGAAACAGGCATTCAGTGTTAAAAATGCAAAATAAATTTAGTTAGTACCAAAAATATACTCAGCCAATAGTCAAATAAAAAATTATATTCACGGTAATAAACATTATTTACGCCAGTTCATAAATTCAGTGACTGACAGTGCAGCTATCACTGGTTCTGCAGTGGAATGTCTGGTCTATTTATGTACTGTAATGCCTTGAATGGTTCCCTTTTAGGGTCTGTCTTTCCTCAGGGAGGCCTCAAAAGCTGGTACCTTTGTGGATAAATATTTGTTGAAAACAGGATTTAGAAATATATAACAACAGTGTAATCGTAAATAACACACTGATGTTCCTGCCAAGAAGATTATTTCAAACTGAAGATTTTGACACAAATGATTGTACTTCAGGGATAAATTCTGAACAACTTGTTGAAGACACTTAAAGCCAAAACACACTTGTTTTTACTTCAAGGCAAACAGTGCTGTGTTCGGGTCTAGTCAATTTTGTCATTGCCGTGTTTAAAAGATTTGGTGTCTCTCTCACTCTCTCTTTCTCAATATGGCCGCCACACTGACTCATCCATTCTGCCGCTGGAGTTGAGCACGGTGGGGGAGCTGCTGTGGCTTCCGTCGGCTTCACCTCCATCCGTCTGGTTGGGGAGGTTGGGGTTGATGAGCGAGCTACCTGTGGAGGCGCTAGTGCACGGTGGGAGCATCCTGGACGGGGAGCGGTCCCCTCCCCCTGGAACCATGGAGAACTGGTACGACCCGGACGAGGCTCCGTAGTACAAATAGGGAGTGCTGCTGGTCTGGAAGGGCCCCGTCTGGTTCTGCGTGGAGCCGGGGTAGGGCGGAGGCAGGAAGTTGTGGTAGTGGGTGGTGGTGGACATGCCCAGGGACATGCCCGAGGTGACGGGGGTGGGCGTGTAGGTAAAGGTGGCTGGGTAGTGCATCCTGGGGCTGGAGAAGCGACTCTCGGTCAGCGAAGAGAGGCCGGGGAACTGACGCTCAAACTGGCGTGGGTCGGCAGAGAATGGGCTCAGATCAGAGGTACCTGCCACATAGACAGAGAGAGATAGAGAGAGAAAGACAGACAGACAGAGAGAGAGACAGAGAAAAAGAGACAGACAAACAGAGAGAGAAACAGAAAGAGACCATTTAGCATCACAATGAAGACCCGGTGGCAACCATCTACCCATTCAGATTCTTATTCAGGACATCTTAACACAGGTTGGCACCTTGTATGGCAGCCTCTGCCAGCGGTGTGTGAATGCATGTGTGTGAATGGGTGAATGTGAGGCATACTCTGTAAAGCGCTTTGAGTACTCATAGGAGTAGAAAAGCGCTATATAAATGCAGTCCATTTACCATTAGGGGGCGCTGTTTGGACATCTTACATGTGCACAAAATCACTACACAATTTGATTCATTCAAAATGTAGAAATGCTAAAAAGAAAAAAAAGGCTAATGTTTTACATGCTTTAGACTCATATACTGGTGAAAGATGTAATGACGGCCTCTCAGGTTTGTTATTTATATAGCTAAACACCATGGAAACCTTGGAATTAATTGTTAGGGTTAAAAATAGGTGAGTTATGAGCCTCCCTAGTGAGAGAATGCAAGTGTTCTATCAAGCGCACTATAATTACTTAGGATTTACTGGAAAGGATTGGTAAAAGGGAGCAGAGATCTACTCATGCAGTCCCTGCTACAATTTGTCCTGTTTCAAAGACAATCTGTCTAGAGACACTGAATCAGACTGGAGGGTGGAGGGTACATGGTCTGGTAGTTAAAAAGGAGAAAGCACTGGAAATTTCGGTGGAAAAACAGGTAATACAAAAGTTTCTGTACAGAATGTGACTGTGTGAGAGCAGCTGAACGCTATAGATGGAAATACCACTGAGTCATCATGACAATGCCTTTCCCAGATAGAGCGAGACCAGTGTTTCACAAAGAGATTGGAAAATTGAGATAGAACACATTTTCTGGTCATGATATCAGTGTTAAAACAGTATATATGTCTGAGTGTAATCTTGAGCACTGTAAAATATGAGCGCGTGCATATGAGTAATGTGAGCTTGGTTATTTGTAACTTCTTTTTTCTGGGAAAGCAGCCGCCTTTCATTTTGAAGGAGTGCACCGTATAGAAAGACTGTATATGCTCAGAGCAATGACTGTGTTGTTGTGATACAATCAATTGTCTATAGGGTGTTTTGATTACATTTTACAGCTTTTGTGTGTGTCTGTGTCTGTCTGTGCATGTGTGTGTGTGTGTGTGTGTGTGTGTGTGAGGATGCATGTATTTGTATGAATATCAAAGTACAACACAAAAAAAATCTCGGGGATAAATCGGGTGCACATATGGAAACACTTTTAGGAAAAAACTGTTTCCATGGGATGCATAATCAGCCCCCTCAGATGTGGTCGCATGTCTCCGATTAGCCCAGAGAAAAGGGGCAGCTCTGCTCTTTCAGACCTTCTGTTGGCTTTTCTAAAAATTATAAACCACTAATGGGCTGTGGCTACCAGCTCACAAGGCCAAAGGAGTGAGAAAAAAGGGGTGAAAGGAAAAAAAAGTGAGACTGTCCGCTCATCCTCTCCACTGGCCTTTTTCTCCTCCTTCTCTCCCCCTCTCCTCTTTCTCTCGCCTCTGCATCTGTGCGTGGCTCTGCTTTGTTGCCAGACTGCTGGATGGTCTCTTGCCCCCTGATTGATCCCTCCATTCATCTACCCTCTGTCTCTTATTCTCTACCTCTCCCTATCTCTCTCTTTCCCCCTCTCTCTCTACCTCTCCCTATCTCTCTATCCCCCTGTCTCTATTTCCTACCTCATAGTATCTCCCCCTCTCTTCTCTATTTATATTCTTTCTGTCTTTTGTAAAAGTTGATTGTTTGAGTTATTTTGTGCTTCTGTAAACTAATAAAGAATGACTCCATTTTTCAAAACCGATCTCTCTTCCTCTCTCTCTTTCTCATTCTCGCTCTCTTCGTCTCCGTCTCTTGGGTCTGCTGTCGTGCTGTGCCGTCTCTTCTCTGTGCTGCATCACCGGCACTGAGGTGCATTCCCTCTTATCATAAATCATGAGGCGTCCTCTTTGTCAGCATGTCTGCAGCAGCTTGAGTGTTTACGGGGCCGTGAGTGGCACATCGGCAGATGTGCGCTCAGGCCGCATGTGTGGTCAATTATGACAACGGTGTCTCTTCGCATTATCAGATCCCTGCCGTCTCATATGAAACAGTAAGTTCTCCTCCGAAGGAGACAACAAGATAAAAAAGGGACTCTCTCTCTCGCACACTCTTTCTTTCCTCTGTACCTATTCCAAGAGCAAGATAGAGCCTCCACGGCTGGCTTGCAAGATGCAACAGCCAAGAGTCAGAGCCAAGCTATGCAAAGTGATCCTGTCATGTTGATGCAGGTGATTTTTGAGGAAAACAAGCCAGATTGCAGAGGACTGGAACAGAGTGAACCTGGGCTGGCACCAACCCACCACTATCAAGGATATAATCAAGTCCAAGAAGTATCATTGAACAAACATTACATTCTGATCCATCAATTTCTTCCTTGTGTTTTCCTTCTCACCTAATCAGAGAGTCTATCTGTAGAACATTCCAGCAAATGGTTAAGCAAATACAGACATATATTTTCCTTCAATGCATTCACCAGTGTGTCTGCATGTTCACTCTTTATTACTTAAGCATAGAAACATCCGGGGGATGGGGGGGGGGGCATATTTAAGCCTGACCCCCAGATGGAGGGAGAGTGAGGCGGGCAGGGCGCAAAGAAACCTCTCAGCATCTGTTAGTGGTGAGGTTCCACCTAACCGGATGCCTGTGCCAGCCAGAGCTCCATTAAGGCAGTACTCTAGCGAAGAATAGGAGGGGGGCACTAGGACCAGGGAGGTGCGCGTGTCTCTTTGAGGGGAGAACAAAGGCTGACAACTCAGAGATGAAAGGGGGATGAAATCTAAACTAATCAAACCCAACAAGGCAGCTGGCCATGGTTCAAAAAAAAAAAAAAAAAAAAGGCAACAGCGAACAGCCACGCTGGGAGATAATTGAAACTTTCACGTTTACTCTGAGTTCCAACAAAACAGTTAGGGTGGAGGTAAGTGTGGAGGAAGAAAAAGAAATGTGAAGGAAAAAAAAACTGGCAGAGAGTCAAACAGGTGTATCAAAACTGAACTCATTTGTGTGTGTGTGTGTGTGTGTGTGTGTGTGTGAGTGTGTTTGTATGTGTGTGTTGTGTTTGTCTCAAACCAAGCCTGTGTTGGGCTTGGGGTGGGTAACTTATTTATTTATTAAAGGCACAGTTGTGAAGCCACCTTACATAAGCTTACAATCGCTTTCACAGATGCTCATAGCTACAGGGGCTTGTGAGTCAGAAACTCAATTCTTTTTTATTGTTCCTTTTAATGCCCATTTTCAAAGACTGCCTCTCACAAGTTCAAAGACCTTAACTGGAGGGATAGCAGGAGTGGAGAGATATTCTTTCAGATTTTCACTCGTTCACAAAGGTGCCATTGGTTTGAAGACATTTGGCCCCAGGGTGATTTCTCCTGTGCAACAATTGTTCACAAAAAAAAAATGTCTTTGATGAAACTCCAGCACATGGAGAGATGGAAAGACTGAACAGACAGAACTGGAGTGAGAGTTCTCACGGTTAATGCAATCACTCCTCGACTAGTTAAACCCGCTCCCTCTTTCTCCAGAACTTGAAACTCTCAGGCACAAAGATAGATGAAAGACATGAATTTACCTGCACACACACACACACACACACCCATCCAAGCACACACACTCAACCCAACAGTATACACACCCACACCCACCCACACATATACACACCCACACACACACTGACATCCATCCATCCACCCACGTGTATACACACTAACACACAAAAATAAACACACACACACACACACACACACACACTCCTAAATAAAAGGAGGCTTGTCAGATACCTATCTATTAAGGCCTCATGTCTTCATGTAAGTTACTTAATCAGCTGAGGCAGCTCTTTGCTTTGAAGCCAAGAGCCTGAGAGACCGGGTTCCCTCCTGCTTACCTGAGAGCCGCCTTGGCACGTCGCTGATGGGAAGGCCGGTAGCCCGGGTAGTGGACAGGGGCGTGGTAGAGTGGATGGAAGGTGAGGTCATTTGGCTTAGGTAAGGGGTGTACGGCTGCTCGTAGGACCAGGGTGGAGAAGACTGTGATTGCCTTGGGTCTGAGGGGACAACACAACCAAAGTTAGCAACGCATATATAGCCACCTACACAACAAATCACAACATTATACCAATAGTCAAGTAAACATGCTAACTTAATGAAGATAAATGCATTAGCATAGCTTTAAGATAAATCTCTAAGCATTAACTTCATAAAGATAACATGCTATATCAGCCAGTAAGGGCCAAGCTGATATGGACTGATTGATACTGATTCATTCAATCAGGTCTGGAGCTGGAGTGTCTTGAGAAAAAAAGAAAAGATGAAGAGCCACTGTGGTGTGAAGTGGTTTTGGCAGAGTAATCATTTGCATTTATTCAGTTGACAGGGTGTTTCCATGAACAGGATCTCATCTGGAGTCCTTCCAGAGGTGGGGTGCTCTTCCCACAGGCAAGTTATGCATTGTTAGGCAGAAAACTGATTTGCTGTCAGTGAATAGTAGTGGGTTGTTGAATTGGATATCATTGCCATTACATTCACCAGACATGATTATTTTGAGATTAGATATAGATTTAGTACCAAAATGTCATACTTGAAATGATCTCTTTGTCATGAAAAATGCAAGATCTATTGCACATCCATTAAAGAAAATGATGTATTTTATTTGTTCCTACTCATCTCTTTCAGTTGTCCTGACTCATCAGCATGAGTAGCTAGATTAGATTAAGACTGCATGTTCTCAAATAGGTAAGGCTATACGGAATGGAAGCGTGTGTCACTGCTTCAGCATTCCATTGGTAGCATGTCAAGTCATGAATGCTGGCACAAATGGAGCAGTCAGATGACAGTGTTATGGTGATAAGACAGTTGGGAGAGACAAAAATATATGGTAACACTTTATTTGAAGGGGTCTACATAAGGGTGATATGAGCCTGTTATAAACATGACATGACATGTTAATGACACTTAAAACATTGTCATTAAGTGTCATTCGGTTTTTAAAACGCAGACTTTGAAATGCAGATATTACAAAAACCGAATGACCCCTAATGACAAGTCATAACCATTAGTGAAGTGTCATTAATGTTCATGATACATGTCATGTCATGTTTATAACAGGCTAATGTCATCCTATGTCAACCACTTCAAATAAAGTGTTACCAAATATATTAACCAATCATCAGGTTTCTGAATAGACAAGCTTCTGCTAGATACCAGTCACCTTTACTTTACATGGTGTGATAATTGTAGCGATGGCGATTTTGTACATATGCTCTAATTTAGCTTATTATCGCCACATTCCACTGCATTTGCCGTACTGCAGAGGAGATGTAAAACCTAGGATCCAACTCACTGTGGTTGTAACAGATCCCAACAACAGGCAGAAAAACAGGAGGTGATGACTAGGAATAGTATTCAAAATTTATTTATTTCCTATTGAGGTGTCCTACGGGATTCACAAAGTACTAAAACTAAATTGACGCCCACCATAGAGCTTCTGTGTGGTCAGCATAGCAGTGGTCAGTTGTACTGTCACATCACATCGTTCACATTTGTGGCATTTGGAAGAGTCTTTATGATACAGTGTTTACCAAAACTATTTAGGCATCCAAGAGGGCATGTCGAAAACACTGTGCAAATGCAACAATTCATTCATTCTTCATTCATACAGAACATACATACATACAAACATACATATATACATACTTTACATACATACATTTATCATTTATTCACAAGCAACCAGTGGTTCTCTCACCTGAGATCTGATTCTGGCCCTGTGGGTTGAAGGAGTTTGCTGTGGGGTTGAGTGACGGCCGTGGGCTCTGCGTTGGCACGGCAACCCTCATAGTGGTCTGTCGGAGGCGTTCCAGCTCGCTCAAGCGCTCCGAAAACAACCCGGCCTTCGGTGGGTCCTCCAGCTTCTGTCTGTGTCCTAAAGAGAGAGCGAGAGAGACGGAGAGATAAAAAGAGAACGAGAGAGAGAGAGAGAGAGAAAAAAAAAGAGAAAGAAAGAGAGAGAAAACAAAACAACACATTTTATCTCTGCCACTGATCTGAGTGATATGGCAGCCATGCCATTTGCTTGCTTGCCTAAGGTAAAAATCATAGTCTGGATTTTGACAAAGAAAGATAAGAAAAGCAGCTTTTGTTGTTGGTGTGTCTAATCTATGCCACGGCTAGTTTCAAAGATTAATACTGTATCATATGCAGTATTCTCACCATAAGGTTTATTAATATTTACAAACTGTAAAACATGAACGAATTTAAAACAGTCTGTAAATGGCCACACAGAGGGTGTCATTAATGACACAGACCAAGGACAGGTAGAGAAACAGGCAATAAAGGACCTGAGTAACAAACCCCTACCCCCCACCCCAAAGCCAGTCGGAAAATGCTGTAAAAGGCAGCAATGACGCAGCATTGGTGCTGTATAGCCAAAACAAACTCAGCACGTACGCGTCAACTATTTAAAATCCTTAAGCATCTCTCACTCAGGGAAAAAAAAGCCTGTGCTGTTTACGGAGAGGAGGCATAGTTGTGGCACAGCAAAATATTTCCTACCGGAGAAGAAGAAGAAGAATAAGAAGAAGAAGGAGAAGATGAAGAGGAAGAAAAAGATCGAAAACTTTCTCCTCTCCCATCATTTTTCATAGCAGTGAAAATACTTTTCACACCCCGGGCGTAGTGCAACAACAAAAGATTAGACACATCCCTCCGACCCGTCACGCCATGCCCACCTTTCTGAGTGCTGGCCAGGCCTCTGTGGACTTTGCCAGTGGCATGGCCGCCACGCCCATGCACCCCTGGACCGGCTTGGCATAATCTCATGAAAGGCCGCAGAGACACGCACTGGTTTAGTCTGAGTGTTTGGGTCAATAACACAGGATAATAGAAGTTAAAGAGAGACTTTGTAAGTCAAGTCCCTTTTGTCTGACTTTTCCCCCTGGTTCTCAGTTTTTTTTCTATCCTCCTCTCCCTCTTTCTGTCTCATTGTGCTTCTCTCTCTCTCTCTCTCTCTCTCTGTCTCCCCTGACTCAGAGCGTGCCTGTCTGTCTAGCCCCTGGTTGGCTGGCCTGAATGGCTATAAAGTAAATATCAAACAGAAGAAAGGAGAAACTCCTGCTGAAGCTTGGCCGGACGCCAACTGGCAGCAGCGGCCACTGCGCCAGCACCCTCCCCTCTCCGATCCTGCAAAACCTGATTGTGCTTCACAGCTAAGCTGAGCAAATAACACTTTTCTGGGAAAGCTGTCCTTAGTCAGGGACAAACTCCCCTCCCCTGCCCTCAGAGAGAGACAGTGAGCCACACACACAGAATGAGATTTATCCCAAGGTGTATAGAAGGCTACATAAGAAAATAACCTCCCCCCCCCCCATCAGCCACTGCCTTCACCGTTGAAACGGGGAGCCAGTTTAGCTCCATTTAAACTGGTTTAATGGGTTGCTGACTGTTCCTCTGGTTTGTGTATTGTGGTGAGCTTTTTTTCTCTAACCACAGAATTAAAAGCATCATGAACTTGACAAAGACCTTTTCTATATTCAATTAAGTTGATCTGCACATTGAGTTATTAGGCTTGTTTGGTTGATGAGGAAGACAAGGTTGATGGTGTCACAAAAACATGGTGATAATGGAGGCTAATTAGCAGTGCCTGGAGAATTCTGCACACTGTGCTCAGTGGACCAGCTAGAACAGTTTTTATACCCCAGCAGCCCAGCGAGGGAGTGCATTCATTCCTCATTGGGAAAGAGAAATGAGGAACTAGAGTCTGATAATGCCTCTGCAACAGTGCTCTTGTAAACTGCGATGGCTATCTCTGAAGCCAGGATGGCAGTGCCTGATCTGCCAGAACACCATCTCCCACCCACAGCCGTCTGAGCTGTGAGTAACAGCTCTGCACATGGTAGCTTATATGAAGGCTCTCCAGTGGGACTGAAACACTAGTCCTTATGCGTCAGTACATATCTCACAAAAAAAGAAAAAAAAAACGTACACTAACTTCAGACACCCCCATCCCCCTACACCAGACGGTGGCAAACGTGGCTTTGATCTTCAGTTAAACTTTCAACTGAATGTCCAGGGGGTATCACGGCCTCTCTACTCTACATGATTCATCGCTAACAATGGAAAGTCCCTGACAGTCGCACTTTTCATGCTACATGTGCAACAAAGGCCCATTGAGCTTCTTGTAACAATGGACAGCGATACTTTAAAAGTGCTATGGGTTTCAAATGCTCTGAAGTAAATGCACCTAAATTATACCTCCTCTTAAATATTGGTCATATGTCTCCTGACATCTTAGACATAGCCTGAGAGGAAGAAACAGTGACTTTTGTGCCTCCAGCACAAAAATGGACAATACAAAAAGACAGGACCAGGCAGCTGCTAAAAAACAAAAGACTATGAAAGCTTTGTCTTTTTCATGCAAATCCGCCGCACCACAGACTGTAAATAATACAGCAAGGCCATACTGCTGGCAGTTTTCCCGAGCGCATGTGAAATTGCCATCTGATAGCGTTATGACCCGCAATAACACCCTCAGCACGTTAAACACCAGCACGCTTTTAACATCAAATATCGTCTCACTGGCCGTCAGTGTGCATCAATCATCCAGTGGCGACACAGAGAATAAAACGCATGGCAGAAGAAAAGGGAAACATGCATCCGTCTAGATTTCATTTCTTTAATTGCTGTGGTGTAGGGAGGGCCCAACTCCTCTGAAGACTGAAACAATGGATTATTTCACATGGCAGCTATGCACTGGGAGCATGTGAAATTAGCAGAGAGAAAGAGAGAGAGATAGAGAGAGAGAGAGGGGGGGGGGGTAAGAATGGACTGAAAGATGGAACAAGAAAGCTAGGGCAGGCAAATAGAGTGTCCACACTAACTATCTTACTATAAGCAGGGACTAAAAAGTGGAGTTCTAGGAGAGGAAGAAAGACTGAGAGAGAGAGAGAAAGAGAGAGAGAGAGAGAGTGTGAGAGAGAGAGGGGATGAGTGAAAGAGAGAGAAGTAGAGTGAAAGAGGCGGGGAGGGAGAGCGAGTAGCAGCCAGCCAAGCTGCACTGGCCGGTGGCCAGGAGCCTGTGTGGTCCGCGTGTTCCAGGCCTCAGGAAGCAGAGCAGGCCAAGAAAGGGCACACACGCTAGCAGAGCCCTTTTTAAATCGACGGGTTGTCTTCAGGAGTCAGACATAATGCAGCATCGCTAAACAAACACACACAAAAAACTGAACTTCCCCTTAAGAAGTTGTTTTTTTTTTTTGAAAGATGAGGAGACATGAATTTTAGAGGAAAATGAAGGCACAAAAAGAACCTGACAACTTAATCAGAAACCTTATATGAGTCTTGTCAAACTGACTGCATTAACTGATGAGATTCCCCTACAGTTCCTTATGAAAATTTTGCGTACTGAGTTCATGCCATAAATTGCTGTGAGTCCACAAAGTAGGTTCTAGCTTACGGAGAGCACAGATCAGTGTAAGCCTAGCAAGTGTTCTTGAAGTACTGCAGATATTTATTGCAGGGATCCAAGCCAAGGCTCTTCCTCGTGGGACAAACATCCTACATGAGCTTTAAGCCTCCTGTCAGATGTATTCCGCCAAACTGCTAAAGATTTCACTACCCCTCGTGCGCCATGCAAGCCGGTGAAATATTCTCTCACATGAATATGCATTGTACAATCCCGACATTGTGCTCAGGATGGAAAATAAGCCTTTGGTGGTGGTGTCCAGTGAACTCACAGGGGGCCTACAGACTACGGCTTTGCACAGGAAAAAGACAAGGTGTATTTTACCCTACTGTAGGGCTCGGACTGAGGCTGTCAGCCTGCTGTCGTTGATACAAAGCTCACAGTTTCTCGCTTGCCAACAGCAACAGTAACATACTTTTTCCTTAAAACTGGCGTCTTGCTCTCAAGAGGTGCGCAAGGGAAAGGAAAGTACAACCAGATATTCGGCACAAATGAACGAGGGCCCTGAGTGGTGTTTATTTTCTATGGCCTGTGCTTTCTTTTGTCTGCGAGTCCAACTTCATACGTGCCCTACCTGTCAGGACATGCTCCGAGCGTTCAAAGGCAGAGGTGGCTATTGAAATTTACAACTAAATAATTCTCTAAAAATTAGGGGCTTAAGTTACTGGCAAGTCTACATAAACGGTCTCAAAATTTAATGACTCCGCTCTCGATTTGAAAGATTACATTTGTAAGAAAACAACAAGCATTGAAAAAAAGGGAACATGGAAGAGAAACACCTGAATAGGAAAGGGATTTGCCATGTTCAGAGGCACTTTTCCATGAAACGTGGGTCTGCTGAACACTGTTCAGTATCGTTCCTTTGAACCGCAGGACAAAGGAAGGAGGGGAACTAAAGCAAAAGAGTCGAGACGGAGCGAACGGGAAAGAAAAGTGGGAGGAAGGGCTCCAAAAGCGGAGAGTGCACCCACTGACGTCATTTACCAGTCTCTTTAAGCTGACAAACACTGAGGTGAAGCTTTGAAGACTGTCTGGCTACTGCTTTATAGGAGTCCTCTGTGAGACAATAGCACTTTTCCAGCCGTCTGCCTAGCAGTCAAAACAGATTTAGGAAGAAGCTCAGGAAAATTAGGTGCATTTGCAAAATAAATAAATAAATGAATGAATGAATAAAATAAATAAATAAATGTCCTGTTTGCATTCGGAGTGTATTTGATCTACATCTACAGTGTAACTACCTTAGCTGCTGCACTGATTCCTTGTTACTGCACGATGGGCCTTTGCAAGTGTCAGTGAAATACTGAGGACAAATATGAAACAAAAGAGCAAGTTAAATTTTTGGTCTACTGCAACATGGACGAGATGTAATTGGTTTGTGGTAGTGCTGTGGTGATAAATGGCAACATCTTTTACTTCCACTGACTCCTGACGTGTCACTTCATCAGATCCTGCTGTCAGGAGTATACGAGCCCAACATTCTCTCCATTCTACAGAGATTCAATATCAGCCCCCCCCCCCCCCCAAGCACACACACACACCCCTACCACACGCACTCACCCACTCTCTAATTCTCTCTCTCAAACACACACACACACACACACACTGGAAGTACACACTGGCTAAACACTGGAAGTCCAAACTGGCTTCTCGCTCATCTCTTGGAGCATCTTGATCCAAACCAAGTGGATGGAGCCAGCCAACATTCCATAAACAGTTTTCAGATTGGCTCCATATGCCTCATTATGTGTGCTACAGCGTGGTGACAATGGGGCGACAGTATTTCTTTCGCCTGGCTGTAAAAAGAGCCACATTTCATGTGCGAATCCCTTATAATTAACAGATTCCATTTCCTCTGAATGTTACGAAAACATCTGCCATTGTTGTCCATCAGGATGATGGGAGTGAACGCCACTTCCTCTGACATGATCTGCTTGCTACGATCCGAGCTTGGGTGGCTTCATAGGAACTTTCAAAAGGCTCTCAAGCAAAACACCAAGGTAGCCCTGCGCACATTAAAAACAGTTGGGCACAGTGGTAGAAACAACAGTGGGGCCTCTATAAATGGTCTCCTGGTCCAACCATCCCCACCCAGCCTATTAGCAAAATGACTTTTAATAAGCAGCCAGGGCCTGCTTGAAGCCGCCACGCTAGATAATTACACCGCGGCACAGTCCCCACTCTGACGCCAGGCACTGTGTGCGCAGCCATACCACACGCTAAACCAAAGCCTAGCTTCACACACTGAGGCCTCACAACACAAACGACACTCACACACTTCAGCTTCTGAAACACAGAATGGGGGTGGGGGGGGCTGTTTCAATATGAATATTCAATTTTTTTTTGCTGTTTTAGGTCCACAAAACAATATGTCTATTAGATTCATCATGCAGTGAATCACTTCATTCCAAACATAACATAAGATTTTGCAATTTTGCAATTTCAGATGCTAGCAACAGCAAACCTCTTTTACACAGAAAACTGCTATACTTGTAGAGCTGGACAACTCCAAGTTGGTTGGTTTTGTCATTTGTGCCTGCTAGCACTACACTCTCTCCAGGAAGTCTGTTTTACTCAAAAGAGACTAAAAATACCTTGAACATAGAAGCCTCTGCCAACTTCCAATTGTGCAGTGGCTCTCAATATATGAAGGACCTAGAGATGGGCCTTGGTGGGGGTATAATTCAAACATATATTATTGGCTGTTCACTGGAAAAAGAGCTGAGACTGCTGTTGTTTCTGTCTGTCTGCCCATCTTTTGCTCTGCCTCTCTGCGAATAAAAGACAGTGTTAGCCTGGCAGTGGATCTTAAAATATTTATACACATGATTCCCATAGTCCTTCGTTAGTTCATGGAGAACACATGGTGATGTGATGCCGTAAACAAAATAGTTTCAGAACTACCCTGGACGCCAGTCAAGGTCATCAAGATTACGAAAGTATTAGTGTTAAAAACATAACACTTCAAATTTCTTAGTCATTTTTCGTTTCGTTTTCCTTTAGTTGACTCCTTTCCATCTTCACTGACTACATAACTGGTTGGAATCATCATGGATTTCAGCCTTCCATACATACTTTATGTGCAATACATGAAAACTGAAAACCTGATCCAGATTCAAAAGGTCTATTCTTCCTGATTTGCCTAAACGATCTGTAATTCAACAGTATGACTTTGTTGAAGATGTAGCTCTGTCGCTAATGTCCAAATATGAATCTGATAGACACATTTACTTAAAAGATCTCTAAAGATAAAACAACGTCCAAACTAGTTTCCAGTTTCCCCTCTTCCAGTAAATACTTTGAGTAAATACAACACAATGGGGCACTGTTTGGCACTTACGATGAACCAGTGATCCAGACATTTAACGTTTGTCTGTCTCCCTCCCCCCACCTCCTTTACCTCTCTCTCTCTCTTTCCCTGTCTCCCTACGCACCCTCCTGACCCCCCTTCTCTCTCTCTCTCTCTCTCTCTCTCTCTCTCTCTCTCCCTCTCTCTCTTTCTCTCTGCTCTAAGTTCCGGAGCAGAGGAATGCGTAAACAGACAGGCAGAGGCAGCTTCGCATCAGACTAACAGGAGGTTGCTCAACACAAGATGCCTCTGCATGTGTCATTTCCTGCTTGGCCACCTGCCTGCCTCCTAGCAACTGCATGTATGAGAAAGAGAACAAGGGAGACAGACAGAGTGAGAAAGAGAGAGAGAGAGAGAGAGGTGAATGCCAAAAAGAAAAGATTGAGAGGGAATGATAGAAATGGCTGAAATATTGCCTCTTTTGCAGCCAAGATTTAGCTCAGCATTGCCTGATAAATGGATGTAGCACTGCTGCTTTCAGTACATCAGCTTGCACAAACCCTCACAGAAGCCGAGGCCTTTACTGAACTGCTGAACTAAAACAAGCAAATTAGAGCAGCTTCTTGGGTAGCACAATAAATGATTACTGACAGCCCAACAACCTGTAGCTCTGGAAATGAATGAAGTCAATGCCAATTGACCAGTTGATCTGTTGATTATGGTTTTGTCTTAACTGAATTACTGTAACTCTGAGTTGCGTGTGTGTACACAATTGTGTGTCCAGCACGGAGATTAATCAAAATTAATAAAGGCTTGTTTATAATTGAGTTAGCATCAAGCACATTCTCTGTCTCTCTCTCACCCCCCCTCCGCCCCAACACACACACACACAAAACAGACACTAACACATACTCACGCACAGATGCTCATGCATACACAGTTTAGTGACAAGTGGAATGTTTACAGTCAAAAGGGAAGATGTTTGGAAGTTGTCTACTGGAAGTTCCAGTGAAGATGCACGCATCAGAGAGGAGATTGAGGATCTAAGGCCCTGCGCCTGAGCTCTGTGAGATGCCACAGGGTAATTTAAATCCTGTGATGAATGATGATGATGATGATGATGATGATGATGATGATCACACACACTGGTACAAAGCAGCTCCAAATGTCTGTTGCCAGATGCGTTAATGGAGAGAAGAAGGATGTGTGTGTGTGTGTGTGTGTGTGTGTGTGAGAGAGAGAGAGAGAGAGAGAGAGAGAGAAAGAGGACAATTGTTTATGAAGTGACAGCCCTGACTGTGAGCCTTGAGTTTAAATATGCACAAGATAAAACAAAATCTACATATATAAATATGTGTCAGTGTGTGTGTGTGTGTGCGTGTGTGTTTTTATGCTTTTAACGGAGGCACAGCTGTGTGCCAGACTTGTTGCACTGAGCATTTCTCTTTTTTTTGCTCATCAGCTAATGCCTCCACAGGCACAATGCTGCAGTCTTAACATAAAACAAATGTGTGTATATATTGTATGTGTGTGTGTGTTGTGTGTTGGGGGGGGTCTTGAGCATATGTGTGTGTTTTTGTATGGAATGTATACACGTAACACCAACTAACTTGGTATCCACTCACAAACAAGCTGACATCATTCACAGTGATGACACCCAAGAGACTGATCTGCTCTCAAAAAAGGAAGCGGTCAGTTTCTTTTGCATATTTCATGACTAAGCAGCTCAGGGATGAGAATGACATCAGTGACCGACCGGCAAACCAAGCCCATTTCTGCCACGTTATACAACAAACTCTTGAAGTTCCACGTTAGCATTAACTCTAATGTCTCATCCATTGATGGTAATGTGCCAAGCTCATCTTGCAGAAATAATATCTATGACATATAAAGTATCAAATGATATGTAATAATCTCAGTTAAAGGACATAAACTGTATTTGATTGCATGAGTAGTAAGTGAATCCCTGAGTGACTGCAAAAACAGAGAACAATGACACTATTAGCCATCAGCATGTTTAGAACTGTAACAGTCAAAAACACCCACAGAAGGAAAAACGGTTTCCTGTGTGCAGATTGATCTTCCTGTGTTTTGTTGATTGTTGAAAGGCCATAACAGTGTTTAAGGTCAATAGTCACTGCAGACTTTTAAATACTGTATTGTCTTTGTTCTCTGACATACCACAGAAAAGCTGTGCATGACAGCCTATGAGTATTTGTATCTCATAAGGCCCTGAAATAAAAACTGAAAATTAAAAACTTAAACTTTCTTTTTTTGTCAAAATGGACCCACAGGTTTTATGTATGACTTGGAATGGTCACATAGGAGGTACATGAGACCCTGTATATGCAAGTCAGAGGATTAATTGTGATGACAGTCTACATTTTCATAATTACAGGATAACTATAGGATAGACTTGCCATCTACAATTTCTCTGAGCGAGAAAAATAAGCTGACTTTTCCATAAGGGAATTGCTTTGCTATGGGAAAATTCTTTAAAAAAATGTCTCACCCTGTCTCTATAGGAAAACAAGACAACTATTGTGCAGTGAAGGTCTCATAATCTGCATTATTAAATATAGCCTTCCCTTGAGTTTCACACTAAATCGGAGTTTGGTTGTTGCGCCCCTGGGCCTCTGGTTCCTCCCTGGGAGCAGCCAGCCAGACGACTTGGCAGCCTCTCGCTTACAGCCGAGATGTGACATTTTTTGAGAATTCTCTGTCAGCTCTCATGGCACCCACCCCAGCACACATTTGGCAGACGCACTCACACCAACCCTGCTCTCTCACAGGACGCCTGGTGTCATGGTCTCAGTGGGTGAAACCGAAGCGTGTGAGCCAGCTAGTGAGCGAGAGAGTGAGACAAAAACCTTGTCTCTGAGGGGGAGGAAGTGGGGCTGGGAGGAGGTCAGGGGTCACTGCGGCCTGGCCGCTTGTCTCTGCCGTGATGCTCTCCGTGGGACATGGGACACAGAGATGCTGAGACAATAAACATTTTCGCAAGGCGAGAGGGCCGGCCACACGTGTTTGTGTTTGCCCCTCACTTTTTAAATCAAGTGCCTTCTTCTTCTTGCAAACACAAAAGGCGGCTTTGTGCGTCATTTGATGAGGTAGGGTGGGGTGGGGGGATAAGGGGTGTGCAATGCCGAATCCATCTTTGTAAAAAGCCGGACCCTAACACAATCCATGCACTCCTTCATCCATCATCCTATCCTCCCCCGGCCTTACGGCAGCGCCAGGCCCCTTCATCCCACCTTTTGGATGGAGATGAGATGGAGGGGGTGATGGTGGTGGTGGGGAGGGGTGGTGTTCGCGCCCGCTGCAACGACAACTAGTCAGACAGCATCATTCATCTCTCGTGCGGCATTTGGACCCGTGCACCTCTTTGTGCCGGCTAATCATTATCACATGACGATGGGCTTGTCTCTCTCTCTCTCACACACACACACACACACTCTCCCGCTCTCACTCTCTCTCTCTCTCTGTTGGAGGGGGGTACTCACGTCTGGGCTCCCGCGGGCCGTCCACGGTGACCTTTATGGCTCGGTGGTAAGTGGCCACTTGGGGTGGGTTCGTGAATACCGTGATTGTCAGCGTGAAGCTCTTGCCTGCAAAACACACAAAAAAGAGGTTCAAGCACCATTAGTTTTCCGCACAATGCCACACATTCACTGTTGGCCACCCATTTGCCTTGCGCCTCGTGGTGATAGTGCTGACTGTGGGATTTGAGCAGAGTTGGCCGGAGAGTTAATGGCAAGAAAAGAAAGCCCCAACAATAGTCGATTGTGCCAATGAGGGCAAAAAAAAAAAAACGACACTGACATGGTTAACACTGTATAATTGATAAGCTTGAGCGTGTTCACAATCCTTTGTTATGCATCTTTGGGTTAATGAATGCAAAGTCAAACAGTGAGGTCATTTTTATGCAGTGACTTCAAAGTGTGCAATACTCGTCTCATGCTGCAATGCAACACTGTATCCTTTAATGATTTGAAAGAGGAAATAAGGTGTCAGGGACAGAAGAAATATGTTTTCAAATTGATCACATCAATGAACTGAAATGTGCTTTGTATATGGCAGGCAGCTGCTCTAATGTGACCTACTGGTAATTTCAGCCAGACTCTAGGTTCATACACAGGGTTCCCCTCTAAGCGTGGAGAAAGGCTAATGCGCCTCTGTGTGTGTGTGTGTGTGTGCTGCTCAACACAGAAGTGTAGCAAAACTGCAGTCCCCTTGGCCTCATGGTGCGAAAATCAGTGGGTGGGGCGAGAAGGCAAACACTTCTGTGTTGACTTCTGCCTCTCTCTCTCTCTCTCTTACATTCTCTCTCTTGCTTTCTCTAGCCTCGCATGACCTTTTCATGTAGTGAGAGTTTTTTTTTCTTTTCTTCTGTGAAAGACCACTGCATAGGAAAGAAACTACAAAAAAAAAAAAAAAAAACACTATCACTAGCTCAGCTTGTCAAAGTGGTGGACTCAGCAGCAGCAGCAGCAGCAGCAGCAGCAGCAGCAGCAACAGTAATCTGTAAAGTATGTTGTGAAGTCAGGCATGGCACGCTCTCTGCAATCTGCAGCTAAAACAGGAAGAGGTGGGTGGAAAATGACGGGTGACTTAATAAAGCTCCTAGCCACACTTGGCGTCATGTGTCTTTCAGGATGCTCGGCTTCTTCTAATACGGCTTTGATTATGCTACTGCTATGCTTTGGCTCGCCGTGGAGAGTGACAGAACTGTGGTCAGCATTTATCAGACTCTCTGATCCAGTTCTACATGCCCTATCTGACTCAATCCGATTTCAAGAGGCACATATTTCCAAACCATGTGCAAATTTGCCAAACCTGACTCTCCAAGATGGCAAATAATGCTAGTGAAAGCATCTGGGTCTGCAGACATGCCTTTACAGGAAAGGTGATGTAATGTGTTTGAAACAGACAGAGCATAAACCTTTAGGGCTGAAAAATGATAAATCAGATTTGTTGCTGTCCTTGAGGTGGGGCCTGATTCAAATGTTTTGTACTCGTATGAGGTGACCAGGTCCATCAATCAGTCACAGATGATTTACTTGACTGTGTATCTGTCAAAATCAGATACATAGATTTACATAATGATGATTGATTTTGTTGGTTTCGCAGTGTGTTACATAAACTACACAAAGCCAACCATGTGAATCTTTAACATAGTCTAACTCAACTGTTCTACTGCTTGTTTTAAAATGAAAATAATGTTTGATTCATATTTTTCCAACCACCACTGCTTTCTCAGTGAGTGATAAATAATTTAATTGTTTTTAATTCAGAAAACATAGTCAGTAGTTAAAGTCAGCAACATATTTACAAATGAGAACCACTAAACTAATGTAAGAGACAGAAAAATGGGAGAGAGGTGAATGTGTGTGTCTGTTTGTGTCTGTGTGTGTGTGTGTGTGTGTCTCTGTGTCTGGGTCAAGGCATTTGTGTCTCTTGTTTGTTTACATGGCTAATTCATACCGTATTCTAATCGGCCTCTCTGCATGTCATATCATTTCCCATGTTCAATTTCCGTGCGCCCTGCTATCTCCTGTGTGACTTCCTCTCCCAGATCTTTTGACACAGATAGGAGAAACTCAAGTCTAAGGAGGTGTGTGTCTCCAATGCGGGCCTCAAGCCTTCACTCTGGGACAAGATAATGCTTACACATGCAGCCTTGTTCTGTGTAGAAGACGGCAACTGCGTGTGTGTGTGTGTGTGTGTGTGTGTGTGTTTGAGAAAGAGTGTATGTGTGTGAAATAACTATAGCAACCTGTGTAGTGGACTACATGTGTGTATTTAGTTGGCCTATGGCTGCAAACCTATTAAGCAAATGTGTGTGTGTGTGTGTCTCCTGTTTATCTATCGCAATAGTTTCAATAGGCCCCTCTGGAGTTGCTGTGCTGTGTGTGCTGTCGAGCATGTACCACTTTGAGGGGCGGAAGGTAGGGAGGCAAGTCTAGACTGCACACACTTTGCTTGTCCTGCCTCTAGCTTTGGTTGGCCCCGTCTGCCAGTTCTCTTCAAAGGCCCATGTCTTCAATGGGGCTCTTCCGACAGGATCACAAGGCTGGTGTAGATGCTTTTTTCTTTTTTTTCCCATTCTTTTTTTTTGGGAAGAGGATGGGGGGCATAATTGCTCCCATATCAAAAGCAGTATTCATCCACACATGACCAGGCTGCAAGCACGGCACTTCATGCACTGTAGTCTATTCATACTCAACACAACCCTGACAGTGCAATAATAGACGAACCATCTTACACCGAATGATAAGCCTTGTGCTGATTATAACGCAGGAATCGGACTACAGTATGTGTGTGTGTGTACAATATCTGTGAATATGCGCATGTCTGCTTCTTCTTCTTCTTTTTTTTCCAGCAGTGGCAATTCGAAGCTCAGACCAAAAATTCATTTAGTACTGCAACACACTCTTTGGCTTTTTTCAATCGGTTGAAGGGAAGCGCAAGACTTCTACTCAAAGAAAGGCCCTCCTGACTTGGGCTCATAGCCGGTAAAAGACACAACCCTTTTGTTTGTTTTCGCCACTTTAAAGTCTACAGCCACTTCACTGCTCAGACATTCCCCACAATGCATGCATCTGCTATTGATCAATTTAATTTGAAACATCAACATCACATTTCTGCTTTTGCCTTCCGTGCCACAGATTTCGAAAGATGATGAAAAAAAAAAGAAACTGATAAAGAAATTGCCTCTACATTACCTACCAAGTGGTTTGTTATCTCTTCTGAATATCTACAGGCCGAATTGAAATATGACCCAGATTTATTTGCTACTCTGCGAGTATGCTCTGCTGTGTGTGGTTTTGGTGTGGGGCATATTAGATGAACCGCTGCAGTTCTGGGTTATTGAGCAGTGGGGAATAAGATGTGTTACTGCTGGACTTACCTCGGCCACTCCTGCCCACGAATCTCAGGTCATTAAAGCGAGCGACTTGATTCTTCATGACAGCCGAAGCGTTGCGGAGCTCTGCTGAATAGTTCTCGTCATTCCCCGCCATAACTGTGACTACTGTCCCATCAGGAACATCCCCCAATGCAACCACCTGAGGGTCAAAAGAGGAAAGCATTGAGAAGAGTGTCACAATAGATGGTCAGAGACAGCGGATAATTTACTAAAATCATCTACATTATTTATTTATATTTAGCTGCATCTCAACACAGATGCAAAAGGGTCCTTAAAAAGAAGAGCCCCATCCTTTTAAAAAAATAATAAAACTGTTTTGTCATGACCTGTTAAATCATAATACAAATACATACTTAAGATGTCATGGCATAAATACAGTAATGCTCCATTTTTATCAGCCTACAGTGTGGCATATGTGTGGCATATATTCTAAAAAGATGAGGTGGCAAAATGTACATTGGGTATTTTACAACATGCCATGCAGGCATAATTTCGGAGACAATGGTGTGACACTGAAAATGACGCAATCAAATTTCACTCAGAGATTGTCTACTATTATATACACTGTAGAAGAAATCACTGCTTCCCATATCTTTTTTTGTGCCAGTAACATGTCTATTTTAAATGCAATGACTACTTTTGATAATTTGCATTATCAGTGTGTTTTTTTTTTTTTGTAAAACCCATCCCTATATCCACAATGTTTTTTTTTCTCTCTTTAAAACATTTCATTCTTTCTGGAAGAACTTTTATTGAGGGCCATACATCCACAACAAAGTCTCAGATATTATTCACAATTGCACTGCTGTAAAACTAAAAACCATGCACGCACACTCACTCACTCACACTCACACTTAAAATTAAGTGCTAAATTAAAAATACTATTAGTCATATTAAATAATAAAAACCACATGGCATTTTGCAAATTCTACACTACGTGATATCCACCATAATGCTCAAAAACAAAATTGCACGAACACTAGAAAATGACAAATTCTAGGCCTTTTAGGATAATGTCAGCTGAACACACCTTAACATTTAAAATTTAACGATAAGAATATGCTTTACCTAAAAAAATGTCTTACTGAATCCAATCGTAATGAGTGTATTGTACACGTAGCCTAATCTATTTAGACCTATATTATTTAGTCATAGGTGTTAACTTTATTAAAGATGCATGCGTTTGTCGCTATGAATAGCGTGGCTCTCTCGGATTTCAGTAGTTTCCATCAATGCGGTGGGGCAAGTGCTGTGGCATTTCTATTTTTAAACACTGGCGACGCTTGTACCTGGATTAAAGCTATTTGTTTAACCCTTTCGAACCGTTTTAACAATCTGATGTTAAACCATAATTAACAGTCGCCAACGCTTAACACACCAACTCTCCTCATCCCATTATTAAGACTCAGTGAATTATACCAATTTAAACTTCTTTTAAGGAAAAGACATATAGCCTATCTGTTAAAAACTATCCAAATAGTGGATCAATCTCACATGTAAATGTGAAAACATCCAGCTTTATTGTCCTTTCAAACATTAAGAGACATTCATAGATCAATTTCAAGATACGGAAAATACTACTTACCTTAAAAGCAACGGGCAAAGTTTTATTACACCTCCAGTGTGATGGCAATACGGAGCATAGGAAGTTTGGACTATCCGTCCGAACAAGTTCTGCGGGGTGATCTGCGATGATCTCCACCATCGTCCGATTGTCGTGAGGCCGAAGTCTCGGCACAGCTGAAGTCCCGTCTTGCTGAGTCGTGGCTGTATTCACATCGTTCATTTTCCCGGGAACTGTTTGAAGACTGTTGGACGGCGGACTGAACCTCCGACTTGTGCTGGGATCTACGGGAATGCGCATCACAACACTGTGTCAGTAGAGGTAAGGACACTCAAAATGTAGACGAAGGTTTTCTTTTAAAATCGGAGGCTTTCAGGAGATGCGTATTCCGCTACGCTGCCATAGGATCACAAGTTTCAGGGTCCTTGATACAGCCTAGGCTAAAAGACCCTCGAGCGCAGGCTGTCTTCTAAAGATCTGTCATCAGTGTTCTCAACAAAATTACGCTGAACTTGAACTTCACGATTAAAAAAAAGCTTAGACGAAAAAACAGTTTATCCTCTTGAAATGGACCCGGTATGTTAATGCCCTGTGGTCTTTTCTTTTCAACGATGGTGTCGTAAATAGATCTTAAATGCATATAACCAAATATTTTAAAAGTTTCATCGTGTATCCAGCGCTGGTAAACAGCACAGCTAGTCGACGTGCACGCTGCGTAAATCAAACGGAGAGCGTCAAAATGAAACAGAGTTGATAGCGTGAAATAGCGAAAACAATTCAAAGTCTGAACATAAATGTGTTAAAGAATTAACTTCTTTCGCATAACAGGAGCACTAGTTTTCAAGGGTTAAAAAGGTGATCCCACAAGTTGCGGTCAGACAGATGAAGGAGATGTAAACCCGCAGTTTTTTTGTCTCTATGTGTGGTTTGTCTTAGGAGGCAGGGACTTCTACAGCTCAGGTTTTGTGGTTTATATATAAGCAGGACCAGGACGAATATTATGCTGATGAGACCAGAGCACGTGGTGCGTAAGGCCAGTCATCTCTCCGCATCAAAATAAATGGAAGAATTCTACTGTTTAGCGAAGATCAAAGCCTCAAATGTCCACAGTAAAAAATAAAAAGGTTGGATTTTATGCCTAGTCTGGATGTCTAGAGTAGACATATTGCCGGGTTTGGTTGTGATCTGCATTTTGTAACTACTGTGCAAACGCACTGTTCGGTAAGCTCCATTAGTGGAAATAAATTCGCTTCCTTTATCCATGATTGGATAAGCCCGTTTGCTTTGTGAATCTTTGTCAGTCCTTGTATTTGATCGCAAGATCATGATATCCAAATTGGATTAATCTGACTCAAGGTTACCCCCTCATTTTTTCACCAACACTAGACACTCAGGGATATGTGTTTGGCATCTCAATGAAACTGGCAAATTTACGAGTCGACCAGAAAAAGAATTATGAATTTGCCTTAGGGAGTGCCCTTGCTTTGTAAAACGTAGCCAGTAGCTTTGGTTTAGAAACGTTGACAACTGAAACGACCATCGAAGTGACTCACTTCCTCTTTATCATGTCAGAACAAAAAGACAACAGTTCAGATCAGAGCTGCAGGATGGCTGCAGGGGCAATATTAGCTTAATTAATAGTATAATAATAATAATAATAATAATAATAATAATAATAATAATAATATTATGGTTATTCATACCACGTAATTATTATTAATGTTATTATTGTCAATTATTAATACTATTTATATTATTATTATATATCATCCTGTTTTTGTTGCCGTTTGTTGTAGACTGAGTAACATTATCATTCTCCTTGGTATTCTATCATCGACATGAGCCGATCACTGTCACCTTCACCATCCCTTTGAGAAATGTTTACCCCTGTATGGATTGTCATGTTAAAAATGCCGCGCAATTTGACTATCCAAAGAAATCTCTTTAGGTGGCGCTCGTCATTTTTTGTATCCTCAATTGCGTATTTCAGTGTGCGACTCAAAACTACAAAAGCTGTTCTCTTGTGAATCAAAGTCGCCGTGTTATATAACTCCTCTAAACTACAACACCCACACACCACCGCTGTTAGGAAATCTGTGACGCTCTAAATCGTCGCCGCTGAAGAACTGTTTACATGAGAGCGAGGGGGCATGCGGAGGCGCAAATAACTTGATAGACAGATTGGACGAAAATTAAAGCCAAGAGGTAAATATTCTTCTTGAACAATTTTCCATATGGGCAGACAGTTAGTATCCTACCTTATACGCTTACGCCACACAACGACAGCACAGGAAGCCTAACCTACAGGCAGTTGCTGCAAAAGGTTCCCACACCAGATCACCGCCTAATATTGTTTTGAGCACGAAGGAAATATTTGATCGAGTCCCTGTTTTCAATTTAAATTGTTACTAAACTATTATTTCGTAAAGTTATGTCTGCTACCATTTGCAGGAAGAATAATTAAGAAACAGCGCGTTGACTAGCTTAATGCCACAAGATTTGCTAAGGCTGTTTGTATGTGGAAGAGAAGCAGGGAACTTATGAAAACAAACCCCTCTTATGACAACAAACATGTGTTCATGGCACAGAGTTATTCAAACATTGTTTGAAACAACTGAATTATCCACTACACTCGTAGACGTGGACTCAGAACATTCTATCACGTTTAACCTGCTTTAAATGTAACTTGAACATTTTTTTGACCTCGACTGCAGTGAAAGGGATAAAACTTAATGTTGGAGGTCCTTTTAACCTCAGTCGGTTTTGAGGCCAAAATAAGACGTAAAAGTCAATATTCAATGTGAATCAAAGAACTCTTTCTGAACGCGCTCAAGACTGGCGTTGTTTTCATTCATTTTCCCAGCAAATGTGATCTGTTTATGTTTTTCAGCAAGCGTATTGTGGATCAGTGTGCTTGCTTCAAATTGCAAAGTGGCTTTGGCTGGCTGGTTTGGTGTAGAGGAGCCCCTCCTCTCCGCCACACACAGTCATTTGGCAAACATAGCCAAAAACATTTAATCAGCACGATCTGAAGTTGCTGGTGAATTAAAACTAGTCTGAATGCCATACTATTTTTTACCTTTCATAGCAACTCTGCACAATCACTTAAGTCAATCAGTTCAATGAAAATACATATGTACACATACATATACCGTGTGTTGGGATTTCATATCAAGCTGATTTAAATGTGTGCTAAATATTCACCGTCTGTTTTTATTCTCTATTTTACCTGAAGTCTGAACAGGGATTAGTCAAAGCATTTGAAAGCTCAGTGAGAGATTTTCTGTTGCCGGTCTCCATTAGTTTTATTGCAGAAAAGGTTTGTTTGAAAGGAATTCATACGTGAGGAGAGGATATGGAGTTGACATGCCCTCTGAATTTACTGTGGAAATCCACAGGAGGTGAAGCGTAGGGAGATTTTAATAGTTCAGTTTGTTTTACTGGGGGGTGGGGTTCGGGTCGGGTCTGGTGTATCTGTGTGTGTGTGTGTGTGTGTGTGTGTGTGTGTGTGTGTGTGTGTGTGTGTGTGTGTGTGTATGTTGAGGGGTTGGGGGTCTTACACTACTTCCTTTTAAAAGCCATGTCTAAGGGTTTTTAATCCACATTTTTGGGATAGAGGGAAATGGATTTTGCATGATTACACTTCTTATGCAAACTACTGAACGAGACATAGAAGAGGTTTTATGTGTGTGTGTGTGTGTGTGTGTGTGTGTGTGTGTGTGTGTGGTACCCAGATGAGGATGTTGAGGTGAAATGAAAGAGCTGACTCTGAGTCCCTATTAGGTTACATGGCATCTTGGGCCTCTCATAGTGCCCCAAGTACAACATAGACTTCCTTAAATTGTAATTGCACGCTACAGATGCATAGTGCCTACTAGTATAACTGTTGTAATTACCAGACCAAGAAATATGCATTATAAACACACACAGACATATATATATACGAATTAATAATATATTCCTATATATATATAGGAACAAGAACATATTCATTTTAGGCATTTTGGTGTCATATTTTGTCTTATACAGTATGTGTGCTAATTATATTTATTGAAAACCACAACATGCAGACTTTTTTTTTTTTTTTTTAAGTTCTTTGATCTGTCAGACTAAACATCACCTGACTTTAGACTTCTCAGCGCATAGACCCAGCCTGTCTTCCTTGAGATTAAATCTGTAAATTAACTAGGCGTCTGTAGAGAGGCAAAGCTACATAAAAGTCTATTTAATTACAGGGAGGAAAATGCAATAAATAGAAAAGAACCCCCCCCCACCCACCTTCAAGGCCTGCTCCACTCGACAGTGCTGTTTCAGCCCCTTGCATGTTGAAGTAATCTGGATTCATTTGCCACATCTGAATTCATTTTGCTTAGTATGGGGACCATCTGCCTTCACAACTCAAAGCGAGGGCTCGAGCTTTCATCCAGTGTGGAGGGGAGGGTACAGAAGGGAGGGAGGAAAACAGACGATTCCAAATTTTATGTTTAAATGTATGTATGAGAGGAAAGCGTGCCGTCTGGACTTTTGTCACACTTTCAGGCATCTTTGTCCCCCCACCCCCCCTATGTCCGTGAGAATGGAAATGTAATTTGCATGATTGCTGCCTTTGATGTACCCAAGACAACATGAATCTAAACCATCAAAACAAAAAAAAAAGGGAAACAGTCCGTCTCATGTGGGAGAAAAGTTAGGATCAAGCCCTTTGGTTTATTGTTTTTTTTTCGGTCATATAAAAAGGCCATCCACCTGTGCGATTTGATAGTCTTATTTTCTGGTTTACCATAGGAAGGACTGTGGTTTTGGAAGCAGTCAGGCTCACAGCTGTGCTCCAGGTCATTTTGCGCAAATAAATTTCATGGGGCATAAAAACTCACCTGGCCAGCCTTTCTAAATGCTAGTTTCTTGGTGCATAGGCCTTACAATTACTAAAGGTAATTTGACTAAGGCCTTAACAATGTAAATATCCACTTCCTGTTCACTTTTTAGACAAGCATAGATGCATGCAATGGAGCTTAATGTATAGCAATAGATTTTTTCCCCACTCTTTAGAAAAAACAAACATTTAATGTTTTTAGTTTTAACTACATCATGCACCATCAACTGTGTGGTTTAGTTATGGGCATATTAGTGTAGTCTCAACCCTTTTTTCCTTTCAGATTTTTTTTAAAAGATAATGAATTAATTCCCCAGGGGGAAATTAAGTCTCTGCATTTAACACATGTGTTGGTAGTGAACAAACACACCCTGAGCACTGGGCAGCAACTAGGGGTTTAGGGTTCGGTTCATGCTCAAGCAGTTTTCACTCACTCTTCCTGACCCCAGTTTTTTCTTGCCAGTCTGGTTTTTCCTACAACCACTATCTCCAGTTCTCAGAGCAAATAATCTTATAGTTTACTCGGAGCTGCACCTTGCTGAGGCAGTAATGCACATGTGTTGTACAAAAACAACAACAACAACAAAAACGTCGTGGTGATATACTGTATGTTTAATAATTTTAAGTGTAGACTACTTTCTTACTACCATAGGTTATGTAAATCTTGAGCCAAGTACAGAGAGTCGTTTAGAGCTCTTTCATTGTACAAATTGTTATTGTTGTTATTGTTGATGGTATTATGTGTAAGGACATTACTTTAGACCATAGTAATCCACACAGCAATTCTAATGAAATAGCGAAATTTGCAGGATTGCTTGTATCCGACAAAAAGTATATTAAAGGAGAAATCTGGGGTGAATCAGTCCATAGTATTGTTTTTGCGGGTCACTGAGTGCTGTCAGTATGAGAGAGAATGCAGAAATTTGATGCAACATAGACTATGTAGTAAACCGGCAGCTAACACTAAGTGAATGGGGCACAGTAACTTACTTTCAGTTTCATTTTGCTATGCCCAATTTAGTTAACGTTAGCTGCCTGTTCAATATGCAGTCTATGTTGTACCAGATTTTCTTGTTTTTTTTTCTACAGAAAGCACATGATGACCTGGAACAATAGGGCTATGGACTGATTTACACTGGTTTCTCCTTTAAGATAACTCTGTGGTTGTCAGTCCATCTAATTATGCACCTGACATCAGATTAATGCAGCATCAGTATGGTGGACTGTGCTAAACATTTTACTGCCATCAGGAGGCCAGACAAAGTAAACTAAGTTGCTAAGTTATGTTATGTTCATCCTTCTAATTCACGAGTTTACAAAAGGCGATGCTAAAACAGATGATTGGAACCATTGTTTATTTGGGTGGTGGTGGTGAGGGAGTAACCAATTCACTCTCGCTCATACCATATATTTATTGAATATTTTTTCAGCTTTGTTAAAATTAGCTTGTATATGAAGGTCAACTCAGATTTTTAGTACCTGTTGAAGTCATTTACCTAAAGTCCCTCTTTGGTAGGCTTCAGGAAGCAACACACCAGGCACATCTGAACTGTGTCAGAGATTACGCCATAGTCAGCATGGTGTATGCACGCTTTTCTATATTCAATGTGGAGCTCTCAGTTGAGGCCTACACCAAGACATGGCGATGCATATTCAACCTCCCAATACATCTGCAACAGTGGCTATCTCACCTCCCTGCTGATTGAGGTTGAACTAATCTCTTTGCTGAGAACATGTGGTATGTTTCTGGCCCCCCCCTTCTTTTGTCAGTTGACGCATCAGGAAGCACTTTCTTTGTGAAGTGGCTTTCTAATTGCCAAAGCTTTGATGAGCGTGTCTCAGTTGGACGAGTGCTACATGAAAGACTGTGTGTTTTGTGTCTAACAGATGAGCAGCAGTGCGGCCAGCCCCATGGCAGGCGGCAGTGGTGGCGGCGTGGCAGGGAGAGGAACCGGTAAGGCCACCAGCTTCATCCCTGAACTTCAGAGCATGATGTAAGTCACTTGAAACACCGCTCTGCTCTGCTCTGCTCTGCTCCACTCTGCTCCCACCTCTCTCATTCACTCGCAGCACCTCTTTCTCTCTCATGTTCTCCCTTTCTCATTTTCATTACACACATACACACACACACACACACACACACACTCTCTCTCTCTTTTTCTCTCATGTTCTCTCTCTCTCACTCTCACTCCACAAACACACACACACACCAACACACATTCTTTCTCTCTCACTCTCTCACATATGCACACTCTCTCTCGCTCTCTTTCTCTCTTGCTCTGTCTCCTTTTCTCTCATTCTTTCTCTCTGTCCCTCTGTCCCTTATGCTTTCTGTCTTTCTGTATTCTAGTGTACTTATATGCAGCACATAAATGCACATCATGTGTACATACATAAATACAGATACATGTACGCACACACATTTATGCCGGCCCACTCTCACACATTTATCTACATGTTTATGCTGCCATCAGCAGTAGTAGGGAGACGGTGGTGGTCTCTCCCACCGAGGAGAGAGCTCGCCCACATGAGAGGGCTGGACTCTTTCCTAGGAGTCATAGGACCATGTACTTGAGGAGATCTTAGCTGCGTTAATGCCACGTGTGTATCACTCTGCCATCAGCTGCATGTCCTCCAAATCAACAATTGTTTTGCTGAGTCACAGCAATGTTTAAGTGTCCGGATTCATACATTTAATTACAAATACATATAGCTTCTGAAGATACCTGCTGGGTAAAACATGGGACTGCAAGATGCATTAATCTTTTTACACACTTTCTTCACAAATAAGAAACTGGTAATGCTACTTTTAGAGCTTAAATAAGCACAGAAATCTACACAAATGTGCTAAAACTTATAATAGAGTGATTAATTAGGTTCTACACGTGTTACTTGAAAAGTGCATGATATATTTAGTATGTGGTATTTAAACCATATGAAATAATATCCAGGGTCCATTCTAACACTCCCTGATACATTTGAACCTTGTATTTATTTTTAAGGGGAGATTATGTGACAAACTGCACAAACACTTTTTGTCCTCTCCCCTCAAACTTCTCTTTGTTGAAATAAAAAGTACATAAACACAAGACTCCGGAAAGAGCTCAGTTTTGCAGTCCTATATTTTGCAAGACATTTAATTATAGCTTTCTGTGAGAAGCATTTCTGATGGAGCCTAAATGCCGTCCAATTGGAGAGATTACATTCCATCCTTGGCAGGCTCTGTGCAGTTCAGAATGGTGATGTTGAGAAATTATATTCCTCGCTTCGTGGAGAGGGCTTAAAGCAATTCACTGCCTCTATTTACCTTTGGTTCTGTTTATGTGAAAGTTCTCGCAATCATTCCTAAGTTTTGCGTCATTTGTCTCTCTCTTCTGTTTACTGATTATCAATGAAACTACATGTATGGAAAGAGTAGCCACATGAAAAAAAGTGCAAAAACACAAATGGTCATAAATCCCCCCCTTCTCTGAAAGTCAGCAAAAAAATACACCGTCCACATTGATGGCAATAACGAATATGTCTGTGACATTTTTATGTTTGCTCGAACAGAAAAATGGCACATTTCTCCATGTGTGTGCTTTTGATGATGTGTGCTTTGGGCATGGCAAGGCTGTCTGGAATAGTGAGGGGGAGGAAAATGTAAAGACAGTTTCCTCTGGCTCCTTTCGCCGTGACTGTCTGCCGCCTTGTGCCTTCACGGAGGTCCCTAATTGAGATCACTTGTACTTATAAATGGCAGGAAGTGCTGTGGTTCATGGGAGCAGAAAATGGAACTGTAGAATATGCCTCTTAAAATAAAAAAGGGAATGCTACTGTTTTACTTCCCTAATGATCTAATTGAGAGTCCCTCTTCGAGCATTTTTGTGTTGTGCTTTTTTTTTTTTTTTCCGGAATGGTGTTAAATCCAGCAAGCCGCACCGAGCCAAGGTCTTTCAGTGCTTGTCTGCGAAGGTCCTGCCCCAGCATGATAGAATAGCAGTAATGAATCCTCCCTTCTGTAAATCAGTTTTGATCCCCCCCAGATATAGTGCTTCTGCCTCCAGGCGCCAACAAAAAGCTCCCCATTAGGCAATTAAAGGAGGACCATCTCACATCGCGGGAACATGGGGGAACCGTGAGGGAATTATCCTCTTTGTTTAAACAGCATGTTTGGCCACAATGCTCCCTGCCAAAACTGCTTTGTCGTAGTAAATACCATGGCAACAATAGCCGGCGTAATGACAACAGGCCTATTAGCGAGGGATTAAGCAGCGCAGCTGGCTGCTAATTTGACACGAAAGACAGAAACGACCATGGAGCTTAGCTGCATTTGCTCAGGACGGCTGCCAGAGATTGCCTCTGTCACCTGCGTATGAAATTACTCGGGCTGTCAGGTATCCACTGGCTGGCCCGTGCGCCTGCGTCGTAGACGGCCACCATCACTGGCACCGCGGCCGTCACTGCCGTCAGGCTAACTTGAACCCAGCGCTGTGCTCGACTAAAACCTGAGGGACCCAGGGTTCGTCACCCGATACCCCATCCTTCAGCGAGCAACCCCGGCGATAAAAAAGGTGTTTTTTCAAATGTGCTCTCAAAAAACCCCCTCCTGATATGTAATATTCAAATACAGTGTGAAAAGTGCTTACTTTGGACAGGGGTATCCCATACTCTGTGAAGAAGGTGCTAAGTATAATACAGACGTTCGTACAAAGCCAACATTCCACTTTCTGGCTCTCTGTGGGTTAGACTAGCCGACATCCTCTCTCCGAATCACTTGTCCAATTGAAAAAATATTTATACTACATCTGTAAAGCAAGCAGTGCTATGGAAGGGAGGGAGCGTCGTCTCCTGATGTTAATGTCACGAGAGAAGCCGGATCATGTTTAGTGCTTGCCCTGGTCGATGGCTTCTCACAGCCTGTGCAACAGGAGATGATGCATGGAAATCAATGCATAGTTCTCTCCTTGAGCCAAATTTATAGTTCCCTCACATCCTCTAAAACCCATGTTCAGAGTATGATGATCTCTCTCTCTATATATATATATATATTCGGATATATATACACACACACAATCTTTACGAATATATATTACTTCCTGTGTATTACCTGCCGTTTGTTTTCTATTCTCCTTTTCTCCTCATTTTGTTATATAGTGTTATATAGTATAGCATGTGCTGTTGCTTTCCATTTTGCCACCCTCTTTGGCCTGGAAGATAATGCCATCTTCAAATAATGTTATTGTTTGCGGTTGCGACCTGACCCAAGTTAATAATGGCATTTATGTAGAATGTAGCTGCACATTACTGTCAAATGAGATTCTGTAACCCTAACAATGTGACACTGCATATTTGTGGTTGTAGGTCATCTTTAACAGTGAAACTTAGTCAGTGATTCTGACATTTAAAGCTGTTTGAAGATGTACACATTTTTTTATTTGAATAGCAGACTGAAATGCTCAGGTGTTGTGCAGTGCAATAACATGGCACACATGTGGTGTTGACTTTGAGACATGTTTATTTGTGGCATGGTGCTAATATTGCAGAATGTAAATTCTCAGACAAAGCTCATGCCAGCATTTCTGTGGGTTCAGATGAACCACATTTCTCTGCCTTTTTAACTGTCTGCTTGGTAGCATCAGGCTTTTGTTAAATATGTAACTTGAGTAACATTTCTTTAAAATGTAGAAAAATCCTCTGGGTATTTGGCATCATTTACAGTAGACTTTCCAGTGGTTTTATTTTTCAGTTTAAGTAGAGCTGATTTTTTTTTAAGGATAAAAAATAGTGCTGTCATTACAATGCACAATAACATAATGGTACTATTAAAGGGCCCACATTGGGAAACAATTAATAATGCCCAGAAATAAACAGACTCAGAGGGACTACATCATGGCATGACTGTAACCAACCAACCCCTCTCCCCCTCCCTTGCTCTTTGCTTGCAGACCCCTTATGGGACCTGTGCACTTGTGCAGTGGTATTTGGCTGTATTTGGTGTTGTTATGTTAAATGGGGTACAAAAACGTCCCAGCAGCCCTATCTGTAATTAGTGGCTGTGGGCAGGCGAGCGAGCGAGTGAGGGGGGGGGGGACTGCAGCTGCCTTTACACCCACAGGCTGTTTGGAGAGCCTGTCTGTCAGAATCAGCCCAGAAAACCCCGGGCCCCACCCCACCCCACCCCAACCCACCCACTGGCCCTCCCTGCCTGCAGATGGTGGAGGATCATTGTGACATACTAGAACCACTTATTGTTTTTCCTTATTATGTAAGTGTTAAACAGAGAGAGAAATAGAGAGAGACATGCAGGCATATACACATACAGAAATGCATACACACACACATACACACACTCACACCCACACCCATTTACACACACATTTAAGAGAGGCAGACCTGTCCCTCTCTCTCTTTCTCTGTTTCACTACCCATGGGAATATATTCATAGCATTGTATTGTCCAATTACAATTCAGCAATTGTGTTAGGTGTCACAATAATTCCCCCGTGTCTCTATGTTTTTGTTTACAGTCAAGTAGCACCCATGGCACATAAACATGTGCGTCGTGTACTTGCGTCAGCATGGCTGTCATTCCAGACTGAAAGCCCAACATGAGCTGACTCACACTCTTGGTGGATACACAACATGGCTACATTATTGTCTTTTTTCCCCCCCTCAAGAGCAATTAGTCTGTTCCCTGTAATTAGAAACGATGTTAAATCTCTGGCTTGTCCTCAGGGGACTGGCATGTCATTCTCAGACGTATTACTCCCCCACCACCTCCCCACGCCCAACACACACACACACACACACACACACACACACACACAAACACAAACACAAACACACACACACACCACCAGTGCTTCCCGTATGCTAGTTGCATATAGTCCACCCACAGTTACTGTAATCAAAGCACAGTATATGAGCAGAGCTAAACTTAAAGTCTACTCAGCCCAGCTGATAGCTCTCATATGCCCAGTGGGCATGTGCGTGTATCTTTCCAGAGCTACTGTCTTCAGGAGGGGAAGCTATTCACAGAACCCACGTTTTATATATTTGTTTTATTTTATTTTTTTTCTCAGAGGGCCTTCAAATGTTTTGGTAAACGCTGAGATTGTTACGGGTCCCGCTGGAAGCAAACAGCTCTAATGAGCTGGCTCGCAGCCTCTCTGGTTAACCAGACTGTAATTTGGGGACTGAAAGGAGCCTCTCATCACTATTGAGCCTTTGTTTACCACAGTGCAACTCCAGTGATTCTGCTGAGAACGCAATGGGACTGGGGCTGCCTAGTTAACCCTTATTGTGCTTGGAGATCAAGTCTCTCTTCTCACACACACACACACACACACACACACACACACACAAACACAAACACAGACAGACAGGCACACACATGCACACACACACACACACACACACACACACACATTAGGAACCAAACATTGTCATGCTGATTGTTCCTGCTCTATGCAGCTTCTGTTCATATCAGCAGTTTATTTGGTTTAATCCTCCCCCTGAAAAGGCCAAATATACCTCGTCAATGATTCACTGGTCCCGAAACGTCCTGACAGGCACAGTGTTCCGCTACTTGTTTGGCGTCTCTTTTGGTTTTATCAACTTCTCGCTTTTATGGTTCTGTGACATTGGAGTAATGTTTTTTTTTGTTTGTTTTGTTGTGTTTTTTTCCCCTTAAGATTTTGGCTGCGTTATTGTGTGGGCACATCTGTTGATATCAGTTGATCTGGTTAGGCCCAGCGCTATCTGGCTGTATTTCCCAGACGCCATAGCTCTTTACAGAGCAAAGTTTTTATCGAAGGCAGAGAGTGTGAAATCCAACACATTTGAAAAAGATATACATCTTGCATAACTTGCTTGCTCCATTTTGCAAACGCAAAAGCAGTGTGATAGGAAGACACACATACACACTCTTTCATTAGAAACATGCCTTCCAGATCACTTTTCACAGACAGAGAGAGAGAGAGCAAGAGAGAGAAGGAGAGAGAGGGAAGAACAAGGGAGAGAGAGAGAATGCATAAGAGTCGACTGAGAAAGTAGCATGCGCTGTGTAGTCTCCCAAATAAATGAAAGAAATTCCATGCAAAGTAACTACAAACTGTTATTCAACGCCTATTGTTTTCTGCAGTTGGCCTTTGATCAATATTTTAAGATGCTCTCCCATTCCCATCCCTTTTCATTCAGCAAATGTTTTTCAGATGCATCAGTACAGATTTGTTTGGACCTATTTTCTCTGTGCACTCATTTTTTCCTATTTATCGAATATTCGTTATTGTGCCATTTTCTTGCCATGTTTATTAATGTGTTTTACCGTGAACATTCCAAGAGAAAAGACTGAAAAAGTGCTATATAGCATATCTTGTCAGCAAAAAAAGCTTCCTTGAAAAAAAAAACAAAAATCATTTTAAGCATGTCTAACTGCAATTCTTTCCCCTTGTAAGCTGCTTCCAAAGAATATTGCCATCAAAACATTTTTGCATGGCTACATTCTCACATTGTAATATTCCTTTTTAAAAAAGGCTTATTTGAAGTCAAAGAGGAAAGTTTTCATAGGCAGTCCTCCCAGGGGACTCCAGACTTATTAATTCTACATCAGCTGTCCCTCCCACCCTTCTGATTTATGTCTGACTCAAGTCTGGTTTGAGGAATCTTGAGAACACCTTTCACACGGACAGGGCTATCATGCTCTCGGCTCGTACACAAGACGCTGAAATAGAAGCCAGGGTGCCGTGCTGCGGTAACCGTGGCAACCCTGTGGCAACTAGTGTTGTCAGGATGAGTCAACGCGCCGTTTGGATCTGAGGAGCTGCGCCATTGATGGCAGCCAGTCCCCATTGACAGCAGTGACAAATGGGCATAATGTGGGAGAAGCCACACATTACAGGAGTTTACAGGAGTCTCTACCTGTTGGGAAAAAATTGAGCTCCATAACCAAGCCAAATCAAGCCAAGCAACCCAGGCCAATTTTCAGGGGTTATTTATTTATTTATTTACTTACTTTTTTAGTTTTGTGCAAGCAAGCTATATATTGCTATCCCAGGGACAACAGATGCAAAGTAGCCATATTGCTAATTCTGGTTTAGGATTAGTTCTATACATGGCCCCTGTTAAATAAACAAACAAATTAAGTAAACTATTGTGTTATCATAAATCCCTAAAAGAGAGTCATACATCTTTACACTTTTCAAGCAATGTTTCCAACATGACAAATCTTCACTCAGCATCCGTGTAGTTAAATCCCAAGCACACCTAATGGATGTTTGTCCTGCTGAGGGTCAGTGAGATGTAGTTGCAGCAGGAATGAAGCAACGTGTCAACATGATGCTAACACTTTGGTTGAGTGGCCAAAAAGCTGTGATTGTATCGTGTTCAGGTGACAAACTGCTGCCACTGGACACCTGCAGTGCGCTGTATACTGTGTCTATATGGGTAACGAGGCCCCTTTAAGTTCCTCTCGTTCCCACAGGGAAGTCATCGACACCGCGGGGTCCGCTCAGGTCTGTCTGAATTAGTGTGGCACTGGGGTGTCATCACTGAGGCTCGGGTTGCGACGCCAGCTAATCCCCAGCTTTTCGCTCATCACGCGTAGAGCTGCCCAACATGCCGCAGTTGTGTGTGTGTGTGTGTGTGTGTGTGTGTGTGTGCGTGTGTTTGTGCATGTGTGTGTGTGCATGCGCGTACATGCGTGTTGGCTGAGGGGTGTAATGAGTGAGGCATGAGCACGTGAGGTGGCAGATGATTCATCGACAGCTCAGTGTCAACACACCATCTTCTCAGTGTCTTGCACTATCAATCTGTCTGTCTGTCTGTCTCTCTCTCTCTCTTTCTCTCTCACCCACTCTCTGTCTGTGGTCAGTGACCATATAGGATGCTGTATGTGGCAGCCAGGGGTCAGTAACCAGACACATCTCTTGTACTGTCTGTATGTACAGTTAGGGATAATATGACATCAAAGTGACCAGAAGGATCCTAAATGAACTGCCCTAAGCTGGTAAATGAAGAACAGACTAAGCCCAGCTTTTGGGGCATACAGCTCAAGGGTGCAGTGATCTCTGATTTCTTTTTTTTAAAGGACAACCCAAGTTTTTCTAACGCCAATTATACAATTGTCAGGCTATTGTCACGGTTGATATTAAGGATGTCCATTATTCATTTTTAAAGAGAAGTAGCATGAAGCTTTTAGTATTCTTGAACCACGAATTTTTTCCATTGTGGTGTGGAACAAAGGATGAGCAGGCAGGCTGTCCAGCAAGCCCATACTGCAGTGGACACAGGCAAACTCATTCTTCACATTTTTGCATGTTGTTTCTCCACATAGCCCTTGTGTGTATCGTATTATAAATATTTTAAAGCAATGCCCCCACTCCAGGAATAGTCCACATTCCAGCTAAGGTTAAATCAATATGGGGGAGAGCGTTTTGGCTGTGTGTGTGTGTTGGGCAGAACAGGTAAAGCCTTGTTAAGTGCAGAGGCTCTCCCTCTTGGAATCACTTCATTATGGCGGAATCAAAACAGCAAACTGCAGGCGAACTTATCTGAACATTTTCAGTTTTTTTTTTTTTTTTTCCTGTCTGAAAAGTGCTGGAGGCTGAAACCGTGCTTAGTGACTGATAGAATTTCCTTATAAATAATGAAAAAGAACATTAGTAGACTGTTTTTTGGACTGTCCATAGTCAAATTCAGTCACAGGTTTTTCTTTTTTTTTTTTGAAGTTAAACTTCATATTTGTTTCTCTTTCTTCCAAAAACACCTCAAGGTAGGTTAATAAATTTGCTCTTTTTAAAAAGAAAAAAAAAAAAACTACCCAATGTGCTTTGTATAGAGAAAGTCTCCAACATGAGCCTTATTTAATTTGTGGAAATTTTATCAAGAAATTCCATGCGTAGGATTGACTTTAACTCCTGGTGGCATGTTGTAGTGTGTGTTACCTCTTGTTGTTTGTTGTTGTCTTGGTGTTTTGTTTTGTTTTGAAGCAGTGCTTTAGGGACATCTCCTGTGCTTGACTCCCAACACACTCTGTCTCATTTTAGGCATGAGCCACAGTGTTAAATTACAGCTGTGGCCATTTTTAAAGCACGCTCGCTCTCCCTCTGTGCTGAAAACTCACTACAGAGATGTTTTGGTCAGCTCTGAGCGCTGCCTTTGACTGTTAGTCTGTCTGAAGTTGCAGTGATGATGTACTGTATATTGCCGATTGTGGCCTGAAATATACTGTATGCTTTCCCCCTCTTGCTTGGAATAAGACTTTTTCCAGTCACAAACAGTTTTGTTTAAAAAGAAAAAAAAGTTTTGTTTGTCAAACTAAAATTGATCATAATACTGGTTGACAATTGCACCGTTTTTTTTTTTGTTTTTTTTGGTGAACGTGTAATTCGGTGAATTCTTTTACCCCAGAGTCTCATCGAAACTATAGTGTATCAACGCTTGGCACGACATGGCCTGATGAATGGCTTTGTGGTTTGTCTGATGGTTTGTTGACTGGATGTGTACATATTACTTTGCTTAGATGTATTGTTGGTCTATTTATTGATTTTCAGTAGTGGTAGTGGTGTGAAACTTGGACCCCCACATAGTGTTTATTTTTTTAAGAGCACTGAGTATATTTAGCTTGCATGCTTGGTGATCTGAGGTACTTAGAAAACATTTTAGTTTCTTGAAATCTCTCAAATGTTAAATTCTGGTGGTGGGAATTGTTGTAGCAAGATTTTTTTGGGCATCAAATGCTTCCATGCTGCTACATTTATGATCCTTGCTGTCATTAACTGGGTCTTATCGCAAACAGTAATTAAATATTATTTATTTATAGATATTTTTATATTTATGGGTCTATAAATATTGTTTTTACACAATGCTCCTGCTAAATTGATAAATGTAACATCTTATAAAGTAAAGGATTCAGAATTTAATTAACACAGGTAGTTGAACTTAAATTTACAACTGTCTGGAAAAAAACAACTTTGCTTTGATATTTTGGGAATAGTAATCCAGCATATTTTATTGCATGCCTCAAATGATCCATAGTAGTGGGTTCTTTTCTGTGTGGGTTGGGGCTGGTTATCTTTGAAGTTTTTCTACTCACATGAACTGCTGAAAAATGAGCTTACACAACAGTGTTGTCCATATCAGGTTTCCCTGCCATTCTTTGAGGTTCTTTTTTTTTCTTATTTTTTTTCAAAGTGCTTTTTTTCTGTCTTTTTTTTCTTGAGGTGTTAAACTGTGCAGTGTCATTATGCCCTTTGCTCCTGCACATCAACCCCAGCTTTCCCCTATCCAATTATCACTGGGTTTGTTATATGACTTGTCTTAATTGTTTGTAAATGATTGCAGGTTACTAAGCAGGAGACAGTGTGTATGGGCCATACCACTGCTGCTATAGTATGCGCTGAATTCCCATTGAGTCGATGTGGTCTGTATGAGTAGAGAGATGTTGAGATGTAGATCCTGGGCGCCACACATGGAGAATATTATTCTAAGCCCCGTTGCTGCCAATATGCAAAGTTACAGAAATGTATCCATGCAGCTGCCTTTCTTGATGTTCAAGCCAAAGTCAACTGAATGTGATTAAGCATTTGTCCACACCATTCCAAATTAACGTTTGTTGATATAAAGTATTGTAAGTGCTTTTAGTTACACACTTGCATATGCACTGTCTCTCTCTGCCCCCCCCCCCCCCGCCCTTTTCTTCTCACACTTACTAACTCAGTCACTCTCTCTCTCTCGTTCTTATACTCACACACACGCACACATACAGACAGACAGACAACCCTCCCAGCCACATGCACCCTCACCAAGGGACACTCATGCCTCATACAAACCCACTCTCGTCTAAGAAACTCTTGGTGGGTTCTGGTGAGGGCTGCTGAAAAGGTATAGCTCTCTTCACCTTCAGTATTTGGAATCTTCACACTAGTCAGCACATTAACCAATGCAGTTTAGACGTGGACTTCTAGAATGTCCGAAAGAGAATGCTCTGGTCACCTGTTGCTGTAAAGAGAAATCCATTCATAGCCCCTCAGCTCCCAGCGGACACGTGTGTGTTCTCGTTTTTGTTTGAGACATTATGTTTCATTAACCTCTAGCTCCTTTGCTGTAAGTCCAGACCTCTAATAGACTGCAGCACTCCCTCGCTCACTCGCTCGCTCGGTCTGTGAGAGCATGCCATCGAGGTTGCTTTCCTACCGTTAATGTTGTTTTCCTTTGGCCTAGTCGAGTTGTGATAACCAATTAGTTGAATTAACCCGCGCTGTTCGGCCACAGCCAGACCACCACCACGGTCACCAAATGAGAAGCACATGGATCTTGAGAACTCGGCACACGCTTGTAATTGATTAGCAATGGTAGAAAAAAAAAATCTCTGTAGTGTTTGTTTAACATTGTTATGGTTTTCTGTGATATGTGCTGTCTCTGCAGTAGTTGTGGTGGTGAAATTCTTTTCTTCTTTTTCACTGCTGCTGACACAATAAGAGCCGTGCAGAATTAACCAGAAGTTTTTGTTTCAGGCCAGCAGAGATAGCCCTCTGATCGACTTTGTAAAAACCAAAGTACAGACCAGTAGTTCTTATGAACAGCAAGATCAATTCACATCCTTGTTGGACACAACCAGAAAAAGCACTGAATGTTCCTGTTGGTTGTGGAGGATTTGTTTTGTCTTTTCAGGTCATGGAATTACTTGTCTGCGGATAGTCAGACATTTGCTCCTCTATCTATAGGCCTGGCAGAGATAATTCTATGACAACTATATTTTAGCAGCATAACATTGTAATTGATTATTAACTGAGGTTAATACATTGATTTTGCAAAATTTCTTCATCTATGAGGTTAATACAAGGGCGAGGGCTATATACAGGATTGCATTTATTTTCATCATTCTACTTAATTTGATCTGGTTGTGATTTAATAGGTAATATTTAGTAAACTGAGGTTAATACATGGGTGAGGTTAATACAAGGGTGAGGTCAATACATGGTTTGTTTTTTTTTTTTTGTTTCCATAAAACACTGACCTGAGGTTTATACATGATGTGGCTTATATTCAGGAAATTACTGTATAACAGCAGATTTGGTTGTTAATGTGGAGGTCTTTTCACTTAAGTGTTCAGCTTATAAAAGACCAATTCTTAGATCAGCTTCACTGACAGCTTCACAATAAATTCAGTGTGTATATCCCAGAACATTGTATGCACTCAATGCTCCAGCACATTCATTTTATATTCTTTCCTGTGGTGCAAGGCCTGCATTTTGACAGATATTTTCGGATGTATTTTTGGTTTGGTTTGGAGGGAGGTATATCTGGAATCTATTCTGGTCAAACGCAGTGCGGTAGCTTTGAGTTTCACGGCTCACTGGCTCTCTCCCCATGGCTGTAGTGACACCTTCACTCATGGCTGGATGTATGCAGACAGTGATGACAAAACCATGCACACTGCGCTGATCAGTTCATTCTGAATTTACTGGCAAGAGTTTTCTGTAAGCCCACCCAGTCCCTAGTTGGCCATTAGGTACACAACATGAGGGATGTCATTGCGAAAATGCTGTAAGTACAATCCTCATTCATTAATATGCAGAGGTTCTACAGGTGTCCAAGTTATTAAGCTTAAGGTTGAGTTTAACGTGTGAGTTTAATATGAACTACACTCATGAACTAGACTCAGGTTATACTCTCTGTGTGTCAATAGAAATAGTTTAGCATGGCCATAAAGGAGGCTTTGACTTTACAGCGTAACATAAGTGTTTGAAATAAATCTATTCTGACTTTTCAAAATATATTTGGTTTCCTCATGCACTTTGAATATGTTTGATATTTCATATTGAAGTATTCCGGTTCAGCATAATCTTTGGCACGTTAGTCAGTGTTTTGGTGTCTGTTTTTTTTTTTTTTTTTTTTACACATTTTTACATTTTATCTGTTTTCTATCTAGTGTCTTACTGAAATAGACTGATTTCTTCAAAACTTTAAAAGCTTTTTCTTCTTTTTGCTAAAATTAAGTCTACACGAAAATGCCTGAAACATGCCACCTCCCTCATCTTATTTGATAAAAAGCCTCATTCAAGCAAGAATTTTATTTCCGATGCCTGCTTCCTGGTCTTGTTTGGAAAGGCAGAAATCAAAACTAGGCTGCACAGGAAAAATAAAGACACTCAACGATTTCCAGGAGAGAGACTTGCAGACACACACATGCATTAGAAAATGTCTCATGTCGACTCGTGTGTGCATTCAGACATAATAACTCTGTTAAGTTGGCCCAACCAATCAACGGCCTGTTTGAACACACCAGATCCCACACATAATATAAAAACTATTCCTGCACCTCTTTACAATGATTTCTCTCCCATCCACATCTTGTTTTAATGTATGTCTGTAAATTGAAACAGAGTGAATGTTTATACATTCAAAGCCTTTTTTTCCCTTGCTGCTCTCCTGTTCATTCCACAAATGTAGTTTTAAGTTATACAAACATGTCAGCTTCTTAACATGTTTGCAAACGTAAACACAGCAACTATTAGCCTCTCAGAAGTGGCTTTTTGTTTTGTGCTCGGCAGTAGATATGATCAGACGTGTGTGTAACTAGGCTCCTGACCTCGGAGCTGGTGCCTCAGCAGAGGTTGCTCCCGAGTGACCCGAGAGTGAACCACACAGCACACCAAAATGAAAATAGTTTTTTCTTTTTCCTCTCTCTCTCATGAACAGAACACTTACCCCAAAAGAAGTTTTGACATGGATTCACCGAGCTGAAAAGGCTGTTGGATGCCATAGCCACTCTTTGGTTATCCTCCTTGGATATTTCTCCCTTTGAGGTCGTTATGACCTTTGAAGTCCTAAACTGAGGACACAGACCATATCAGGAATTATGGTTACTTTCACCCCGAACCAAAAAAAAAAGAGACCTAGAGCTGCTGCTACCCTTCTGTGCTGAAGTTTACGAATGACACACACAAGTCAGCTCAGTTGCTAAGTCTGTCTTGCACAAGTTTAAAATCAATAAATATCCAAGACAAGGGGAAAAAAAGCAGCACAAATATTGGATGGAGAAGACTTTGCTGCATGTATATGTGCGAGTGTGGTTAGAGAGTACTTACTGAGGTGCTGGGTCTTGGTGACTGGGGTTGACCCACGCTCATTAACCATTTAGGTCCCGGTGGCTCCCTCCTGTCGTCCTGGGGAAAAATCTTGCACCGCACTTGTGGTTCTGTGGTTGTTTGTGAGGGGACTGAAGCATTCTCACCATCCAAAAACGTGTAAGCTTTAAAATGTGCTTTTTTTCCCTCTCAAGTGCCGTTACTGGAGAGGCTGGGTCATGTGTTTGTGACATCAGAGCACAAAAGTTAAGTGGGACAGCCTATCGTCTTCCCCTTTTTTTCCCTGTCTCTTTCTCTCTTCCTCCCTCCCTCTCTCTCTCACTCCCTCCCTCTGTCTCTCCCTCCCTCCCTCCCTCTTTCTCTCTCTCCTGACACTGGTACAGCAGTTCTCCCTGACATCCAGAGGGATGCAACTTCAGCGCTGTGAGTCAGAGAGAAGGGAGTGCTCAAATGTTCACCAAAGCTCCCTCTCATTGGCAGGCTGAACGGATGGAAAGCAGAAACTGTTTTTCACTCTCCTTCCCTCCCTCTCTCCCTCCCTCTTTCTCCCTCTCTCACTCACTCTCTCTTGCCCTCCCTGCCCCCCCCCCCACTCACACACTGTCCCTGCCTCTCATGTGCATTTGGGGCTCTTGGTTATCATATCAGTGGAGAGGTAGTTGGCTCTGTTGCGGTGTGAAATTCTTAGCAACTGTAATGCTTAACAGTAAATTACTCATCTTTCTCTCTTTTTCTCTCTCTCTCACCCCCTCTCTCCCTCTCTCCCCCTCTCCTTGTTTCTGGTCTCTCTGTATTATCTGTCAGTTGATCTTTTTTAATTTATTGTTCTCTTTGTATCCCTGATATTTGTTTCCTTCTCTCTCTCTCTCTCTCTCTCTCTCTCTCTCTCTGTCTCTCTGTCTCTGCCTCTCTTGCTGCATGGCTGCGTGTCTGACCCAGTGCCCAGCTCTGAGCTCTTCTCACACAGACGTGTCAGTCTGGCCATGTCGCGCACGAAACTCTTAAATCATATGTGTCTGCTGCTCTCTCTCTCTCTCTCTCTCTCTCACTCGCACTCTCGCTCAGGCTGCAGCTTTTAGCCCTCAGCAGTATGCCACTGCACCACAACACACCACGCTACACTACACCACACCACACCACACTTCACTTCACCGCCTTGCCCAAGTGATTGAGTGTGCGAGTAAGCGCCTCCAAACAGAATCAGAGCTGATGATTCATCTGTCTGCTTCACCTGTCTCAGTGGGCCTAGGGAGTTTTGGCTGGGCTTCGTTCGGCCAGGGGCCTGGTCTGTGAGTGTCAGCCCCAAGTGTTTGTGTTTGCAGGTAGCGCATGCATGGGAAGCATCCACATCAAAGCCATTAGGCCTCAGCATGTTATTTGTAGGGCAATGCAGTGCAGTGTGGTGTAATTTAGGTGCTGATGAGATGCATTGTATTTGTTTGATCACTGCTTTCATCTGTTGCCTTGGGATACCATGTATCATGAGTGCTTGTGTTGTCTACATGCTGTCTCGGTGTTTACATGCAGGACAGGGAACATGAATTAATTTTTTTCTATTCTACAGAATAATAAATGCATGCAAATAGATTTGTCTTCCCATAATTAATCCCGTTAATAGGTTATAGTATACAATGTGGCAGCTAAAATTTAAGTCTGAGTGTGCTCACAAAAGTTTAGTTTTACTCTTCATTCATATATTTCTTAGGCAGAGTTTTTACATAAAAGTGATGGTGCGTGAGTGGAAAAGCTTCTTACTTTTGTTAAAAAAAAGGAGATTGATATAGAAATCATGGAAAAGCCAGTGGCAGGCAAGGATGTGGCTTTACAAAAACAGGAAAGGTCTACCCACAATGCAATGTTCTATGAACTCCCTCTCAGTAAAGTCGGTTGTCATCCTAGGCCACAGAACAAAGCGAAATACTGTCTGAACCGTCCACGTAATGCGGCTTCATGGAGGGTATTGATTTTAAGAAGACAGTTCTTTTGTGGGACACCCTATACAGTTTGTACCATATTTAAATGTTGCCATTCTAAAACTTTGTTAATATAGATTTCATTTCAGTGGAATATATTTTTTTTTACTTCATCATGTGGTCCTTTCATCATATTGCCTCTGACCAAGATTTGAAGGTTTTACTCTATAGTAAATATAGTTATATTTTGGACTGGAGTGAAATTTTAATGGACAAGCTCATTTTACTGTGATAGATTTACAATGTGTTGAAAGATGCTCGGGGGCACTGGCCACCCCCAGATTTCCTTTCACATTAGTTTTTTGTTGTTCTTCCTTTCGATAGTGGCTCGAGACAGACCCCTTGCTTAGTAGGCACAGTGAAACTTTCATTTGGTTGTGTGTACCACAACCAAAGCCTTTTTGAATGGGGTGGTGATAACATCTCACCGTAATGGCAGTTTACACAAACCGTAGGTGCTATGGCCTAATAGCACCCCTTGTTCTGCACATTCTGGACTTGATTATTTATTCGCCCCCTCCTGGAGGCCCTTTGAGGAGTAAACTCTGACGCGAGCTGGAGTGATCCCGCGCTTGGTGCCCGCTTGCTGCTGTGCTGCTGCCCTGGCAGACACTGGCGTGGGGCACACAGCTGTGACGCAGACGGCAGCAACTGTGGCGTCGGCGGCGTCTGCTCTCCGTCAGGTTCACGCTGGTGGTCCCTATGTGAGACGCCCAGCTCGGCCCCGACCCTTTCCATTGGCCAGCCTCAGAAAGCCTAAGCGTCAGTGTGTGTGTGTGTGTGTGTGTGTGTGTGTGTGTGTGTATACCCGTGTGCGTGAGTGTGTGTGTGTGCGCCTGAGCGGAGCCTTGCCTTTAGTTTGGCCCGATCTCTGCGTGGACCACACAGGACTTCGGCGGGGCATTAGAAGTTAAAACATTATTTCTGGCTTCTGCCTGAGTGTACATTAATGTTGCCCTGAGACACGATTCCCCCATGTGAGCCTATAAAGGAGAGTGTATCAGGAAAATTAACAACTCTAGAGGGTATTATTGTTGATGAATGGCTGTAGCCTTTGGGTTAAATAAAGACACATGTCTGAGCATAATTATGCATATTGTGTTTGTATTTTGACAGCCGAATTACATGTGTATGATTTTGTTTATTTTAACGTTTTGGTATTGTATTGTGTTGTGTAATTTGTTTCGTTTGTTGCCACAACATCCCACTGCAGCTTTGTCCAAACTGTATATATTCATAACTTTGGAAATGTTATTAAACTGCTCTGAATGCATATCATGGGTTGAGTAATGGAAATCTGCTACTGTGCAAAAGCATCAAAAGGATGTTGCCAAAATTGAATAATCAAAATAATAAAAAATTTAAAAATCTTTCTTTTAAAACTGTTACAGGGGGCTTGCATCGGTCCTCTTAGTGAATTACCCCATTCCTTTCTTGTGGTGCTGAGACCACGTTCTGGAGATGTGGCATGGTGGAAAAATAACACCAAACTTTTCATAACAAGGGAAATGTTTAATACCAAGTGGCACTCTTACAAGTGAAACACACATTAAAAATAGACTATGAAATTTGAAATTGCATATTGCAAAATAGGATTATTGGACAAGACTACAATGACAGTGTTTACAGAGAAAATATGTTGTAGCGTTGGTGGCTGACCATTTCAAATTTATATTTTTCTTGTAAATTTTTCTTTTTTTTTTGCTGTAATTAAGAATACTGTCAATACAAGATTTTAAAGAAGACAGACACATGCAGGGGATTGTAAGGCCTTGAAATCTTTTTCCCCCAGCCACACCACTGTTTTCAACGACGATTCCTCTTAAACATCACCATGCGTCAGTGTCGCAATTTGGGATTTGGTGTGCCCCCATTGAGAGAGACCGGTCAGTTAGTGGCCTGTGACGTATGGTCTGATCTTTGCCTCTGTGCTCTCTTGACGTCTCAGCTCCAGCCATAAATGCTTGATCATGCTTGGCACTTCTCACTCAGCCGTAGTGGCTTTCGCTTGTGGCACAGGCCCATTATGAGAATGGCAATTAACGTGAGAGCAGCCTGTCATTTGTGACTTATCATCACAGCTTTGGGCAGTTCTGCAAGCTGGCCCTGCTCTGCTCTGGTGCAGTTGAGAGAGATCTGTGGAGGGTCATGACTCATCATTCTCTCTCTCTCTCTCTCTCTCTTTCCCCCACCCCCACCCCATGAGATTTCAAATGTGGTTGGTAACCTCGCAATGACACCTTTAACTGTATCGAGGACATTTGAGAAGAGACTGTGTGCCCCCCTCTACTGAACACACACACACACACACACACACACACACACAAACACACACACGCGGAGTGCTTATGGATAACAACACCATACTCTCAGAAGCCTTCAGGGTCTCCCTTACCTGAATGCGTTCCAGAACAATACAGCATTATACACAGTGAAATGCAGTTTGTAAGTCATTGACGAACTGGGAGCAGCCATTTGCCATGAACAATAGAGGACACAATGCAGACTTTGTCTGACTCCGTTTGTGGATTTTTGAAAAAGCTTTCATGTAAGGCCATCGGCATACTCAAATGACTCACAAAAGCCATGGAGTTCAATCTTCTCCCAGTCGCTTGGAATTCAATATTGCTTTGAGAAATGAAGTCTAAAATTATAGCATTAAAAAAATGTTTTTCTCATATTGTAGATTATCCGCCAACATGTGGCACATAGACATAACTGCACCAAATGTTCCTCTGGTCTTTTTTCCCCGTTGTCTCCTTTAGAAACCATTACCCACAAATCTCTCTTGAATAGTATTTGAAGTGTGATAGGCCACTCCATGCCATACCATGCCATGCATAACCCGAGATTGATTTTATTATTGAGTTATTATTTAGAGGCTAGCGAGAGCCTTGATTTGGAATGTTGTCTGGATCTAGTCCAATTATCTTAATATGGCTTAAGTATCTCGAGACTCTGCGCTGTCTCCATGGCATGGACGGCATTAGAGTTCCTCATGCAATGGAATGACACTGTCAGGTTTACTAAAAATGATGCTAGATGTGGGAATATTTCAAGTAATTTGTATTAATCAAGGAAACGTATTAAGACCAACAGAAAGAGGTGAACAGAGAGCATAGGAACAGATAATACACAAATCTTTGAATGCAACACTAGCCCGTTACCAGCTATATTCCTCCCTCAGCATGTTCTGTTCATACCTTTCTTTGAACATCCTGTTTTTCAAATCTTATCTTTGACTGGTATTCCACATTTTAATAGCTAGACCAACTAGCTCTCTGTTTTGTAGAAAAGCTTGTATGGTATGGTAAATATTCAGTTGGTTGCTTCTTTTAAAACATAGGATGAAGTACATATTGAGAGTTGGAAAGATGCCAGTGTTTCTTTTTTTCATCTTGAGTCTAACTATGGAACCACCTCCCACACCAAATTACAGTGTAGCTCTCTCTTTAACTCCCCATCTGAACGCTTCAATGTACACAGAGCCCTATCTATGTTTTGTTTACGTAAAGTATTTTAGTTCACATTTATCCCTCATGGTGTTGAAAAGTCGACTTGAAGAATTGCCATTGCCACTTGGGCAAGATTATACTTTTTGAAAAAAAAACTTTTATTGTGTGTCTGTGTCTGTATGTCTGTTTGTGTGCGTGTGTGTATGTGTACATGCATGGGTGTGTGTGTGTGTGTGTACATTGACAGGACATCACACCACAGCACATCATGTAACTGCACTTCATTTCACAGTTTGGTCCAGGTCCCGAGTGCTGGGACGATCTGTCTTTCAGTGTGATTAAATCTGTGGGGAAACTCGCTCGCTCAGAGACTCATGAATATGCTGGCATTCCCACCGATTGGGATATCAAACGTTAAAATCAAATGAAATTTGAAAGGCTGCAGTTATTCTCAGCAACCCTGTTCATTTACACATTAAACATTTTTTTTTTACTGCAGATCCCCCATGCATGGCACAGTCAAAGAGGAAGCAATTACTTTTAGTCATTTTGTTGTGGGGTGCGATCCATAAAGACCCTGTGCGAAGCTGCTCTCATATGAAGCCAGGATTGTGTGATCAGACTTTATTGCTGCTATCACTCCTGCAAGATGTGCGACTGACTGCATTTTCCACTTTCTTTAAGTTCTCGGAAAGACCTCACATGGCCGGCTCTGCTAACAGTGCTTTGTTTTTTGATGTCTAATTGCTTGCCTTTCTCAATAGTCCAGTGGTCTTAGTTGTGGTCAGGGCCTCGACCAGGATGAAACAAAATGATGCAAAGCACATCAAACTGAAAAATATTTAAGAGAGTAGTATTGTGTTTATACTGTTTTAAATTAGTACAATCATGGCTCTGGCCTATACCAAGACTTTTTTTTCAACTTGTTTGACATAACCATGTAAGGGTGTGCTATTTGTCGACAGCTAAACACAGGGACCAGATATTATTTGATTTTAACCTCGGTTTTGTGTCTGACTCTAACCCCATGTCCACCATTTAAAAAGTTAACAAAGTAGAGCAAAGAACAACAAAGCAAAGCATATATATTAGTTTTAAACTAGTTTCAACTTGAACTGAATTATTTGTGCTGCTCTCCTAAGTGGAATGCATGATTAGTTTAGATGTTTGCTTTTTTCAGTCAGGTCCAACCATTTATGAGGTATACTGATATTTAGACACGGCCGGTGTTTGCTCACAACACTATTTTTATAGTGCCTGCTCATATGTTGTGTCTATGATGAAGTCCCACTCCCTGGCTGAAAAAAAGTTAGACAGGATTGCTCAATAAAGTAGACACCAAAAAAATAAAATAATAAAAAATAAAAGCTCAAATGTACCTTTACTGGATAAATAAGGCCATGATGAAACTTTACAGTTCAAAATAACATTGTGTTGTATGCTCTCAAGCATTAAGTAATAATGAGTCTGAGTGAGACTATGTCTGTCTGGCTCTTTATCTATTTCTGCACTGGTTCTCTCAGCCCTTTGCTCTCTTGAATATGTAGACGGAAAGCCGTTAGTGGGTGAGATATTTAAACAGATTTAGTAGTCCCCCATGCCTTGGCCTATCTCTCTTTTAAAATTACAGACTTGGCTTACAAATATGTAGACGTGTTTATTGGCAATAGTATGAATGATTGAGGCAGATGACTGGTCTGTGGTCAGGTGTTGTCTAGCGCAAGGGCTGGATAGGAGCTGTTGACACTTGAGTTTCTCCAAGGTGTTTATTATGAAAGCACATTCTTGTTTTTCTGCGTGCGTTTCAGACGTTTGGGTGTCGTAGCTGTTGCCATGGGTTTGCACGCCTCTTCAGTGTGTTTGCTGCGAGTGTTTATTATCACACCGTAGTCTCTGAGAGTTAAAGAATTGATCTTAAGGCGTAAGTGTTTCAACTTAAACCGTAGTAGCTCAGCCTATTAAAACAGAACACTCCCTCCTCAGAGCTCTGCAGTCGTGGAGATTTGAGGCAGCCTGTGTGATGTGTGTTGAATACAGTGCAGTGTGCAATTGCACACATGATTCTAATCGACACATTTACTTCTTACTTAGTAATAAACACCTCCACCAGCCATGTTATGAACCAACTGTCCTGTGGTATCAATATTTGATCAGCCCCCTCAGCTCCTTGCGTTTCTGTTTCGTTGGTTGGAACGTTGGTATGTGTGAGTTGAGCATTGCTCTTCTACCACGTGCCATGTTCCCACTGCAGTGGCTCTGCCTAATGTGATTCAGAGGCCCGCATTAACATGTGGTAGTGTTCAGGGGGACCACACTTCGGTGTAATTCAGGTCTCCCTTCCTCCTCTGCTGCCTGGGTCTGGGAGCACTTCGAGGTTTTGGCAGGTCTCGCGTCGTTTTTCAGAAGCTACGTTTCTGGCAGGCCTTCTAAGCGCGCCATGCCAGAAACGTTCACTCTTAATGAAAGTGGATAGTGCCTTGTAAATAGAAGAAAGCCATAACGACCAGGTACAGTAGGAGATTCTGATGTTGGGGAGTCCTGGGCTGGTTTGAGTTTGCCTCCTTGACCCCTAAGGAGAACATGTTCGCATGTATTCTCAATGTGAAAAGCATGTTATAGTCCCTGCAGCACTGGTCACAGGAGTCCCATTCATTAGGAGGTCAGTATCTTAACAGCAGGATAAACAGGCCTTTTTATTTTTAGGCCTTTTTAATGTAATGCTTCAAATAATGAACATATACAGCAATTTCCCGAATATAAGCTGCACCATGTATAAACCTCAAGTCAGTGTTTTATGCAAACTAAAAAAACATATATTGACCTCACCTTTGTACTAACTTTACCCATGTATTAACCTCAGTTTACATAACATTACCTATTGAATCCCAATCACATCAGATCAGATCAAGTAGAATGATGAAAGGAAATGCTATCCTGTATATAACCCTCACCCATGTATTAACCTCATAGATGAAATTTTGCAATATCAATGTATTAACCACGGTTAATAATTCGAGAAATTACGATACTATACATTGATACTGGTCCCATGTCCTCCTATAATCCTGTAAAATAACTTATTAAGCTATTCCAGTCATTGGCCAGGTCAGCTTTTTACAGTAGTTAGCTTGGAATTGTAATGGTTTAAAGTCACAAACTAAGAACCAAACCTAAGTCACTTAAAACCATTGAAAATATTACCTGTCTGTGTTGTGTGCTTGTGTTGTGAATCCCAGTGAACGCTATACCATTTTATAGGACTGGAAATAATGGCAATGTAGGTGATCATGTTAGATATATATCAGTTGGATTATATTTTTGTTCTTGCAACAAAGGAGTGTCACAGGTGGCCACTTCATTGAAAGAGTCTGGATACTCTTGAGAGGCATATGGGTGAGTACTTTAATTGGCATTCTCTGCAATGGTCACTTGATGAAATGAGGGCGTGTCAGAGTGAATAGGAAGTGTGGCTAGCAATTCATGGTTGACCCAACATGGTTCTGTTAGGCCAGAGCCAGAGAATTATTTTTCTCTCAGGTTTAGATCATAGGTTGTAGCATAGCATAGCTTTGAAATAGTTATGGTTGTCAGATCGTAATTCCCCTGGGATGCATCTCAGTTCAGTTGTCTCTCTTAAACAAAATTCATGTGTTGACTGATGCACTCACATGTGCTCTGGGCAGAAGACTCCATGCTGAAATCGTGCCACAACAATTTCAAGGGCACGTTTCATCCAGGTGGTGTCTAATGTCTACTGTAAATCTTCTTTTCGAATCCTTGCTCGTTGCAACAGACACACTTGATTGGAGTCAACTGGATTGTGGATAATTTACACATATAATACAAGGTTATCCCTCAGCTTGTATTTGGCGAGTGTGCTTTGGCAATCCATCACAGCCAGCCCCACTGTAAATATTACTCAAACGTGAATAATATTTGAGAGAGAATGTGGTGCTTTATTGGGATTGGCATAATTTAGGCATTTTTTAGTGGCTGTCGGGCATCGTGCCAGTCCTTAATGTTTCAAAGACGGTGGTCCTCTGACAGAAATGGAGGCCAGCACCTCTGGGGCTGATTCAAAGTGCTGGCAGACAAAAAACTGCTAAGCGCCCTCAATCTTTACGATTTTCAATAAAATGAAATTCATCATTTAAAGTCTATCTTTTAGGTTTACACAAAACAGTAGGGCTGGATTGCGTAAGTGTGTTTACAATAGCAGCGGCTCCAAGTGTGTCAGCATTAGACATTTGGATGCCTGAAAAAATGCATGTTTTACCCCATACATCAAAATTCACTTCAGTTTTGATTAATTGTTCCACAGTGAAAGCAATTTGACATTGTTTGACAACTTGAGAATGTTTTTTTAAGAGTGGAAGAGTAATAGTATGCATCTAGCATTGGTAACAGTAGCACGTTATGCAGGCACTAACAAGCACTGCCTGTGGGGCATTGCATGGCATAATTGAGTCTTGCGGATGGAAAAGAAATTAGATGCATTCGGATAGATAGATAGATAGAAATTGCAAGAAATGCAAGAGACAAATATTTTTTATTTCACTGTTTGGGAAATGATATGCAGTAGCCTAATTTTTCATAGAGAAGTTTTCAATGTCACCACCTGCTTCTTCCCTGACTTCTAATGATTGTTTCATTTCAGTTCTCAAGCTGATCAAATAAAACATAGAATGTAGAGGTATAATGTGTATTGCATGGCAAAGATATCTTGACGTAAATTGCGGCAATAATATGAATCCTGGTACCACATAAAGCCAACAAAGGTTATATAATTCATCACTGCATTGAGAAATGAATGGTCTGAAGCTGCAATGTCAGCTCATTACCTTGCTATGGAATAACGGAAGCTGCAAGCCATTTTACAGCAGTCTTTAGCATGTTTTAGATTTAGCAGACGTCAGTCACCATCATATGGTCTTCAGTAGACACCACTATATTACAAAAAAGAAGGGGGGGAAAAAAGCATGATTGAAATTTAATCAGAATCAGATGAGTGATTTTGCATCAAATTAAATCCACTCCGACATCTTGAAGACAGGATGTTGTAACGGCCATCACAATGTTTTTTAAATGATATTAATAATTGCCCACATCATCCTGTGGTGTCTGCCAGTGTGGTAATGATTAAGGAAACCAGCTCCAAGAGACAGCTCATATATGGTGTAGGGGTGGCAGGAGTCTCTATGCCAGCCCTCTACCAAACTGCAATAAGTACGTAATATAATGGTGTGCTTGTCATAGGAGTTGGCTGGATAGTACATGTTTATTTCTGCTACCTAAGGATAAAAACTGCTGTCAAAATAAGTGACTTGGACATGATTTTAAGGGATGGTTTTTTTTTTTCTTTCCTTCTCTCTCTCTCTTTTAGACGGTCATGGCAACTCAAGTGTGGAGATTAAGCCAAGAACTTGCATGATTACTACTAGTTAGGATTTCAAAGGGGCAGAAATATATACAGGTCCTAATGAATTGAGTCTGGTAATATTTATCCGTTGCGTCTGAAGCGGTGGCTAAATGAAGGATGCGGTCGGAAGGATCCAACTCCAAAGTTAACTGAATATTGTTTAATCAGTGACAAAAAATAGTTTTTATTAGACGTCTTCTTGGGAGTTATTTTAATTTAGACTGTGAAAACAGTGTCAGGAATATTCCTGCCGAATGTGCACTTGTGGAAAATGGAAAAAAAAATATAGTACAGATTGAATTAATTCCATGTAGGTCAATAAAATGTATGTGTGGGTTGCAACTTGTAGTATTTTTAATTTCCTGTTGATGATTTGTGAAAATAACTAGCCAATGAGGATGAGTCAATCTGTGATGTAGGAGCTGACAAATACCCAGTAAAACATCCAGGTGTACACAGTCACTGTCATGGCTGGCTAGCCTGTTTCAGAGAAGCCCTTTCCTATGGTGAGATTGGCTGTATTCCCTGCCCTGTGTAGTTTTTGAAAATAGTATGACATTAATTTGTGGGTTTTTAATCCAGATCAAATAGATTTCTTTTGGCATAATACCTGTTTAATGAACATTAGAAATAGGTCCATGCATTACACCAGTGATGGCCTGCGCCATCAAAAAAGTTGAGGATACATTAGATGCAGTGGTATGTTTCATTCTGTGCTACACAATGCTGTGTAGAAAGTTAACTCTTAATTACAGATTTTCATCTGCTTGTGTACATGCAGTTCAGAGCGTTCCCTTTTTTTTCATGGCTGCTTTTGGGAGCTTTAAGTTAATGACTCGGCAGTGTGCTGGAACTAACTGAAATGTGAGATCACAGGCTGCATCTTTGAATGCGACACCTCTCATGTCACACGGCTGAGGCCAAGGCTGTAGGGAGAGAGGGAGAGAGAAGGAGAGGGAGAGAGAGAGAGAGATGGGGTGTATGTGGGGGCTGCTGGGGCTGACGTGGTGGTGATGCTTGGTCAGGTCAGTAATGAGAGGCTGTCTGAGCTGAAGAATGAGCTCACCAGACACGCTCCAGCCCTGCCCTGCTGGCAGAGGTGAGCCTAGCTGGACACCTCTTTGTGTGAGTCTGTGTGTGAGTCTGTATGTGTGTGTGTGTGTGTGTGTGTGTGTGTGTGTGTGTGTGTGTGCATGTGTTTTGCGTCAGTAAGAAATCCTTAAAATAAAAGTTTAAGCCTAGCCAGCTTTACTTGTCTCGCCAATGCGGGGGACTGCAGAATAATGTTTCTGCATACACAACAGCTCAGATGAACAATCCTGTAATTTCATGTGCGATGAGTACATCACTCCAAGTGAGATTTAAAGTGTTCACATTTTTCCTCCTCCATTTCTTCTTTATTTTTAAATGAAGACTTTGCACCATGACCCAAGATTCTTATAAATAAATTTTAAAAATCTTCTTTTGGTTCTTCCCTCCAACAGGAGTCATATGAAAGTAATTACTCTTTTAGTAGTATTTTCCTTGGCCACACTGGGATGAGGTACAAGTTAATCAGCCTTATTATGGTGCTTTCTGGGGTTAATAAAATAACAAATTTACAGTACTATGCAAATGAGCCCATTTAGACTCAATTAAATTTTGCCCGAAGCACAAAGAAAACTTCTACTTTGAGTTTTAGTTAGGAAGTTGTGTCTGTTATTATTATTATTATTATTATTATTATTTATTATTACTATTAGTGGTTGTCCACCTCTTAATGTCTTACATCTTGCTGGCCTTTTGTTGAGGCTCAGGAGGGATGCTGGTTGGGGTCCTGTGGCTCCACCGCCTCTCTGCAGACCTCCTCTTTGCCTGCCTACCCCGTCGCCACATGTGTTTCCATGCACGGATGATGACAAGCGGTACCGCAGAGAGGCGCTGCCCAAACCGTCTACTGATGAAAAGGAACAATATAATAGTAAACCCCTAAAGACATTGGCTAATGGCAGTAATGGGGCCTCTGGCTTAAGGAGCGAGGCATGGGAGGTGGTGGTAGTAGTAGTAGTGGTGGTGGTGGTTGTGGCGTCAGGGGAGGTTAGTAGAGATGGCTCTACTGTGCTGAAAGAAGCCACGCTTCTCTGGCCAGTTCTGTGGGCTTGTGGTTTCATGTGATCTTTTCTGAAGCCCTCCTCCCAGTGGTCACTTAACAGTCATACTAAGAACCTACGCCTAGCAGCGATAGGCTTTCCAATACCCCACACTTTGTCTCTTACCAGTGAAACTTGAAATGGGGCCGTGAAATACTGCTTTTTCAGTTGTCTGTTCCACCACTACACAGGGAAGCCTCACTGTATGAACTCCATCCACTGTATTTGGGCAAGCACAGGACTTTAGTAAATCAAGTTCTGCAAGCTTGCTTTATGAGTCTACATAAAATTGATAGAAGGACCTACTTCTAAGGCAAACACTTGAAGTCCAGGCCTAGTACTAATACTCTCCCTTCACCCAATTACTATGCCCTCCCCCTCCATTATCTGCATTCCTATGTTTTATGCCTATGCCCCCCCCATTTCTTTTGATTTAGATTGATGGGTATTTGTGATCTGCCTCCCCAACATACCGGCGACATACCTTTCCAAACCTTTCCAGAGCATTTTGGGATGCAGATTTGATTCAGCAAATCAGGTCAAATTTCCTAGAAAGTTAGGTGAGCTGAGCCATTGTAATCACAGGATGGCTGCTGACATGTGAACAGAACATTTAAAATTGTAATGTCTTCGTAATCATCATGACAAAAATTGGAAAATCAATGTGGATATCATAGATTCTAATGAATATCACCAGTGTTTATGCTTAGAGTCTTGCTCATGGTATTGAAACAGCAGGTAGATATGGCCTTGTTCTAAGTCCAATCTGCGTGGCTTCGCCAACACGAACAGACCACTTTTGACTTGTTTTTGGCCAGTGTCGGAACAGCCGAGAGAAGGTTTACATTGTTAGCTTCTGCTAAGGAAGTCTCCTTGTTTAGAAGCACAAGACCATCAGACATTCCCTTAAGCTGAGGGAAGCTCTAAGCATGGATCTAATAACACGTCACCTTTTTTCCTCAGTCCTTATATTTCTTCCATTATAATACAAAAACAGGACTTACAATGCTGTTGCATTGTCATCACCATCACCATTTTTTTATTACAATTATAATCGTAGAACCATGTTTTATGGCGTCTTCTGTATAAGGCTTTAGACGGCACTTTGCCCACCTTTCAAATTGTGGCCCATAGAGTAGGTTAGTGAATCTGTCCAATCTAACAGTACATGGTGACTACATTCAAATTTTACGGCCTACCCTATCATTAAGATGCCACTGCTCTCCCCAACCTACTGTGTCTGTAATTCATGCAGGAGGCTACTAGGCTAGTCCTTTTATGGGTGAAGCTAATCATATCTTTTCTCGGCACATTTACACATAGCAACAGAAGCAATGGAAGGTAGACCTCTGATACAGATTCTACTTTTCTGTTTGTCCTGTTGAAAGTGCTGAAGCGTGCATTTGCTATTTACATTTGACATATTTTGAGTACATTTTTACTATTTGCGGTTGAAGAAATTGGAAACAACCAAACATTGTTGCTATGGTCTTGAAAATAAATGTCTAACAGCTGTGCTCTAGTATTTTTAGATATGTTCTTGGGCGTTGGGAAACTGTTTTTCTGACTAGGTTGTGTATTGAAGAGGCACCATTTTTTAAATAGAATTCCTCTACGTGCCAGTCTGTATCCTCTCTTCTTTAAAATGTACGACATGTTCATGTGTCTGTCTCATGTGTGAATTTACATTCAGCCTCCCACATTCAGTGCTAAAGAGGTGGTTACAAGTTCTTAAAATCAGCATTCTGGACTGCATAAATATGTGGACATGACCATTTGGGCTCATTTTCATGATTATAACAGTGCTGATCTGTCACTGTCTTCTCACAGCCACTGTAACTCTGAAAATTATTCAGCATTACCCAGGATGATTGGTGTAAAAACATCTCATAATCTGGTAAAGGACTGACTTCCTTTTCTGGACTAAATGCTTGTCCATTGCGGTTTGCAGCATGGCAGGAAGTTAGTCGTAATAAGATGAACATGCAAAATGTCTCAGTCCACGCTTGCAACAGAAGCGCATCAGCCTGACCTCTGATTGGAGTGAATCAGGTCGCAAGTTGACCATGGGGCGCCCACATATGGAACCACTTGGAGGCAAGTAGAGAGCTGTGTGTGTGTGTGTGTATGTGTGTTTGTGTGTGTGTGTGTGGGTGGAGTGGAGGGGGGAGGTTGGCAGGCTGCACATGGCTGCTCACCACCCAGGGATGAGGTGGCACTGGGGAGCCTGGTGGTGTCGGCTTTCTGTTGTCGTGCTGTTTGCAGGAAGCTTGTAACTAAAGGATGGCAAAACGCTCGCAGCTCCCGTGTGACTCAGTTGTCTTAATCACCTCAGTGAAGTTTTTAATTACTTTATTGCCCCAACAAGAGCCAAACCCCAGCTCAGGCCGCCCGGTCTTAGTGAGTCAGTTTATTGAGCGCCAGGTAATTATGGTTGAACCTGGCTTAGGTTAATGTATCATAAATGTGGTTATTCTCTGCTATTAAGAAGTTCTCTCAGTCTGTCAGTATCCACGTTTGCTTTCTATGTGATGTTGCGAATCTAGACTAAGACATGTATGTCATTCAGATGATGCAAACACCATAGAACTCGTTAAGATACAGTCTAGTGGACCTGATTGATGGGGCAATTTTCCTGGCGGTCTCATTTTTGTTTGTTAGGTAAAATACGGTATCCAAATGGAAAGGAAGTGCCACAGCCCAAGCGTGTGGGGAGTGGGGAGTCGGCAGGTGCTGGTGTCGTTTGTGGCTCAGGATGTGGCTTCAGTTCAGGACCTGTTGTTCCAGACAAGGCAAGCGGAGCGTCCATGCGAACGGAAGCAGGCTTTATGCTGTCACTGGGCAAGTTTGAAAAGTTCCAGTCCATCATAGCGTCCGTGCCCCGCCCTTAACACACTGGGCTGGGGAGCCCCTCCACATGCAGTGTGTCTGAATGGCACTGTGAAATGCTCACTAATTTGCTTCAAGCTCACTCCACCCTTTGTGGGATACAAAATATGTATATCATATCTCTGTCTGGCAATGCTTGAATTTCCCTCTTGTATCTCTCTCTCAATGTATCACTTGAATTTCCCTCTCATATCTCTCTCTCAACATATCACTTTCAAGCTGTCTCTTTTGTGTGTGTGTGTGTGTGTGTTTTGGAACCTTCAATAATTGGTTATAAAACCAACATTTTACATGTCCCTTTGTATTGAGTTTTTCCACTGTAATTCATTGTAATTAGACTGAGAACTTTCACAGTGAAGAAAATGTGGGAGTCAAGCAAGAGTCAGTAGCAAGAAAAACATGGCAAGATTAGCATAGTGCTGTCTGAGCGTCTACCAATGCCATCCCCAGCAGATGGTAACAGTATGTTCTTAGTTTTGGTCTGGGTGTGGTTGTGTGACAATAATTTTTAATTCACTTGTTAAATCTTAAACGACTGATCTGAATAGTGCAGCACAGGGGTTGCACAGCCTCTCTGACGACACTTGCATGTGAAAGTGTTTTATACCCAGCGCCCTGTCTTTCATTTATAACATTGATTCATTTACCTAAGCACATTCCACAGATTTACAAGGACAGCTTTAGAAAACCAAACTTCATAACAGGAAAAATATAGTTAAACAGGGCAAGGGGAAAAAAAAAGATGTCGAAAAGTCCCCAAGAAGTGGGTGGTTTAACCAGCCTCTTGAACCGTTTTTACTCACAGAAGCTGTGGTTGATTTTAAGTGCTGTTTGTGCGTATTTTCAAAATTACCAATACCAACCATATCCTGTTATTGAAGCAATGGTATCTTTACAGTGCTGTGACTGATACGAGTAAAATTCCCAGATTTCCTCTGTTTCACTCCTTCAAAATATATCGTTTGACAACATGATTGTACATGCTTTCCAGGCAATGGACAACTGTCACCTTATTAGCGGTATTGCATTTTGACATCGTGGTTGTGTGGGTGTGGCTTTCACCCTAATTTTACCATTTGCTGTGGTCTTGTGTTGGTGTAATTCTACTTATATAATGGTTTGGATTTTTTAAAAGTTTTTTTTTTCCTCCAATGGACCAGCTTGTAGAAGGATTGTTTTGGCATCACTTCTCACACACAACTGTGCTTCAGATCTGACCTAGCTGTACCCAGATGGTGAAACAAAATGAAAGCAACATTAGTCGAGCCAAACCATGCTGAATGAAGAGATCATGATTATATAATGCTAGTCTGGCCAGTCATGGACTAATGTGACTGATGATAGAGCTGAGTTTGAAAGCTAAGCAAAGACTGTGCTATAGATTGATTGACTGAATGATTACTCCAAACTGCTTACTTTCCTACTTTTTGCATATGTGTATATATTCCATCCATATATTTAATTTATTTTTTTTGTTTTAATTTTATGTTGTTTGAAACGACATAAACCATTATCATAGCCATATCGACACAATCTTTTATATTCTACAGTGTTGCTATATTCATGGTGTGCACTTCTGAAAATGAAAAATGCCCCACATATACAGTGTTCTTGTAATATATGAAATACTGCAGAGTTGCACCAAATTGGGTCTAGTTTTGGATGCTAACAAGTTCAGAGTTTAATTTTGGAGTAAAACAACTGATGAAAGGTGTTTTGAGCTTGTATGGTATAATCTGTTGGACAACAGACTACCCTATAATGATAGCAAACAGGGTAGGTGGATGTGAGATCCAAGATGGTGGCAACAGTGAGGAACTCCTCACAAAAACCTTTTATAACCATTCTGTACACCTAAAAAGTGTAAAGACCCTCTTCACACGGTACACAGAAGTATATGATATTTTCAGTCTTCTTAGTGGATTGAAATAGAGATGTATTTTGACCTACCTCTAACCTAGCTCTGGCCCCTCTTGCTGTCGTTATAAGCTAGTTTGGTGTCCTACAAATTAGTTCAAGTTCAAAACTCCTTTGATTAATGTCATTTAGCCCCCAAAATAATGTTTGAACTCATTAGCATCTAAAAGTAGACCCAGTTTACTGGAACTCCAGAGTATTCCTTTAAGCGTTTCCTGGGACCAGACATATAAACACACATTAGCTGCGTTTTACCGTCTTACTAGTTGATGTTCTTTAAATTAGCATTTAGACCACATCAGACCATGTTTAAATACAACAGCAACTACATACTTGCCTTCACCTTCATTCTTGCACAGCAGTTCAGTCGGTAGGCCAACAGTAATGCCTGACCCTTAGCTTCATCTGTTATATGTTTACCATTAGGCCTATAGCTGGCTCTTTCTTGGGATTGCAATAACCTATTAATCCTCTATCTTTATTGAATCTAATGTCTCTATTTGGTTATTTGACATGGGTGCTTTGACTGGGGTTACTCTATGGATTGTTGAGGTGGCCTAAGTATCGCTTTTAAAAAGCCTGGTGGAAGCTGCTGGACTCCCCCAGATGAAAATACAGAAGCCTCACTCTCCCAGGCTCCCATAGCCAGCTCTCTGGTTGGGCGGGATAAGCCCTTTACATACTTGTGGCTTTAACGCTCCGAGCTCTCTTTTGATTCCCTATCTCTCTGAAAACATGTGAAGCTTTAATGTGATTACTGGGGAGGGAGAGAGCACATATCAATAATCACCCACTTATCGTCATTATTCAGGTTGCAAGAGCAACAGTGATTTGCAGGTAACATGTGTTTGTGATAAAGGAATTCTCCTGGGGCCTTTGGGCAAAGTGGGGCTAGGTTCATATGTTAGGGAGCACTCAAGTCCAGCTGGTTCTTTTGCAGAGGTTTTGGTCGAAAATGAAAGTGCCCCACATATACAGTTGTTAGTCTTTTGGGCTTGTAATATATTAGGTGTTTCCTGGGGCCAGACATGTGCACCTTTTCAAATGGGACAGCAGGCAGTCTTGTTGTCAGTCACCTTTGTCTTTCTGTCTTTCCAAATGGGAAAAAAGATACATGATTTGACTAGTTGTGTGCCGCCATACCTTTACCGAATGGTTATGACAATACCATACACGTTGTATATCAATTCACGGAATTTCTTTTAAGTTGATGTTAGTCTGCCAAGCCAGCCATAAATTTAAACAATTTTCGCTATCGCCCGTCTTAGGGAACCCTGGCAAAGTGAGATCATTAAGCTTTTTAAGGAAGATGTAATGGACAAGCCAGAGCAAATGGACTAAACTCTGGCACCCCGGTCTTATGCCAAGTCATTTATGTATGGGGCTAATATGTCAGGCTCTGGTTACAATAGTATTTTCAGTTTTTACATGGAACGACTCCCTCTGACCAGACATACTCAAATAAGCTCTCCATAATAAGTGCTGAAGGTCTCAATATTGCCTGCCAATGCATTGAACAAAATAACAAACTTTGCCTTCAGTTATGACTGGAGCTGCTCGGCGCGTTTATTTTCTTGGACAGTCTCTGCCAATACCATTACAGATTTTTAAACAGACAGATTTAAGGAAATTGTGTAGCTGAACAGGACACTGTTGAACATGTATGCACAACCAACAAGGTCAAACCTCGACATTTTACAGAAGTGCAAGTGGTCCAGTAAATGGTGTACCCTGCCGAGCAAGGCCCGTTTTATAGCACCATATTGGCGATATATCTCTCGCTTTAAAATGTCCATATTTCTCCGAGATCCATATTTCTTTTTCTTGCCCCGTTCCGGCCACTCTGAGCATTTTAATCTCTTTCGTTCCGTGTCGGCCCCTGTATCAAAATTCAAGACTGTTTTGCTGTCTGGAGGCAAGCACCCCACAGTCCCAAAATAGACCAGATCCAGCCCAGCCCTGGCCTTGCCCCACCCAACCTCTATAAACGCCTTTTAGCCAGGAAAGCTGCATAGCAGGGCCCGTCAGAGACACGCATTGTAAATGCATTTCCAAAGCGGAAAAATAAGGGTAAACCTGGACAAGTACTAAAGCTTCAGCTGAGCCCTTCCTACAGTCCAAGAGAGAAAGATGCTGATTCTTCCGGTTTACAGTGTGCCCGGCTGCCCACACGGCCCTCTTCCTCTGAGTCAGTATAAACCATTCATCACACGGCACATCAGAGGGAGACATTTCAAAATAAAGAAAACATAAAATATATAAAGACCGTGATGTATTTTGTATGTTTTCACAGGACGGAGCAAAGGATGAGAGTTAGGAAAGATCATACACACACATTCCAACTCATATGTTGGGAATCAGTAAACAAACTGATGCTGAGGACTAAACACATTTTGTTTTATTGCAATGTCTCTACCCCCCAACCCCCAGAATAGAAGGGTTATGTGAGACTCCAAATGCCCGTCTAGTGCCTGTCTTTGACATCATACTCTCCATTTGCTGATGTGAAATAGCAGGTAAACACCCCCAGATGGACAGACTGTGCCCAGGGACATTGTGTTAGGAGAGAGGAGAAATCCGTCCCTCCTCCCCTGTCAGTGAACAGTGTGTGCCAGGACAGCCGCCGGTTCTTCACGCTAACCTGCAGAAGTGTCCATAAAATAAACAGGACTTGTTTTCCTGACGTTTATCTTGGGTGTGAAACTGCTCAATGGTCTAGTTTTTACTGCTTACATTTGGATAAAGGCCGTTTCTGATGGAACAGGATAAATCTAACTCTTTCTGTGGCGCTAAGCTGCACTTTAGTCAAGCTGAAGATTGAGTCTGCCCAAACCCAACATATTATCCCTTTTTATTTTTCTCACACAAGTGATTCATCTGTGGTGTTGTGTGTGTAATGCAAGACTTGTGAACTGGTAGAAATATACAAATAAAAGGCAACTGTTAAAACAAAAGGTCTGGCTGTTCTGTAACCTCACTAATTGTGTTGGGTCTGGAAGTTCGCTCAATGAATTGAACACGCTTCATTTTGGTTAACCCTACCACTATTATTGCAGAGCGCTTTTGATGCTTTTTAAAATTAAGAATCATTAAAAAGCCCTGTTACTGTTACCAAGTAGTAAGTACAAGACTAAGTAGCTGCTTTCTTTTATTAACCATTTCTGTCCATAGTTTGGTTATGAAAATGGATGTGGTGATTTAAGACATCCAGCATTTTTTTTTTTTACCGTTATGGCATAAATAAACACTCTTGTGTATTTTTGCCTCCATTTTTGCATGCTGCTCTGCAGGCTCTCTGAGATTACCTTGGTTATGCTCACAGTGCACTCCCTAAACCCTCAACCCTAGAAGACTTGAAGGCATGTAGCAGCCAGTCATGAAGCTCATTCATTCCACTGAAGTCTTTGAGGGTTCAGGGCTTATGGGCTTCAGGGGGACATTTGGAGTCAAATTCGAGAGTTTAGGAGGTTCTTTCATGACCGGTACGTTACTTCGGAGCACAAATGCACTTGTGCGTCATCTTCATCAGAAGCGCTCAGAAGATAAGGCTAAGTTCGACAAGTTGAATGCCAACCCTCTTCAGCTCACTGTCTCTAATTCATACAAGACTCATGAGCATCAAATATAGAGAAATACAGATCTGCTGATGTGGGCAATGGATGGTTCTCTTTGAATCTTTGATTTTGGTTGACTTCCTATCATATTCTTTAAATAGATTGGCATATAAATCTGTAAATATTGGCAAGCGACTAGTCGGCAGGGTTACTCTGTGTACTGTTCTGTGTTGTATATTTGGAATCTAATTGTACAGTTGTTTTATTTTTTTTTCCTCCGAGGCATCAGGGTTGTCAAATCAATGTGTTTACACTGTCCCCACCGGACTCTCTGATTCAGGTCCAAACTGGAGGGCTGGTGTCATTGAGGGAGGCAAGAGGGGGCTGTCCCCAAGCCACATGTAAATAAACACAGGCCGCCAGTTCACGGCATGCCTCTGGACACAAAGCTCTATCCAAATACACAGTCACTTTTAGAAATCCAATTGTGATTTGGCAGCCTTTTGTTTGGTGTTGTATATGCAGGCTCGCTGGCAAGGCTGCTGCACATAAACAGATGCTTGTCAGGAGTCAAGAAGTGCAGAGCGAGGAGCTCTCCAATCTCCCTGTGCTGTAATGTCTGATACGACGATAAAAAAAAAAGCTCAAAAAAAAGAAATGGTGTCATATTAGGCTGGAAATCAGAGCAAAAGCGAAACGGAGCAGATGTGAAGGGGTGCCTGCATGCTCACAATTACGCTTTATTGTTTGCGCTGTTTATTGCGCCATTATTCATGGCACTGTAGTTGTTGTTTTTCTGCTTCCCGGCACTTCTTAATTGTGTTCTATCAAAGCCTCTTGATTGGGTCTCTTTAAACTCAAGCTTGTCCAGCCTCATAAACTGCACTTTATTTTGGAAGAGAGTTGTTGAGACAACAGACAAAAGAGGTTTCCCCCCTTTGTCGTGCGGAAAGAGAAAATGATTGATCGTTGTCCAGTCTGCGAGCTCCTAGAAGGTCTGTTGTCTCGAGAGTTTCCTGGTCTGAACTGAAACGGCTTTGTGACTAAACAAGTGGAATAAATTATGCAACTGGAGCGAATTACTGATCCTTCTCTGGAAGTCATTTGTATTAAAAATGTATTCATGTGAAGAAAAGAACGAAGCAGGGATATAATAAAAGTTAATTGACAGGGTTATGCCTGAGATATCCAATATCCAGATGTAAGAATTTTTTTTTAACTCTCAAGGGTAGATGATTCTGTATGTCCATTTATGTGTGTTTTTGGGCCGACACCGAAAAGAGAGACAACTGGTAAAGTGCTATTTGGGTAAAATAATCATCTCTCGGTTTCACAGCTAGAAATGAGTCTCTTTTGATCAATGCAAAAGGATCCACATGTATGAAGGGAGCGGAATATGGCCTCCTACACACCTTTTCAAAGGTGCCTCTCTGCCAGGTTAGGAAATTGATAAGGAACAGATTAGCTTTAATAATGTACACTCGCGTTGCCTTTTCCATCTGTCACACATATTCCCCTCATTTAGTTTCCTTTTACGCAGTGAATTACTTCCTGATACAGTGATTCAGGGTGGTCTCGTTTCCCTTATGCTTTTGCCCAAGTAGTACTCAGTACAGATCAACACAAGACTTGAGATGATGAGAAATACCTGAAACTATTTCTCAAACAAGATAAAAGTTTATCTAGACAGGCCACAGAACACAAGCCATTTTGGAACTCTTCTCCTTAGATTTATTCAGGCTAATCATGTTGCAGGGTATCAGAATATGCAAGTAAGACATGCTCCATTGCTGAGCTTCCCTCTCAGTGTAAGCATTTCTCATGACTTCAGCAGCACAAGGAGCAGTGAGCAAATGGCATACTGTTATATGCCAAGCCCAGGGGAGATCATTAAGGCTCAATGAAAGAGTCCTCTAGAAGTAATAGCTCAAGTAACCATATGTCTTTAAAAAAATCCATCCTCATTGCCTGTTTGCCTGATGTTAATTTCACTATATATATGATAGAATTTAATAGAATTGCATCAAGCCTAATCGCTAATCGCTTTACTCCACTCAGTCTGTTAATGAAGCCAGTGGCAGATTAAGCATTGAGCTTCCCATGGTCACTTCCCATCGCACTCTCCATCTTTTCCCTCTGTTAAAATGAGGGTGTGTGGCCGCTCTGTGGTTTTCGCCTGTATTGGATGAAACCACTGTGTCGATATTAAGCAGAGTGAATGTGGGGAGCTTTGGCAGGAGTTGTGTGGGAAAAAAACTGTGAAAGTAGGGCTTCAGTATTTGTAAACAGCTCTCTGGCAATGCACAGAGCGAGTACAGTAAAGGCAATCGCAGCCTGTTGATGTTTACAGCTGAACCCATGGGCTTTGGCTGGAGAGAGGGATCGCTTATGTCTGGTGGAATTGTTTTAATGATGTCTGGAAAGGTTTTCCTGACAGATGTCATCGACAAAACAAATGTGCAGAGTAGCACAGTAGCAACACTACATTGCCATATGTACACAAAGAAACACACACAAACACACAAAATACAAACAGAGACACAGAAATACTCAAAATACACACATGTTCACACTCAAGTCACACACACACACACACACACACACATATAGAGTACAGCTTTCAAAAAGACTGCAGTGATAAAGGGATGCCAAAACAAACCTCTGTTTTCTCTCCTATCAAAGATCTTTTTACAATGTTAATGTTTTAATTCGAATTTCAATTAAGCATATTAATCATGAGAGCACCGCTGATGGACGGTGAGATAAGAATGAAGAGATTGTTGTTACTGATTTGTTTCTCTTGGACTGCTTTGCTAATTCCCCACAGGTTTGCCCTGGGAGACTCACGCAGGCCCTTACATGAGACAGCAGCACTGGTGGAGGACATTGTGCACACCCAGCTCATTAACATGGTGAGACTTACCACAGATCCCCTTACACAGATCACTACTACACAAACTAGTGAACAATAGTGGCAACAAAGCCCTTTTACCGCATAGCTCTTACTATGCAGTGGCGTACACAGTTTTGCCGTCTCGCTTCCATTGGTCCTCGTTTATCGAACGAACATGGAAACCGATGCAAAACTAAGAACAGAGTTCGTCTTACAATAGGACTCACAGGTGATTCATGTTATGACATGTTATGACAATTTCATATTACACCATTCCAAGTGTAAGAATGTAGGAGTTTCAATAAATGCAGTGGCTGAAAGCCGTCACACTTTACAGCACATTCCTCAGCACACAAGGAAACCAAATGGATTATCCAGAATATACACTTAACTCACTTTTGCACTTATCAAAGTGAATTATGTGTTGTGTATATCCTAAACTATCTATCAACCTACAACTGCTTATAACCAAAGATATTATTTGATATATTTGATATATTTGTTATTTAGAATGTTATTTAGAATAGATTTGGTGTGCCAGCATCCAGATACACCATTGTGAATGGTTTTCTTTTTTTTAGTGTTTCAGAAACTCAAATTAGATGGACCTTCTTAGTAAACACAAATGCATTTACAGACTTGTCTCTGTTCATCTAGGCTGCCACAAGTCCATACAGGCCAGAAAACCTCTGCAAGCATCCATTGATAAATGCCAAAGTTTGCATAGGAATGACCGTTGGCCTGTTGTATGACTGATTTATATTATAAGGGAATTAGATAGGTGGGGGCCTTTGAGTTTTGGTGACTCATTTAGGTTTAGGTTAAGTAGAAATCAGGAGATTAAAGCAACACTGCAATAGTTTGGTGCTTTTGTGGTACATTTTTGCTCAAGTACTTTTGTGAACACATACTTTTGTGAATTTTATTTGTGACTGTGGTGTGATTGACAGATAAATATACATGTCTTTTCCCCTTATTAATTATTAGAATGCCTGTCAATTAATTTAATAGTTCATAATTAATCAAATAATTGTTGCTACTTTACTTCACTGCACATTATCACCACCCATGAGCCACTATGTTGACAAGCTTTTATCCTTGCTATCTAGGATGTTTGTACTGTTTGTACTATTTGCAAGGTCTTTTTGCAGACTTTCCAGGTAGTTAGCTTGGATGTTTTAGGCCAAAATTCCAGAGTGCTGTTTAAAGCATAAGACTTTATGTAGAGGAAGGGGAGGGGAGCTGACGGAAAGCCGTTGAGCTGTCAAACAAAAGGCACAGACATTTACAACATCTGTGAAACCAGTTGAAGAGAGATCTGTAATTAAACAGAAATAGAACAATGAGAAGCAGCAACACAGCCCGTCTCTGACCATTTTAGTTTGCACCATTCCAAAGGCCATTTCAAAAAGTTTCCCAGAAATCCCCTGCAACAGAGTCCTCTGAAAGTCGATCCCCATTCAACTCTGCCCGAAGACCAAAAAAACAAAAAAACAAAACAAAAATGCTAAATGCTAAGTAAATAGGCCTGCTTGTGAATTCAAGCGCTGACATTTCTTGACTATACAAATGGGCAAAGGCCCCTTTGCTATCACATTATCGCAAGCTTACCGCAAAATAGAATAGGAACTATAGGGTCAATCCAGTTTTGTGGATGTGGATGTTTTCAGTTAAATTATGTGCATCTGTCCCGAATATGACAAAAATTATAACAGATCACTGAAATGGCAGTTATCTGACATTGCTATTTCTCAATTAAAAAAGTAATTTCTCTGGAGTCATGCAGTCTTCCGAGTGAGATATGACGTCATAACGTCATACTGCACAATCATTTAGCTCTGTGGTATTGCAAAATTGATGGACATAGTGTAATTTGGACTAAAGTCCTACCAAGGCACGCAATGTAAAAAGTAAAATGTGGCGTGTGGGTGGGGATGAACTTCATTCATTAGCATGTCATTTACAGTAGACTTCAAGCCCACATGACTTCCCCACATGGGTTTATTTTAACTGTCCAACCTCCCACTCTCATTCCTCTGTGTTGGTTTACGAGAGAGAGCCTGCTGTCTGCCTGCAAAGCTTCCTTGGCCTCTCCTCATGGGTCAGACTGCTCCCTTCCTCAAGTGTGTGTGTGTGTGTGTGTGTGTGTGTTTGGGGTGTGGGGGGGTGAGTGTGGAGTTATCTGTGGAGGGTCAACGAGAGTAGACTGTGACACGCCGTGCTGTTTTAACCTTTCACCTCACAGCTCCATGGTGCCCCTTTGCAACAATGAGGGGGGAAAGTGTCTCACTAAATTCATTGCTTTGACCTTTACCACTCTGGAGTCTGGACCTCTTAAATCACGCAGCAGAGTGGTTTGGTGTGTGCTGAAAGAGAGCCGGCTGACAGGACAGGACGGGACGGGACACCCTCGCCTCACCCTCTCCTCTGCAATTTTGCTCTGCCAGCAACCAGAGGCCGCGGGGTGAGGGAGGAAATGTGCCTCTTTTTAGGCTCACTGCTGGACAGGTTGTGTTATTTCTTTCTTTCCTGTTTCCATGTCGCACCCATAGAGAAACGTTAGCCTGAGTGCAGAGGGAAAGAGAGAGAGGCTTCACTTGCAGTGCTCGGTGGTATTTTCTTTTGACTGAATCAGAGGAAGCCTGTGATATAGGTGGCTATAATGTAAGAAACTTTGAGTTTTCTCACCTGCTCAGTTGGGGTGAAGTTTTCTGATCTACTTCAAGAAGACTCATCAGTTTCAGTCTTTCTACTTGGAAAGGATTGCTTCTGTTTGTATTGTATTTATTTTCCAATATGATTAAATTAAAGAAGTCTATAAGAAGATAAGATAAACCAAACACTTAACAGCATTAGATCATTCCTGTTTTGATCCTGTTACCATTACTGTAAGATGTTTAGCCTTCTTTGTATTGTGGCCAACCAATAGTTGCTTACTGGTGCTGAAAGTTCCTCCAGCACCATTCTGTCATGAGCAATCCAGTAGGATGTGTTTACAAACACAGACAAATGTTTGCAAATGGATGCAAGCATTTTTCAGTTCTCAGGTGTCCTTTGGATGTCTGAGCTTTTCAGTCTAATCCTATTTGACACCTTTGCTGTCTCTTACATCGAGGTGCTATAACAGATTAATGTAATGTTTTGCCTGATGGTCCAGTCCACTGACTGTATTCCTTTTTTGACTCCATTCTAAACTCCAATGCAACATCAGTACTTGCCCCAAACTAATACCAGTACATTTAACATTACTGCTGAGCATGCTTGAGGACATTGCTTCCAAATCAATGTCATGTTCAGACAACGTGATCAAACTGGTGCTCTCTGGGCTCACATCCATGTATCCTTACCCTGTATTTTATTCAGGACATCAATGGAGGCAATCTGAGTTCTCAAGAGCTGCTCTCAAGCCCTTGGCCCGGCATCTGTTTCCCTAAATCACCAATGCTCACAGCTGCCTAGCAGGCCAGGAAGGAAGCTGCCTTCCCCCACTCCCTTACCTCACGTCCGGGGGCAAACCCTCTTGTCTTGTTCACTTAATGCATTAATGTAAACTGTCATGTGCTCGTGCCGTAGTTGCGGACAGTGGCCAGCACCAGACAGATTTATAACGGGGGCAGCCTTGACTTCCAATCAGATAAATGGGGAGAGGTTCGGTGCGGAATAAATCCCCCGCACACTAAAAACTATTGTGGAGCCCACTTGCCAAACTTAAAAGCCTGGACAGCCCAAAGTAATTTACAGGCTGCTCCCTGAGGATGTGTAACTCTGGTCTGTAGGTCCAGGTTCGTATATAACTCAGCATGCTCCACAGAGAGCATGATAAAAGTTGTAACATGCTCCCTAAATATTGTGTCATGTAAAGCTAGCAGGTATAGATGTGGGCACAATTTTTTATTTTTTGTAAAGGCATATAGATACAGTCTATTAACTTTATTGAGAATTATGTTGTGGCGCCAACTGATGTCACGAGGGCAACTGCTTATTGTTAGTAGTTATGTCTAATTCAAAAATGGGCCAATTCTTCATTTTTCTCATTTTTCAAAGGCCAAACAAATGTTTTGTATATTTCTATGTAATGGCTTTCATATGAGGGTATAAAAAAAAAGATATAACTGATTGTAGGCGCACAGATTGTCAGAAACTTCCTCTGATATCCCTGCACTCATTTGATGAAGACCAACTGTTCACCTCCATGTCTGTCGTCAACTTTATCTTCGCTATCTCCTCATCTTGGAACTTCTCATCTTTCTGTTTGGAGGCGCCCTCTCAGGAAAGGACGGCTGTTTGTTATGACAAAAATGTGTAATGCCACCCTTTTGAATATTTATTTTTACGCCACCATAAATAACCTCAGCAGTCAAAGCCGTAAGCATTCAGCAGAGCATGATGGTGATAACCCTCAATTAATCCCCAGCTTCCCCTCGGCTAGATTTATTATTCTTAGGAGAGGCCAGGTGTAGCCCAGTGGAGTGGACTGTAATTGTGTGCATGCTACTTAGGCGAAGACCGCAGTGGTAATAAACGAAATTACACAATAAATTCTTCCCAGATGGCCCGCAAACATTTCGCCGCTACTCTGTTGGTGAGCGTGTAGTGTATGTGTGTGTGCTGGTGTGTATGCCTGTGTGATCCAGCGTAGTACACATGGCACACATACATACCATTCATCAGAACACACACATGGTGACATCTGCATATCCATACACACTAGCATTCAGTCATACACACACACACACACACACACACACACACACACACACAATACTCACACACAGTCACACACATGCTTACCTAGAGCTAGTGAGAGTGCATAGTGTTTAAATGTTTGCTTAGGTGAAAGATTGTTACCATCCAGCTAATCATTAGGCCTTGCAGCAGTGCCTTCGCTTCCTCTCCTGTTAGAGCTGCACCAACTGTATTAGCCGGCCTGTTTTGATAACCTCTTAATTGGAGTCTGGCATTGAAAGCTATTTCGACCCTTTTGAAAAACAATGGGGCTTTTAAATATGGGAAGTCTGCTTTTTGTCCTATTTTCTAGTTGTTTGTTTTATATTTTATCATCACACCTAGGACACAAATTATGTATTCACTGCTAATTAATCATGTTGAAGAAACCGCATATAAGTGAATGGAGGCGTGCTCTGCTCTTAATACTTTGTGTGTGTGTGTCTGTGTTTAGAACTGTGTGTGTGAGTGTGTGAAATGTATTGAGAGCCCTGTGTGTGTGTGTGTGTGTGAGTGTCTGAGAGAGCGAGTGTGTGTGTGATGAAGTGTGTGTGTGTGAGCTGTTAACTCTGGTGCATGCCCCCCCCCACCCCCCCCACCCCCACACACACACACATTTCCTGGCCAGTCTGTATGCCTCCTCATTTTACACTCTGTTAACATACTTATGTGGCCCACTGACTTGCCTATGCAGAACATGCAGTGGTAATTCAACCCTCATATTTAGTGTCTTATTAGAGCCTTCTGTCTTCATATACCATAGTGATATCTAGGCATGTCTCACCACCGGTTACTGCACTTTCTCAGTGCTGATGGTTTTATTTATGTCTATAAAATTTAATAGCCTTTAGCATCTAAATAAAATGTGGCAAACTCATGTCTCACAATGAGTCACACTGAGTCATAATGAGTCATGACCTTTCTGTGTCATCTGTATGTGTTTGTGGGGGGAACTGATATGACATTTTTAGTCATCATACAGATCTGCTCCCTAAGTTAAGTTGATGCAATCCCATCCCCCTCAGAAAACAAGGGGAATAACCTCAACCACAAACTGATATTGAGCCTATGAATACATGGGCTCCTACACCTACATGTGGTCACAGACAGCCTGTCAAACACACGACCCACCTAGAAGACTCTCAACGCACAAACTCACACACATGTACACACACAGTACATGCAGATTCATAGGCACACAGACACACATTGTTTGTTCAGAGTTGATTTAATGTAGAGTCTGATATTTTACATTCTCAGCTTTGTGCTGGAGGGTGGAAAGGTCGATAAGGTGTGGGATATGTCATTCAGGACATTAGAGAGACACGTTATAGTTCCTGACCTCTAAACAGTGGCCAGGCCTGAGTGTTTATAAGAAACATTATTCACAGTGTTCTCTTGCTGTCATTTCTGTGTGTTTCTTGTTAGTAGCTGTGAAGTGTTCCTCTAGTCAAAAATTGATTAATGGACTCTTAACTGAATTGATTAGGCTTTATTAAAACTTGCTCCCATATGGCTCCTATAAATATTTTTGTGCTTAATTTCACTCTGTATCAGTTTTTCTCAGGGTCAACCCTGTGTGTCTAATGCATGATGCCTGGCTGTGTGGCAGCACTTATATGAAACAGGCTTGTGAGCAGAAAGGCTTTGGTGAGGAGTGAGCATCTGTGTGTGTGTTAGATCATCACAGTGACCCCTAGTGTTCAGTGGCATGGTCTTGTCAGAGAGTCTGACACTGAAGTAGCTCTGTCCTGTCACTCTGGCCTGTGTGTAATCAGAAGTGCATGTCCATGATGGCTTTTTCACTCTCCTGAAAAAAAAAGAATAGTCGCTTTAATTAGCAACATTTCACCCCCACACTGCAAGATCTGTTATGAGAGAACCACAGTGTACCATTCAGGTGACCATACATCATTCTCCCTGAGAATCTGAGCCCTTGTCTGGTTCGTGATTTGATGTACTGCTCATATAGGTTTCTGGTGCTAGATGTCAGGCTACCTCGCTAACCTAAACAGAGTAGTGAAAAGCCATCAAGTTTGCCTGACACACTCCATGTGAATCAGGGTTCACTTGGCCGCTTCCTGAGACTCCAGGTGCAAAAGTTGGCTGGATCCCCTTTCACAGGCAGTTAGTCCTAAGAAGTTTGTATGATTCCTGTGTTTCGCTTGATCCCCAGGGTCTTGTTTTTGCTCTCCCTCCTTCTTTAATGCTACTGCAGCAATTTCTTTATACGACTGCTTGAACAGGGGCCACCATTTTGATTAGGGACATGAAAATCTCCTCCGTTTGAGCCTGTAATAAATGTAATTGAGAGTCTATCATACAGATCAGTGTTATTACCAGGAGGAAACTGCTAAAAGTTTGGATGGTTGCTGCTTGCTACATTTGAACCATGTGCCTCTGTCTCTTTAATAGTGCATGGTGCATTTTATCGACTTCGCCAGTGCCAGTGAAGTTCTCATGCACCCCATAATACAAGAACAACTTTGTGCTGGCCTTTCACTTCTCAGGTTTTGGGTTGAACTGGCCAGACATGACTGGAATTTCTCTCATTCTTCAATGACGTTTACATATGATTTCAAGGCAGCTTGCTAATAAAAGATTGACTCACGGTTTGTCGTGAGGCTAAAGCCTGCTTCAGTCTCCCCATGAAATTTAGTTCATAACCGTAAGGTAATTTGCCAGTTGTTAAAATAATCAGGGCCGGTACCTTTGCACGGAAGGCAGAACAGTTACAGTCTGAGCCTAGGCTTACCCTCACCAAATCAGACTCTTCAGCAAAAGGGAAAACCTTGAACCTCAGAATACTCAGACTTGTTTATGTTTTTAGAGGGTGTTTGTCTGGTTGTCTTCTCTGTATTTCTGTTGACTCCTGTTTACTTTGTGGACATCTGCGCCACGGGTGGTCCCTTAACCAGCGACGACCCTGTTTTGCTTGAGATTATTTTTTAGCAATCAGGTCAAAAAATACCACTGCTCCCTGCTCCATCTTCCACTATTTTCATGTTCTGAGAGGCCATTCATGCTGGTGGACTGTGGTCGGTCTGGTTTCTATGAGGGGTCTGCCCTGGCAACGTCCTGACTGAAACCCAGTCCCACGCGCCCAGCCCCCCAGATGCCCCTGCCCCCACGCCATAGATGTGCAGCGGGGGCGCAGGCAAGGAGCCGCTCGGCCCGGATGCTGACAGGCAGCAACGGTTCGGGGCGGTGAAGGTATGCATGAAATTAGCACGTCACCTCTCCTTCAGGTGCTCTTCCTGAGATATGTCAGAGGCCCGCTGCGTGACGAGACCAATTAGCCGCCCGCTTCCTGAAGGGGGGTTGAAGTGAAGTGTGGAGAGCCCGTAGAACCTCATCAGGCCATATCATTTGCCTTGCACTGTGAGGAGATGGGAGACCAAGGGGTCTGGGCTGACAGGGGGACTTGTGAGAGCTCACAGTCAAACACTGTTTTACACTTCCTTTTGTTGTATGAAACACAGTATAAAGTGGACCAACATGTCAAGGCCAAGTTGGAGCATGTTACACCTTGAAATGTCCACAAAACAGACTGAAATGGATCCTTTTAAGTTTTTGTGAACTTTTACAAAATTTTACTTGTGTTGATATCTATAGTTTTCATGTCCTTAAATGATATTCAAAACAGGCTTTGAACTTCGTTTTCAACATGAACCCTCTCTGTGTCATAAAATCTTGTCTTGTGCATATTAATCATAGCATCATATGAGGGACTGGTGTGTTCTGTGCATTTTCCTGCTTAGCATTACTGTTGATGCTACTAAGAAAACATTTATGTATTCCTTTTCATCAAACAATTCCACAACCTATGAAGTCACCAGACATTTTTTTTTTAAAGTCGCGTTGGGCATCAAGGCCATGATCAGCTTGTGCTTTGTATCATAAATCCAGAGTGAGTTTCGTAGATACATGTGACCTCATTTTAAAACAACATATGTTCTGTTCTGGGCCTGCCACAGTGCAAACAGCAACAGAGAAAGTGTGTGTGACAGTCTCTGTTACAGAACACACACACCCTCCCCAACCTCCTGTTTTGAAGAGGGTAGCAAGGCAATTCCAGTAAGTTGTAAGTCCCTGTGCTATCACTCTGATAGCACGCAGATGAGAAGCTGTTTACTCCACGACTCTCTTTGCTCTCAGGGACTCCTCAACTCGGAAAAACATTGATAACCGATCCTGCCAAACACCATCATTAAACCGCAAAACACTAGCAAAATATTTTGTCTGTGCAAGCGGTCTCGGAATTCAGCTTTTAGCGATAACCATGATTTTTTCTTTTCTCGTGTTGTGTTTTTAAGATCAGTTCTAAATGTAGTTGTTGTTCTTGTCTGTTTTGTGAAGTCAACTGCCATTCTGTAGTGAATCTGTATGTCCGAAAGTGTCACCTCTCAAAGCTGCATATGCATACGCTGTATGTAGTTGAATCAGACTTGAGGGTTTTTCAGTGAGTCAGACAATCCCTATTAGCTTCACTGTGGGACTCTGTAAGCACACCTCAGCTGGAGAGCTGAATATTTATGTGAGCCAAATAGAAGAAACCCACCCCTAGCAACCGGGGACAACAGAGTCCACACTGACCCTGCTTTTAAAAACATGAACTATCTCTGTTTGCTGCCGTTTTCAAAGAGGAACACTGCAATTGATCTTTACAAGGAGGCTGTGACTGGAATACTCTCTGTGCTTCCTGTTACCTTTTCCAGTGTAATCAAAGAATGGATTTCATTTCAACCCCAAGCAGTAGCTACACGGAGGAAATTATGTTCAGCAGGCGTGTTTATTTGACTTCTGCCATCCCATGCCATGAAAGCAAGTTCTTTTCTTCCTGCACTGTAATGTGACATAAACCAGCTTGCCAAAGCCCATGTCAATTGAAAATGTGGTGTAATTAAAAATGATCCCTTTAATTAGCGCACAAGACTGGCAGGCATGCTCTCTCTCTCCTGACCCCCCTCCCTCTCCCTGCCTCCCTGCCTGTCTGTCCCTTACACCTACCCTGCCTGTCTGTCCCTTACACCTACCCTGCCTGTTCATTCACATGTATATTCATAGTCACTCTGTGTCCATCTATCAGATGTGGGATTACCACACACTCAACCATAGTTTAGTGTCTTGGTTTGTGCATTAGTTATAGCAGCTTACAGTTGTAAGCTAGTAAGGGTATGGAAGTAGTAGTATACATGAGTGATGTAGTAAGGGGTAAGTAAGGCTAAATTGTTTGTTCTCACCATGTTCTCTCACTGTGTTCTGGGATGTTGAGACCAATGGAGGTGAAAAACATATAGTAACTGCTGGTGGGAGCATTAGTCGAAATTTAAGCAAGGTGAGAGTGGATGTCTGAGATGGGGGCAAGGCCACTTCAGACCAAGGCCATATGTTAAGATGTACCATGCTCTGAGTGGCCGTGTTTGTCCTTCTTAGGCTGTCCGGTTTCGCTCTTGGTTTCGTTACGGGACCACAGAAACCATAAACTACTGTATCAAAAAGGCAATAAACAGAATTTTTCCTCTAACTTTTCGGAGGTGTGATAGCTCAGGCATCCCAGAAATGGTAAAACAGTCCTTCAGTGCCCAACCCAACTGTCAACAGAGTGGGAGAGAGCACAAGCTACTGGAAATAGTCCACAGTGATCCCACTGTTCAGCTTGGGCTAAGCCATCCCTCATGGAAAAAGCTAACCAGCAGAGCCCTGCACACAAACTTTGATCACTCTGTAAAATTAGAGCAATTATGTGAATTATTCTGATATATAGCAGAGGAGCATGCAGCAAACCCAACGTTTCTAAATGGAAGTGGAATGTTTATTAATAGGACATGCGTTAAAGTTAAAGGACGAGTTCGGTTTTTTACACTTAAAGTGTTGTTCTCTGATCATTTATGAAGAAATGCAATGGTTAAGATTTAAATTTTGACAAATGCCTCTGTTCCGAAAATCCCACCCCCCCTACAGAATGGCTTCATAGGTGCACAGCTGCAATCTTTCCTAAGATGCATTAAACAAGGCTTTAAGTGTAAAAAACAGAACAGATCCTTGTTTGTGGAAACAATGTGACAATGTTGAAATCAGTTATTTGACACTGTAATTATTTGACATTTGACATTAACATCGTATTTCTCATAATTTCCCTACAAATTGTACTTAATGTGGTGTGTGTCAAAAACATTCGGTGAAGAACTCAGAAGCAAAGTCTAAACCTACTTGCAAAATGGACAGATCAGGAATATGACGGATCAATTATTTGTTCCTAATCAGGTTATTTTTGTAATTGTTTGGAGCAGTGAATGTTATGAAACCAATGTGATTAGACCTATGTGCTCTTTGTAAGATATTGATGCATATTATGTATTCACTATCATTTACTGGAAAACTGGTTGTGAACATGTAATAGTGTATTCAAAATTTTAACCATTGAGAATATCTGCAGTTCTGGCATACAGCAGTTCTCATATTTACTGAATAATATGTAGTGTGTGTGTCACAAGGGTTACAATGGTCATATAGTGCACAGATCTAAACGGCTAACACCAGGAATCCAGCTGATTAATTGTTGCTTTTGGAAAGGGAACACAAATGTGGCTCACGTACACATCGTAGACCAGTAGATTATGCGTGTAATCCAATCTCATAACCTTCTAGATGTGACAACCACCCAGTAATGAAACCACAGAATATTCATTTGTCTCCATGTAATCGACCTTAGTACATGCAAATTGACAACACATATTAAAACAACAGTATGATAATGTCTTCCCCGCTTACATGGACCATTATATTATATAACATGTTCTCTGGAGTTTCAGCAGTGAAGGACCACACAGTGTTTTTCTGCAGTTATTAAAACATCATAAAGGCTGGTGGACTCAGTTTTCCTTCTCTCGCGCCACCAACAAAGGCCTGCTTGTGTTTCCCCACCGACTCACGCTCCCCTCCCCTCCAAAAGTTCTGGAGAAATTAAAACAGTTCCCCTCAGAAGAGCCATTAGATGAGATGGACTAAAGGTTCCCCAGCCACCTTTTCCAACCACTTCCAAGACTTCCAAGGAGCTTTCTCCTATTCCTCACCTCATCTACACCTTCCAGCTTTCTGCTGATCCTAACCCTCCACTCCACCCCCCTCACACATACACACACACACACACTCTCTTTCTCTCTCTCTCTCTCTAACACTAACACATACACACTTTTTGAATCCCATGCAGAAAGCATGTGACTTCAGGCCTGGTTTGAATTTTAGTACACCAGTGCTCCTGTAGGTATGAAGCAGATGACTTACAGACTGCTTGACGACATTTTTCTTCTTTGCTATTCTTGTTTTATGATTCTGTCTCAACATTACATTTCTATCATGAAATAAAAACGATCAGTTCCTCCTCTGCCTTTTTAGTTCCTCCTCAGCCAGGTCTAGTGTTCAAACGATCTGAACACTGCGTGCTCTGCAACTCTTCATGCTTAGCAGAGTAAATATAATTAGAGGCGTCACTCGCTTCCCTGGCTTGTTGTGTGAGTTGGCGTCATTAGAGGTGCTAAATGAAGGCCTGAGATGTGCGCTAAAAGGCATTCTGTCTATTAAAGAGTGTCCGTCTCCGAACGGGAGCGACAGACATGGCAGACAGCCTGTCGGCTTTGGTGGGATGCCAGGCCTGGGGGATCTAAATTAAGCGTTGCCGGCCCGCACCTTGTCAGAATCAAAACGTTCCCTGTGTGTGTCTGTGTGTGGGGGCCACTCACACATGCAGTGCCATGCTGAGACATGTGTTTGCAGGCAAACATATTTATGACCAACAAATGTTTACAGGCACCTAAAAATTACTTACATGGAGTTTTGTACTGTTGCCAGGACAAGTAAAAATGAAATCTTTTATCCAAAGGACTCATACAGAGTTAGAAGGAATGCAACTAACTATTACCAATTAAGTCATGATAATTTTGAGGATGCCTTTTCACTTTTTCCTTAGTATTTTAGCTGTTTGATATTAGACAAATCCATAATAGAGGATTGGACAGGTATATGTGTATCTTTCCACCTCTACAGGTGCAAAGTGTTAGGAGGGATTCTAAAACAGTCATAAGTCCACATAATTAGGTTGATAAAGCTCTATGCATAGTTCCTGTCACCGTTCCAATTATGCGATGAAGATGAAGATGAAGCATTGTTTTTGATGCTTCTGGCTGTGTGGGCATATGCTACATATCACATTAAAAGGGCAGTATTACTATGTAGGCATTGCTTTTTAATTAGTTAAATATAGCTGTCCACCTATGTTAATGAGACTTTATGAATGGCTAAAATTTGTATACCTATAAATACAGTAAAGCAAATGCTGAACTACATATAGTAATACACAAGGTGTCACTTCATTACTTTTTCTCAATCAGTCAAGTTAACAAGCCAATATGCGACTATTTTAGCATTTAAAAGGTTTCTATTGGCAAGAACTCCCTCCTGTTATGTTTGGCAATTCTATAAATGTATTTTTAAGTTGTTTATTTGTTTTGTATGCCGTGTTTGTGAGGACACCATCCAAGTCCTAAGATGGCACTGCACTTAATCAGAGCTGTTTTGAACCGATTTAAATCAGTGGTCGAGTTTTTTGGCCCTTTTCTCACTTGAGGGGTTAAGGTTAAAAATATCACTATGTTGACATGGCAGTCTTTTCATAGAGCTAAAGAACTCGCCTAATTCCAAGGCATCGTTTTTTTATTTGCTGATTTACATGTGGACAGCTATCATTTTGTGAGGAAGGTGGCAGTGATAGATGAGGTGTTTTGGCTCTTAGGCAATAAAACCAAATTATAGTGTTGAACTGAAAAGACATTCTTCATCTCCCTCCCTCCCTTTCTCTCTCTCTCTCTCCCTCTCTCTCTCTTGCTCTCTCTTTTGCTCTCTCTCTCTCTGACCTCCCCCACAAACTCACTCATTCACTCTCACTCTCGCGCTGGCTCTCTCCAGACCTTATAAAGATTGTTTCCATATGATTGCAGCATCCCAATTTCCTTATGCCGACCATAATCTAATAAAAAAGTCCTTTCATTCATTAAAATTTTAGAAGCAAATTAGTGACTTAATAAGCAGTGTTTGCTTAGGCGTTGAATAATGGAAAGATAGACCACACATTCCACACCTACACATTTATATCTTTAACCAGTGCAGAGTAATATTGCCCTTTGGTGAAGTTGACTTTGTGGAAGATCATGAAACATTCCCTGCAGTGACTTGAAGTCTCTTTATTAGCTTCTGTTTAGGTTGTTTAGCTCCTCTAACTACAAATGACTAACTACGCTACATTATTGAGTCATAGCAAACATGTTAGCAACGTTTATCACCCGAGAAGAAGAAGTACTGTTTTCAACTGATAACTACCCTCGAGGTGTCCCAGTATACTGCTGGGGAATAATGCACGTGGCTGTTATTTGCCCACAGCTCATCCATTATTCCCCTATTTCAGGACACCTCGGCGGCCGTTATCCCTAACTTAGTGTTCTTTGTTCAATGCTGATGCAGATATGCATGTAAGAACAACTTAATTTATGTGTCTCTCACAAGTTTCATTCTCAAGGGGACAGACAATGTGCCTCATTCACCAGTATCTTCGTAAGAGTTTTCTTAAATTGTTGTTATGGTCCCATTTAAAAACCTGTTTTGAAAACTGCGTAAGTGGGCTTTAAGAACATATTTCTTCATAAGAAGATAGTAGATGAATGAGACCCAATGTTACTATCAAGCTGTCAAGTTATGGTAATGAATTACTAATTTTGATATGATGACACTGCATTGATGTCAGTTGGATTTCAGATTGTGTGTCAGAAGTGAGTCATCAGGAAAGGAAAGGTTGTGTGCTGTAGGTGTCCCCCTGGGTTTCCAACAGCTGTGGCAAACCAAACTCTGATGATAGCAAGACGCCCTCAAGCTGTTTTTATATCCCCTCCTCTCTTGACCCTTTCAAAAAAAACACGCTACTCGTTATCTTTCCATTCAAGGCTTTCAAAACAGCAGATGCCTCGCCAACTCTAAAGTTTGACTAATTCTGCTGTCCTCCCCTGGATTTTGTGCAAACACATCCCTGGATTGTTATTATGAATTGCTGATGACTGCAAAGACATAGGCACTTGGTAATCAAATCTCTGTTCTCCCCTCTCCTCCTCTAACTCTCTCCTCCTCTTCTTCTTTCCTCTCCCCTCCTCTCCTCTCCTCAACCCCTCTTCTTTCCTCTCCTCTCATCTCCTCACCCCACCTCACCCTACGTCTTTTCTCCTCTCCTCTTCTATCCTTGCCTCTCCACTCCTTTCTTCTCTTCTCCTGTCCTCTCCTTCCCAGCTTCACCAGGCTGCTGAAGTTTCCCTCTTAAGAGGAGCGAGAGTCATATCAGCTGAGGACATTCTGTTTTTAATGAGGAAAGACAAGGTAACACACAGCTTTTGCACACTCACACACACACACACACACACACACATACACAGTGTCACCTCAGTTTGCACCAGACGTACTGTTCCGTTACCAGCCAAACTTTTTTTTGTTTATGTTACATTTTCTCATAGGTTTAAATGCCCTTTCATTGAGTAAAACATAAATGTTAATACTTGGTTTCTATTTTTTGGTATATCCCTAGGAATAGGTTTTCCTTTTCTGCTACAGTGAGCCCTGCATCCCATAGAGGTTGTTCCTGTACTCTGTCATGCTCTGATTTCATTAGTAATCCATGAAATGTTTCCCCCCTTGGTTTCTGCATCAGTTAGAAAAGACAGTGCCTTTCCTCTCAGAACTGCACAGATTTATGACTTTTACTACTGGACCCCTCCCCACCCCCCACTCTCTTTTTAACTCTTCGACCTCCATCTCCTCTTCCTGTGTCTCCCTACCTGACTTGCCCTCTATGATTTCTCATCCTTGACTTCTTCTCACACACACTGTCTGATCCTCTCTCTCTTTCTCTTTCCTGTCTTCCCTTCCTGTGTCTCTCTCTGTCTCTCTCTCTCTTGCTCTCTTTTTTTTCTTTCCCTTTCTGTCTCCCTCGCTCTCACATGCCCAGAAAAAAGTCCGGAGGCTGTTGAGGTACATGCAGTTTCGCGACTACAAGTCTAAAGTACTCAAGACCATCGATGATGAGGACCCTCTGGACCAAGGTAGGGCTGCTAATCTTCATCCAACCCTCCTGTTTGCACGTCTCCTTCCCATGTTCTTTGCATCGACCATGCCTCTTCCCTGCCAGCACACCCCCTTGGCACAACTACACTGGTTCTCCAAATGCACCAACATTTACTGTCCACTCACCAAACCCACAGCATAGATTGCATTCGCTCATAATGTTTGGCAGAATGCTCTTTTTTTGTCTCTTCTCTCTCTCTCGCTTTTTCTCTCTCTGTCTCTCTCTCTCTCTCTCTCTCTCACTGCAAGTCTGTGGGGCAAGAGCCTGTCTAGGGCCTCAGTTCAGTTTCACAATCCCCTCTCCCCCGTCCGAGATGAAGGCCCTGGTAATGACCGGAGTCAGCCAAGGTAATTGTGTATGCCACAGTCAATCAGCCGCAGTCATTACCCAGAATGCAGACAGAAGCTTTGGCATGACGGCTCCTGTTCTTGCCGAGCGTTTCCTCTGGGCTTCGACCTCGCTCTCATCAGGATCCCCAAGAAGGCAAGGGGGCAACGAGAACGAAGGGAAAACGAAAGCCAACGACCCCCACCACCCCTTTCCCCTATCCGAAAGAGGTTGACTGAGGTTCTCATGAAATGAGAATCATTAGGATATTTAGCCCCGCATCCCAGACCCCCGTAACTCGAGAGATGGAATAATATGCACACACAGCCTTCCAAAAAGACGTCCTTTCAGTCTATTGAGAAGGAGCCTGCATGTCTGTGTAAGGAAACAGAACTGCCCTCTCTCTCTCTCTCTCTCTCTCTGTCTTTTTCTTTCTCTCTCTCTCTCTTTCTGTCTGGCCTGCTTCTCCCTCTCCATGTCCTGAAGCTCCCAGGAAAGTTCAGATGGATGGTGTGTAATGTTTCCTTGTAAACATTTTGTTTAGTGAGTTGCCTGGAGGGTGACTCATGGACTATCACAAAAGGCTCTAAAAGGATAATGGATGCAGAAACTTTGAGCAAACTACACCAGTGCCAGGATGGAACTTACAAGGACTCTGTGTTTGCAAGGGCTAGTACATAGGGTAGAAGTGGTTCTAGAATGTGCAGTGGTCATAAGTGTACTTTGTGATGCTTCTGGAAAAACAGAACAAACAGCAAAAAAAAAACATCCTGTTCCCCTAATTATCCCTCTCACCTTTTGTCAGTCTAAGTCTGCCATCACTCTGGTGACTCCCATAAATGCTCTTAAAAACCTGTGTGTGTTTGTGTGTGTGTGTTTGTGTAGACCCAAAAACTCTGTATCTGGGTGTTTGTGATTGTGTGTGTGTGTGTGGTGGTTGTGTTTGTTTATGTGTATAGACACAAAAAACTGTGTGTGTGTGTGTATGTGTACGTGTGTGTGTGGTCTCATCAAGCTAGCTTCTATTAGTCTTCTAAGACCTCTCTTAACTCCATAGAACAAAGCAATAAAGCTAATTAAATCAAGAATACAGAGACAAAAAAGTCATTAGTTTTTAAACAAACAGACAAGACCATGGTCAAAGCACACTACCACACGCTTGAAACACAGCATGCAACTATCAGAACTCTCAAGAACCTATTGCACTTTAAAATCGTGTGCCACCAGTTCTAAACATACAAATGCGACAATTTAATGATTTAATGACTTTTTCTCTTGAATTTTCAGTGGGGTGCTGTCGTTTCATCAAAGATGGTCGTGCTTCCTCTGTTTATACCCTCCGCTTCATCACTGCAGATTAGCCATGTTTACTGTATAGCCAAACCAAGCTCTTTTATTCATGTAAACACCCAGCTGCATCAAATGGCAAATTTAGAAAACATTAAAGCCAGAAGTATAGGACTAATTACGTACGTCAACATATTTGTGCAATGTGAGGGCAAGTTTACACAAAGTGGCATTTCTTCATGTTTTGATTGGACTGCCAGATTTATTTAGAGGGTCGACAATTGCAGGTCTGTTCAAGGTTAAGATGTGAGGGCTCCAGAGGAACTTGAAAGTCACATAAATTTACTGTCATTAAGGTGTCATAAATTTCATCCAATTGCTTGGGGGGGGTTGAGACATCATCCAGAACAAGGCATTACCTCAGAAAGACTAAACAGCTTTTCCTGCGTCTCAGTTAGTGCAGTCTCCTATTGTGCCCATACTCAGTAACCAAACTGTAAAACTTTTCAAATCACTTCCTTACAGTATGAGCACTATTTTTTTTATAAAACTCAAACTGAGGCAGATGTACAGTAAGCAGGTTTTTGGTGAGCAGAAGGAGGACACATATTCAACTTTTCTGCTTTTCTGAGACTCTGAGCCAGTGAGTGATCTTGTTAAGTTGACGAAGACAGAGAAATAGCAAGAGTTCTGCCCCATGGCTTCCATAAACTGTCATGAACCTCAGGATATGCCCTTAGTGTGCAGCCCTGGCTTGAACAAAGAGATCTCTCATCAAGCCTCAAGACACTGAAACAGTCAGCATTATATACCCCCCTACACACACTCACACACACACACACACACACACACACACACTCCCCCTCCCCATGCACCCAGGATTCCTGTAACTCTGCTTAGAGATCCCTTTAAACAAGTCATAATGAATATAATGCTATGAGTTATGATTCATTAGGCCAAGAGGTCGGTGTGTCTGTGTCTGTGTGTGTGTATGTGTGTCTGTGTGTTTGTTTGTCTGTCTGTGTTTTGGGGGGGGTTCTCTGTGAGTGAGAGTGTGTGTGTGTGTGTGTATGTGTGTGTGTATAGTCTTTCCAAGGATGGCAGAAGGTGAGGGGAAAAAACAATGCATGAAGCTGTGTTGATTCAGCCTCCTACATGCTCCTCCACTGAGTCAGGTGTAAACAACAGCAGCTGCTTCACAGATGTACACACACACACTCACTCACACACTCTCCCACACATCTCTCCCACACCCTTTCTCACACCGTCACTAACACCCTCACTCACTCACTCACACACACACACACACACACACACACACACACACACACAGGCTCCTTACCATACACCAACCACCTACCTCTGTCTGTGTCCATTTGCAGACAAATACAGCAGCAACAATATCAACAAAAGGAAGAGATTGGTCCAAGACTTCCTCAGTTCCATCGACCAGACGGGGGAATTCTTGGCCCTGCTGGAGGAGGATGACGTGGACGAAGTCAAGCAGGAGAGACTGGAGGTGAGTGAGAGGAAGGGCGTTGACAGGCTGTTACTAACACACACACACACACACTCAGACACATGCACCCACACACATTCCCATACACACACACACACTCAGACAGACACACACACACAAACACATGCACACACTCAGACACATTCACATATACACACACACACACACACACACACACTCAAACACATGTACACAGAGACTTCATGTACTCATTTACACACATGCATGCACTTGGCCCCAAACATTGTAAAGACGGACACTGCTGTGGGTCTACTGTGGTTGTGTGGTCAGTAACAGAAAGAGAAAGAGTGAGATGAGAGAGAGAGAGAGAGAGGGAGAGAAAGAAAGAGAGAGACAGACCATGTGCTTGTGTGTGACTCCTCCAAGTGTTTCCCTGTTATGCGCCCACCAGGGAATTAGATCCACTGGACGTCCGCAAAAAGGTGTTTAAACACGTTCAATGCATTTTGCAAAAACCGCAGGAGCACACGATCTTCCCACGTCTGGGCCGTTAAAAGCTGGGTCATTTTCACCAAAGACAAGCCCAGGGCTTCCCTCCTGTGTGATAATGTCACTCTCTGGTGTCAGGCCTCGGCCTGTGCAGCGTGGCGACCTAGCGAAGCCGCAGTCCGCAATGCTAGTCGCTAGTTACACCTCCCGAAGCCAAACAGAACCAAACACAGGACGTCAAGGCAGACTTGGCTGTCAGTGTTACACTCTTGGGTTTTCAGAAATGGCCACTAATGATATGGTCAAGCTGCGGAGGTTCCTCCGTCTACGGCTCTGACCATTTTATAGGGAGTTGGAGAGGTGGGGAAAAATTATTGTGAGGGATATACAACTCCCTCCCTTTTTTCATGTGTCCCTTACTGTCTAAACCAAGGGGGTTTTAAACTGAAAGTCACCCCTCTCTCTCTATCTCTCTCTTTCTCTCTCTTTCTCTGTCTGTGTCTCTGTCTTTCTCTCTCACTCTCTCTCTCTCTCTGTGTGTGTGTGTGTGTGTGTGTGTGTGTGTGTGTGTGTTATGGTGGAAGGGGGTGAAGCTCTTCAGAATCCTTTTGTCCTCACGCTGCCAGTCGAAATTAAGGCCCCGTGGTCGAGAGATGTGATTAAAGCTCAGAGGGAAGAATAGCATGTTGTAGGTTGGGGGAGGGGGGTGGAGGGGAGAGTGGCTGTGGGTGGTTGTGGTAGCAGTGGTGGTGGCGGGGGGTTCCTCTGCCTTGAGTCTCCTACCCACCTCGTTTCAATTAAAACTGAGTCCCAGTCAACCTGGAGGTGGCCCAGAAAGCCTGTGGTTTTTCCCCTCCCGAAAAACTTTGTTCCTAGCGAGTGTTTTAATGGGTATGTTTTAGCTATCAGGACCGATCTTTGGGGGGGACAAGGAACTATATCCTTGTGGCCCTCCCACTTAGCTGTGCTGCTGAAGGCCTGTGGAGCCATTTTATTGCCTTAGCCACAGTGAGCCACTGCTTTATCTAGCTACGCCCTCAGCCTCCACCTAGAGCGGCTCAAACCCCCCCACCCCCACCACACCCCCACCACTTGCCTCCTTCACAACAGGGCTCTGATGGCTTTGCCATACTGCCAATTTTACTTCAAAATCCTGCATATAATTCAAGTAAATTCAAGTGTTCAGAAGCACCTCTGTAGGAATTACTGCTGTCTGTCATGTGAAGGCCTTTAGGGCCTACTATCTGATTGAAGCATTTTGATGTAAAAATCTGTTGGAAAAACAGTTCTAATTATGACTGAATATTTATTTATTTATTTTTTTCTTTTAACTAAACAAAGTATCATGGTTCAGAATATAATGTGCTTAATGTGATTGTCTCGCTGGCCTCACTGGTTTTGCATTTCTAAATATATATTTGTTGATGCGCAAATTCTTGAATCAGCCTTGTGTAAATATCATGGCCATTATTCCGCTGGAAGTCCAAACCCACAACCTTTGGTCAAGTATGTTGTCAGAGCTCCATCTCCCAAAATACATATGTGCCCAGCCAAGGCAGTCATACGTCCAGGTCAGGCAGAGGTATAATTTAGCTGGCTGCTCCCCGCTGGTGATCAGACGGGAGGATGCCTGGGCTTTTGTCAGCGGCGTGGATTGCAGCTTCCTCAGGCACACCATCAATCATCTCAATGACCCTCTAAGATCTCCTGACAATCTGTTATTTTCTCGGCCACGTTCAGATGGGAATGCTTAAAAGTCTCTTTGTCATGTTGTGTGGGATCCACATTGTTTTGTGTGTGTTTTTTCCCCTCTCTTCATCGTTTTTAATGCTGTGATGACAGCAGCCTCCAGAGGATGCTATTTTGGGTCGGGTGGTGGGGGCGGGGGGTAGGTATACATTTTACATACTCACCCACACTCATGGGAAAAAAAAGGAATAGGAAAGTTGAAATGACAAGTTTACTCCTCCATTTCTACCTTGATGCTTTATGGTAACTTAGACGACTCTGTTCACCATAGACTTTGTTGGCCCGTTGTAGTTATGTCATAAATACCGTGTCAGAGTGAGCAGAGATCAGGGGGTCTGGCCGTTTTTTGGACATGGCGTCCAACCGGCACACTCCTAGGGCTTCGGATGTCAGGCAGAGATCTCTTTATGTCATTGAAGATGAAAAAGCACCATGGGGCTCAGCCCAAAGTGACTGGTTTGATTTATATTTTTGGTGTGCTTCCCCCTTGATATTCTGAGAAGGCCTAGTTTTGAAAGGCCTTAGCTTAGTGGAACACCTCCTCTCCCTGTGTTGTTGGCTTCCAAGTGGATGCAAAAATTTTTTTTTCCTCTAATCAGTCTAAGTATGATGGACTCCTTGGCAGACACGTAAAGCAAGCAAACACAAATAAAACAGTGTGAAAATCATCACTTCTTTTCTCAATTTTCAATTTAATTTTTGAATGCTTCACTGTTTTGACAACCATTATACTGTGGTGCTGATGGTGATCCAAATAGTTTTTTTGTCCTGGCAAGTTAAAAGTGTAACCTAGTTAAAATGTCATGGAGTAGGTTGGCCCATCCCTACTTCCTGCTTGCTGTCCTTGTTACAGGAGGGAGGGACCGGATATTATTTTGTGGTCTCGTCAAAGCTGTAAGTAGCATCAGGTGTCTTGTTTAATTCTTCACACTTTAATGTGTTTTGTTAAGGCTCATTACAAGCAGCCCAAGTGAATCACGAGACCGCCACCTCCCCTTTCTCCTTCTGCCTGTTTTTCCAGTTCCAATCAATACACATGAGAATTCCTCTCTCCAAAGTAGCAACATGTAGCAAAAATTGTCTTTTCACCTTTGATTTTGATGAAACCTAGTTATCAACGCTGAAACAACATTCACTTTCAAAGCACAACTTAAACATCAAAGGCTAACGCCATGGCATAGGGAATTATGAAAAGTAAAAAGAAATAAAACATAACGCTAACGCAAGTGTAACACTTCACTATAGTGGAAACCTTTTTATATATGTGGCAGGAGAGAAATCTCTCCGCTACCAGTGGTACAAATTGAGATTCCCTGTCTCCAGACCACACTGGCATTAAGCAAGAGCATTTACAAGCCAAATCAAATATTTGCCGATGTCCCTCAATATGGGCCGCAGCTTCAGTTGTGGCTGTAATTTAGCTATTAGCAGGTTGGTCAGAGTTTTCATTTAATCAGCCCCCCTCCCCAAATATAGCATTCATCTGGAAGAAAAAAAAACACCCCCTCACACACACACACCGTCTCTCTTCAGTCAGTAAGCCACAGTCATAACATTTCTGCTGTCTCGGCCAGCCCGGTTGACAAGAGTTATTTAAGTTCAGCGGCTCCAGTCGCGTATCGCTCACAGCCCAATTTGGACCAGAACCCAGACAAGAAGGCTGCTGCGAATTCCCCCTCCGCACACCAAACTCCGCTCGGCTCTTAACGACGCTAATAGAAATCACAGCTCCAGCGGCCGAGCGCAGCGCACAGACAGGGAGCGCCGGGTTTTCGGCATCATTAATATGTATTTTCAGAGATGGAATTTCCAACGACTGCCAGCTAACTAAATAAAAAGGCTCCGGTTGGTTTGGGTGGCCCGAAAGTGATCCAGCCAAGCCTCGAGTTTGGGCACTGTGCCCTGCACTCGTTGTCAGACTGTCCTAAGACCTACAGAGGAGGCAGAGTACGGCGCCGCTCTCCCAGGCCCACTTACCCAACCTGAGGCTCAGAGACGGATTGCTCTCCAGCCTATTAAAAGACATTAGCAGCACGTAGGTTTGAGCTGAAGGAGGAAAGAGAGAAAAAAAAAAAAGCTGTAAACCTTGAGCGGGTTTTTACGACCTGCACCCCACTAGAAGGCACAAATTTATTGTTTGCTGAACTCTCTAAAGGTATTAAATTGGACCAAGTGTAGGAAACGTCTAATTACAGGTTCTGACCTGCGACTTAACACCGTCAGCCATAAATCCAGGCTGAATGCATTTTGCTGGCTATTAAGAGGCACTGTACCCCATCGCTGGACCCCTGTTCGTGGACAGACAGTGTTTCCTTGTCAGAATATGTCTGGCCACGTGGCAGAGAGGGCTCTCATACTAAAGGCTTTTTGGAGTATTTTGCAAGGGTTAGACATGACCTTTGACCTCTCCAACTACTGTAGAAGACCTGCTTTTCAGCTGCTGTGGCCCCTGGCCAGATTTGACAGAACACCATTACATGTTGATGGAGAAGATTGCAATAAAACAAACAAGAATTAAATGAATACAGCTATTGTGCAATCGCCTCTACCCCATAATTTTCTTTTTTCCCCCCACTTTTTTTCCCCTCCTATTTGCAGACACTAGTGAGATTGTTCATCGGGATGTCAGATAATTACATTGCTGGTAACGCATGCAGGGAGAACATTTTTCTGCATTGATCAAACTGTGCCTTAAGCTGTAACACAATCTGTGGATTATGCAGCGCGGCTGGAGAAAGAGATACATTTACACATGACAAGCGTGCCATTTGTCTCATTAGACAGCCGTTATTACACGGTGCGCCAAGCCTGCTATGCTTCCAGGATTCCAAATCGCACATAAAGGCCAAGCGTTTACCGTCAGCGCTTAGTTTCATCGCGCTGACACAAAGGGGCGTCTCGTTCTTGGATGAGCCGCGTGTTGCAGGAGCTTTGAAAGGAACGCTGTCACTCCCTCTGTGAGTGTGCAACCTGGGCCAGGGAATCCCTACACCGGGGTTGCGTCTGGACAGCTGCAGCTAGTGAGCAGTCCCGTGATGGACCCAGGTGTCCGACGCAGCTGTGTCCCGGGCTGCTCTACGCAGCGCAGGATGTTTGACTCAGCAGACTCTGCAAGTCAAGGTTATGCAACGGCAGGGCTTCCAAATTTGTACCTTGCAGAGTCATTCCTTTGAAGGCACAGTACAGTACTCCGCCTAGAGTGTTGGGTGATTCATGGGTCAGGTTTTGCTTTGATCCCAGTCGACTTCTATCTTTTTCTCTTAGCTCATACATTTGGTAAGAGGGCTTTTTATGTGCGATTTATAAGTGAATTTCTGCGCTCAAAGCTGTGCCTTCATAAAGGCCAGTGAAGCATCACTACTTCTCACCCCAAAATTGTATGTTTACCTTTCTGTGGTCAGTGATGGCTGGTTTTGTTTGTGCTTGTGTGTATTGGCAGGAGTGCCACAAGTCACACACTTTAGAATGAAGTGCAAAAAGACACCACAACCTAAACTTGTATTACACAAACAAATGTCTTATGTTCACCTAAGAGCCTGGTGAAATGATGCTATTTGGAACGCTTGCCAGTAATTCAAATGAAAAGTAAATTATTTGTATATGAGTAACCTTTTTCATGATTTGAATCTAGTATGCGTAGTCATTAGTAAAAATGTTGACTATTTTCTTGGTCATTTTCTTATGCACCTTATGACCGGGGCCATGAGGTTTGTGCCGTACCAGAACAATGCTGCATAGACAAAGTTTGTTTTTCTACCCCTTCAGAGAATGGAAAGACAGACGAGAGCAATGGACATGGCACAGTACACAGAGTTCTGTGAAAGTCGACAGCTCAGCTTCTGTAAGTATTTAAGTTCTTTTTTTCCCCTAAGAAAAGGCCACAGCGAAGTCTTTGTGTTGTCTTCATTTTTTTTTTTCAAATCAATTATCTAGTCATTTTTCATCAGATAAATCACTCCATAAAGCATAGTCGCATTGTTTTACTTCAAGATGTTTGTGTCCAGAGTCTTTGAATATATGTCTCTTTTGTCAATCAGATAAACTGTTTCCAAAAATAAGGATGGTTTCATTGTCATGCTCTAGTTGTTCTTGTCCACTTTTGGTGTTGGATGATAAAATGGAGTCCATAAAGATGGCATGTGAGCCAGACAATCTCTTCAGTTTCTATAAACAGCAAGGGATTGTTTCGATGGGGTGGGCCTACTCAGAAGTATCTGCACCCAGAAAGGAGCAAAAAGACTTTCTTTCTGTGAGTTGTTAAAAACAGAAGAAAGAAAAATCCTCTTGATTGTGAGCTGTGAATCCAAATGGAGCATTTTTGAATGAAACATTCCTGCAGTAATAGCATGTTGACAGGCTAGCCTCCCTTACCAGCACCCCAGCCCTTTTCCTGGCAGTGTTGAACAGGTTGTGACAGAGACACAGCATAAATTAATATATCTCACTCAGCCCCAGATCCTGGCCCCTACTTTAGGCTGCCGAGTCGACACGTATAGCTTGCGGTCTCGGATTAAACCGGTGACCACACAGATTACCAGTTGCCACGTGGCCCCCACCAGACCACACCAGAAGTACGTCTTGCGCAAACATGAGAAAGGTATTTTCTGATTCATGTTAAATTAATTGGTGATGAGACCACAAGTACATGAGATATACGTACAGAATTTGGGACGTTTTGTGTTTCGGAAATGTGGTGGAATTTCGATTTAGTCTTGTTCCGCACAGCTCATGTAATACTAGCAGCACCACCTTGGCCATAAGGTTTGATGACCTCTAGAAACACAACAGATGCCGGACTTCCCTTAATTCACTATCCACTTAAGTGGCATTTTCTCATGATAATATAGCCTCTAACATAATAGGCACTCGGTTAAAGCAAAATGGTGAAAACAGACACTTGTGATTCTGGAAACTTTAAGTACTTGTGAATTGATGCACGTGTGTGTGTGTGTTTCGTTTTTTAACTTTTTCAGCCAAAAAGGCCTCTAAGTTTCGAGAGTGGCTCGACTGCAGCAGTCTGGACGTGAAGCCTAATGCCGTCTCCATGGAGATCCTGTCATACTTAGCCTATGAGACAGTTGCCCAGGTACGCCACAAGTCTGATTGCCTCTTGCTTGAGCCGAGTGATCATAGAGAGCAAGGAGCCTTGCTTTAACTCCCATTACTCTCGTTTTCACTTAAATGTAGAGTATAAAATTACCTCCAGTTCACCCACCACTTCCAGGCTTCACCTCCAGGATGTTATTCTTGCCATTTTCTCCAATTCTCCAGTCGGCACACTTTGGCTTTCACCAGTTCTCATTATAATGCTGAAAGTCCATGTTGAAGTGAACGTCCATTATGGTTTTGGAGGCTTTATTCATTGTTCTCTGTGTGTTTCCCTGCTGCCTCCCCTTCACAGGTAGTGGACTTGGCTCTATTGGTCAAGCAGGACATGACACCGAAAGCCGGAGACCCGTTCAGCCATGCTATTTCTGCTACGTTCATCCAGTACCACAACTCCGCTGCTGAGGTAACCGGCAGGAGTCAGGTTTGGCGGTCACTGCGGTGCACAGTGGCAGGCAGTCATTATTCATCCCTGGACTTCTTTATTTGCATGGAGGCGTTTAGGGCTTTGGGCCACAGGCTGGAATGTGTCACCCCAACCCCCTAATCCAGATGAGCAGAACCAGGCGGTTCTCCCAGGTTTTGTGATCTCTCCGGCTGCATGTCAGCAAGTCTGTATCAGTGTCTCTATGAGAGAGAGAGAGCCAGTCGCCCTTAGAGACCAGCTCTGTCCCTGTAACTTGGGGGACTTGACCTCTGGCCAAGTGGACTTGCCAAGTTTGTGCAAGGTGGTTTTGTATGGCTGGATCGTTTGCACTGAAAGGGGCTGAAACCTGTCCCCCAAAACCACCAAACCTCTGATCTCTCCCTCTCAGAACCGGCCAAGGCCACTAGGCTTTGGAACTTGTGGTATGTTGAGTCCTGGGTTGTCTTACTGTTACTGTTGCCTCCAAGGTTTTTGTCATTCATAAAGCCTGCCATTTCATTCATTGGCTCTGTTCACAATAAAGTTGTATAGGATAGCTGTAACACACAACCAGAGGTCTTTTCAAAGCTAGAAGAATACTAGAAGAATCACTGGACATCCATGTCAATCATGATTGATGCAGTCAGACTTAGAGAAAATGTAGTCTGTGTGATTTTATTTTGTCATTCCACTCCAATTAACTGCCATTTTGTTAGCCTGCCTATGGACAACCAACATGATATTTAAGCCCTGGGTCAGAGGAGGATGTATACAAACTGAAAAGTAACAACAGGGTTCATGCACAAATTCTAAATGGAAGAGATGAGGCAAAGCATTTGGTTAACAGAAAATAGTGTAGTTTTTTTTAAGCTACATTACACTTTCATGTTGAAAATAACAATCAGATTGTAATCTAATTACCAATTAGTGAACCAATGACCAATGAAAGCACAGCAAATGGTGTTGCAAAACTTTGGCTTCTCTGATATTTTCATTGTTTTTGATTCCACACTGTGCAATACATCTTCTTTGCAAATGTCATGGTAACTTGCGCTACACATCTCAGCAAGTGACAGTCTTTCCCTCCTAGCTGTTCATTCTGGAAGACAGCCAACAAAATTGGGATGGGAATTTCAATCCTGGGTCTGAAGGGGTTAAACTTGGCCCAAAAATTACACAGTGCCAGTTTATCGAAAGATTAAGACTTGATGTGCGGGGAAAAATATATTCAAGCAAATAGTGAATGTAATCCTTTCAATATATTTTATTTTTGCTCAGACCACCCACACACCATATCTGCTGCACTGATATTATGTGTGCATAAATGCGCATGGGTAAATGCATATGTTCATTATGTATGGACGACGTATGGTCATTTTAGACGGTACAAGTGCATAATTCATTGAGCCGATACAGAATGTCAACAGAATTATAATATGTTATCTATGGACCCTGAGATGCATTGTTTTTTGTCCCATCTACACAGCTCCACTCTGGCAGGAGAGATACAGACTCTCCGGATAATACCCCCCCATCCACCCCTAGTGGCCCCCTCACGGCTGCCCTCCAGGGCAAGCTCCCCTCCCTTGCCCACGGCAATGGGGGCCTGGCGCAGGCCCAGGAGCCCAACAGCAAGGCCAAGCAGCGGAAGAGGAAGAAGGTGAGCGCCAGGAAGCCCAAAACACCCACCATCCATCTGCCTCCAGCAGCTTCACTCTAGTTGATTATGCACGTGATGACTCTAGTTGACTATGCACGTGAGGACCCTTGTGTGTGAGTCTGTGTGTGTCTGTATGTGTGTCTGTATGTGTGTCTGTGTGTGTGGGGGGGTGCGTGCATGCAAGTGTGTGTGTGCGTGGAAGTGGGGCAGAAGGGGAGGCTGGCTGATTGAAAGGGTGAACAAGGTCCTCAAACGATCAGGCCCTGATTTATGAGAGCAATGCTGAGCTTTGTAAATTGAGGGCTGATGATTGTCCTGACAGACCACCGGTTTATTCCGATTCTGATCTGATTGTGATTCCTTCTTTTAACAACGTACTTTTGATGAATGGCACAGTATACACACGCAGCTACTAATGCTGGAAACAAATCATTATCATAGCATTGGGTACAAATCAGGGCGCAAAGTACTAGCACGCAAACACAGGAGTTCAGTCGAGCACTTAAAAGACAGTTGATCTGTGGCATGTCTGGACCTTGTTTTTCTCAGACTAAAGAATTCTCTGAAGTTTCTTTTCAGTATAACTCCGTATTGTTGTTTATACCATGCTCATGCAATTTTGGAGTCAATTTGGACTTTGTTTTTTAGCGACTTTTCCTTTTTGCATCTCCTCTTCTTCTCCCTGGGTGTCTCGTGTGTTCTGTTGACAAGAGTGCAAAACACTGGCCCCGGCTCAGGAAATGCTTCATCAGACGCTGAGCCTTGTTTTGATCCCCAATGCTCTTTAATCTCTCCCCGCGCGACGTGTGTGTCATGTGAGGCCGGCCGGCTGGCTGGCAAGCTGGCCGTGGGTCGGGTCCTCCTCGCGGCTGGTGCCTCAACGCCTCGTGCAGCGATTTTCCTCAGCTGGCCAGTCTGGGAGAGCAGGAGGAGGAGGCAATGATGAGCATTAGGCGGCAGAATTAGAACCAGGGCTTGGGGAAGTCAAGTGGGCACTGGCCCAGGACCAGTCCCGCACCCGCGTCATTGCAGCTCAGCACCAGCAACAGCACCAGCTCAGCTCAGGCGTCTCTCAGCTCCAGCCGCCCCATGCAGAAGCGCAGTGGAAACCTTGGCAAGCCAGGCTCTGTTGCAGTTCCTCATATGTTCTGCCATGTCAATTTTACTGGAGCCAGTTTATTGCAAGAATCAAAACAGGGAAGCTGTGTTCTCGTTTTTTTGTTTTTTGTTTTTTTTTATTAAATTTTTTTTCATTCATCCTCCACTCTCTCCCTCTCTCTCTTCCTCCTTTCCTCCTTGGAGAGATATTTAGTCAAATTGTTCCTTTCCGTCACAAGCCAAATACATTTGGCGACACAGCGCAATTACTGCAGATCACATATGGCGTAGCGTAGTTAACTAACATTTACTGTCAGGCCCCCGTATATCAAATGAAGCCTCAGTAGCTCTCATGCTGAATGTACTGTACATATGATGCTTATAGTCTTTGAGGAGGTGCAGAGTAGGGTTAGCCATATGTTTCTCGTCTTGTGTCCTTGAATCCATTGTCGGCAAATATTAATTTGGGGGGTAGATGTATAGATTTGTGTGTGTGTGTGTGTGTAAGTGTGTGTGCATGTGTTGGTGTGTGTGCGTGCGTGCATGCGCGTGCACGTCTCTGTCTATGTGCAAGAGTATGTGTGTGTCTGTCTATGTGCGAGTGAGTGTGTGTGTGTGTGTTGGAGGCAGACGTCTGCCTTTAAAGGGTCTCCCACACTATGTTTTTGATTTAGTATTGTTGGCTGTGTTTCTCTGTGTTGCCCTCCTTATTCTGCCTTTCTCTCTCTCCCTCCATCCACCCCCTCTCTGTCCCTCTCACTCCTCTGTCTTCCTCTCCCACCTCGTTCACCCCCCTTCTCTCTCTTTTTCTGCCCCCCTTCCTCTCTCTCTCTCTCTCCCCTCATTCACCATCTCTCTCTCTCTCTCTCTCTCTGTCCCCCTGCTCCCACTCTCTCTCTACCCCCCACCTCACCCTCCCTCTGCCCCCCCCCCCTTTTCTCTCTCTCTCCTCGTTGCAGAGTGCAGCAGCCTGTGGTGCGGAGGCTCAGAGCAGTGCCATCCAGCCCGCCCACATCAGAGAAGCCATCAGGCGCTACAGCCACAAGATTGGCCCGCTCTCTCCGTTCTCAGTGCGTAATAACAGAGCCGTAAAAGAGTTATATTTATCATCTCCGAGCAGCTCCATTTTAAAGTGGTCAAGCTCAGAGGTATTGGAATTGTTGAGAGCAATTTGTGGTTAGTGTAATTTTCCTCATAAAAGCTGCATAATTCTACTGGAGAATTAAATAACGCAATCGCAAACTTTTTTTTTGATGTGTAAATACAAAAGTGCATTTAATGCACCAGTTTTGTTTTGTCAAAGTTCCTGTTCACAGGCGTGAAATACCTGTTGGTCCAACACACGAAAAATCCGGATCGAACTTGAAATTGTATTCTGAAAGATATAATTTTCTGTCCGCTTTAGCTGTGTGGGTGTCATAAGCGCTAGCTTGAGCCTGAGAAATAGCTTTTGGAGCCCAAACTGAAGTCTCACAGCCAGTTTTGAGGCTTACACTATTGTGGGCAATCAGTAATTCACAGGTAATGAGCAATTTCACTCACGACTAACATGATGAATTGAGCTCTGCCACTGGATGACTGATGCCTTATTTGGGCTTTTGTGGCACCAAATGTAATCTCCCAAATTGATTTAAGCACTTCTTAATGTGTAACAAAACATTTTTATTGAGTTTTATTGATACCATAAACCTTCCTGTTGTACCATGTACGTTAGATTTCTGTCGTATTTTCTTGCATCTGCTTATTTTTATCCTTGGTTTAGAAAAAAACTCTACCTTAAATTAAACAAGACAGAGGGAAGATGTCAAATTTAAACTTTAAATAGAATTTGCGTAATGATGTTTGGATAAAGGACTAGCGTTGAGCTGTAGTCCGAGAGAGGCCATTTGGTTTCTTTGGCCTGGGTTGTGTTTTGGGGTGGATTGGGTTGGTGTGGCATTGAGGGGAGAGGAGGGGATGCATGGCAGATGTCATGACTGGACACTGTGACCGATCCCTCTGGGCTGTAGCCTTGATTGCCCCGCAGTAAACAGGAGCAGGAAATGGTTAGTCATAGTGAGAGGAGACGCCCTTCTAGTTTAATATAAAAAACAGGTGCTCCATGGTTTGCTAGTTTGCTAACCTATGATGATAAGTGAAGGCTTCCAGATGTTTCAGAGGGGCATTTTGTGCTGCCCTTTGATGAGACCTTCTCAGCCACTGAACTGTGATCATACAGGCATGGTGCATGTGTGTGTGTGTGTGTGTGTGTTTGTCTGTGTCTGTGTGCGTGCGTGCGTGTGTGTGTGTGTGCGTGCGTGTGTACGTGCACATACACACACACATGCGCATGTGTGCGTGTGGCACGTCATCTAATCACTTTGGTTTTTATTGCGACTGAGGCCATTTTGAAACCATGATTAATTGAACCAATAAGCAGTTTTCACTCTGGCCTTTTACCACATGGTTAGCCCAAAAAGCCCTGGAGATAAAATTAAGAGCTTGTTCAGGAGACCAAGCCAAGCACCCAGTGGGCTACTGACACTACCGTGCCATTTCCCCTGTTCAGTCCCACACTGTTGTCGTCTCATTTGCCCCTACAGCTTGCAGATCTCATCCAGCCCCTGTCATGCTCTGTTGCATGTGAACGCTGTTCATAGCCTGACAACTGAAGACTTGGTTTAAAGATTTTTTAGCTCTGCCTGTCTTTCAAATCAAGAGAAGTCAAACTCTTTAGCCTAAATAGCTGTTTATTTACGGAGACAATCTGGAAATACTTCAGCAGAAGAATGTTAAACGTCAAGTTACAGAGAACAATTTACCATTAAGTCTGTTTGTGAGTGTGCAGTTGAAATGTCAGACAGCGCTTGATTGGGGAGTGTTGTTAGCTGTACCGAGCTTGTATTACAACAGTGAAGTCATTGTAAGATTATTAAACTGCAGAGTAAAACTAAGGGAGTAAAGGAGGAGGTATCGTCAATTTAGTTCTAGTTGACATTCTATATTTTCTTCTTTTTGTATTTTTATTTTTTTCTCTTTTCTTGTTTTGGCCATTTTACATCATATGAGCTATGGGAAAGCAAGCTTTCATATTCAGGAGTGTTTTTGTTTCTGAGGTGTTTGAGATAAGTTCTTAGGTTGTGTTTTGTGGCTCAACTGCTGTTCTTTAGTAGGCACATGATTGTATTGCTTTGCTTATTAAGCGAAAATTATGGACTCTGTCAGTAGCAATGTATGTTTAATGCAGTAGAATGCAAATGTGTAGGAACTAAATATATACTGGGTGAATGTGCAGCTAATATATATGCAGCTGATCTTATCAAACAGGTAACCGAGTTTACACAAGCATTGAAGTAGCCTGTATTTTATTTCATTTACATCAACACGTCCGCTCACTGAGTGGTCACAGCCATCCAGGGGTATATTGCAAAAACCTCAGCCAGTCATTTACCAGAAGGAAGTCAGAAGTCTACACTATAAATAAATACAGTCTCCCCCTCCATATCTCCTGAGTCCACTTTGGACACCTTTAACCTTTACTGGCAGTCTTATTTAGAAGTTGCCGTGACTGCAGTATTTTGTATGTTACTTGTGGTTTTCCCTGAGTCTCACTCTTTGTGTGTGTGTGTGTGTGTGTGTGTGTGTGTGTGTGTGTGTGTGTGTATGTGTGTGTGTGTGTGTCTGCTCGGTGTGCTTTTGTGCCAACGACAACAGCCGTGGGAGTGATGAGCCTCGGTCTTTGTTTATTGCCCCCACAGTCTCCGTATCTCGGCGCGAGGACAGACATCTCGTGCTGTGCTGCTGACATCCGCAGAAAGCACTTTTTTCCGTGAGGCCTTGCCCTTCTCAATGCCTCATAAAGGTTGGCTCTAAATGGCCCGTCCCGGCCGTTGGCCCTCTTTTGGCATTCCACCACGAGCCCCTCTCAGCCCTCGGACTGCTTGAACCATGGCTTGGTCCAGGGTACGCCAAGGGTGACCTCGTGCTCCTCTGCTTACTCTAAGTATCTCCGGGGGGTAGTTTAAAAAGCGCCTCTACAATCCTTTTTTTCACTCTTGAGCAGAGACACCTCTTGGCTGTGGTTTGGAACGTGTTATTTTCTAAGGCTCTGAAATAAGCCTTCTTCTGGGGCTCTGTAAAACAGAGTGACTGGACCGTCAGCTTTTAAGATCTCGTTGAAATGGGTTGATGGAAAAATATGAGGGGGGGGGAAAGGCAAACTCAGTCCAACCGGGCAGCATTTTATCAATGCAACATCCAAAAGTGTCAGCATTTTAAAGGAAGCCCTATTAAAGGTCTTGGGAGAGGCCTTGCTTAAAGGGGATATAATGGATTAGAGTCAGAATGTTGTTTTGGACTGGCAGACTGCTGCAGAGCGTGTCAGTGAAGTTTAATACATCCATAAAGTGACTGTATCAAAAGGAGACACACACACACACACACACACCATATGCAGCCCTGCAAAACATCTCTGTGTTTGTGTCTGCTCTTGGTTCACCATAACACTTGGCAGACTCTGGCTTTTGACATGTCGCTGAAACACTGATACAGGGCCATGGTGCCATTGGACAGCACAGAGCCAAACTTCTCTTGGCAGCAAAAAAAGACATCCCTGATATTTCTTTCTCTTCAGATTTATGGAAATTTCATTTTTGCTCCCTTTTTTTTCTGCATCATTTTTGCACTCCCCACCCCCACCCCCACCCCCCACACACACACCCATCTGGAAGTATTTATTTTGGTGCCATGTAATCCATCTCTTGGCGTAGTAAACAGGCTGCTTATTATTGTTTGAGCTAAGCTCTCGTCTTAAAACGTTTGGGAGCTGAGCTGGGGCTGTCTTGTGAAAGCCTGGGCCTCACTTTTCTCTTTGCTTCCTTGTCTTCTACTTATCATCCCTCTCTCTCTCCCTCCCTTTCTGTCTCTTTCTCCCTCTCTCTCTTTTTGTCACACTATCTGTCACACTATCTCTCTCTCTCTCTCTCTGTCTGTCTTGCTGTCTGTCTCTCTCACTCTCCCTTTTTGTCTCCTTGTCACATCATCTCTATCTCTCTACCTGCTCTCCCTCTCTCTCTTCTACTGTCTCTCTTTGTGGAGTCCTTTAATAGTCTTGTTTCTCTGTGGCCTCATGGTCCTCTGGAACCTGTGAGATGCTTCCTGATTTATGATGGAGTTGTCCTTAGTGCACCAATCCACCCCACCCACAACCAGCCAGTCAACAACTCCACCCCCCCCCCCCCCCCCACACACACACACACACACACATGCACGTACACACACACACACACACACACACACACACACACACACACACTACACCGCCCCCCACCCTCTCACCCTCACCCTTATGTCCTCCCTCTACTACTGCTCCTCTACACACAGTAAGGTGGTGTACAGTACGGCCCATTACCCCACACTCTCAGGGACACTCTTCCATTGCCAGTGTGTCCCCCTTTCCCACTCCCCCTCTCTCTCCCTCCTTCCTCCTCCCTCCTTCCCCACAGGAAAGACAGAGGATCGCCTGGGCCCCAGCAGCACAATAACAGCTCTTAATCCTTTGCGCAGAAATCTCTGAGGTGCTGCTTTTGCCTTGTAAATCACCATTGTGTCTCACCAGGTCTTCCCCTGTCACTGCCGTGGCAGAATTTCTCTCTCTCTCTCTATTTCTCTCTCCCTTTTTTCTTGTGTCATTTTTGGTGAGTGACTTCTGTTGTGATTAACAGCTTCTGTTTTTTTTCCTTCCTCTTCCGAAGAAATGATTTCAGTGTTGTCCAAATTCTGTGCTTGCAGCAAAGTCAGGAATGACTGCCCTAGGTAAATGGAACGCTCTCTTATTTGCCAAGATGAGACGACTTTTCTCTATTGTGCAAGAAGATATCAATTAGTGCCAAGTTGGCGTGCAACCTGGCCTTGCGCAGTGCTCAGTTATTTTGTGTGGAGGAGGAGGAGGAGCAGGAACTCTGCCGTCTTCACTTGACGGCACACTTAAAACCACAGGCCTCTTTTACTGGCTGCTCTGCGGGTGTGAAAACCTTCCGTCTGTCATATTCTGGTACACCAATACAACCCTGTAAAGCTGAACACAAAGCCGGGTGAGCGGAGGTGGTGGATTGGCACTGGGGAGTTGAGCTGGGTGGTGGAGATGGGGGGACGGTTGATTTCAATTGGATGAGACAGGGAAGAGGAGTATGCACTGAACGGGAGAGTGACAGTGAGTCTGTGAAGATCATGTGAACGTGCAGCCCAGGCTCTGACAGACACGAGTTTGAAAAAGGCAGGCAGACTGACTGTCTCTCTGCTGCCCGGGACAGAGCCTGGTCAGGCTGACTCTGTGCACGCTTGTGTGTGTGTGTGTGTGTGTGTGTGTGTGTGAGTGCGTGTGTGTGTGTGTTTGTGTTTGTGTTTGTATGGAGGGTTAGCATGTTTCAGCAGGCTCCAGACAGAGCAGTTGATTTGTTTTGGTCTGATTGGAAAACTCGCTGTCATACACACATACACACACACATACAGGCCCCACAAACCTGTCTTTCCTCGGTCCTTCCTGCCACCTCTCTGTCTCTCTGTCTATCCCTTCCTTCACTCTTTCCTTCTGCTATCTCGCCTGTCTGTCTGTTTCTCTCACTCCTTCCCTCCCTCACTCCCAGCTTCTCCATCCATCTCTCTTTTTCCATCACACACACATCTGCTAACCTCCACTCATGAATATGGAGAGGTGCTGGAGCCCTGTTTATGGCCACATCTCATTACGGCTATGGATAGCTATGCGGAGCTGTGCAGCATTCATGCCAGCTCCTGCTATCTTGTCATCATTTTAGGTTTTTAGGCTGAACATTTTTTCCACCCCCCCCCCGCACACACACACACACACACACACACACACACACACACACGGCTCTTGCCCTCTTTGCTTCCAGACACCATCCCTGCCCATCTAGACACATGGCTCTTTGTTTGCCTGTGGTTTCATGCCGTGTTTATATATGGTCGATGTGTCCGAGAGTGAGTTGCTTTTTTTTTTTTTTTTAATAAGTATTCTTGACCCTGTGTCCTGGGTGTGTGTTCCTTGGCCACGACCCCTAGTTCAGCACAGACAAAAAGAAAAAGAGAAGCGAAAAACAACAACTGTTGCAGTAAAAAAAAGTGCAGAGACTCGCAGCATAAAAAAATTAAGTGCAGAGACTTGCAGCGTAACGCACTCAGGGCACTGTTTGGGTTTTTATGGAGCGCTCAGGCTGATGGGTCTGCTTTTTGTAGTCCTTGCTTCGCAAAGCACTCCTCAAACATCCTGCTCCAGTTCGGTTCTGAGCGTGTCCTGGCAGGACACTGCGGGTCTGGAAGACAGACAGGGGTACCGTGCAGGGGTGGGGTGGACGGGGTGGACTGGGGCGGGGTGCCTCTCGCTGAATCCCTTCACATAGCACTTTGTTTATTGCAGCCCCGGACAAAAACAAAGCCTAATGGCTCCTTGCTCCAATTGCCCCCCCTGCCCGCCTGCCCGCCTGGTTGCTTACGAGAAGAGAAGAGAGGGATAGGATAAGTTGGAGAGCCACGCAGCAGACAATAACACTGGGCCCTAATGCCGAGCATGTGTGCTTCCCCTCTGGCGCGATTCGGGTAATTGGAGTGTCATTCCGCTGTGAAGGGGAGATGCTTCGTCTCTGGCTGTCGCCCGGGCCACCTTGGCTGCCACAGCCAAGCTGAGGACACCGCAGCACTGATCAAAGATCAGTCTTCACCCCCCATCCCACCCCCTCCAGCTCTCTCTCTCTTTTTCATCCCCCTTTCTCTCTCTCTCTCTCTCTCTCTCTCAGTCATGGGGTCATCCATCCATGCTCTCTCTTTGCTCTTGATCTTTTTCTTCTCTTGTGTCACCGCCTCCCAGCTTTGAGAGCGAAGCACCCTCATGGGGAGGTGGAGAGCAGTGCGAGAGAGAAAATCCTCCCGAGATGATGAGGGTCATGTGGCGGCAGGAGGCCCCATCCATGGAATGGATCTGAATTTGGAGTGCATTGATCTGCTTTATTCATTCATCTTCTGAAAATGCCTCACAGGGAAGTTTGTGGACTGTTTTCTGATGTGGAGATACTTTGGCAGGGAGAATGAGGTTCTGCTGGGACAAACTGGTGTTGCTGTTATACTCCTGTATCATCTGGTCATCATGTCTGAATCTAATGGGTTGTAACTATCTCTCACTCATGTCTTCATTCTGTCTGGAACGGAATAAGTTCTAGGGTTAGGGTTAGAACAGAATAAGTTCTCCCATGCTGTTTTTAGTTTTATTTTGGCAAATCATTGCCTTTGAATCCAGTGACCAGGAAATGGAGCTGAACTGAGTCAGTGTGCTGTGATAACCACCAGCATGTGTTGACCAGATCCTCTCCACCCACCGTCCACCATCACCACTACCATTACCACTACTACAGTCACCTACCTACACCATTTTCCTACAGGATGTCGTTCTCCTAAAATCCAGTCATTCCAAGTGAATGAAAGGGAAAACATCATCCGCACCCATATGTTTTCCAGTTTGGAAAGTATGTTTTTTTATTAATGAAGGTATAGACAGTCAGTGGAAAAGACGAGTAACCAGGAGTTCAAGAATACAGATTTGCCAACCTAGGTTAAATAGTTAAATTAGTTTTTATGTTGGCCTGACGTTAATATTGCAGTGTATTTGCGAGCTAGTTAGTCATTGTCCATGTGTTGTGTAAAACGTGGCTTTTCAAAATATGCAAAGCCTAATCAATGCATGAAAATCACACCCGGAGAATGCAATTTATAACTGCCACAAGTTAGTGAAAGTAGGCTAAAACTAAATGGCCTGTTTATCAGGCAGTTTTGTCATAAAGCTTTAGAGACAGACAAACCTCTCATATCATTGACGGAGGTAGTTACTGCAACCAAACACAAACAGCCCAATGGCTATGGATTTTTATGGTTTTATGTGATCCACTGTGAATGGTTTAGTTTTTATTTTTTCATGTACAACAAGAGACATTTAAAAAGAGGGGTCTGTGACTCCTCATGGTTAATGTAGTTTGCCAAATTGTAAAATTTGTAAAAAGAATGTAGTCAACAAACATGTCTTAGATTTTAGTTTGTTGATCCTGAACCTGACCCTAGAGGCCACACATCAAGATTGACTTAGTTGATCTGACCGAAGGTATAGGCCTTCCATGTGAAACTCTAGATAATAGCCTTTGGGGTATGTCCACTGAGGGTCTGTATGTCAGGGGATTCTTTGCCTTTAAAACATTGATGACTCCGATGTATACTATCCAAAATAAGTTATACCCCGATAACCTATTTGGTTGCAGTTTTAGGCCGCTGTTTTTTCCGCTGACGAGGTGCTACTCAGAAAAAATCTTCAAGTCTTCTTGGTAGGTATGAGAATATTCTGCCATCGGGAGAGTTGTGCACATGTGTAGTCTTTTCCCCCTTTATTCTGTCAGCAGCAGTAGATCATTAGGGGCAGCTAGTCAGAGTACCCGCTACTCCCTCTCTTCTTTATCCAGTAGGCTCACTTTTACCCTGCTCTTTCCCCCTCCTCCTCTACCTTCTCAGTTCTTTTTTTCTGTCTTTCGTTTTTCTTGGATGGGGTTGCCATGCGTCCCTGCCTGACTGCGAATGGCAGCAGCTGCCGACCCACCACCCATGGCCAAGGCCAGGAACCTGGACCAGGAAAGTGTGTGTGCGCGTGCGTGCATGCGTGTGTGTGTGGGGTTGAGTGTCTCCATCCTTTTGTGTGGTTTTGTGTGATTGTGTGTGTGTGTGTGAGAGAGAGAGAGTTTGTGGTGCAGCAGCATGTAGGTGGGTAGGTGGGTGGCTGAGTGGGGATGGCTGACCTAAACCTTGAGGACCTCCACGGAGTGTTTTCTAAGGGTGGGAGAGAAGGCCTTACTTAGCAGTCTTCAGGCGGGCAAGGGGGATTTATGAATGAGTTGGAGGAAACCCCACAGCACTTAATGTGCCAGTGAGCTATAGGGACGGACGTGCAATCTCTATCTCAGACGCCTCGGAAAACGCCTCCATAGGGGATGGTAGACGTCAGGTCAGCACATGTGCCCAAGGAGGACAATTAAGTTCAAAGACATTTATTATTTAAGACCTTGACGTGCACTGTAAAGTATCTTTTCTCTCAATGTTTTTTTTTTTTTTTAACCCTTTCTAGATTTAATGATGTCTTTTTACTTAGTCCTGTCAGTTTTGCATCAATACTAAGATTTTTATTCCCACCAGCTTTTGTACTCGTTTCATTCTTCCTCTATATTAATTCAATCTTTCACATGAGAGGCAGAGCATAATTTCATGGACAGCTGGCCAGCAATAGGCAATAGTTTGATGGACAGCTGCCTACATAGTTGTCTATAATAGTTTATCTCATAGTCTCACAACTCTAAACACCTGGTCCCCAGGAACTGGCCATATGCTGAGGAGGACCCTCAGCGCTTGTCATCCTCCTGAGAGGAAGAACCTGATACACAACCTAGAGAGCTGCTCCTCATGTAAAAGCCTAATTTATTTTCCTTCCCCGCTCGTGTAGTATAAATAATTAGTGCCAAGGAGGATCATGGGAAGGCAAGGCATTTGGGTCCCTGATCTGTTAGTGCGGCTCCAAGGCCAAATGAAAATGTATTCCTATCCAGGAAGGAGCTCTTCCTGAGATAGATCTCGCTTACCTCCATTCTGGAAGTCCACATATCGGGGGGGGAAGGGGGTTGTATTTATTTATGTTCCTTCTACTGGGGCCTTTATTTCTCTCTCTCTCTCTCTCTCTTTCTCTCTCTCTCTCTCTCTTTCTTTCTTTCTTTCTTTCTTTGCCAGCTTCCTGTAAAGTGTGAGGAGAGTTTTAAAAGTGATTCCTTGAGTGAATCGGCGAGGCCCATATCCAGATGAATTTTCATGATAGCTTCAGGAGGAGCGCAGATGGATTTGTCCTTGAGTGCTTATCTATGTATCTGTGTGTGTGTGTGTGTGTGTGTGTGTGTGTGTGTGTGTGTGTGTGCGTGAGAGTGTGTGTGTGTGTGTGCCTAACACTGAGGGAGTTGTGAACGAACTTTCCCAGCAGGAAGGCTTTTGTTTTGACACCAGTCACGATTTTATGGCAGGGGACTGTGAGATGTCCGATTTTAGGAGCTGTTGAGATCGCTGCATTCATCACTCATGTGATTAAAGGAATCACGCAGATGGCTTTAGACACAATCACTGCGATAGCAGACATTAACTTTTATTACAGTGAAACTCCATACATGCTCCTGAACTGAACCGCATGTCAACCACAGTACCCCACTCAACAGATATAGTATCTAGCCTGTACTTGAGTGAGAGACCTGGAGTGAGTAGTTGTGCTTGACTTATACTCAATAAAATAGTGTAATGTGAATAATTAAAATTGTGCAGTGTGAAAGATCATGTAGAAACTCTTTTTATTTAATCTGACAGGTATTTTTTGAATGATTTCCTCCTGATTGCATAGTTGCTGGGCACATGTTAACTCTTAGATATAGAAAGCTATATCCGTTTCTGTGTTTCAATCTGAGGGGAGGTCCTGTCACACAGAATATCTGGATTCAGAATGGAATTTAAAAATCTTGAGTTGTTAAACAAAACCTTTTGTTAAATGTTCACAACTCCCCTGCTGAATAGGACGTCCAGACATGCCCAGTTCTTTCCCAATTTGAGGCATCTGGGGAAAGCTTTTGATCAGAACCAATGATGAGTAATCACCACCTCGCCCTTGGATGATCAAAGCTCCTGCAGCCCTTTCGGTTAGCTGCCTGGTGATTGCACCTCCAGGAGGCAGGCAAGAAGAGTGATGAGGGAGACCCGGTGGCTAGGGCAAGGGTAGTGAGTGTTTATTTTTGCAGTCACTTGTCTATCATTTTCAACAAAAAAAGTTTGCAAACAGGAAGTTAATCAGTAAACTTACGTCCCTGCAAGATTATGGCTGTCTAGTCTCTCTGCTCATGGTCTGGCCAGAGCTTTTGAACTTGCATTTATTCTCTCACAGATGGGGAAGATTTTGGAGTGTATTCATAGTTTGAGTTGCATGGATTTATATCCAGTCTCATATGATATCTCCTTTATGCTCTCAGGAGGATAAAGTTTTTTTAAATGTGTTGTTTTAAAATCCAGAGAGATGTTTAGGAATGTAATTTATCCCGGATTAGACTGAGCACATTTTCTCAGTCTTAATCCCAAAGACTTTCCTACACTTCTGTATTTGAGTTATGTTGTTAATTCCAAAACATATCCATAATCTTAAAGTGAAGATAGTACTTTATCCCAAGGCCTAAAGTCATCCTCTGCCCTATAGACATCCCTGTAGACTTGCTTTAGGGGAAATCCGGCTCTGGATCTCGCTTATGTGTGTGAGCAGAAACACTTGTAAGAAGCACCAGTCAAATTAAACTTTGGTTGAAGTGAAGTGACTTAAAGTGGCCGTCTGTTACACACTGACATGTCTGTTGTAGAGTGGGGGGGGGGGGCAGCAGTGTCAGGCCTGTAATGGATACAGGTGTCTGGAGAGAGAGAACCCAGGGTAGCTGCCCAGTCATCCATCCAGCCATGTACCCCCCACCCACCCCCCCAGCACACACACACACACACACACACACACACTTAAACACACACACAACATACTCATGCATGCTCTGCTCTCCTGATTGGGGATCTGCAGAGCCCTGTGCTGATCCTCTAATTTAAACTGCAGATAATGGCAGTGTGAAACAGAAGTCGTGGGCAAATCAAGGGGCAACCCCCTGGGGATCATCGGTTTGGGGAAGGCCTGTCTGTAAGGTCCAGCTTGTTTCCTCGGTTATTTGATGGGGCAGACTTCGAGGAAGCCATGATTGTGTCTCCTTTACAGGATCATTCTCTTTCTTTCTCTCTCTCTCTCTCCCTCATTCTCTTTCCCATTCCTCTTCTCTGGCTTTAGCCCTCAATCACTCCTGGTCGGCATGTTTTGTTTTTTCCACAGTGCCAGCCAGTTTGTGTTTCGGGGGGCCTGTACCTCGTTTGAGGGCCCTCAGCCTGCCTGAGTCTGTATTTTTTGTTCCTTTTTTTTTTTTTCCTTAATGAAACTCCTCACTGTTTGGGCCCTGACTCCATTCTCTTATTTACTCTGAGAATGCCAGACAAAATGGGAAAGTGCACGATAATGAGAGACTTTTCCACAAAAAAAAGGGAAGCGTTCATCAAAAACAAATTGTATCGCGTAGAGAAACGCGGCCAAGCAGCAAGCATCTGGTTTGCGTTTTCGATTTCTTTTATGACTAGGAAATTAAATGACATATATAACAATGTGCCACCCCGGGAGAATTGAACAGGAGATTCTGAGACGCTTGCACCTCCTCCCTTTTCTGCTCATTCATGCGTGTCACACTGCGCTTTCTGAAGCATACAAATAGTTTTGGGGCATTGTTTTTGAAGCTGAATTTGATGGAGTCACTCCATCTATGATCCTCTATGTTTGTGTGTGTGTGGGGTGGGGGGGGTGTGGGGGGGGGGTACCCACTCTGGTTTTGGAGGGCCTCCACTGGTGTAGGAAACACAGGCTGAAGGGCTCATCAGAAAAGGCATCAGTTCATCCAGAGCGGACCTTCAGATGCTGTGTTGTTTGGTGGAGAGCAGCCCTGACCGAATCAATGACTTATTCACTTCTCAAATTCCTCTCTCTAGTGTTCACACTGCTGCTGCTCTTGTGCATTAAAATTCATGATTCGGTCGTATCTCACGTCTCGTTTGGGCTGATCTTGTTCCTAAAATCTCGTTCCATGTGTTTGGGTTTTCGAGCAGGCAGATTGGGTTGATTTGCTTTTCGTAGTTTGATAGCTGTTTTGTGTATTGAACGGTTTGCTATTAATATAGAAATACAGCCCGCTCTAATCATAAACTTGTCCTTAAGAACTGTTGTTTTTTCTAGGTTGTCAATAAATCTATTCATCTGTTCTGAATTTTGCCCAGAGGGAATTAACAAGACGCAACGAGGCTTGTGTTATTTATAAAACATTTCAAATGAAGGTTACATTTATATTTTGTGTATAAAAAACTCAAGATTACTGACAGGAATGACATCTGGGGTGGGTGGAGGGGTGGGGGCATCTATTTTAACCCTTGTGCGTAAGACTACCCCTCTCTGCTGCAGTACCCACACCCTTATTAAAATGCATAAAATGCCTCCAAGACCCCACAGTCTTCCTTAAATAGATGTCCTAGCCACTTGTCAACCACACCGAAAGGAGTCTTTTTTAGGTCGAACCCTTTTCCAATACTCTAGAGAGGTCTGGCCTCGCCCCCACCACCAGAAAATGCCTAGATGAAACATAAAAGAGGGGGAGGGAGAGGGAATCTGACATTCCAGCCAGTGTTGTCTACAAAACCGGAAAACAAGGGCCTGCCTCTTGCCTCTGTGGAGCTGGAGTGCTAATTCATAGCAGATTTTCATCCCTCTCTCTCTCTCTCTCTTTTGCTCTCTGCTCTCCACCCACCTCTCTTTCCCTCTCTCTCGGTCTTTCTCTCCTTCAGAGTGCCTACCGCAGGAGCGGAATGACTTTTCTGGCCTGCTAAATGTGGAGGAGGAGGAGAAGGAGAAAGAAGAGGAAGAAAAGGATGATGAGGAGGAGGAAGAGGAAGAAAAGGGGGGGAGTGTGATGATCATGGTCTGAGTGTACATGTCTCTCGTTCTGCCCTTTTTCCATTTTTCTTTTTCTTGGACATTTCTCCTGTACTGTTTACGAGCTCCAGCTCCAGGCCGTAGTTCATTTAGGAAGGAAGTGTTGCAGGCCAGCGTAGGATGACAGGATTTCTAATGGAGTGACATGTTCAGTCCAAATACGTTTTGTTTTTGTTTGTCTTACTCATGTTTTAGTTGCAGAATTGCGACAATTCTCTTTTTTGTACTTTACTTTTTTACTTTTTGAAACAACTTTTTAAATAAATTGTGGTCTTGTTTTCTCTTAATTATTATTCATGTTGTCATAAGTTTGTTGATGGATAAACATCATTCAACAGAAATCCTTAACTGACATGTTTCTCTTCAATGCTCATGCATAATGTAATAGTTGGTGAAAAGGTTTGTTGTGACATTCCCCATCTATGAAAGGTGCATAGTGTGTAATAAATGTGTCAAAATAATAAATAAACAAAACTGAATAATCCATTGAACCATGAATTTCAACCTGTTGAATCTGTAAATGTCTCCCTCCTCTGTTTAAGAGATCTGAGCCTAATATCACACAAACCACCAGGCTCTCCCCCATAATGAAACCAACCTCATGGTGATAATTAAGTCACAAACCTTAGAGGACCCTCGGATGCATCTGCTCATGACATGACCTGGTATGACCCTCCTTAGCTGTGTGTGTGTGTTTGTGGTATCGAACACCCGTTGCTCTCTAGCTATCCAGGGGATTTCAAGGATAGTGACACGTTTCAGGAGTTGCAGTCGTCTCCTCTGGCACAAGAAGACATCAGGAGAAACATTTATCCGTACATGGAAAAGGTTGACTTGTATCCTTCCAGTGTATAATGAAAACAATGCATAGACGAGGAGCAGAGGAAAGTGATTTTAGTTCTGATACGCTTACATTTGTTGAAGTCGGCAACCACAATATAAATAAACCCTGAAATCGTATGCCGCACATTACCTCATTTTCCACAATTATTTTTCACCCTGGCTCCTGAAGTAAGTCACACTGACTTTGAGGTTTACCAACCATAGGTATCAAATAAACGCTCCCAATATTGTTTCAAAGCTCTGTGTTTGCCAGTATATTTTTTATGCTGGTCTTAGAGGATATTCATCAGCGCTGAAAGCTGAATTTTGTTATATTTACTGCATTTACTGCTTATTCCTGCCTCTAAACTGGTAACACATCCTAACCTCCTACTCATAGGACTGTTGTTTAGGAGGTGAACTCAATCAGACATACCGTTCAAAGGAGTTCTTTGCAATGCAAACAAAGTTTTGTCGCCTGACCTTGTGGCATGACTGACGTATGCCATTAGTGTGGTGTGTTTATTGCTCACTGACTGTTGGTGAGCCGCCTTGCCTCAACTACTTGATCACAATGCCCTCTGGGGGATATCTCGTGTCATGTCCACGAGTCTGCTGCCATCCTGGGGCCACATCGAGCTGTAAAAGGGCAACTGAGAATTACTTTTTTTATCTCGACACTGTCAAGATCCCGCTGAACTAATTTGATGTATAGTTTTCATGTTGGGCAGCGGCGCACCGAAATTGTGGTTTCTCTCAAGAGGAAGCGTGTCTCTGGTTTATTCGAGGGGAAATTGCAGAGGAAAACTTTGCTGGTGAATTGACTTTCTTTCCCCCGTTGGGGCGTGTTACCTGTGGTGAAATGCTACGCCTTTCAAGTACTTGGAATTGCATTCTGCACATCTAGCATTCGATTTTGCAATCCAGCCACATCATATGTTGGAAGCATGCTATAGGCTAATTAGACATTGGATAAAAGCCGTGCCAGTGTGCCTTGACATTGCTAGTGAATGTTATTTATTGTCTACCCTCTATATTAATTTCGGCATATATGTATGTCAGAGCCTTGTCTCTGAGATACCATTGTTTTCTGTGTTTGCTGCGCTCTTCATCTGAATTCCTCAGGATCCAGTTGGCCTTAGTGTGCGGCGTTTTGGCCAGGCATAACACGGATAATGTATGAGGTTTCACGCAAAAGACTTTACGTGCGAGTCATTGTTGATGCATTGATAGAAGGAGATACACTGTGTGGATAGTGTGATATGGCAGCGTACAGGACCGCCGCTGAAATCGTAAATCACTTGGCAAAACGCGTCCCTCTCTCAGAGGAGAGCGGCCGAGATTTACGGCAGCAGAAGCGATCCCACAGCCAGAGTTTTATATCCCTTTATTACCCCCCCACACTTTTCTGCACTCATCCATTCACCCTCGCATGTCTGCTGGCTCGCTTCAGCTTTCTCCTCCCGACCCTTGGCAAATGCAGGGGCAGTGGAGCTGCTGTGGGGAGCACGTCTAAGGACGTGATGTTGCCTCGAACCCATGTTAAGGAGTACCCTGCGTGTGCTCCGGTGCTTAAATGCACTCGGCAGTGGAAGGATGGTTTATATGTGGAAAATTATGTCTCTCTTATTTTCTGTTTTTTTTATTATGAACATTGCGAGATTTATTAACAGATTTACACAAAATTTATGACGAATGCTTTTCTGAAAAGTGACCCAGACCCCATGTTCTCTCCAAATACATTAAGCAGGTGAATTTAATTAGCTGACAAACCTTTGCCTCGATTATATTACAGTAGACCTCGCGTTACTGTTGAATTTCAGGTAGAGGAAATAAGTGAAGAAAGTGCTCCACATATTAAAAATATTATTTAATCTCCTCACTAAACAATTGTGCGTTTCACGCTAGCTTATTTATTTATCTATCTATCTATCTATCTATCCGGGTCCGTCAGACATTTTGACGGTAGAGCATAGCAACTGGACAGCTCGGGTCCAGATGGCCCAACTGAGAATCCGCCGCGGAATACGGGTCACATGACCACACACTGACAGGCCTTTACGAGCCGTAGCCATAGGGGACGCATCATGGGAACACACCTTGTCACAGCCTATGAGCTTTCATGGCCAGGATGCTGGGCCTGTCAGGCCATCAGTGCTGTGAGTTATGGCTCACGACTGTTGGCAGGGAAAGCACAGGGGCCTTTCTGAAAAAGCAATGTGTTGCTGGGGCCTAATTCTCATTCCAGATCACTGAGGATGGAGTGCAGACTTGCGCTCTGTGCAAGAGGACAGCAGATTGGTTTTGTTATTCCTCTACTTTCCCCAACCAATTCAGCAGAGATTGCACTAGCAGGGAAACTTATCTTTTAATATCTATATCTTCTGGATATTCCCTTAGTGTCCAATACAAAAGGTGCTAGTTTTCTTTTTTGGCTTAAAAATATATTTTCTTTGCTTTTAATGAGAAACCAATATTGAAGTAATTAGTGTGGGATCCAAAGTTAGCCTTTCAAACATAGCTTCATAGCAATTGCATTTCACATAAACACTGATTGTTCTGTGTTCTTGTAGATATAATTTATATTTGTACATATAGAGTACATGTGCAATCGGGCACACATGGTGTATATTCGTTCCTTTCCAAAGACATAAAATCCATTCAGGGTTGAACCCAGTTCTGTCTCCAAACACATCTTGGCAGCAGTCGGTGGGCAAACTACACAGGCCTCTCTGGAGGCCAACCATGTTTTAGCAATAATCCTCAATAAAATGCTGTGCACAGTTGGGTAATGTGCAGGAGGATGAGGTACAATGCTTGTTTATGAATATGAAATTTTAAGCACCTGCTTTATATCAAATTATCTCTCTGCCTCCTGTCTCTCGCTCTCTGTCTGTCTTTCTCTAATCCTGCTCTTAAGCCAACCAGAAAAGCATATTCCAAAACCTGAAACATTTACAAATCAACCACAAGTGAAATTAGGTAATACCCTTTATTTAAGCTCAATAAAGCATGGCACCCTATGCCTCCTGCTGCTTTGCTGTATTTACAATGTGGTGTGAATTAAACAACTGTTTATTATTCTTCATCTTCTGCCAAAACACAGATTATTTTTCCTTGGCGGAGACATTCGAAGGGGGCTCGCCTCTCTGTGATTCGGCGCCCGAGCACAAGCAGGTTTCCCAGTCACTCAGCACAGCTTTGTTTTACTTCTGCCATACGTGTCAGTCCTGGCAGGTCTCCTGCTTTTCATGTCAAGCAACCTGTCTTTTTATGCTTGAACGTTTTCTGACTCAAAGGGGCCCCTTCTTGCCTCCACAAGGGCCCTATCTCTTGTCCCTGCAGCCGAAGGAGCCGCTGTTGCTGAGCCAGCAGGAAGTGACTGCGATGGGGCTTCCTGTGGCCCGAGTGTTTGAAGGCTGCCATGACGGGACCCAGTACCTTAATGGGAGCTGACAGTTGTGAGCAAGCGCAACAGAGGGAACGTGTCACAGAGGACCTGTGAAAACAAACAGCTGTAACCAGGGGAGAGGAGGGGTGCGGAGGCCTCAACAAGAAACCTCAGGTAGGCTTTTGAGGGATTTTAATCCTATTAAGGTCATGTCTGGGTTGTGTAAGGAAAATGTTCTGTTTAGCCTTGTCTTCTGATCAAACAAAAAGAGGGGGGGGGGGAGAAATGTATCTGTCTGAATTTTAGGAATATCTGGCTAATTTGTGAAAAGTGTTGAATTACACATTAAATTCAGTGGCTAGGTCTTTTTGGATGGGCGCTGCTGGAACATTTGAAACTAATATGTGAAAATCGTCTTCGTGAGCCTCTCGCCTGGCCCACATGTAGATTAAGTGAAGTAATCTGTCCTTTCACTTTTATGGGACGCTGTAAAATGTCACTGGGCATATATTTCAGAAGGGGGAAAAATGAATACATTGTGAAAGCAGTGTGACTGCAAACCAACTGGGATACTGACTCAGTAAGAGTTTAAAAGAAATACATAGATTTGGGTTTGAGGCTTTTGTAGAGGGCATTTGGAGGTCAGGTATGGTTCCTCTTCCAATACAGAAGCTCAGTTTTAGTCTGCTTTCCATACAGTCCTTTCACATCAGGTTTCATTGCTGATAGGGCAACCTTGAATGATGTTTGCATGGCTCAGTTGATAGGGACAGCTGATTTTTTTTTAACGACTGCTGATGTTATTGATCTCTTTCCCCATATTGTACTGTCATGGCCAATGTGGAGTCAGCGTGGCAGGCCTCAACATGCTTCTTAGCATGCTCCATCTCCACATCTGTGATTGTCTGTTGAAGTGGGTGTCAATTTTGAGGTGAGATCTGAATTGACGTGATGTCACATCACTTCATGAAACATGCTGTTGGCTCTTAAGCGCTCAATTTAAACTGTTAACTCGTGTTCAGCATGGGTGGTAAGGATTATGGGTCTGTCGCACTGGCACCGATATCTCGGAGCATGGAGAGGGCCAGCCGATCATCTGGTTCCATTTGTGCGTTTGGACACGACTCGACATTGAGCTCACATCCTCTCGACGTCAAGCGGAATGCCAAGACACTGATAGACACGCAAGTTGAGCAATTTTTTTGGCTGTCACGTTTCTTTTTTTTAATAATTTGTATCACTTCTGCTGTAGTTTCGGAAAACGTTTGCAGCGCCATACTGAACAGTGGTGACTGTTTACGAGTGGCTAGCCCTCCACTCTTGGAGGCAGTCATTGAAATACAGACAATATGTGAGCAATAAAACTGGAGACTGTAGTCTTTTTCTAGGGCCTGAGGAAGGGGCCACACAGTGGTTCTGCTTGGCTTTTTTCTCCCTCCCTCTCTCTCTCCCTCTCTCTGGTGTACAGTGTGTGTGAGACTTGAGACGGGGGTGGAGGGTGGTCGTGCTTTTGCCTCCATTTGGGTGTGTGATTTATAGGGGGACGCTGAAACAGGGAAGAATGTCCCCAGTGTCCTGCACTGACGCCACAGCACTCACGCAAAACATTGAATGCTTCCTTCTCAAAGCAACACCATGTGAAACTTCTTAATCGTCATTACTGAGGGATGCATGGAGCCAGACTAATTGTCCAGGGGCAGTGTCTGACAAACAAGCCAAAAAAAGAGAGGCCCTCATAAACAAATTTGGATTTAAAGATTTGGGCTGTTAAAAAAAACGACTGGGTGATCACACCATCATAAAACATAATTATTGTTAGGTGTATCCTTAGATATACTGGTGCAGCGAATGTTTCTGTTGCCTCGTCTTGTGCTTCTCAGCTGACTGAGTGTCTGCTTTCATGCCGTGGCCACAGTTCTGTGTCTTTCAGTGTCATCTTCGAAATGGAAAAAAAAAATGGGCGCATGCATGATTTTTCAATTACCACGTCTACGTTTTGTTCCACTGTTGAGAGGGGAAAAAAAGGTTGAAATCTCAGCCGTTGGATCTTATTCACCAGGGACCCAATAAAGGCAGTGAGTAATGAGGCCAGGACTTCCTGTCAAAGGCTTTATTAGGTCCTCCGTAAGTGTGCCGAGTTCTCCCACTGCCTGTGGAAGACGCTGCATGGTTTTCAGATTTGCGTGGTGTTGTCAGTTATGGTTATACAATTGATCACGAGCGATTCTCAGTGTTTATGGATCTGCTGCATGGTGATGTTTCCTGATGGTGATTCATAGGTGACGTTATTCTGCTAGTCTTTCTCCTATGTCTGTATGTCTGTTATTTCTGCAACAGATTTGATAATAAGCTGTTCAAGTGGGCCTGTGTAACTGGTTTTCATATGTGTAGGTCATACCGAATTAAGTAGTTCTGTGATTTAATTTGTTCATTTCAATCTTAAAGTGGGCATCCTGTCCCTGTGCTAGGCTAAGTAGCATACAGCCTGTCAGAGATCTCCCCATTTGGCTAAGTCATCAGGGCTACTCCTTGACGTGTCAATTTTATAGGGTCTCGTCTCCAATCCCTCTTCATCAGCTGTGAGTGAGGTCTGAGACTGTGAGCAGATCCCCACAGCTGACTCATAAATCACGGTGAGGTATTGACTAATATGAAGTCTCCAAAGGGGGAACAGGCAACCCGGCAGCCAGGACTCAGGCATTAATTATGAGGCTGTAAAAAGTGCGACTGCTCGAATGGGGGCCAGTCAAACCCCTCCACCAATCCTCCCACTCCCACCACCACCCCACCTCTGTCTCCCAGCAGATGGCTGGTTCTGCACAAATGCCCATGCCAATCACCTTTCTCCCTTCCAAACGCAGGAGCAAATTCCCACAAGTGAGTCACTGAGACCAACATAGCAAGTCCTGCAGACGGCGTTTTCTTCACACCTCAGTGACTAAATCAACTTGCGCCTGTGACTGGCACACTGGGGGCAGTGGGGTAGGTTTGGGGAGTTTGGGCTGGGGTGGGGGGCGGGGGTGATGGTGTTTGATGCGGAGGATTGGCTGAGCAGGTGTCTGTGTTTTCACACATCCAGCTCGACGTGCCCCACCGGCCCTATAATCCACAGCCTGCGCCACAACATGACAGCCCCGCCAGACAAATCTGTCAGCCCAGGGCAGTCACATGACCCCGGTGTAGTTATGTCACTCAGGGCGCTGTTTCTTACACAGTGAGAGATGCCAGTGCTACTAAACACAGCAGGGATTATAGATGTGAAGAACTGAAATTCACAAAAAATGAATCAGTGAAATATCTAAAAAAAAATTGTATAAAAGCACTTAATAATCTTTTCATAATAAATAGTAAACATACCCTAGATAGCTTTGTCTCTGGGATGGGATCCTTGTGCTTGTGCTGCATGACATCAGTGCTGGTAGTCAGAACATCTAAGCTACACTCATTATTCAGTTACCTTGAGTTTAAATGCAATATTAAATTTCCTCTGTATTTGTTATGTTTCTCCAAACCTTGCTGATTCGACATGTTTTTTTTTCCTAAACTGAACTGTATATATTATGAATCTGACTAAAAACTCAGATGGCTCAGAAGTGGCTGGTGAATGGTATTCTTTCAGGAAGACGATGTTGGCAGCGTCAGCCTTCCCTGCATCAGCATTATCATGACTTGAATCAGGCTTTGTTTGGCGTTGTGCACCGAGCGCCTCCAATCCGGCCCTGACATCTCCGCCTGAATTTGAAACGACGTGCCATAAGATAAGGTACTCCATTGGCAGAGGAGAGAAGTCTCTGAGTGGAGTGGGATGAATGAGGGGGCTCCATCCTCTGTGGAGGAAACAAGAGTAAAAGAGATCGAGAGCGAGAGAGAAATGGAGGGGGGGAGTATTCTCTGGAGTATTGCTACACTCGCACCAGCTGAGAGATGGAAAGCCGGTGTAAGTAACCTGACTAATAAACGTGCCTCACAAACTGAAGGAATCATTGATGAACCCAAGGCTTTTAAAACCATTTCTTTTTTACGGTGATTTCCTGATAATGAAATGTTTTATAGAGTTTGCACATTCAGGCTCTTTGTGAGTGGAAGCAGAAACTGCTTGGGAAATCAAATATGACAGCTTCCAGGCCCCTTTATGTTACAGTCTACAGTATTAGTCTAGAAATGCATTTCAGCTATATCAAAACTGCCAATTCTTCCATTATCCACACTAAAAGGCAGTGTATCATTCACAATTTATTTTGTGTGTGAGGTGAGCTTAAATGTGAGCTAATGTGAGGTAATTTGTGTGACAAATTAAATAAGCTACAAATATTGTACTGTGTCATCTTGGCAGTTCTTTATGTCAGTCCAGGTGAACATTAGAGCGTCAAAGATTACAAGATTTTACATCAGCTGACAGGAGGAGCTGTTGTACTCAAAGTCTGTCTAGGAATGGGTGAACGATGGAATTATTCCGGAAAGATAGGCCTAATGCAGCTTCGCCAGTGTCTTCCTCTGTGTTTTTTTTGTTTGCATTGCAGTGAGTAAACTGTCTGATAGAACAGCATGGAGATGTGGGAGAACAATATACACAGATGTCCAGAGCTGATTTGTGGAGTGACAATGTCTGCATTCCTCATCTAATGGACACACAGTCAACGCTGCCAAATTCGACCGGCTCTATGAAGGCACACAGTGCAAAGAACACCCTTTTCCCCCCTTTTGGAGCCTAATTGTGTGAAAATAACAGCCAAGATGGAACAACATACTTTTTCTTCTTCGAGAGGGAAAGCAGGGAAAAAGACCTTTTTTTTGCTTAGCTTGGCATTTGAAACTGGTTCTCGATATTTGACACCTCTTCGAAGTAGTTTGGCAAACAGAACTGTAGCCAGGTTCCAAGGCTTCAAGTACAAATACACCACTGAGCACCTGGGTGTCTTGATGCCTGACAAGAAACAGGCCACAATTCACCAGACAAAAAAAGAGCAGCAACACACTCCGTCTTTTAACAGGTGGTCCAACAGTGCCATGTGTTTATGCTGATGTTGGAAACCCCTAGGTAGAGCAGCAAGATTGGAGGGTGATAAACGTGTATTGCACTAGGATGGGCCCATCAGGGAAAATGCAAGCAGACAGACAGACTGACTGAAACACATACACATACACACACACACACACACACACACACACACACACACACGAAGAAATGCACACACATGAACATGAAGAAATTTAAACTAGTAACAGAAACTAGTACAGTAGAAGTTACCTTACTGAATTTCTTTTTCTTGTAACAAGAGAGATGCATAGAGACAGTGGGAAATTACAGGCACAAATATGTAAAACAAAATAATAATAATACATTTTCTCCAATCCCTGAAGGTCAAAATTAAATAAAATCATACTCTCACACAGTGTTACACAATAGTGTCTACATCTGGATATATATTCCAATAAATGTGCTACAGATATGAAGGCTACTGTTCTTTTTTGGCCGATAGTAATTCAAATGTATGGCATACAGTCTAAGAATAGATATAGCCTAGTATTATCATTGCCTTGATTGAATGGACTCTGTAATCAAACAGAGACAAAATGGTCTTTTAAAAATAAATATCCAAGAATATCAGCAAATCATAACTGAGATACATCTGGATATATAAATATAATTTGAAGTTGGTACCCCATGACAAATACCCACTAGACAGAGAAATCATAACATTAGAATTTTAGAATGACTTGGCTTTGTTCCAGTTCATACACTCCCTATATATGAGCACAGTGCGCCTGTATTATTTTAGAAATAATAAAAAAATCTAAATACAACATTGTTGATCTGAAGATATAAATATCTAAATATATGTATGACTGCAGCAAATGCCCCCCTTTAATCATTCCTGGCTTGTATGAGGATTCATTCTGAGATCCATTGTATCTTTCATCTGCTGTTTGTCCTCATGTGCTTGTGGGGGGAAAGGCTGTCATTTAAACCAACCAAAAAATGGTGAAACGGCTGAGGTCGGACCCTTGCAGTGGGCTTCTAATTACAGGCCACTGGTTTCGGTTGGAGTGTTTTGCACACCGACTTTCAACAGCTGCCACGACCCCTACCCGCCTCGCATCTCAGACAGGGGCTTTTTGGAGTTGAAGGAGATCCTTTTGCCACTGTTCAAGAACAGTGAGTTTGTCCAGCAGCACACTGCTTTTTTAGTCATACTTTATGTTCTTAACCCCAAGAATGTCAAAACACTCCATGAAGCCTGCTGCATTGCAGTAGCCAAAGGCCACAATATTAATAACAGTACACTGAGGTCATCAGCGTGTAGAAGGCATGATCAGGAAAAGCAGGCCTCATACTGCAGTTTCCCCTGACAGTGAAAGGATATGTGAAGACATTGAGCATCATTCACCAACCATTCTTATAAAGACATTGGTTCTTCGCAAGATGTGTATTCACCAATAGATGTTTTTAAATGGGACCTTCAGAATTTCTTAGGAAGATGATTGGTGAACAAGGCCCAATAAACAGTGAAATAAGAACTCAACCTACTCACAGGGTTTGAACTAAACAAGGGAGTATCACGTGTGTGCTATATATTGCCAGCTTCATGCCGTCAACAGTTCACACTATTTCAAAGGTACAGACAGAATTTACATCCTTAACTATCATTAACTAAAGGCAAAGCAGGCCTGTCAGCGAAACAGAGATGATTTAAGCAGAGGCAAGGCCCGTTTGGTTAAACACATTCATTGAGAGGGATGGGATGAACCCATTGGACCTGACATATTTCAGACCTGAACAAATATATGCTTTCAGTGTTTCCATTTTCATATTAATGTGCACAGCAGCAATCACATCTTGGCAAACGAAATATTCCCCCCCCCACACACACCAAAAAAAAGATAGATGAGAAACTACATACAAAAACTAAAGATGGCACATTCCAGAGGTCTAACATAGCATGAACATGTTGAAGATCCATTAGATTACATACAAACACGCTTTGAGAAATTCAAATCAGCGGTGCACCGTGCGGCGTGATTTACATGATTGAGGCTGGTAAATCTGCCACGGCACAGGCAGCGGAGGAAGCACCCGCCGACGTGCGAGAAAATCTATGTGTCTAACGGCGCTGACACAGTTCCCCCCAACCTCCTTCTCCTCCTCCCCCTAGTAAATTTGCCCCAGAGAGACGCGCGCGCCTCTTGACTACTCCACACGGCGGTGCGGTTTCGTTGGAGCTCGGACCAGCCCGCTGCACTCGGCCACAGACCCTAGAGGAAACCCAAGTGTTGCCCTGGATGAATGAACGGAAGGGAGACCACACAGCCGAGCAGCAGTCAGTCACCCAGCGTGTCATTCAGGGTCTAGAGGCAAGGAGGCAGGCAGGCTGCATGGTGATGCGTAGAGCTGGCTTTTGGCTGCTGGGAAGGCTGGTATGAAAGGACTAGACGTTTGGTTTGCTGTACAGGAATCCCCAAAGGTTTATTATTTAATTTAAATGTCCCAGTTGGTTTATAGTTAAATTTTGCTTGTTGCACATTTTGTCTAATTTTAAAATATTAACTGTGTGGGTGTTAGGATGTTAACATATTCACTTTTCCTAAAGTCTTACATAAAATTATTCAAATACCCTAGTGTGCTCAATTTTACTTTAAGTTTATTTTATTTAGATTTTATATTCAATTATCTAGTTTAATTCACCATGTGCAATAAAAGATTCAATATGCACATATGCACAAATGCAAAGTGTGGCCTCCCTGTCATCCTATTAGTACAAGATATTTGATGGTCCAGCACTCAGAATAAGGACACGAAAGCAACTGAGTGCTCCAGAACCAGTACAAATTACCATGATATGTATAAAATACAGACTATATTGTTGAACAAATTGTTGACATACTCATTATTTTAAAACTTAGAATAGATAGTAGTAGCTATTTTGCAGCATCATTATTTCTACATTTTTTATTAGCAAACAAACAACTTACACAAATTTAGCATTTTTATCCAAATGTTATGCCTATTATTTAAGTAATGACTTGATCATGTAAAAATGATCAAGAAAAAAAAATACATGAAACCGAACTTATAGCACTATTCCTTTTCCTGTTTTAAGCTCACATGAGTGGGTATTTGAACAGTAAAAAGAGCTGCCTTTAACACTCGAAAAATAGTTCCAGAGCTGGGGGGAGACTCATGGACACTTCAGAACAATATCACCACCTCCTGGAGGAACACTGGAGCACAATGCCGTGTGTCTCAGGCTCAGGGTTTAGCATTCATACCCAGGTGAGGAGAACATAAAACACTCCCATCAATGAGTCATGAACATATTGCTCATATTCATTGTCCTGCAGCAGCACTAGGATAAGATAGATTGTATAATTTAATGGCACATTTTAGAAAGTGTACAAGCTGAATCCACCATACAGCCATAAACTTGCTTAAATGTATATAAAATGTCTGCTTATTCTTGTAAGTTCTGAGTGTGTATATATACATACTCAGAAATTAGAAGAATAAGCAGACATTTTAAATATATTTTAATATATTTTTAACATATATGTTAGTTTTTCTAGAATAATGTTCAACGTAATTCAACGTAATTCAACATAATGTTCAATACAACATGGCTACCACAGACTACACATAATGATGCTATCTGCTTTACAGCCTTGACCACTGAGGTGAACTCAGAGTTGGGAGGTCCTGGCCACAACCCCATCAGTGGAGGGAGGCAGGCAGGCAGGCAGGTGCTCCACAGTGGCTGGTGGTGACATGTGGCTTGCTGGTGAAAGGTAAGAGCAGCGCTGAATTCCTGCTCTGGCCGCAGGCACCACAAATGAGAGGAGGCTGGGAGTGCCCCATCATCAGGGTGCCAGGCCCACTTCCAGGCTTGACCCCTCCACAGCTACACTCACACTCACACTCACACTTACACTCACACACACTCACAATCACACACACCTCAGCCCTCGCTAGCACAGACAGGCTGACTGACTCACAGGAGCTGCCAGGACTGGTGCAGAGGTAACATTTCATGTTTCCTTGAAATGGAGGAGATTTCAAGGAGTTGTGATTTTTTTCTAGGTGATATGTCTATTTTTTTTTGTGGACAAATTCTTAAGGCGTATTATGCAATTAAGCCTTTGAAAAAATCATTGGAAATTTGATATTTGACCCTAGAATGTTAGGTAGGAGATACTAGAAGACTTTTTTTTAGCTTTTTGACTAAAAAAAAATCATTTTTTATGAAGGAAATAAAGGTCAATAAAATTACCATATATAGTTCCTTGCCTGTTTGGGGTATTGTTTCCCCCATAGAATTACATATAAATATGATAAAAACTCATACATTTAAATAAATATTTAATTTGAAGCCTTTTGTGCTACTACTACTCAGAACCAATTGCAAATATATGCAAATATTTGAATAATATCATGATAAATACTGGGGCTGTCACTTATCTTTTGATTATATTTTGATCAGAAAGACAAAATAAAATGACCTATTAAATTACTACATCAATTTTAGCCAAATTAGGGTCACACTATAGATAGCTACTAAAATATATAATTTAATTAGAATGTAAACAGGTTATAAGGTCAGGACATGGCCACAACCACACGTTTTGCTTGTATATTTATATAAATGGGTTACATTTCTCACTGGATCACAGTATTGTGTTATATAATCCTAACATCCAGTGCAGTATTACCCTTGTCTATAATGTATTCTGTATAAAAATAAATAAACAAACTAGCTATGTGAACTGGGCATATGATCAAATATGGTGCTACCATTTTTCATGCCAAACACTCCTTGATTTATAGAAGCCCTGTTTGAACAACCTCTATCTCAAAACTGAGTACAATTATTCAACCATATAATATGTGAGCTCCATCAATCTACCATTTTTAACTTTGATGTTATGACCAAATGTGTCTTTTCTGACTTTTACAACTTTTGAAATTTGATATGCTCCAGGTGACTGGTAATTGGTCAGATGTCATTATGACTCTACTTGTGACATAGCCTGAGCTTTAGTGATTAGCTGAGAGAAATCCATGTGGTTCTACCACCTCACAGGGAGGCATGGGAGGACATTTTTGGAGGTCTGGTGAAACTACCAAATATCTACCAAGTAACTTGTCCAATAAAGGGTTAATGCGGTGTAATATAAAACAAGTAGTGATTTTAAATAGCAAAACCTATTGCTAACGCCTTAGCATATTTTTTGAGCCTCAGCCCTTTTCTTATATGATATATAATAATAATAATAATATTAATATAAGGATATATATTATATATTTTTATATCTTTCAAATACTCCCTATAATTTTCACTTTTCATTCAGTTGTGACACATGGACGTGAACGTGTGATTCAGGAGAAAAAAATAATTATAGTCATTTATAGTCCATGTGATGAAACTACAGTGATCTACAGAAGACCTCATAATCTTCATCACACATTTAATCCAGTCTTAGTGTTCACATTTTTACAGATGATTGTTAACTTATGACTTTAATTATTGAATCTGCTGTGAGAAAAAAAAATGTGGGATTCAGAAAGAGTGTGAGAAAAATTCTCAGCATTCTCTCACAGTCAACAGGCACAATTAATTATGGAAAGATGTACTTTTTTTCACACGCTAAGTGCTCTCCACCGCGACGAGGAAACTCGTAGCCACACTCACTCGGTATGTGGTTGTCATCATGGTTGAGCGGCTCATACGTTCTTCCTTTTCATGTCTGACCTCCCAAAAGATTTTTGTGTGCACTGCTCCCAAACAGCCATATGATGATTTGTTCGAACATACAATCTAAATAATGTCCATGCTATTCCAGAGGGAAAAAAACTACTGGCCTTCCCCTCTTTGCCCTGTAGAATAAAATAAGATCTTTCTGAATTCTGACCTGAATTCTCCTAATTCTCATTTTTTACAGCAAAATAATAGTAGAAGAGCTTTAAGAACCCTAAGATGAGCTTAAATTTGGTTTAAATGGGCTTGCACGATAGATTATCTCCTAAAATCCCACTAGGAGAGAGACACAGCTGAGTTTGTTTCTGTAAAACAAAGATGAGACTGTTCTAAGCAGCAACATGTCCTCTCGGATGATTTTCTCTGTTACAAAAGTCCAACAAAAGACAATTATAAGAAACACTCCACAACTTTCATATAGCTTTGATATAACAGAGGCAGGTGTGTGTGTGTGTGTGTGTGTGTGTCTGTGTGTCTGTGTGATATAGAGGGTTTTGGTTGTTTTGGTTTGCTTGTACAACCCTTGATAAAGTCTGCAGTCCTTCACCCATTACATTAAATGTCAATATGAAACTACAATATTGAATATCTAGAATGTTACTGTATTAAATGTATGTTTAAATATGCAATATAATTCACAACTACAAAATGCTTGTCTACATTTTCTTCGAAACAACAAAACTATTTCAACTTATTCAAACGGTGGAATACATAGTTCAGTGGAAAACACTAAATGCGAGGCAGTGAAACAACCAAGCATGATTCTGACTGGCAGGTACTGTACATTGGAAGTGGCAAAAGGCTCTGCATTTCTGCCAACAATACGTAAACAAACAAACAGCAAACATGAATAAATTAATGAGTGGATTTAGTTTAAGTGAATTTGCTTTCAAGATAGATGAAAACAGATTTTTCAAGTAATTCAAAGTGGCCTACCAATATGCAGAAATTCAGAGACTGTAGACATTATACCAGTGTAATTATTTACTACAATTTACTACAACTGTGTTTTACTGCTGAAGTAGTGGTGGCAGGCCCAAAAGTAATAAAATGATTTTGGACCACTTTTATTTGCACATTTTTTTTGACAAATTAACTTATACTCGTAAAATATACACTCCTATTAAGTTAATGTAAGAGGATTTATAGTTAGAAAAAATTTAGTTTAGTTTGTAAGACTGTTTTGTATTCTCTCTCACTAAATAGTAAAGCAGTGTTCTTCAGTATTGCCTTCGACAGTTATAGGGTCCATACCATACCCAGCCTATTTGAATGTAGCCTACATTACACAGTCTGAATGCCTACCACAGAGGCTGTTGAATAACTCTGTATTGCATTTATCCAGAAGCCCCTTGCCCGCACCATGCCTAAAATGCTCAACTTTTGGCCTCCATGAATATTCCCTTTCATTAAACACGGAGAGAAATTACACTGCAATTCTAAATACACATGCAAAAGCAGAATCAAATCAGATGTCAGGCATGTATAGCATTTGGATCTGATAAACCCTTCTCTCACTGCCTTCGGGGCACGGACCATTGCCAAAGGAGCAGGGGCTGGCATGACCCCCTTGTTATTGCCGGCACAGAAAAAGCTCAGTTTCTCGTTCAGCTGCGACATATTTGGACATTTGGAAGCGAGGCAGCGGACGGAGAGGGCCTTTAAATCTATCCCACTCTCCTGTAAATTACAACCCTGCATTTTTAATTTCCTCCCCCCACACACAATGTTATTCATTGACGTCCAAACCAAACACGGACCATGACGACTGAATGGCTTGGGGGGGAACAAGCTGTCCCTTTTTCAAAGTCCCTACATGTTGAGAATGTAATTAACATCACAAATCCTGAGTGTCATACACAGCCTTTAGGGACAGAAGCGAATGACCGAATGCTTTCAGCTTCAACTCTAGTTTGTACGATAAGGAAATAAAGTTTTAAATAAAATGATTTGGTTAAAATTGTTTTGCTGACTGAATTGTTTGCTTGATTCAATGAGTGACCCACAGGTAAACCTCCAAATATCCATTTTTGTAAAAAGTCATAGTCAGACTTAAATAAGACCAGCTTTGTCGGTTCCACAACATATTATGGTACCTCTAAGAAGACAGTAACCATTGTCACTTGCACAATGTTGGAAGACCACCATGTCTAGGAGGCTACCAGTCAGCAAGGGGTCATATAAGGTGAAAGGAATACCAAAATCATTAAAAACATCTCGCATAAATCAGTCTGACTCCATTTGCTATTACCAGTGTGCTCAGATTCCTGTCCAAGAAACGGTCTTGAGTTTGGAAGCAAAAAAGCTTTCCATCCAAGGCTTTTTAGCCGGCGTACGAAACGGAACTCGTGTTTGATTTGTAACAGAATCTTCTCTCCCCTGGGGGTTTGCAATTTCGACTGTAATAATAGGCCTGCGTGCCAAAGACCTCACGCTGCCCCCACCACTTTTGGAGTCGTCAGCCCGTCATTTGCACTGGAAGAGACGGGTCAGGGGGTTGATCGGTAAAATACACACATTCATAGACACGGGACAAAAGATGGAAGGGGGAGGAAAAGAGAGAGAGAGAGAGAAAGAAAGCACTTTGATGTGAAAGTCAGAAACAGAGGGGTTGGTGTGATGGCTTCTCGGTGGCACTGCATGCAATCTGTTTAAATTTAGGCCCACAGGACCGCTCTTATTTATGCCTCTACCACAAAACCATATCGCTCCATATTGTTATTATGCTGAGATGTTTGGGATTTGATTTCAGAGAACAATGCTGACCTTTCATTTATTGTCAGTTCCACGAGGGAGAGCACTCTCAGCCCCATGGAGCCAGACTCAGGGTTGAGTTCTCTGAAACAAAAACATCCCAGTTTTTTTTTTATTATTATTTTGCTCTAGTTTGCTCTTCCATCCTTATTTCTTCTTCAAAATATGGCAGAGGAAACACGGCTAATTCACTGTCAGCCTACATAACACTCACAGTGCCCGTACTTTGGCAGAGAGGGGGCATTGTCTCTGTTTTATTTATGTAGCCATTTTTCTTTTGGGTGGGTTTTCTTTGCATTTTTTTAGATGTATGTGCACACATCGGAATGGACCATTCCGATGTATTTTCTTATTGTTCTCGGTTTCAATCTCCCTTCTCTTCTCATCCTTTTTAAAAAAAATTTTTTAAACTCAAACAGACATCAACCTGAACACCCCAAGAACACATAGGCTATAGAGGCCTTCAGGCTTTAAGTAAAAACCACCAGACTAGCAAAGGTAGCATGTAATTGTCCTCACCTCCTCCGTTTGTTATGGCTGCGTGCGTAAGTTAAAACGGGCCTTGCAGCCCTTGGAGACAGCCGGCTCAATTTATCACCATTGCAGGGGGTTTTCATCAGCAAGGCCCTGGGGAGTCTCGCCACTTGGTACCACCTCAGTGAGTCACTTGTTTATGCTCCTATGCTGCTTCTCTCCATCCTGTTTATGTTTCAAGCTTGCCTCAGTTTGTACACTTTGTGCATGTGTGTGTGTGTGTGTGTGTGTTTAAGGCTGTGTACATCTGCAATTGCGTGTGTGTATGTGTGTACATGAGAGTACAAGATGTGTGTGCATGCTTGTCTGTGTGTGTGTTTGTTTATGGCTGTGTACATCTGCAATTGTTTGTGTGTGCACATGAGAGTACAAGATGTGTGTGTGTGTGTGTGTGTGTGTGTGTGTGTGTGTGTGTGTGTGTGTGCATGCGTGTGGCAGCTGTAGGAAGCGCTCAGAGGGGATCATTAAGTCTGTAAGGAGTTCACATGATGATGGCCCACCAATGAATAGCTTCCGTCCCAGAGAGCAATGACAATAAAATGCATCCTGCAAGCCTTGTCATTTCCTGGCATTCCATGAGAGAGATGTCACTGAGGCACAGCCGGCGGATCAAGGAATCCGGGTCATCCAGAAGCATTCCAGTCACAGCAATGCCATGTATGGTATTCAATTGTAATGCTTCGGCAATGTGGATGTGTGGCACCAGGCATTCTGGCTGAATTCAAACCCTGTATTCATGTGGTACTATTATATTTGACATGAGGGAAGGAGTGCTGTTTTTTTTTATTAAAGTCTGTTCTCTAAGGCAGTGGACAGATGGTTTTAACTTTAGACTAAGCTGATGTCCCTACCACATCCCCAGCGACAGATCTTGAACCCAGATCAGGGTGGAAACCAAGTTTCAGCGCTCACCAACTTGAACTCTGTTCATTTTTATACCATCGTAACAGCTAGCTTCTGTTTAGCATTAGCAGTGAGCTCTAAGAAAAGACATAGAAAAAATGTTGTATCCAGCCATGCATGTGTTCAAGCCTCTGAGTTTGATCCAGTCTGAATGTCTTTGGATTGATCTACTGTGCATCATTCCTTTGTCCCAAGTTGCAGTGTATTAACCTTGCTGAGCAGCTATATCTGTGGTCTTTGCCTCGAGTTTCATCTCTGCCTCTACAATTCAGTAAACACACAGCCTTTCATTCCTGCACACGTGGTCGAAGTAAACGTTATAAGACGAGAGTGTGATTATAATCTCCTCTCACCCCCACCCCTTTCAGTGCTATGGTTGGAATTCTGTCTGAGGGAGCCTTTGTCTTCCCTGCTTTCTTGTGGGAAACAAAGCTTCCATAATAGCTTCGAGCCCCAGTGTTTCCAAGACATCTCCTTAGACTTCACTGTCAAATACAAGATGTTGATCAGTGCAGACTGTGAGTCAGAAAGCCAGTGTCCTTGACTCAGTGTTACTGTAACAATATTAAATGTTTTCTTGTTTTTTAATCCAATTGTGATTAACGTCCAAACGAAGTAGGCGATTCGCGTGACAAGGAATTCCCTCGAAGCTACGCCATTTAGCACTGGTGTCATAATTGTTGACTTAGGGTGAAACGTTCCCATCAGTAGTCAGATCAAAGGAAAAACAGTCAAGATAGTCCACAATCCTGCGTCTCAAATCTGAGTTGAACCAGTTAGAAAAACAGAAAACTATTACTATGCAGAAAATTAACATGGAGACATCGCTCAGCAGACATCAGCTTCGCTTGCATATTTTGTGTTGAGACTCGAGGCCACATAAATAAGACTGTAGTCTAAAATTGGCAAATTTACATGGACATATTCATGTGGCACCTGGAAGGGAGATTTGTAAGACTGAGGCGCCAGCAAGAACAATTTGGCAAATCCACATGGGTTTAATCATGCGGTACCTGGAAACTAGAACTGTAGTGAGAACTTAGGGGCCAGTAACGACATGGATCTCAGTATGCCAGCGTGACCCACTGAAACTGTGTGTACTCCTCTAGAAGAGACAGAAAACTCCAGAAAACCAACCAACCACAAGTCCCAAGTCTTTAGTTTACTGTCTAAAAAGATCTTAGGAGACAGACTTTACAGTATAGGGCTGCTAACCCTGGGGCCTTACTGTCAAAAACCTTACTGCATGGATTATGTTCAGACTTAACTAGAAGAGTAGACATAATATTGTTTTCTGTTAACAACGCCCCATTGCGATCTTGTGCCAAGTCCACTGATTTAACTATAGTGCTTGATGAAGTAGATCCAATTATAGAAGTTTTTTATTTTTATTTTTTTTTAAACTCTATTTCAAATTAAAGTGTTTTCACTGTGTCATTCATTAAACCACTTCTCACAACTTGCTGATTGGTAGCACTCAAAGAATAAGCTGACAAACCTCCCTCAACTGCTTGTTTCCAGACCGTAGTGAAAACTGAGTAAGGGCCACATCGTCTGGCTTTAGTCAGGCTTGTACCCCTGGTGTTCCTGGCTCAAAATGGCTCACTCACAATCAAGACCTCCTGAACAGTGTCCAAATACAACTTCCCCAGCAGACAACCAATGGATGGAGTGTGTGCTGGCCCGGGGTCATGCCTGTACTAATTACGCTCAGCAGAGTGTGTTCACAGAGGCTGAAAATGAATTAACCTGCACACCATCGGAAACAGTAAGACCTACATCAAACAGCTGAAAACCTGCCTGCCTAAGTAGGCTCATTTGTTTGAACGGCTTGAAGTGAAAAGCTACAACCGATGCCTGCAAGCAAGGAAAAAGCAACAGTCTAGGCCTACTGACTACACAGACTAACAATAAACACATGCAGGAATCAATTGTTAAAGGGGAAATCCGGCGTAAGTCAATCCACAGCTTGTGTTGTTCGAGCTCACCAAGTGCTGTCAGTAGGAAAAAGAACATGAAAATTTGATACATAGAATAGCAGCACTAACCAAATGGGGCACAGAAACTCACTTTAAGTTTAATTTTTCGATGCCCCACTCAGTTAATGTTAGCTGCAGGTTTGGTGGTTCGATTCATTTTCACATTCTTTTTTTCTGCAGCACTCAGTGACCTCGAACAGGGCTACTGACTGATGCACACACACCAACCCTGCCTACCCTCTGTCATCTTGCTAAATACCTGCACTCACTTCTCAGGTTACCTGCTTTTTCTCTCATCATTTTAGTTCGATAAGGTTTGTTCATGCATTAGGCCTACATGCTACGAGAGCTGCATGTTGGACTGGCTATTTGAGCTGTAGTTTTTAAGAGTCAAATGAAGTCACACTTGCGGATGTACACAGTTGTAAACACACATACACAATTCAAGTGCACACATCTTTGCACTTACATGTACACACATACAAATGCAGATGTACGCGACCACACACAGACACACATGCATGCAGAATTTGTATAATGAAGTAATATTTAGGTTAATATAAAAAAATCTTAAATCACAGTCAATGTCACTCATTGTTTGCATAGATCAAACCAACACAAAGGTCTGGTGAAACACCATCCTAACCGCCTTCCTACTTTCTAATTATGTTATTAAAAGGATAAATCTGGTGTGAATCAATCCATAGCCCTGTTGTTTCAGGTCACCAAGCAGAGTTGGTAGGAATAATAACGAGAAAATGTGATACAACAAGTTAACGTTAGTTATCGATCCGCTATTAGGTCTATGTTGTATCAGAACTTCTGGTTTGATTTTCTACAGGCTGCACTCAGTGACCCCGAACAACAGGGGTTCTGACTGAGTCACACCAGATTTCCCCTTTCAGGTTAGATTACACGATACGTGCATGCTCTTCTCCAGCTAGAATTGTGTGTTGGACACTGGCCAAGTGAACAGTAGTTTTTAAGAGCCAACGCGAAGTGCCACGATTCTTGCTGAATGTTTCCTTTACAAATTCAACACTACGAAATGCAATGGGTGCAGGTGTCCCAAAGTTGGTGACACAAAAAGCTGTGAAGACTGTAAGTGAATATGAGTGACAGGTCCTGAACACGACTCCACTGACGCAACTGAACACTGGCTTGCCCACACATGGCGTGCCAGCCTCAATCGTTCACGGTGGGAGTGGGACCAAGTTAATGGGTGTACAGCACCAAATGAAAGAAGGGCCTAGGCCTAGACTATAATTATGTACACATGTAAATGCTCTGGTGAGGTAATGCCGAACAAGCCTTATTTAATAACACACTAATGAGTCGGTTGAATAATCTCTTCGGTCTCCACTTCAAACACAAAGCGATGCATTCCCTTCGTTACCTTGGAGTCCGTCACCATAGGGGAAAAAAAAGACCCCAGAAGGTCGCTGATCAAACATCCTATAAGAACAATTAATTAAGCTGAGCTACCAGAGCCCAGCGAGTTCAGACCTTTCCCCGCTAAACTGACATCCGGCTAAGCCCACAGGATGATTGGTTTTCCAGTGATGTCAGGCACAGATAGAGTGACTACATTTTACATAAATTGACAATTTCCTTAATGACGTATCAAGGCCACAATGTTTCTGCCAGGTTGCCAAACCCCATCAGAGAGAGAGGCCAAGCACTTTGGTAAAAACACGGGGCTAAGAAAATGACGACTTGCCCAATCTCAACAGCCTAAAACTGCAAATGCAGTGCTTTTCTTATTAGATGTAATAGCAGTGGTTGCTTGATTCGTTTCCAAATTGTGTTTAAGCGAACGCGGACTGGAAATGGACTTGATCTCATTGGGTTTCAGCTGCATTCATTACTGCCCTTATTTCCATCTCCACGTGCGTCTCACTCACCAAAGCCATTACTACGCCCCCGCTGCCAATCAACTACGTTGCTCCTCAAAAACATGCTATTAGTTATTTTAATTTTTTTTCTTAAATTTGCATTTTAGTTTTTACACCGAGTCTTTTGTGGTCATGTTTTGAAGCACTCAGGAACGCCTCACTACCCACATTCTGATTTTAGAGGCATTTTATTGGGGCTGATTATACAGCTATTTGAAGAGCTCACCAGGTCAGAACTAATGGCTTTGGGGTTGAAATTCGTTGTCCAGACAGGCCACATGAGCTGCGCAGCTAGGTGTAGTATGCTCTCTCCCCTCTGCTTGATCTACCCAATCCTCTACCTGCTGTTTACACTGTAAATTTTGTATGCCCCCCTCCCAAACCCAACCCCCCAGCACCCCCATGGGGAACCAAGGGCAGCGGTGTTTATGGAATACTGTAATTAGACCTCCACACGAACACAGAGATAAAGTTACTCGCCCAGGGACCCCAGAGCTTTTCCTGCGGCAGGTTTCCTCAATAGGTAGCAATAACACAGCAGTTAGGGGGCTGGCCAGCACTAACTTTTGAATTAAGGTGCAGGACAAAACAGCAATTTGTCAGGGAGGTGTATTCAATTGCTCCATTGACTTGAACTGGCTAGAAAATAAGCACGAGTCACTTAAACTGTAACACTATACGTGTTAAGAAGCGGATAGAATATGAAAAATAACTCATTAGGATGTAGGTTTTAATATTAAAAAAATATCTCAACCCGGGCACACCTGACCACTATTACCGATGGAGTGGAATGTAGCAAAAACGTAAGACATCATTTTAGAATCGACAGCAAATTTTATTACCTTGCAAAGGCATCCCCCACCTTACCTGTAGGACCATCCATCTCGCAGGGTGCAAAGCAAGTACAGGCCAAATCCAACAATCAACAGAAAATGATGGCCTATAGTTTGACAAATGTAAAAATAACCAACATCTAGAAGAATGTTATATACATTGTTTGGGATCAAGTGAAGAAAGCAGTATCCACAAATCATTTTGTTATTTTAAAACCAAGAATGTCGTAATGTACTTCACATGAATTGCTGACAAAAAGTTACTGATCGTGAGCATCCCTCTGTACACCGCAGCCAAAGCTGAGACACAGGATCGAATGAGTCATAATGTTCAGCACCCACACACAACGACAAAGCTAACAAACAGCAATGTATGTGTACACACACACACGCAGGCGCACACACACACAGAGATGTGCTTGAAGCTAGTTTTCTGCTTGACCATCAGCAGAGTGTGTAGCAGTTATGAGACATGCTTTTGGGCCGAGGTTCAAAGAAAAAAAAAAAAAAAGACAGAGAGCAAGCTGGTCCTGAGTGCTCCAGCTCTGTGAGTGATAGTCTGATTCAGTTCAGTTCTGTTCCGTTCCATCTGGTTTTAAAACTTCTCAGCGATCAGCGTCTCCTTCTCCAGAAGCAGATCTCCAAACCTCTGTTGGAGCTCCTTCTCTCGCTCCTGCTGCCTCTGAACGTCCTCCCTCAGTGCCTAGAAACACACACACACACACAGAACAGGTCAGAACACAACAGAGGAGAGGATAATTTTCTGATAACCTTCTAGCCATCAGCTATCTGTTGTTTTGAAGCCCAACTGAAGGGTTTTTAAATACGATTCCGTAAGTAACACTAGCAAAACAAGACACTATATTATTTTCAATGTCCCGGACGATCATGATACTCCAAACCACCACTACACAGCCACTACACAAGCGTCAGCAGCCGCTCACCTCCTGTCGCCGTGGGATGGCCAGGTCCTCCTGCTTCTTCAGCTCGCTGAAGGTGCGCAGCTCCATGTGGGCCTGCTCCACCTGGTCCCACAGGTCACTCTGCTGCTTGACCAGGCCCATAGCACGCGACTGGTAGCCACCCAGCAGGATCTTCAGCTTCTTCTCTAGCTTGGCTGCTCGCTTGGCCTCTGTGGTCATGTGACCACGGTTGATCTGGGAGGAGGAGGACGGCCAAAAAAGTTGCAAATGTCAAAATCCCATTTCCCGTTCGATGGTCTATTTTCCTGAAAACTACCTCCACGAAAAGCATCATCATTTATGCATTAGTATTTAAGCAGCTCCTAAGACTCTCATTAAAAAGCATATGATCATTATCATTCATCATTATCATAGAAAAATATGCACTGCAACAGAAACAGGCTTCAGGGAAATTCTGGCCTTGTTTTTGAGGGCATACACAAGCTAACTGACCAACAATGACCTCGGCTTTATTTCCTTTCTTAGCTGCGGCTGGCGGCCCAGTTGTAGATCAAACATATATCATCATGTGGGGAATTCCAAATCATGTCGACTGGTGCTGACAGGTCACACCAACACACCAGGCCTGTTTTTCAGCTGGAGTCATAACTGCAAACTCATACCCGCGTCTCTGTTTTCTACCACCGATGCTTCAGCAGTGAGATCTGGATAAAAGCTCAGTGTGCTGATTATGTTTTCCAAAGCTGGCAGGACCAAAAGAACATACAAGCAAATCCGTAGGAGGAAGAAAGAAAGAAAGAAAATAAATAAATAAATAAAAACGCATGAAAAAATAAAAAATAAAAAATTACATACCGAGTACCAACTCAACACAAACCATTCACAGAAGGGTTAGTTTTACAATTACCTGTGACTTGCGAAAGAACAGCCAACGCTTAGAACAATACTACGGGAGGAAAAAACAACAGGGCTCGTCCAACGTCAACACGCTCCATGGCAACAACACACTGCGTCTCCTCCGAGCTGCCCTATTACCAGACTATTACTCCACTTTCCAACACGGATCCTCTTACACGATCCCTACCCTTCTTGGTGGCCAGGAGTAGGGTCATTTGCACAATTAAAGCAGACGTAGGAATAACAGAGACTGGGCATCCTCGTGCGTTTGTGCCAGTGCCATGGACACAGAGGAGGACGGGGGGACGGGGGGGACAAACTGAACCGAGATGAGAAAAGAATGGAATGGGGAAAAAAAGAAAAGAAAAAAAGATAGTTATGGGAGCCAAACACAGAAACCAAATGACTCCAAACAACAGGGGGGAGAGAGAATGAGGGAGGGAGAGAGAACGGGAGAACGGGAGAAAGGGAGAGAGATTAAACATGAAAAGAGACTGAATGGGGACAGAGTGGGCAGACTAAGCTGAGTTGCAGCAACAGCAGCATACATTTCTAGTTCCACACCATCTCAGCCCCAGTGCCAAGCAGTCCGTCCCTCACCCACCCAGTCCTATCCCCAACCAGCTGCAGGCGGGCTGTGTGCGGCCCCGGTGCATGAACCCACCGGCCTTGTTGACTCTCTGTGGTCGCCACGGCGCTGCGCTGAGGGGGGCCGTCGGCGAGGATGGAGGCCGCGAGTCAAGACCCCTGCCGCTACATTTCAAGACCCCTCCCACACACAGACACCGACACACACACACACACTCTTGTGCGCCCATGTGCACTCCCTCTTCCCCTGGGGTGTTAGCGCTGGTGTGCAGCACCAGAGACTCCTGCTGCTAGTTGATAAATGTGGTATGCAGCTGCCAGAACGAGAAATCTTGTTGCTTCCTTGAATGAAGTGACTGCAACCACCCCCTATCCTACCCAGTCTGCATTCCCCCTACTCCTTGCTCTCCCCACACACACACACACACACACACACACAAACACACACACACTCTGCTGCTGCTGTGTGAATGGGCTCCAAGTTTCCGCCCAGTGTCCCGAGCCAAAAAATATGAAACAAACGCACCCTTTGTGGAGACGGCTCTACCCCTGATTAACTGAAACTTTGCACATATGCGTCTCTCTTCCTACACCCCTCCCCCCTCCCCCAACCTTCCTCCTCCTCCTCTCTCTATCTCTCCAAAACCAGAGCACACATCCCAGTGTCTTTAAGGCCACGGGCTGTTTTGAGTGGCATTAAAACAGCTCGTGGATGCATGATTACACCACAGAGACTCTTAATTAGTCCATGACCCTCCAATGATTAAGCTGATTATACTGTCACCATTTCAATCTATTCATTTATTTATAAAAAGACGAGGGAGCAATTGGCTGGAATGACTTTAAATAATAATAATAATAAAATGAAAGAGAGAGAAAGAGAGGGCGGCTGACATTCAAGTCATGAAACTTCAGACACAAATGTGAGAATGGGCCAATGGGAATCCAGGATTAAGTGATGAATGACATAATCACAGAAAATATAATTTGAGGCCATTTTCCTTCTGGGAAAATCTTTGCCCGTGTGTGAAGGGGAAAAAAAAAAACATTTGGAGCCACATTTCTCAGACGGAATGATAGCTTGTAATTAAAGAGCAATTAAATTCCAAATTGGACATTTTTGAGAGGAGAAAAAAAAATAATTGTGAACTGATGCTTTTACAAACAGAACAAAAACAAGCTCTTCCAATATTCAAGAGCATATTCCAGAACTCACAGGAGAGGATTAGAGCACCGAGCTATGCAACACTGCCACCTACTGGGAGAAAAGTGACAAGCATGCTAGCAAGCTGTGTCTTCCTGCCTACCTCCAGCCTCTTCTCCAGGGACTCAATACGATCCTTCTTGCTGGCCAAGTTGGCCCTGGTATAGCGGCTCTGGCCAGGAAGGTAGAGCACCTGGCTGTAGCACTCTTCCCACACCTGGTTGTAGGCGTCAATGGACAGGTCACCGTGGCTCATACCCTGCTTGACCACCTCCATCTCCTGAGCCAGAAGCTCTGAGGCCTGCAAAAAGGTCATAAAAAAATGAAAGAAAGAAAAAGAGACAGATTTTCATTACAAGTACTATTCATACTCTAAAACTCTAAAGGGTACTTTCACACTTAAATGTCAAATTAAACAACTTTTCAAAGATTTTATGTGCCTAGTTCTCTCAAATTCAAGGACTCAACACACTGTTAGTGTGAGACACAGATCAAGGCCACTGTTACAATAACGAGTATGTTTGTTTCTATGAAGAACCACAAGGCTTTGCAGACTCACACTAAAAGCTAAGGAAAGGGTGCTGAACGTGTTCAATTTTCAATTGTTCTGTGTTGTGATAGAGAAGAAAAGATGCTGCATTGACTACACAAAATATATTTCAATGACCCATAAACTGAATGTCTATTTTTGAAACATTTCAATGGCCTTTACTGATTTTTCTAAACCTCGCTAGCTTTCAAGGATTTCAAGGACTCAAGGGCACCCTGAAAACACACAAATCCCACAATCCAAACATTAACTGCTTGAAAGAATATTTGTTAGAAATCCCTAGACGACCAGCATCTGTGAAGTGAATAAAAGGGCACATCGAGCACAACCGCCTCTCTCCCTCTCCCTTTCTGTCAGACTTGAAATAGTCCTGGCACTGCTTCCCCGCATGTTGTGCACGCAGCATGGGACTGTGGCCGACTCCAGACCGCTGTGTGCCAGAGGGAATGGCAGGCCAGGCCTTTGCACAGAGAGAGAGAGAGAGAGAGTAAGAGAAAGAGAAAGAGAAAGAGAGAGAGCGAGCGTACGTGGTGGCTTTGCCTTGGCCTCCCAAAACCTCAAGCGCACAGAATGTCCTTGGGAGCACTTGGACATGGCCAAGGCCAAAACGAACTGGACCATCTCATCTCATCTCGGGGGCTCAAATTCGCACAAGTCTGCGCAAGTTTTGCAGGAGCCACGCCAGTGAGGACAAACAGAGAGCTATGAAAACCAAACGCTGATCCATCCCCACACACTATTTACAGCAAAAACTTCTTTGCCACTGGAGAAAATTATGCCCACTACTATGAGCAAAACAAGTCAATATTTCATAAATGCTTTGAAATTGATATTATGATATAGTTTTGTTCTAGTAAACTCAGAACCTAGTGCACAATAATCCCTGACATTCCTATGTGTGTAGGGGACTGGGCTCAAACACCAACCTTCTTCAGGTCCTCCTCTCCTATCTTGTCATAAGGGGTCTTGTCCAGGTAGGCAATGTGTTCGGCGTTGTTGGAGCTGGAGCCCACGCCTTTGCTCTTCTTGGAGAGTGCCTCCACGTAGGGGTGGTGCAGGCTGTCGAAGTGGATCATGGTGATCATTTCCTTCTTGATGAGCTCCTCAGCCTGCTGCAGCTCCGTCAGAGGGGGCTCCACGTTCTGCGGCCGCAGGATGGTCTCGTTTACCTGCCACACAAGCCAGAGTTGAGCTTCAGCTCTAGAGAGACTGCTGCCCAGTTCAACATGCATTCTCTTCTACCATTCTCAGACTTCCAATACCTCTAACTAAAAGTTCAGTTAAAAAGCCATATACATTTTAGAAACGTTTCGCCTCTAATTAAACAAAAAAACATAAAAAGAAGAACAAGAAAATAAAATAAATAATAATAAAAAGAAGCTAACTGACGAGGGCAAGGATTGATTTACACCAGATGATCCCTTTAATACGCGAATTTATTTTCTAAATGAACTAAGCTAATGCATTATAATGGCAATGGAATTCCTATGAACTGTGTTCAAACTCCTATTTTATCAATGATGATCATAGCTGAGCTGAAGCGGTTCGAAACAGCAGTGGGTAGTGATGGCTGACCTCTGAGGGTCGTGGCAGCTCCCTCTGCACGGCCACGTGTCTCTGCTTCAGCTCCTTCTCCCGCTCGGCATCCCGCACCGCCTGTGTGCAGGGAATAAGGTCATGAAAATCACATCACCACACACACACCATGTGACCAACACTCACAGCAACATCCAATAACTGAGGTCTCAAGTGTACTGCAGAGGTCTGCATGCCATATCAAATAACTAAATGTAATTAGTTTATATTCACATTTACTATGGATTAAATGTGAATTACTGTCAAGATGCTCCTGATGGGAGGGAATTATTTATTATTTTATATATGTGTGTATATATATATGTGTATATATATATATATATATACACACACACACACACACACATACACTATATATGTTTATTTTTAAACATTATTGAAACACGATAGTCTTGCACTAGTTTAACCTTTCCACCAAAAACTCCAAGATGCTTGTAATGGCAAAAGATAGTTAACCATCAGCTGACAGGAATGCATTCAGGGTATAAGAGAGCCACACTCCAAAGGTTAAGTCCACTGTCTCCATAACTGTGGTGTAAAAAGCACTAAGTACATCCCACCTCACTGAAGGCTTTGTTAACCTCCATCCCTGCTGGGCCATTAAAGACTAACTGACTGACTGACCTTTTTGCGTAGTTCAATGTCGGAGGCATCCTCTACGAAGCTCTCGTCCATCTCACGCTCCTCCTCCAGCTCTCGCTCGGCGTTCTCAGGTAGAACAATCTCAAAGTCGTTCTTGGGGAGCGGCAGCGACAGCAGGCCCATCTTCAGCTGCTCCCGAGACTCTCGTTGCTGACACAGACCAATCACAAGAGCACAGTTTAGCGTTGAGAGGACCCTCTAGCTTTAATAATGGCCTCCTCTGTAAAGTATCCATGTGTAATGTCAATCTCTGAAATAGATCTATGTGAATATCAAAGACGTGAGGACTGTATGTTCAATAGACAGGCAAGCATACAGGGTACATGTGTAACATGGTAAACCTATGTCACAGATGTGTCTGAAAATGGATGTAGCGCTAAAAGCATAGACACTTATATAGAGGACACACATCACTTAAAATGTCCTCCCGTAGAAATGTGTTGCTGCCATTCGGAACGGAAAGATGGCGGAGCTGAGAAACTGGAAGTCCTGTCCTGCAGTGAAAGTAACCAATCGCATTGTTGGACGCAGTATGACTGACGATAACTTTTACCACCGTTACCGTCACCATGGTGATAGCCATGCTTCAAATGTTAGGATTCGCAAATACACTTTTTAAGTCCGTACTACCTGCTGATTTGGACTTTTGCATATCTCCCCATTCATTTTGATAGGGCTTGGTCTTGTTAATCCCAAATAACCACCCAAAGGCGTTCCAAGATGACGGCTGAGTGAAGGGCCTTGCCTTAGAAGGACTTTGCTAAAAGCTCTCCACTTACACAGCAGCATGTAGCTTACACATGTGACAAGTCTCAAACTTGAAAAGCCTATTTGTGCACCTACCAGATGTTTGGTGTAGGCGGGGTCGGTGTAGTCGACCGAGCCATCCTCTGTGTTAATGTTGAGTTTGTCCCGCAGGGGAGTGCGTCCAGGGGTCATGGCCACTGTGGGTTTGGGGGTCATGCCACTGTGAGGGGTCATGCCCTCTGCACCGTGGCTGGGGGTCCTGTGGGAGGTCAACCAATGACAGGTGCTCAAAAAACATGCACAGCAAAAACAGTGGCATTTCAAACATGCTTGGTCTGATGCAATCTGATGCAAGCTGGGGTCATGTTAAAAAAAAATAAACAAGGCTCCAGTTCCATCATGCGGCAATTTTAAAGACATGATGCTGAAATATTGTAAGTTTTTTTTCAATTGGTTATTATGAACAAACTAGACAAGATAATTAATGCTGGTAATTTTTGAATAGGTAACCCAAAATAGAACATCTCTCTGCATAGCAGATTTGGACATGGTGCAATAGATGTTTTTAAAAGCAAGAGAGAAAGCTAAGACAGTGCGGTTCCTTCTTCATCACACTTGACGTGTTTAACTCGCACCCAGAGTAGTTCGGGAATTTTTGGAGTTTGAGCATGCCTACTTTTGAAACTTGAGAGGAAAAAACTGCACTTTAACCATAGCCGCAATAATACGCAAAAAAAATGCAAGTGATCCGTACGCTGCATAAGCTTACCTGAAGGGGGTGCTGAGCACTGTGTTGGGAGTCTGCACCACCTGTCTCTGGGGGGTGACGCCAGAAAAGTCGCTTTCGTGGAGGGGCGTGTTCAGGCCTCCTTTCAGAGGTGTGTCCACATTTGTCAGAGCCATCAGATTCTGGGCCTCCTGCATGGTAGGAGGCAAGGTTGCAGACATGCGATTGTTATAGGTGCTATATGCAAAACTTTTAAGGTGAAACATTCAAAAACAGCAACAGAAAGTCAAGGAACAACTGTGCTGACGTAATGTCAAAAAAGCCTAAGCAACCAGTGGTCCAGATACCCTCTGATTGGCACGCAAATCGATATAATATCACATTTCACCATGTGTCGATCATTCTAAACCAAAACTATTCCATGAAAATGCCTGGTAGGAACTTTAAGGTGGGAGGGATGATGAGGCCTGACTTACCTGGAGGATCTTGTCCTGTGCAGCGGGGGTCCTGGGGGTGCGGAGAGCCATGGTGTTGTTGGTGACGTTGTACTCGGACAGCAGGGCGCTGGAGGCTGAGTTGGTGATGCCGGACTCCTCGGCCGTCTGCCGGGCAATCTCACTGGCCTGGCCCAATTTGACTACTTCCTCTAGTTCACCGTCAGAGATCTAGAGAAAAAAGAACACAACAAAGGCAAAAATGGTATGGACTAGTGTACTTAGCATAAATCGTATGAACCATCCAACTTCGTCTCTGTCCCTAGTATGTTGCTAAGCACAGCTTAAAATCTTCTACCCTGGCCTTGCCTTCCTAGCACTTCCACTTGAATATCCCTACAGAGCTGGTCTGGATTTGATCCCATTGAGCTTGTTGTCTCAGGAGGCATTTTAACCTGTGCAATCAGCCATCAGATGGAGGCATTGTGAATGCAGAGCTGGAAGGTTATCAGTCAAGGCAAGATCAAGGGCTGATCTTTTTAAACTGAAACACCACAAGCAAGCAATCGAAGCTCACTACCAGTGATGTCCAGACTGTCCAGATCTTATGTACAAAATGAAAGTGTAGAACAACAAAAATCTTCTAGAAAGAGAAACAAATAAATGAGTGCTCAGTCTCAAATGTTTAGGACAGTGTAAAAGTGCTGATAATGAACCAGGCCAGGAGGGCAGTGTGGAGTTTCCTCTCTACCTGTGGGGCTGGAAGGACCAGTTTGCTCCTCTTCTTGGTGAACTCAGACACGCCGCTGGTCTGCAGGATGGCTGACGGCAGATCCGATTCCTTCTTCTTCTTGATCTTCTGCTTGTCCCTCTTGCGCTCTCTGTCTTCCCTCTCACTGTGATGCAGGAGAAATAATGCCAGGAATTAATTGCCAGGAAACAAAGGCATTGTAGAAAAAAATATGGTAGAAACTGTTGCTTTGTTTTGGAAAAAACTTTTCTATCTTCAGAAATAACCAAATTGCTTTTGGCTAAAAACAGCTGGAACACACACAGTGGATGGTAAAGGGTTGCATTGGCTCCACCCACCTCCGTAGCTCTCCATCCAAGTGCTGTTGACGGAGTCTCTTAAAATCAGGCTCCAGGTGGTTGTAGTTCTCCATGGATGTGTCATAGAAGCCCGGGGCCGGCTTCTTCTCAAAGGGGATCTCAGCGTTGTAGTCCACGCCCCTCTTTTTCTTCCTCTTCTTCTGGATGTCAATGCCAGCCGCCCGCAGCTCTCTGCGCTTCTGAAGGGCAGCCAGCCGCCTGGCATGGGGGGAAGATAATAATGATAAGATGTCAATATAAGATACATCTCCAGAAACTGGATTACACATCAGAGTGATGTGTACACGGCAACTACCAAGCTATAGTAACAAGGCTGAGCACACCTGCATCATTGTCTCCCAAAAAAAAACTGGAGGAGCTTTTAAGTTAACATTTTTGTGACAGATGGATGAATGCTTATCTTCAGTAAGTAGATTCAGAGAGAGATCATTCTTTTATAGAAAAATCTAGGTACCCAATAAAATATTGTGGTAAAGTGTTGTTGGTCAATTGATACCAGTCTGAAAACCTGTTAGGCCTGTGACTGGACTAGACCTCCAGACAGGTGACTGCTTTACCTGGCCTCCTCCAGCTGTTTCTCTCTGGCTTTCCTCTTGGCCTTCTTGCCTTGAGTGTTGGCCAGACGAGCTCTGGCCTCCGACAACATCTCCAGCTCATCTGGAAAACAGTCACAGTCATTGTGAGACTACAGTATGCAAAGCTCTGTCTGTGTGTTCACATATCATAACACATTCCCTAAGGGAGGGAAAGCTACACATACCCTCGTCCATGTCCACAGGGTCAGGTCTGGCGGGTTTGGTCTCAGGATTTGGGTCAATTTCTCCTGGCTTGAGCTTGCGAGGGTCATCGCCTGCATCTTCCTCATTGTCTCTCTGAGCCGCTTTGTCTCTGCAGGGCAAACACCACTCAAAGGTTGAGACCGTAGTTCAAAATCTTGCTTAATAACATATATGTCTCTGCAGCACAGCAGCCGGCAATATCAAAGGTTTGGCACTCACAATAGGAACTCGTAGTGCTCCAGGCACTGGGCTGCGGTGCGGCCGATGATGGGGGCAATGGTTCTCCACTGGGTGGGCATCAGCTTGGCCAGATGGAGCAGCTTCTCTTCCTCCTCTCTGGACCATTCTGTTTTTTTGATGCTGGGGTCCAGCCACTCGTACCTATCAACAAAGACAAATCTATGACAACAGAAATGCAACATCCTGGACTCCCACTATTCAGAGGCTTGACAGGTGCAGTGGGCAGTAACACTTTCAATGCATTTAGACAGAAAAAATTCTAATTCTTGTACACTTTCACATTGAATACTCAACTTTCATGGAATAACTTACCATCTAGCCTTGCACTGTTTGGCTGATTTTCTGTGCAGAAGTGATGCAATTCGAGACCACTGGTTTTTGCCATATTTCATAACAGCTGCTTTCAGAATCTCATCCTACAAATATAAAGAGGGGGTATGTAAAGAGGGGAAATGTATTATCTAAGCCTAACACTATGCTTGTAGCATATTTTATACAAAAGAATCTGAACGTTTAAGAGGCAGATAACAAACTTTGCCAAACGTTTTGGCTTAGAGACTACACTGCAATATTAACAAGGTTCTTCCGTTAGCAAACAGCTAAATCACCCGATTGTCTAAGCAATACAATACAATACAATAACCGCAATTACATTTACATGTATAATCATGGAGTACAATCTTTTTATTCCTATCTAATGCATGGGACAATTAAACGGTTAGGGAGTTCTCAACACAGCGTAAACATTACTGCGAACTAACGTTAGCAGTTAGCTAATATTAGCTAGCCATTATATGATAGCGAGATAAACAGTACACACCTCAGTGTTTCGCCAAACACCACCCTTGATCATAATACGTGGCATCTTGACAAATTAATATTTCAGTTATCCGACGCTTTAAACAGTAAGTAATACCCGTGTAGGCAAAAAGTGTGGGGAAAAGGCAGAGCTCACAACGCGCTGAGTTTGCAACGCGAACAACTATGGCGTACAAGTTTGCCAAACGGAATTGTGGGTAGCAGATTTTCCTCTTCAAATGAAAATTATTGCCCCCTAGTGTAGTGGCAGGTACAATCGCACATAGAGGCCTCGCATCAAGGACAAGCATTTGTATTATTTTCCCAGATACGTTATCATGTACTCATATTAGCCGAGAGCAGCTGTTATATATATATGTAAACACATCAACAAATGGGTCCAAGTCAGAAACAAGTTCTGTAAATTTATGAAATTGCACATGCTATTTTTGCTATTACATGCTATTAGAATACACAGTTCCTCATGACGTGACGCAATCCACAAAAATGCCTGTCTAAATGTGAACTAGAGGATGGACTGCCCAACAGGAATAAAATAATGTTCTAGCTGCAAAGATCATGAAGGGAGAGCTTGCCCTCACTCACTCTTGTACCACTAGGCGATCCACTCATGCTCCAGGGCTCTACCAGGCCCCACACAGCTGTGTACGCTCTTTTGCCTCATTGGCCATCCGTCTTAAAAGGTGCGTGTCAGTGGGCCAGCTGCAGCTCAGCCCCTCAGAGCCAGACGGTCTGCTGTGCAGACAGCTGTGTGAGAGGCCAATGCTCCCCTCTGCCCCTGCTGGCTCTCTGGGCTGGGCCTGGCAGCCTCCACTGGAGCCCCCTCACCAACTCTACCATGCAGGATGCCTCCATCCTGTCCCCCATCCACAGGGCTGACAGACTGGAGAGAGTGAGGGCAAATATCAAGACACTCTGAGCCGGGTGCCTGCTGGACCCAGGACGGGGTTGGTCTGGTGCTTGTTGGCAAATAAGGTCACAGGCTGCTCTCATGCATATAGAATGAGTTGTGTGTGTGTGTGTTGGAGGGGGGTGGGGTTTGATGAATTAGGTTTGTTCTGTCTGCCCCATATTCAGGCATGGGGAGGTAGATTTGTGCCAAGGCAGCAACAGGAATCTCACAAGTTCAGCATAGCAATTGGTTAAAGTCAGCAAACTCGATTCCCCCTAATCACATTTGCTGGTGTCCTTCTGAGCGTGGATGACAAAATAACCTATCAACAGAGATTTTATGGGAGATTAAAATCTGTTGAGTCAGAACACTCTTTGTCAAGGACTGAGAGCTCTTATTGGAGACAGTGCAAGACACATTTGTCATCTAATGTTGGTGATTCAGTGAAATTAACATATATTTTTTCCCACCATTCCTAACTCACAGCTGCCATACAGTATGTACAGTATGTACAGTAACTGCCCATGTGCTAATATTAGAGATAGCTATACCCTTGTGTACACCATGGTAAAATACAGCATATTGCCATATCAATGCCTTACAAATATTCCACAGTCGACATTGCATTAGTCTAGACCTAGGGGGGTTTATGTTTCATGCAGGGCACCTCACAGCTGGTGGAGTGCACACAGAGATCAAATAGACCTTCATGCCTCCCATCGTTAAGGACCCAGAGGTAGCCTCCATCAACAAGCTGAAGGCAAGTGAAGTGCATGGCATAGCTGGCAGGTTCTCCTGAGGGTTCTGTACTTATTTGACATCTGAGCAAGGTGAGTTCAAAAAGCTCTGATAAAAATGGCCGTCCAAACCTAGGAATCCAAAGCCTGAGAGGTCAGATTCACCAGCCCTCTTCTCCCACTTGTTAGAGGCCAGGTAAATAACAACAGCACCGCTGACCTAGACCTCACCCTGCGATGCAGAGGCCATGGACATAGACCCTGACAAAAGATGTCCCCAGGGACAGAGTGAGCTGAATAGCAGTGGACATTGTTACACTGGTTCAGCAAGGAGAGGCATCAATGGAGGACCGGGCTTGGTAAATCTTTTCTGAAATATGAGTTTGACACCAGTCCCTTGTTAGGCTGACAAACACGCATACACATTTTTTCACTGCATTTTTTACACCCAGAAACTATGTGCATGTGACAATGACATTTCCTTGTATCCTTGTTGAAAACAACAACAAATTTACATGCCTTTATATATCTGTCTTCTGTTAACATGGCACACCAGGTATACCACCAATAAACTGTTAATTACCCCTATAGTTATCACAGAGGGAGACTATTTTTGTACTAACCATTCTGTGTGAGATGCCACACTTGCTTAGAGCTGAAATTAAGCATGTGCTTATTATATGACATATTGGGTGCTTTAGGGATAACAGAGTCAATAAAATTTCATGGTTTGGTAATGATGTTTGCAAAACAAATCACATCGCAAGGAACACATCACAGCTGGGTGGAGGTGAAACTGCTTCAAATTGAAGCTGGCACTAGCGGCGTGACGTGCTTCATCGTCCACAAATGGAAAGGCTGAGAACAGGAACTGACTGATCCTCTTTATCTTCTGACATTACAGCGGCAGCTGTCTGGAAACGTGTTCATCGGCAAGGGGGTAGGCCAGCACATGGCTCTGTGGAGGCAGCAGTGGGCACAAGCTGTGTGGGGTGAGCGTCTGTCTGTCTGTCTGTCTGTCTGTCTGTATGCGTGTATGTGTCATCCAAGCACGAGCTCTTTAGGCTATCATTGGTGGAGATGAGACATGGCAAGCCACATACACAACTGCCTCTCACAACATGTAGACCCAGAAGGGCTTATCCCTCTTAGATCAACTAATGTGTTAAATGGGAAGCATTCTGCAAGCCTGTGAGGGTAGAGTTGAATTTTGGTGATGTAATATCTATGTGTATTTTAAGAGAGAAAACATTGCCTTTGAGGTTAAAAAATATACATAAAGTGATATCTTTTAACCACTTTAACTTTTACAGAAATGTTTGGAGTGTGGGCCTACTATCACATGACAGTGCTTTGTGGTCTGATGCAATGTTCAGTGTGGGGGACAAATGGGTGCAGAGCCCAGGATGGAGATTAGAGGAGGAAGATGGGATTTAGAGCTTTAAAACCTAATCAGCTTATAGTCATATTGTGACATTGTATTTGCCGGCTGGAATAGGTTGAACCTATTAAAACCCATTAAACTTTACAAGTGGAATGTAAGATGCAATGACCCAGGGGGGACAAATAAATCTTCACAACAAGACACAAACACTGAAGCCTAATTAAATTTCCCCCTCAAAGAAGATTATTAAGAGAAAGCAATATTGGTCAGTATTTCACATTCAGTGATCACTGTCGGATAACGTCAGAACGATGCTCGGTTCAAATGCTCATTACCAAAATGAGACTTATTTATCAAATTAATCATATGGATTAGAGAGGAGCTTGTCTCTGTAAAACGTCTGTGCAGAGAAGCTGATATCTGTGTCCTCTGAGGGGCCTAACCCTGTAGGTGCACTGTGTAGGTGTCTGTCCAAGGAGGCATCCTGCTGGATGGGTGAACTTGAGATACCGAATAGAAGCAAAACAGCCAGACCATTGCCATGTGATAATATTATATTCGAGCCCCTCTCTGCCTGACCCCATCGAAGTGTCCTTGAGCAAGATACTGAACCCCAAAGTGCTCCCGGTGGCAGGTCAGCACCTTGCATGGCAGCCTCTGCCATCCGTGTGAATGGGTGAATGTGAGGCATACTCTGTAAAGTGCTTTGAGTACTCATAGGAGTAGAAAAGCGCTATATAAATGCAGTCCATTTAACATTAACATTAGGTGCTATTTCTCTGTAGCCAGACCATTGCCATGTGATAACATTAGGTGCTAAGGTCATTGCTAAGGGATTATAACAGTAGAGTAGGGAAATGGCACTGTCATTTGCTGAAAGTATGAATGACCAGGAAAATGGCGAGCTGGACATATTAATGCTGCTGGACAATATGTGCAATGAAACTATATAAGCTAACACAGAGATTTCCAGTTTGAAATGTAAATTTAAAGTATTCTATTAATGTGGAAAAAAGTCAAATAAATGGTGCATATTAACCACACTGAGCTGCAGGTGGGTGAAGATCTAACAGGAGTTCATAACATTTCATCACATTTTTGCAGTACTAATTAGATTGCATTTGTGCCAACCGCTGAGAATACTTACAACATGTTTTGAGGTTTGAGGTTCTTTAGTTTTGTTGTTGAGGTGCAGATTCATTTGATTTGCCCACAGGTGTATGAAGATTAAAAGTGGTTCATAACCAAAATATGCATGGAGCAGAATACCCAACGTACCCTCTTCAGAATGAGAAAATTAAAGCTGGGTGCCTCTGAGGACATCTTGTGGACATTTCTTAGAGTTTGGTATTCTTCATCACATTTTCACCGTCCTCAGATGTACCTTGTAGTGCCACTGATTTTGATTCATTCATTTGCTATGAGACAAAGTCATGAATACTTTGCATTTCATTTCAGAATTATTCAACCGGCCAGCAAGTTTGACCCTCTGTAAAGTCAAGGTTGTTTTTATTAAGATATTCTAAGTAGGCCTTTACGCAAAGTATTTTTGTCATGGACTTTTCACACTTTGCTCGCATTACCGTATCCATAAGGTTCAAGGTTGTACAACCTGAACCCAAAACAATGTGAGCAAAAATATGCTTTGAAATTTCAAATATCCAACAACCTATCCAACCGATCCAACATTCAACCTTCGAATGAATCTGTTAATGCCCTTCAACACATTAGCATTGACCATATCTCATGATAATAGATTCACTTCACAGACTACTTCTCATTTAAATTCCCAGGCTTTTGTTTTAAAAATATTCTTTGCAAGATCATTTTCCTCTTGCCGAAGGTTGCGCTTGTTGGCCTGGAGAGTCTAGTAATGAGCAGAGTAATTGTGCAGCGAAGCTGCCAGCCTCTGATTGCATCTTGGGAGTGTTATCAATAGCCGTACCTCTCACACCTTGCCCACGGCCCCCTGGCAGAGGTCAGCTGGCTGTGGGCGGACTCATTGATCAAGGAAGAACCAAACCTGAGGGGCTCTGGGCACAAGGCCAGCCTCCACACAGGTATAGAGCCATTAACAAACAAAGACCAGGGGCTTCCCACAAGATCCTCTTCAGCTAGACCAGTGGTAAACACACAAAACAGATTATTCAACAACCAATTTGCACACAAAATCGACTGAAGGACACAGCTGTAGGACAGGACAATAGATCTCATACTTGGAAATTCGCAGCAGGAAATTCAACCATTTGGACCAAAGGTATAGTGAATAGGTCTTGGCCTGTTAATTAGTTTGGTTCAGATAACAATGAAGGACAATGCACTGCTGCTAAATCTTCCCTGATAAAAACGCAGTGTGGTTCAAAACCTGACGTCAAACATACAACAATGTCTTTCGTAGATAATTTAACCTCATGCAAAAATACTGAATATTGATTAATTGATAAGGATTAATTAAGCATTCCTTCATGTCTTTACAGTAATATCGCATACAACCTTCACGCTAGAATGCAACAGAACTTTGGGAATAATGTTGTCCCAGCTGGAATGCACCTGTATCCAAGAGGAAAAAACAAAAGGACTATTTTGTCTAGGATACAACCTTGAATTAGCTGTAACTGCAGTCAGTCAGGAACCTATAATCCCTACCTATGGTATCCCAGTAAAAGTAGCCTAAACTGAGTAATCTTTTGTACTCCGCTCATACAAACATGCAAAGTAAATATGTGACATGGATGTAGCCTATTTTGTAAGTTGGAGTGGACTGTCACACCCATTAGAAATTCTATGAGTATTGTGCCCTCCCTCTAATATGTTTGCTTTGTAATTTCACATTGAGTGTCCTCTTTGTCCTGTAAGTGCTAAGTACATCAAGGTCAGACAGTACACATACATGATGAAAATGTGCCGCTGACCTCAATAAATCACTTTGGATGAATGCTAAATGAACATTTAAATACAAATGTATCCCATTCTCATACTTCAGAGGTACCTTTATTGTTTAGAGGTAGAACTGCCTGATAGTTCTGTGACAATGTGAGTCTGAGATTGATTTAGTCTCCAATGAGGACTGCAGTTCTGTTGTGTCATTACAAACCATTACACACTTTGTCACCACATTTTTATTAGATGGTCCTTGATTAGAGGTTATGAGTATGAATAAAACAGTTACTGCTGTAAATCATTACCATGCAAAATTGATTTTTGTAAAAGTATTGAATTTAACACTGGAAAATTAGTTTTAATGAGAAAAATGACATAAGATGCCCCTTTGGAAAAGTATCCCCCCCCCCGCCTTCGAAACAAAACATTTTATAGGCAGCATTATTTTCAGTTGCAGATAAAATTGAACACATTTATGACAAAAAGATTAATCTGAGAATATTTTCCTGTAATTACATTTCCTCCTGGTTAAAAATTTGACTCACTAGCAAGCACTCTTTTCTCCCCATCTCATCCATGACAAAGAGGACGTTTCATTTGACAGACAAAATGAAGTCATCTCAAATGAATAAGGCTCCGTGCTGATTTCACAGCAGTGGCTTTTATTAGGGGAAAGGTTTGACAGATGTGTGGTTGTGAATCTACACGTGGAAAAAAAATCATTCCTTATTGGCCATCTTTGTCATTTCCTCATTATATTTTATGTGAGTTTTTCGACCACGTTATTTCTTTAATAAATTTAAAGCCGATGTCTTCTTCCATCACTTCTAAAGGAGAGAAAAAGAGACAGTGTTGCATTCATCTTGGGTAGTCATGGAAACTTCTACTTCAACCTAGCCCTCCTGCCAAGCAAGATTGATTCATCAAGATTAGAAAACCTGTCATGGTTCATTCACCATCTATGGGTTTTGCTTGAGGTGCGGGCAAGTACTAACATCAAGCCCTGGCACAGTTGTGAAAAATCCATCAAATCATCCCAAACAAAATTGTCTCAGAATAAAACGCGACCTTGCAACTCTTTCAGCTTTTCTGGATTTGATCTTTGTAGGGGGTCCTCAACCCAGTGAACAAATCAACTGGTGAAAATGGACAAAAAAGGGAGAGGAAAGAAAGGAAAAAATCTCATTAGACTCAAGAAACTGGGGTGGAGTGAAATTTCATCTGTCGTGTGTAATTGAACAGATCAGTAGGACATACGCTGGGTACACAGCACACACTTTTATTGGCATAGCCAGAAACACACATTGTGCACAGCAGAGCACAGAGTTTAGCTATTAGCCTTGGTAAGTAAACAAAGACAGGATTTGGGGGTTTCATGTATTGGAAATGTTCAGCTCAGCCTTGGTGTGGAAACTTTGATGTTTGCTTTTCTCTCACCGAGTCGCTGATGGAGTGTATTGATCAGGAAGTTTGAGGAAGAGAGATGTCAGGGGAGGCAACTTGTTTGCTGTCAGTCTCTGGCCCTGACACGGTCATCTCCGAGACGTTGAGGGGCTCTCCCTTGGTTTTATGAAGATGTGCCATGCTCCACTGAACATTTCCAGAGCTGCTACATAGAGATCGAGAGGGAGAGAGAGGGAGAGGGAAAGAATGAAAGAGAAAGAGTGAGAGAGAAGGATGACAGAGGAAACAGAAAGAAAATGCAAACACGGAAAAAGAAAGTGTAGGTGAGTGATGGAGGGATGCAAATACACAGAGAGGACTGGGAGGCAACAAATAGAAGCGTGAGATACAGGCAAGGATTATGAAAAAGAGAGAGAGAGAGAGAGAAGCAGGAGTTGGAGAAGGATAAACAGAAAGAGAGCTGGGAGCAGAGGAATTGGATGATTGAAAGAAAGAAACGAAGAGCAAAAAAGAAAGAGAGAAACTGAGAGATAGAGAGCCCAACTGGGCACAAGCCTATCAGAGCGGGAGTGACAGCTGCCACTCACCCTGAATCATTCCAGCGTTTAAGGGGATCACAGCTCCAGCCGGCTCCGGCTCTCTCCCAGGACGGGATTCTGAGGGATCAGGCTGGGCGTTGGGGCCTGGCGCTGCGGGGCCCCCGCCTGCCTGAAATGTTAAACGAGGGCTACAGAGACTGCAGGTCGATGCCGCGGCCTCGGAAGCGGAACAACCAGCCGCCGCAACCTGCAGGCGCTTTGCTGACAAGCTGCCAACGATAACACGGGAGAAAAGCCAGAGCAAGGTACAGCAACATTGAAAAGCCCTCAAACTGCTGATTTTCAGTCAGGCTCTTAAGCCCACCAGCAAAGAGCAGAGAAATAACAATGCTGTGAGAAAGAAAATATTTATACAACGCAGAGAAGATGACCTCGATGGACTTGTTAGCAAAAACTTAGACATTACTCCATGAGCTTGCATTTGGAAGTTGCTTATTTGTGTATGGCTGATGGTAACAATAATTTTCAGTTGGTATCTATGGTTTCTGCGTGGTATCCCAACCCCTGCCTCACTTCACGGAATCTTGGCTGAAGTAAGCTAGCAAAGTTGTTTGAGTCACAAACCATGATTGATTGATGATTTCTGCTTGGAGAGAAGGCTGCATGACCTGAGAATACACACACATACACATATAAATCAACAAATCTTGGTGTCTGAGATGGCTTCCATACTTTGTCTGTCAGACGACAAAAATAAAAACAAACAGTGGATGTTTGTTCCTACGCCGTGTTAGATCTCTACTGTATCTTGTTTTTGTTGTAAGAATCTCTTGTTCCAGTTTAATTTCACTGAGATGAAAAGACCTGTAATTCAGATGATGGAAGTGGGTGTGAAATAAAAGGCAATTATGCAGGAACTACTGTGAAAACGCCACTGACAAAATTCTCAGTTCCTCTCACGTATCGCACAGAGCTTGATGTCGCTGCGGCAGAAACCGCAGGGCACGGACCTGAACACCACGGGCGAATCATGGGCCTTGCATGTGAAAGAGCCCTGATAAGCCTCCGAGCAGTCAAATCCTGATCTCACACACACACACACACACACACACACACACACACACAGACACACACATACCTCAAAGTTCTGTTTGCCGCAGCAACCTCTGGTGACAAGATGAGAACAAACACACACACAGACCGGGGTCAGGAGAAGCTGAGTGAGAGATACAGTGTTTGGAGTGGGGGAGTCATGTGCTGCCATTCCACCGGCATCTTTAATAGACAAGGCTGATTTGGTTCAGTAAGGGCCTCCCTAATTTGTCTTCCCGGCTTAAAAACCATTAACTTATTTTCCCTATTCATGTCCCTGCTGCGTATGGCGAGTCAATGATTTTCTGTCAGGCCACGGGAGAGGGGCAGCGAGTGCACTAGGCTTGTGGTGAGATTCCCGTTAAAAGGGGTGGGAGAAAGAATTAATTCTGAAGATGTTGCCTCATACATCTCAATGCGGCCTCTAATGAAGTCAGATCGCATTTCATTGTAATACCTGCTCAAGTCTCAGGTTACAGGAGACAGCAATAGAACCTCAGCCATAGTGCCAGCAGCAGCAGGTTCCCACCTGTGACTAGAAACTCCATCTCCCATCCCTCCTTTGCCCCCCTCCCCAACCCACCCAGTGCTGTGTGTCAGTGTCAAGGCAGTGTTGATTTCCAGCTGAAAACCACTGATCCTACAAATCGCATTAGGTTAGGAACACAGGCCCGTGTTGACGCTGATAAAACGTGGCACCCCTCAGTCCACGCTGCGATCATCAGGGTGGATTGATTCCTCCACTGCACCATTTTCTAACTGCAGGGGCGCAGGGCATGCGAGCGAGAAGAGAAAGGGCGTGTGATTTAAAGAGGACCTGACAAAACCCCAAGTCTTTCAGCGCTCAGGTTGTTTACGAGTTTTCGCACACAGGCTGGCGGAGACCAAAACCAAACTCGGTGAGCTGTCGAGAGGAGCCCGCATGAGGCCAGCCCGCGATGTCAGGTAGCAGTGACGCTGTCACTCAAAGCGATAGACAGCTGGGACATACCGCCAGTGGCAGGGTTCAATCAACTGAAACATCAGGCGCTGCTAAACAAAGAGAGCAGACAAAGAAGAGTGAGGGAAAAATGCTTCAATTTATCCACTTCAGGCATCTGCAGGAGCTGCATGAAACCCTGTTGTTACAGCATAGTAACCCTTATAAAAGCTGGAATATATTTTGGAATGGCAACAAAGCCAATTTTTCTACTGCGTCTATCAAGCAATTTAGTAATCAAAGTAAACACAAGTGAAAAAGACAAAAGTACAAAATTGTATTTGAATGCGGCTAAAAACAACAAAATGTTGTTGTGTACAAATAGATATGAAAGCAGTGCTGAGCGGTGTAGTACTGTATGTAACCATGGAATCCATTATGTGATGCCCAACCCATCATCTTGACCATTTTTTTTCACAGGATAGATGCATGAAGGCTTTCATTTATTTGCAAGCATCCTCTACTGGATGGTGGAAGGTATTATTTGTTCATAGCAAAAACAAATAAACAAACCTGTCTCTTTCCATTTCAAAAAGATTTTCACCCTTGATATTTACCAAGCTTGATGCACAATATTTACTGAGCCATAATCTGGCACTCTCGAGGGGGGTCAATGTTACTTCCACGTCATGGGTGTCTGTATGGATCACTGTGATCTGCAAAGCATTCACAGAAATGCCACTGGAAAGATGCATTCTTTCACGGGCCACTCCTGGCCTCTTTCAGAAGGGCCGTGTCACTTTTCAGAACAGATGAGGATATGGTCATTCCCGCCATCAGGACTGCTCTCTGGTATACTCAGATATATACTCAGATATTTTGTCTAGCAAACACCCTACCAAAAATAGCCCGCATCTGACCATGAGGACATCTTATCTTGTCTGCAGGCAATATTTCCAGTCCATAATCAGGTTTTTTTCTGTTACAATTTGTTTTTCATCTGCATCTCCACACCTTGGCGTGCTTTCCGAGAGGACTTGGACACAATGAAGCAGGCTCCTGACTCACACACGTCTATGAATTATACATCAGCCGTCACGCCAGCAATTCCATTCACAGAGCACTTTCTACTTTGCCCTCTAGCTGAACCTTGCCATCACGGTCCGCTTAATGCGTTTGCGATACACAACGGTCGAGGATTGCGCTCATCGATTGGGCGAGGAGAGGGCCTTATGGGAGGTCAAAGCTGGTTTGAAGGCGACGCCACTCTCACCTCAATGTTGAGTCAGTCAGCTGCACGTGTGTTTGTGTGTGTGTGTGTGAGAGAGTATGTGTATGTGTATGTGTGTGTGTGTGTGTGCTCCTGCATACATGAGTAAGGCTGTCTGTGCTCCTCTGTTCATATGCCTGGGGGATGTAATGTATTTGATTATGCAAACACCACTCCAGCAGTGCTGGTGTGCGCATGTGTGTGTGTGTGTGCGTGTGTGTGTGTGCGTGCATGTGTGTGTGTGGCTTTTTAAGTGTGCTGGAAATCCCTGTCCTGCACTCAACCCCTGCACACCACCCAGGCTGCTCTGCCAGCTCCTATTACAGTTCTCCACCCCACCAACCTCTAATATCCATTCTCTCCATAAACGCTCCGCACTGCTGTCAATGGACATCTACGCACCAGTCAAACAGGCCCCCTGTCATGCATATTGACTTTCCTGTCTGACGGACAGAGATACTGTGGCACAGACTCGCTATCAGGCTGGCTTTGGCAGCCGGGAGCTGGGAGTAGGAGAGGAGGAGGCTGTGGGGACGTGTGGCGCGGGGGCCAGATCTGATGGGCTGATCAACTGGATGGACTCAGGCCTCCCCCCGCCAGAGAGATCCATAAGCAGGATTGCATCCTTATCTCATGCTGCCTGATGCATGCGGGCTGTGTTTATGGGCTATGCATGGGTGAGTCATTAGCGCTTAGCTTAGCTTAGCTTAGCTCAAGAGACATGCTAGAGACAGATGACATTCAGCTCCGCCACATAGTAGCTGAAAGGGGATCAGTGACTCCAAGATGATGAGGTGACTTTCCTCAACTTCTCTGATGTATTAAGGTCACAAAGAGTTAAAGAAACATGTGTTCATGTGGGGATTAAGATCCTACTACATGCATCTGAAGGACTGGAGGGAATTGATAGGTTTTTATCAATATTGATGCTATTGTCAATTCTGCTTTTCAATCCTTCAAGTCTTTACTGTAGAGAATGTCATCTTTCCAGCACTACTATGCCTAACAGCTTATTAAAATGAGGTAGACCATGTTGAATTGTATTGTCTAATTCAGAAAGGCCTGAAACACACTGATAAGAGGAATTGATCATGTCAAAGACATGATTCCAGTTCATTCAAGCATTTGATTAATTCAATTCCAGTTGATTCAAGCATTCGATTCTCAGTTCTACTCGATTCCTGGTTCTCAATTCCTGCCCCTACCTACTCTGAATGATTCTCCATGTTCTATTTATTTGTATTATTTCCATGACAATTTTTGTGCGCTGGCTATACAACCATCTCAGACATAATGACTGTAACATTTCATTCCCGCCTCTTCTTCCTCACTTCAGAGTATTATTCATGACTCAGATTGTCATCAGTTATGTGTATATGAATGCAATTTTTCTTCTTCGGGGGCTCTTGAAGAGATCACTCTCGTAATCAAAACAAGCCGCCAGACTTTGAGGGGTTCACCAGTGTGACTCATGCAGTGTCGGGCCTGATTGGCACGTCATGGAAAAGCATTATGGATTTTCTTGCTCCTGTGCGTGCAGCTTAAGCCCCATCATCCGGTGAATATTTTTATGGTCATTAATGGGGAGATGATGGCACATCGTTAATGCCCTGTAATGGCAGTGCACAGCTTTAGAGTGGCAGTGTGACATCTGTCAGACAAATATAGGCCATAAATTCCAGCCATGGGTAGCTGTGGGCACACATAATGATCTGATAGTTTTTTTCTGTCTTTCGCTGTCCAACTACCACTCTCCATCTCGGATCTTTGCAAGCTCTCCCAGAGCCTCCTCATCTCTCTCTCTCTCTCTTTTTTGCAGCAGCTCTCCTCTTCCATTTGTGAGGTGGCACATCTTTTCTGCCCCTGCCAGTGTGTCAGTGTCATCCTCGCTCCACACACACACACACACAGACGTGGACATATTATGAGAATGAGAGCCCATTAAGGTAGAGCCAGCAGCAGAAGCAGCAGCGTCCATTTTCCGCTGGGGCCATGGAATGTTTACCTCTGGTCGCCATGGCTGCGGGAAGCCCCTTGAGTCCCACGAGCTCACAGTCTTACACATTCAATGCAGCCTTTAATTAAGGAGCCCATCATCCCTGACTGTGGCCAAGTCAAGCGTCAACATTATCTATGATGATAATCTCTCTCGTGTCAGATTTTTGTCAAACTAATATTCCTTTGCCTGCCGAGGGGAGCAACCCTACCCTCACCCTACACCACCTCCCAAGCAATGCTGAGGATTTCTCTCTCTCTTTCTCTCTCTCTCTTTCTGCCTGTAATGAAAAAGGATTAGATTAAGGCGAATGTATGAAATCCATGGGTGAGCATTGGATGCTGAACTTCAAATGTGTTTTCAGCGAGGGACGAAAGGACAGCTGTGGAGAGAGTGCAGTTGGAATGGCCTCTCTGAGTTAATTAACACAAACACAGAGGGATTGTGTATGTGTATGTGTGTGTGTGTCGGTGTCGGTGTGTGTGTATGAGAGAGAGAGGGGGAAAAAAAGAGTGAAAGAAAGAGTGTTTATTTGTGAATGTGCATGTATGTGCGTGTGTATGTGCGTAAACATGCATGCATGCATGTGTGTGGGTGTGTGTGCGTGCATGTGTGGGTGTGTGTGTGTGTGTGTGTTGAGTGTTGTAGCTGGATGGGCCGAGTGGCTGCGTGTACATATTTACTCCGCTTTTTCACAAATTGAGCGGCTTATCTACTGAGGGCAGGCTCGCTGGCGCCATGACATCAACACCAACCTGCTGCCACGCACTGGCAGAAGGAATCTGTAGGCCAGGTGCATGCTGGGAGCACAGCAGCGACAGCAGCTACGAAACGCACCAGGGTGGCTCCCGCCGGCATCCACCCCACCCTAGCGTTCCACAGCCCAGAGAACAAAGAAGGAACGTTGCACCTCCACGACTCTTATCCTCTTAAAAACACATTGTGCTCTCTTGATACATGCACCCATAGCCCGCGCAGACACGCACACACACAGTCTTCCCTTGGAATGGATGGAGAGAGAGAAAGTCTGTGACACAAAAAGAAAAGAAAAGAAATGAAATGGTATCAGAAGTTTAAGAAAGTGTGAAATGTATTACTGGGGTGGTGGGTGGGGGGGTCTGAAGAGGATAGTGAGTGAGAGAGAGAGAGAAAGAGAGAGAAAGAGAGAGAGGAAAAAAGAGAGAGAGAGCCTCCTCCCCTCCAGTCAGAAGCTGATGCCGATGGGCTAGTGAGCCGTGAGTCAAATTAGCCTCCCCATCTTCTTACCCAAATGAAAGCTGAGAGGATGGCTGAGAGGGAGCTTGTGAGGTTGGAGAGGCAGAGAGGAGGATAAGGAGCTGTGGACTGATCTGGGAGCAGTGGGCTGTGGTGGTCCTGAGGCAGCAGTGGTGGCAGGTCGGCAGATTTCTTGTTGATTGGATTTCATGATGAGTTTGTTGATTGGCGGAGCGGAAAAGACACCCCTGCACTCCCACCTCACTTTAGAGTGGATATCAGACACACACACACACACACACACACACACACACACACAGATGCATATACACACACACACACCTGGACACACATACATACACACACACACACACACACACACGCACACACAGACACCCATACCCATTACAGACACAAACACAAGCACGTATGCAAGCACACACATATACACACACACACCTGGACACACATACACACACACACACACACACACACACAAAGGCACACACACACACACAGAATGAAACTAGCCCTGGGCTAATGAGGTATTGTGGGGTTGTGGCCAACACAGGCTTTAGCCCTGACCAGATGTACCCTGGCTCCGACTCAACACACTCTCCCTGTCCTCTCTATTTGGATGAGGTGCTCAACCGTGCGACTCTGTGTGTCTGTGTGTGTGTGTACTTTAGAGTGTGTGTATGCTTGTTTATGTGTGCATTTGTACGTGTATGTGCATGTGTGTGTATGTGCATTTATATGTAGGTTTTTTTGTGTGTGTGTGTGTGTATGTATGTGTGCACGGTGCACTCAGATGGATGCCTGACTCACTTGCTCCTGTGGAAGTGGCACGGTGGTGTCGGGTTGCATAAGGGATCTGTAAATAAAGCCTTACCTCCATTTCACTCAGCCCACTGGTCTCCTCACTCACACACACACACACATACATATACACACATACACACACACACACACACATACATTCACACACACACACACACACACATACACACACAAACAGAGGGAAAGGGAGAGAGAGAGAGACAAACACACACACACCCTTGCACACATACATACACATACACAAAAAAACATTACTTACATACACACACACCAGCTTAGCTTGTCAGGTGTAATCTGAGTTAGTGATATGAGAGAGATCTGTAACTTGACAGACGAATGCTAAAATGATATTGGTGAATTTTTCATGAGTAATTACAGCGTTTTTGGCATTCCAATTTCAGAATCTTATTGATGGACACTTTGAAATGAGGCCTTGTAAATCTGATGTGTATTGACTACATTAACATTAAAAAGCTGAAGCAAGGATGGAAAAAGATATCTTCTAATACACAAGGAACAGAAAAGAGAAAAATATATAATTTGTTCCCAACAGAACTGCATTGGCCACAAGAGAATCCTGCTGCCGCACCTGAAGGTAGTTGTTCTTTATTCTGCCACTAGGTGGAGCATGATTTTCATGAACATCTGTGTAGCTCCAGCCCCGCCAGAGAGCAGAAGCAGAGAGTGTGTGAGCTTGGTGATAGACCTTCTTGGATTATCCGTTGGGTTCTTGAGTTGAAATCCAGGTGTGTTTAATCTATTTAAATGTCTTGTGATCCACTGCACGTCATGACTATCCAGAATTTTCTCACAAACCTTACTCTTGACAGACATGAAAGAAAAAATAGAGTCAATTTTTAATCTTAGCCTGGATGCAACATTTGTAATTCCACCTATCACTGAGCAGAGAAACCTGGGGCCGGTTTGGAATTTCATACTTTGCATCATGCCCTTATTTTTGTCCATACTCTGTCAAAGTCTTTTCTTCAGATAGCACGGCCCCAGGATTCTGTAATATCAGCACTTAGAGTGAGCAGCACAGGGTGTACCGTGAAGCACATTTTAAATAACCGAACCAATTTTTAAAAACTGTCAGTGGATGTCATCTTTGCGCCTGGAGAAAAATGTATGTGGCTGAAGATGCCTGAGGTATGGCCGTGACGCCAGTATAGATTTACTATTGGTTTTGAAAGAGCTGCTCTTATGAAACATGCTATTTGGGCTTCAATCACTTAGCTATCAAAGCAAAGAGGGGCTATTTTTTTTTTTTTTAGCAAAAAGCAGCATGTTTGTTCTATTTTTTAAGCACACAGGTGGGCAGTTAGGCCGGAGAAATCACTCAAAAAAGGAGAGCTTTTGTTGAGCTTTTGTTGATCGTCTTGTGCATTTGTGTAGTGCCGTGGCAAATAGGAAATCTCAGCAGAGCAGCTGTTATCAAATAAATGCTGCGGTTCAGAGGGCTGGTGGCGGGGGACAGGTTTAATAGTTGCGCAAAATGTCTGCGGGTCTCCCTCCATAGGCCGTAAATCCTATTGCTCGCTGCTGCTTGTTCCCCTTTCTTCTCCGACTAATGAAATCCCCTTAAGCCTGCTGGGGAAATGATCGTTCCAACCTACAACCAATCAGCTTTCAGATTAACACACATTTTGTGGGCAAGGCTGGTTCCTGGAGCGACGCACAACCAACTGTTATCGGAGGGGGCTTGGTGGAAAAAATACAACTCAAATATTACAAAAAGGTGCTTCATTTCAAGGTTCCTCACCCAGACTCACTGTTAGCACCGTTGGCAAATTAGGTTTGTGTCCCCATTTGAATTTTATATTATTAGTTATACCCATTTCAATGAATGGCCTTTGTGCCACATTTAGCCTACTTGGCACACTTATGATAAGTTGATCATGTCCCAGCAGACACACTTTTAACTGTAATCCTTTTCCAGCACATGCTGGAGACTTTCACAGAAATATATGAAGTCAGAATATTCTCTGAAGAAAAGCCATCCTAGTTTTACAATACCCTCTGCTAATTAGGGATTCTGTCTATACATGGTACTTTTTCTCACCTGCTAAGATGTCCATTCCACAGAGGGCTAAGGGCTATCTGCTTACGTGTACTGGGAGATCTGTCAGCAATTACACCGTACGTGTGTGTGTATGGAATACGCTGCCGTCGGCTCTCCGCTTGACTTCGCTTTCGTGCAGTTGTGTCCCTCAAGCCTCCTCTAGCACTCCCATGTGCAAGGGGCACAATTTTACTCCAATAATTGGACATTGGAGCCCTGGTCAGAAAAAAGGCTGGTGACAAGTGGGCTCAGTGTCAGGTTTACAGCTGTAGATATGGCGATAAAAATAGACAATCTGACACTTGATGGCGAGGAGTGACCAAGTTTGGCTGTCCAAACACACAGCAAAAACACTTCTCTTTCTTCTAGTTCTTCTTCTTCTTCCTCCCTCTCTCTCTCACTCTCTCTCTTTTTCTGTCCTCTAGCTTCTGCTGTTTAGGACGGCAAGAGATAAGGTTGTTTCAGGGACAAATTAGCTCCTCATCACATATTCCGATTGATAAGAAAGGCCTGGAAACGGACACCATGGTTTCACAGCAGGACATTATCTGAAAGCCTAAACTGCTCTGTGTAACTCTAGAGAGTAGCACTGAGTGCTCAGATCTAGCTGCTGTAGGCTGCAAAACCACATAGCCCTAAATGTTTAAAGACCAAAGTATGAGACGCCCGAGAATTTAATCTATTTTTCAAGTGGCTCTTGCTGCTATGAATGTTCTGTGAAGTGTAGAGCATTAACTATAGTGTCCATTCAGATATTGAATACATTAGGCCATCCAGATAAGTGACTTTAGGCATATCATTAAGAGTTTGGAGAGGAAGGAGTTTTGTGGGGAACAACTTCATTATTTCCCTCATTTGTCACTTCCAGTGACTCTCCGAAGGTAAATTAGCAGGATTCATGTAATTTTGTGTGAAGCTGATTTTGCTTTTTTTGTTCAGTAGTACATTACAAGTGGCAGCTAACCAGCCTCCCAAGGTTTGTAGCACCATTTGCTGTACTGGTTTGAAAGGTGTGTGTGTGTGTGTGTGTGTATGTGTGTGTGTGTGTGTGTTTAATAAGTGTAATCTTCTCCAACTTTGAAAATGGGTAAAACATTAGGCCCGTAACATTTTTTTGAAAAACATTTGATTGACTGACAATAAATCTACCGTGACCAGCTATTATGTTCAAGACTTCTCTTTATTAAATGTATTGCTGTCACAAATTTACATTTTGATTTAGGTACTTTATCTTTTACACTTTACAGTGTACAGTTTTTATCCTCCAAAAATGCTTATATGCTTAAAAGCTCATTTTAATTTGTCGTTTTGATAGATATTTATTATTATTATTATTATTATTATTATTATTATTATTATTATTATGTTTAACTTACAACGCCTAAAGTAAAATCTGCTACTTTTTAAATTTTCAAATGAGTAGATTTTAAAACTTTATTAGTAAATACATTTACATTTAAGTTAGTTCAAACATGCCCTAATGGGGTGAAATCGGTAACCTTTATGTAATTTCAGTGTTTATCATCATGAGCTGCTACAAAGACAAAGAGAGCTCTCATTCCAGCAAGGCATATTGCACCCACTGGTCCCAACAAGCACCAACACACACACACACATACACATACACATACACATGCACACGCACACACACACACACACACACACACACACACACACACACACACACACAAAGTGACTAAATGAATGTGAGACAGCACATCAAAGAACTTGCGCTTCCTTCATGTTGCACGTGCATTGCAGCTGATGTCAAAACCATGCCAAAGTGCCCCGCTCCACCCTGGGACTGAAGGACATCCTTGGGCATCCATGGGCCCACAGTCCCTCGAAAGCAACCCAGATGCATCATCTGGACATGACAAAGAGAATAAACAACGTAGCAAGTGAAGGACAGGTGATAAATCATGGTTGAGCGATTAATATGAATATCCCCCTCCACTAGAGAGAGAGAGAGAGAGAGAGACTGAACGAATGAGCAAGCACACCTGCAGTTCTGGAGATGAATGCAACTCAATTGCAGCACACTTTTATGAGACCTTCAGCCCATAAATCAGCTACAGCAGACGGGCCTCTCAAAACATCGAGCAACAGAAGGCTCAAACTAACAGCGTATCCATGGTCAAATCCAGATGATCTGCCTCGATAAGAGATTATTGGTGAGGCATGCAGCATGCTGATCAACTAAATTTGCCATTAGACAGATAACATGTTTTTTTGTTATCTAGCAATGACATCTATCAGGGATTCACTGGTCTCCCTTAATAAATTCACCAGCTGTGGACTCTCTATTTAACCAACATGATGAAATGAGCACAGTTATGGTGAAATGGTATTGTGCTGTTGAGGACTGACAGAGACAACATTTTTTTAGAGCAGTAACAGGCAACCTGTATGTCTGCAGGTCGCATACAACTAAAATAAACCTTTGGCAGTTAGAGCATGTTTTGTAATTTCTTCCTAAGCAGTTGATCTGTGATGTGTCCACCCATGACAATGTTAGACAGTGTTAATGCCTGGATTATTGTAGGGAATGATACAATCTGCACTGCATGTTTTCAATGATTTAAAAAACAAAATACTGAAATACTGTAGGCTGTAGACACTGTCACTCACTGTGTTGTGTGCAAAGCAGTAGTGCATTGTTCTACCTTGCACAAAAATCTAAAGAACACCTATCTGTATAAATGATGAATTCCTAAATTATAATAGAACAGGCTTAGATGGTCCTTTCTAGTCGTACACATACTCCTGAGAAAGTGATCAGAGGATTTATCTGATAGCTGCACAGAACTGTTTTTATAGTCCATCGCACATTGTCAAAATCATGGCCACTGATGCAAAACAAGAAACAAACACACTGCGCTGCGCTGTCCTCTCCTTGGACTCGTTGGACAAATCTATGCCTGGATTACTGCGCTCCCTGTGTGGCGCGTATCAATAGCGCCTGGAATCCTGGGATTAGATAAATCAAGCCCATCCCCTGGCTGATTGGATGTGTTTGTGTGTGCACGCATGTGTGTGTGTGTATGCATGCGCATGTGTGTGTGTGATGTGTGTGTAGTGTACATGTGTATATGTATGTAATGTGTGTATAGCATACTTGTGTGTGTGTGTGTGCGCACATGTGTGTGTGTATGCAGGTGCGTGTGTGTGTGTATGCATGTGCATGTGTGTGTGTGTGTGATGTGCGTGTAGTGTACATGTGTATATGTGTGTAGTATACTTTTGTGTGCATGATGTGGGCGTAGTGTATGTGTTGTGTGTGTGTGTTGTCCATTGATTGCTCTCTGCCATATCTTACCATCATCAGTGCAATTGGCCTTTTGAGAAGTGGAGCGCTTTGCTCTCTAGTCCTTCAAGAGAGGTCCTCTGAGGGGGTAGAGTCTTTAATCAAACCAGCATGTTTTCATCTCATGCTTCGGGTACAAACAATGGCGCCCGTTCCCCAGTGTCTCACGCCCCTTACCTCCGCTGCCATCTCAGGCTGCCATCTCAGGCTGCCATCGCTAGCATTGTTTGTCTCATGCATGCCTCTCTGCTCGCCTGCCTGCCTGATGTTGGCATGAAGTATCAGCTCTTGTCGTCTTCCACATGGCTCGGTAACAAAAGGCAGCTCTCGGATTTTCTGTCTTCTCACAACAGACGCAAATGGAAAACTTCACACACACACACACTCTCTCACAAACACACTGAGCATTTGTGTAAATGTGTATGTGTGTGTGTGTGTTTTTTTTTTAAATCTCTTCAGAGTGACAAATGCAGACAATATAACTGTAGTTCCATCTTTCAAAGTGCAATCATGGTTTACTGGAGCGCGCTGGAGACCAGTGTGAATCCAGCTAATCAAATGACAGTCACCCATCTTGCACGCTTTGCAGCCTTAAAGGGCCAAAATCCAAGATGAGTGCCGGGCAAGTGAATGACTCTGCCATGGCTCTATGATCCCACTCACTCACTCGCTCGCTTCTTCCTTGAACTTGTGCTGTGAACAAAAACGTCTGACAAATTTGTACAGAGAGAGAGAGCAAGAAAGAGAGACAAAGAGAGAGAGACAGAGAGAGAGAGAGCAAGAGAGAGGGAGAGAGAGACAGAGAGAGGGAGAAAGAGAGAAATTTAGATTTTTACAAAAACATTTATTATACTACATCTTTAAAATCACAACCAAACCAGGAAGGGGGAAATTTGTACACAGAGAGAGCAAAAGAGAGAGAGACAGAGAGAGAGTGCTTCCTGGCAGATTGTGCTGTAGTTCAATGTCTCTTTAAAGCAATCCCCTGCTGTTCAAACAAAGAAAACCCACCAAGGCCCAAAGCCGATTGTTTCTTTTCTTTTTCTTTTTCTTTTTCCAAATTTCTCACCGGCCGCGAGTCATACGTAGCACCATGTCGTTATTAAAAACTAGATAAAAAAAACGGTATCTTCTACTCTGCACGTCCAGCATGACTCAGAGCTGTAATGAGTGAAAGAAAATGAGAAAGAAGGGAACATGTTGGACATATTGCCCTTTTTAACTGTACAACAAGAAAATCCAGAGCAAAAGAAGGACGATGAATAGCAAGAATGGTCATGTTCTTAAGAGCAGCCTGATCTCCACGTCCTCCTCTTCCAGTGGAGCTGACCTTCATCCTTAAATGAGAAGCATTGTGCAGGATGTTCAGCCCGTTCAGCCCATTGCTGTGCTCGTCAATGAGCCTAGTCAGGGCTGGGAGCCAGATGGATCCTGCTGAAGGTGAGAGTGTCTGAAACTCACTCATTTGCTTGTTATGCTCTCCTAACTGCGTTTATTGAAATAGGACAACTAATAGGACATTGAGTTCTCTCTCTCTCTCTCTCCCTCTCTCTCTCTCTCTCTCTCCCTCTATCTATCTGACTCTCACACAATGCATTCAGTTAGTCTTACTGTTCATGCCTGACAGGCTACAGCTGAAAGTGAGCTCACTCACACAATGGCGGTTATGTGACGTTGCTCCACTTTCTTTACTGTCAGAGTGGGTAGCTGTCACCCTCCAGTGCGTGTGTACTCACACACGCACACACACACACACAATGCATACAATTGTGTGTATGCACACACACACACAGTCACACAAAAGCAAGCACATGCACACACACAAACGCACACAAGCAAGCTTGTGCACACACACACATATACTCACACACACACACACACAAGCAAGCGAATGCACACACACACACGCAAGTGCACGCACACACACTCATGCTGGCTTGCAACATTAACTCTCCATCTATTATCAGTGACCTACACTTCATCTATCTACGCTTGACAAATTAGTAGAGAACCTTTCCAGTCCTTTGAATCAAATCCATTTTTGTGGTCGGGGGAGACGCTTTCCCGGCAAGGGGAGCCATGTGGATTATAGGAAGGGTAAATTTGAACAGAGTGTGCAAGTTTCCTCTCTCAGCTGGAGGGAATGAGACGGTAGCTGCTTCCTAGCAGCGGGCATCTGCAGCCTCTGAATGGGTCTAAAATAAAGTGGGTGGCAGACCGAGTGCAGAAGGCATTGTGAACTGGCCGATTAATGTCTTTGTGTTGCCACTATTTATCTAAGCTGATAGTCAGACCCCCTCAATCCATCTTTCCATTTTCTAACACTCTGCCTTTAGGGTGCCCAAAAGTCTCTCTCTGACATAATTCCTTTCTTTCTCTTCTTCTCTCCCACCCTTTCTCACTTTCCCAATCTCCTTCTCTCTCTCACTCTCTCAATCCCTTTCTCTCTCTCTCCCTCTCTCTTTCTCTCTCTCCCTCTTTCAATCCCTTTCTTTTTCTCTCTCTTTCTTTTTCTCACTCTCTCAATCCCTTCTCTCTCTCTTTCTCTCTCCCGTCTCTCTCCTCCTCTTTCTCTGTCCCAATCCCTTTCTATCTCTCTCTCTCTCTCTCTCTCTCTCCAGCTATATGACTGTGCTGCCAAGTGCTGTGGGCTCTGAACTGTAGTGCTCCGTCTGCCCGGTTTGATTAGCAGCTTGGCGCTCTCCCTCCCGTTGGTCTTCCACACAGGGAGGTTGGCTCTACTGGCCCCTATGCTCTCACATTCAAGGCACCTCCTCTCCTCCTACTTCAGCCTCTCTATCCTCCCCAACCCATGCCACCCAACACTCCACCCCCCCCCCCAAAAAAAAACATCCCCCCATCCCCTCCATTCATGCTGCAGTGCGCCACCACGCCAGCAAACATTCTGTTCCCTGTCCCCAGCTTATTGCTTCACAGGCTCCAAACCGTCCTCAACTACTCCAACCCCCACCCCTTCCTTCTCTTCCTGCTGTGCGTGCGCCACATTGGCCCCTAGGACAGGGAGCCGTGACAGCCAACGAGTGACAGTGGCGCACAGAGAGGGCTGATTTACTCCCAGCAGCCACTGCTGCGGGCGTCCCGCCCCGACGTCCGTCGCTCCATCTGCCGGATGTCAGAGTGGAGGCGGACGCTGAAAGAGAGTGTGTGTGTGTGTGTGTGTGTGTGAGAGAGTGGGGTGGGGGGTGGGGGTTGGATGGGAACGCTCAACGTGCACTGGCATAAATGACGGCTTCCTGGTGAGCAATGCTTTTACTGGGCAGGAGAGAGAGAAAGAAAAGAGACAGAGAAAGAAGGAGAGGGTGAAAGACAGAGAGGGAAGAGAGTGAGAAAAAAAGGAAGAGAGAGAGAGAAAGGGAGGAGGAGGAGGAGGGTATGGAGCGTGTTTGAGTGATATGACTTTTTAGTCACGCCTCGCTGTTATTGATCTGCCAGATTCATTAAGTGTCACCACCGCTGTGGTGCGTGGAACATATGGGCCCGTCTCGACGCTCCATTTCTTCTTTTAACGGGAAACAATGTGTCAAGAGGCTGTTTTGTGGCATAGGGGGAAGCTAAGCCTGAGGCATCGCCCCTCCCCACGCACAAATAACGCCATTCCCTCTGAAGAGGAGAAAAGAAAAAAAGAAGAGAGACAGAGAGAGAAAAAGAGAGAAAGACAGAGAGAGAGCACTGCATCTTTCTCCTCAAAGTTGCCAGATTGTCCGTATCGAGCCGTGGCCTGAGCACCGTCTCATTTGTATGTGTTCGCTCCCATCAGGCCTGGCCGGTGTTTAAAACCCACTCTGTCAGCGTTGCCCCTGTCGAGGGACCAACCGGCTGGCTGCAGAACAAGCTCACTCACTCATTCGCTTGCTTGGTGCAGGGGCGAATCATGTGGGCACGCTGTGCGTGAAGAAGCAGCCAAGAGAGAAGAAGTAGGCACAAGTGGGTAGGCAGCCTGTGACTATTCTCTTTGTGCTTTATTCATGTGCCCAGCGATTCTGAGATGGCCCAGGGGATCATGGGAGGTGGTGGAATAGAGGGCGTGTTGGGGGGGGACGGGGGGGGGGGTGTGTGTGCTAGAGCTTGCATGGGGTCACAGCGTTGCTGCACTGCGCCTCCGTTTCCAAAAGTTCACAGAGCGACGAGACAGTCTTTATGCAGATCTGACACCCAGGAGAGATGAGGGTTGGGGCTCTATCAATCTGGCTGACACCAGCGTCCGGCTAAAGGGATGTCAGGGGGATGGGGGGTGGGGGGGTGCAAGAACCTGGCTGGAATTGGACGGGTTCCTGATGAGGGGTTTGGCAGGCAGCCTCAGTGTAGCCCACACTCAGGGGTGGGGAGGGGAGGTAGTAGACTGTGCACAAAGAGCATGTATAATTCCCTAAAGTGTCACCTCGAGCCACAGGAGCCGTGAGTGAGACTGCATGGCATGCAATGCGATGTGATGCCATTCTGATGAAGCCTTTGACAACTAAGTAGGTCTCGCGTGCAGCCATATTCGTCAGGCAGTGTAAAGTATGCCGGCAATTTATCAGGGCCATAACAGCGCATGTGCTGCTGCTCTTATCGGCCAGATTGTGCGCTTCACCTGGTGGCAGAGGTGACCGGCCAGCAATCGCCAGCCAATGTTCACGCCAAGGGCAGCACATCAGAACATCATTAATGCAGCACCCTTTCCCCACTCCATACATGGAGGCAATCTATGTATGTTTGGATGCAACTGGGTTGTCGGGGGGAGGGGAAAGTGACTATGGACTTTAAAATATGGCCGCTTCACGGGAGGAGTGCTGTTGTGCAAAGATAAAGCTGTTGAGTAATGCATCGCCAAAGGATTGACTTGTCAGCGGATCTGAGCGAAGGTGCCCCGGAATAAGAATCGACTGGAATTTTGCAATAAATAATTCCTCTCCTGCACCGGGTCGGCTCCGTACGGATACAGCGCAGTATGGCCGACAGGTCGCCTCTCCTTATCAAGCTAATGGGAGTCGCCGCGTGCCGCACTCCGTCATGTGCTGTCACCCGCGGCTCTCGGGGCCCTGGCCTCTGAGAAACACATCCTTCACACCACTGCCGCTGCCCAGACAAAAAGAGGAAAAGCTTTTGCAGACTTCTCTCTCTTATTTCTGCCCCCCCCCCACTCTCTCTTTCTCTCTGTCTCCCACCCCAGCTCTTGAACCCTAGGCACCTTGATTTGACGCGAGCACCCCCGAGGCACCCAATCATGCTACCATACCGCCACTGAATGGGGTCCCCAGTCGCCAACCCCCACCGCCCCCACCCCCACCTCCACCACCACTGTATCGTCCATTAGCTGCTGGTAGCTTATGCAATTTCCTGTAGCTGCCCCTGGCTGGAGATAGATGGCCCTGCCTGACATTGCGCAGCCTTGTGAGATTTCGCTCCGAGATGAAAGACCCCTCCCCACCACGGCAGTCTACACCTCCAACCCCCTCACCACCACCTCCACTAACCCCCTCCACACACACACACAGTCTACACACACACACAAACCCCAGGCAGGCTCTGATTGCCAACACGGGCACAGAAATGGGATGTGCTGGGCCGTGTGACACGACTCGTGTGGCCTCTCTAATCCCCTCTCCTCCTCCTCCTTTCATCTCCCAGAGGACACCAGCATTAAAGGGGGATCAATGCAGAGCAACCAGACATTTAGGGCCTCTCTCTTTCCCTCCACCCGCCCCCCCCCTCTCTCCCTCTCTCTCTCTTATTTTGCCTCTCTCCATCATGGAGGGAAAGGACCCCTCCTAGTCTCCCTCCCCCTAACAGAACTAACTAATAAAACACTCAAGAACTATGCAGTCTCCAAACTCCCCTTTATTTGGGAGGTGTAGGCAGTGGACCCATACTTTGTGTTTTGGACTCCTGTCCAGAGGGATCAATGGTCTGACAATTGCCTTACTGTGAAAATGAGGTGAGAGGAGAGAACACCTAGAGCTCCCTGTTCACTCTCCCCCAGGTCGTTTGGTTGTTTTGCAACCACCCCCCCTCCCCCCTGCCCCTGCCCCTGCCACCGTGCGCACACACACACACACACACACCCTTTCTCTCAGATTGGATGCTGTATTGATGATGTGTGGACAGAGCCTAATGGTGCCTTACCATGTGAGTGCAGTGTGAACTAGGGGGAGGAGTAAAAGCCCATTCCTCTGTAATTAACAGAAAAAAGAGCATTGACATCCCATAATATTGAGCTGTGCATTTTTACAGCCCTTCTGAGGTCCTAACCATCGTTTATCTAATGCCCACCTGTTCTGCATGTCCATTACAGTAACCCCTTATACACACACACACACACACACAAACACACCACCCATTTGAAAGCATGCATTAGCACTTTTTTCTGTGTGCTTCAGACCGCTTGTCTGCATTATTAAGGGTTTGAATGTGACGACTAATTTCCTCAGCACTTCATTTGACCTCCGTGTGCCCTCAACCCCCACCCCCCACCCCACCCACCCAACGCCTCATTCCCCCAATCTACCCCCCAGCCCCCCATCGTCACCTTCGTCTCTGCCCTCGACCACCTCCACCTCCCCACAATAGATGTGATTAAATTTAATGCACTGAGTCACTTTTAACACCAAAGCTAAATTGACCACAAGAGCAACCAAACCCCTCATGATTAAATCATGATCTGGACCACCTATTTCCCAGTGGTTTTTAGCTATGCTGGTAGGGGTTGCATTTGATTTAAAGCATGTGATTTTAATATTATTGCGCTGTGTATGTGTGTCTGTGTGCGTTTATAAGCCTCAGAGACACAACTGTAGGTGCCCCCCCTAAAGCTTCTGTAGTGTATGCCTCAGTTGTCTCTCCTTAAATTGTGTGCATTGGAGGATGACTTTCAGGAGTGGGAGTGTGTGTGTGTGTGTGTGTGTTTGTGCATGCCTCAGAGAGTACACATTGAAATTCATGTGTGGGATGCCACCCTATTTGCCTTTTTGTTTTCCTCAGTTTTGCAATGCTAGCAGCTCCTCGGCTACGTGGTAGCCACCTATGGAGGATATTAATCACCAGTGATATGGGCAACAGCAGCACCTAAACAAAACACACACACACACACACACACACATAGAAAAACATCCAAGTCTATATTGTAACTGGAACAACACATGCTGCCAAGGCAATAGAAAGGTTGGCATAACAATTCAGTGCCACTTGCCAAAGTGCAGCTATGAATAATTACTTGACTCTTCAAGGTGACATTTGGGAATAAGTGTGAGCGTGGAGCGGGCACTCGGGGAAATGCGGGGTTGCTGAGGAGCGGACAGCTGGGATGCTGAAGGGCCCAGGGAGAGACAGGACGGCATCACGCCAGGCACACCCTCATCCCTCAAAAGCACGCACCCATCCCCCCCTTCCTCTTTTTCTCGCTCCCTTCTCTTCCTCCCACCATCCCCCCTTTCGCTGACAAGATAAGCCCAGCATGTGTGCGTGTCTCCGCTGGTGCTGAACAAAGCCAACAGTAAGGCAATGATGTTGATCTGACGCTCCCAGGCGCTCGGGAAGCGACACTGTTGACGAGGAGCAGGAGTCAAGGGGCCGCGTGCGCACGCATGCAGGTGCAGGTGCCGGTGCCGGAGACTGAAAGTCCGTCGGCAAAGAAACGGATTGATTCAGCCATCCGGAGAGATCACAGCCGTGGCTGTGATTGTGTGTGTGTGTGTGTGTGTGTGTGTGTGTGGTCAGAGCAAGGGCAGGAGGCATCAGTCATGCATTGTTCCTTTTGTGTGCTACAACGTGGGGAGGAGGGAGAGAGTAATGATTTATGGTTAAGCGTAGTAATTACACAAGGAGGGCTAATTATAATCTCCCAATCAGCAATCACCGTGAGCAAGAATCCCATTCGTTAGGCCATTACAAGTTCTGTTCAGGACATTTTTTTCTTCGCTGTTTTTTTTTTTTTCCACACACCCCAGATGAAAGAAACACTTCATAACATGCATGATTCACTGTGTGAACAACACAATATTGTGTTGATCAGTGTTTGTTAAAATCATATGACAGAAAACAAAACACCACTATTTGCAATATTATATTGATAAGCTTGGAATATTCTGGCTGTCTCGACTCACCCTATGCCAACTCACCCGACTCACCCCTAGGTTAAATGGCTCAGATGCATATCATACCATGGTGTATACAGTGCCCTTCCCTACAGGGTTTATTGTCTTTGACACTGTTCTTCTCACAAATGTTCATAATCAATAAATTACAGTGAGCTGACAAATGCATTGGATGATCTATGGATTACTAATTAATGAAAATGACAAATGTATGTTTCTGAAGGAGAGAATGTTTCCATTACTAACAGAAGGGTGAAGTTTCTTTGGATGACATTTTGATGTGTCCTTCAAAGGGTGCACAAAACCTTTTTGCATACTTATACTTCAATATGTTGATCCCTTGTGCAATGCAGGCACTTGGAGGAGTTTGACTATGCTATCTCTGGCTATCTGTGTGTGTGTGTATGTGTGTGTGTGTGTGTGTGTGTGTGTGTGTGTGTGTGTGTGTGTGTGTGTGTGTGCGTGTGCGCATGTTGTGCTTGTCAGACTAGTCTTCCCAAACTGCGAAAACTGTGATGCATGTTATTTCTTGGTTCCTTTTAAATAGGCCTGACCTCTTCCCGCATGACAAAGTGACATGCCTCTTCCTCTGTCTGATGTGACTCATTGCATGATTGCTTTGTCAAAATGGCAGAGTTTTTTGGAGGCAGGCAATTTGTTTGTGACGATTTTGCTTATCTATGCTCCTCTTCACCTGTCCATTTTCTTTTGTAATCAATGCATGAGCATATTTCTCCACGTGAAGCCATCTTTCGTGCCCTCTCTCTCTCCCTCCCTCTCTCTCTCTCTCTCTCTCTTCCTCTTTCCCTCGCTTGCATAAATACATTCCTCTCCCTGTTTCCAAGGGACTCATCTGTACAAGTCTCCGTTTTTATTATGTATAGAGGGCTCATAGCACAACAGAATCAATTTCTTGGGGTGGAGAGGGAGCGAGAGACTGAATGAGAAAGAGAGAGCGAAAGACAGAGAGTGAGGGAGAGAGAATATGACATTTGAATGGTAGCAAGGTCTGCATTGAATAGCTCACTTGACAATAGGGGACCTTAATATACCTAGAGCTCTCCAGCTGTAAGTACACAAACAACACACAACAACCGACAAACAAACATACAAACAAGCTATAAATAGCCAACTCCTGTTGACTTATTGCACTCATCCATGGTATATTTCAGACAGGGCCGAGCGTACCCCATTAAATGCTAGGCATTTTTCATCCTCTGTATAATCCAAGACACAAATCCCCTCGCTCCCCACCCCATTCATTCTCCCCATTGTAATAAATTTGACCATTTCTCTGCCCCGGCTGGGCTACATGGAAGACTTTGAGATGAGGACAGTGAAAGGCAATTAGACAGCTGAATGTGACAGTAGGAATATTTGCACTGGGACCCCTCTTGATGACTGACGGTGACAGCTCTTGAAAGTGAGGCATTAATCTCTGCTGCTTTCAAGAGCACGATTTAGAGGCTATCTATGGCTTAATGCAGACAGCATATGCGGCTTGCCTGTCACTACAAAGTTGAGGGTGAGTAAGCTGCTATTATTGTTGCGGTTGTTGTTGCCACTGTTGTTGTTGTTGTTGTTATTTGACTGAGCTCAATACATTGAGTTGTTGGATTCATGGTATAATAGTCTGGGTAAACTAAGAGGCACATCAGTCAAGGCTGATGTTGGGTCTAGCGAGAGGTAATTGACCTCCCATTTCTACGTAAACACTGTGAAATTAAAAGCTAAAATGAAGCAAAAACTCTTACCAAAACTTTTCAGAAGTGCTGTAAATGCATTTATTATGTAACCATTGTAAACAATGGTTTTAAATGCAGTAGTTAGGAAGGAAGAATCTGAAGGAAAATACATAACCATAATTGAACTTTAGACTCTAACACAGATGCTGTCACTGGCTATAATACAAATCTATAAATAATATAAAATAATATGAAATTGTTCACTGGTCTTTTGGTGAGCAGCAATGATCTTGTAACCTGGTAAGCCTGTGGAGCAATTTTCAAATTTTCTAGCAGTGTGCTTGGGTTTACCAGGGTGACGGTATAATATATTCATAACTACTATTAAAGTGGTTAAGAGTTTTTGTGTTAAAGGAACATGCCAACTCTGATATGTAAAGTTTTTTTTTTTTTTTTTTAAATGGGAATTCAGATGCAGACCTACAAAGAGAGTTAAGTGTATTGTAAAACTGGAACAACAGTTCATCAAAGTTTCAAATGGCCCCAGCAGGATCATAGAGCATTTAGATATTTCATGTCTGTTTGGAGATGACAAACAGACCATGCATCTCGTTTATGTTTTTCTTTCCTGGATGCTTTTATTTTTATTGTTGTTATTATTTGTTTGCTGCTTTGGTCCCCCTCAGAGCTTCCTCATTCCCATATTCTTCTTCCTCCCAGACTGCCTCTTGCTTTGAAACCACCCCATTAATTTAACAGCTAGTGCTGTACCATCTGTGACAAGCCCATAGGCATCACTCCGGCTTGATTTATGACGGCATGGCCCAAATCATAAAGCGGCTAGCCGCGCGCACACACACACACACACACACAAGCGCAACTGAGCTAGTCGCCGATTTCTCTCCTCCAATTTACACACGACATGGGTAAATCATGGCCAGCCAAACAGCACAGATTCGGTCTTGCACGGCACCTCTACTGCAAAAGAAAAGAAAGACCCTTCATGAATCACATTATGGCAATGACGGTGAATGTCTCCGCCTGTTTGTTCTAACCAGAGGTGCTGGAGGACTTGCCACACAGTGATGGATGAGTGGTGCATCGGAGGGAGTGATAACCGCTGATTGTGGTGTCAGAGCAGCAGGTGCAAGGTAATAGATTAAGACGGGTCACAAATGTGTCCCCCTCCCCCCCTGACTCCAGGCCCCCGTCCACACACATACCCCTCGTTACTGGGATGTAAGCCTTGAAACAAAAGTCCATTTAAGGAGAACTCTCAGACAGCTTCGGTGAGCGAACAAAATGGACTTGGGAGCTGAAGTGTCCCACCTTGGAAAAGAATGAAATCCTCACTCAAGGAAATTTGCCTTCCTTTGGTGCAAATGGCTGTATTAGTTCAGCCAGAATGTACAGAATGTACACTCTGTCTTCTGATGTCATTATGCCAGCAAAATGTATCAGCCTAAAACAACAGGAGCTTTGTTACATTATATAACAAGTAGTAATTTCATGTGAAAATGATTATTTCTGTTGAAATATCCAAGGACCAGACTATGTTACTATGTTCATTGGATATTATAAATATGTTACATAATATCTATTATAGAGATAATTGTAAGCCAGAGATATATAAGATACTGCTTACATGAATAGACAATCCATCAGCCAATTCCACAGAACTTGAGTAAGCATAGTATTTACATCTAAATATTTTGTGCAGCTTTTTCATGTAACCTTTACAGTTGAATACAGCAAATCCTCACTGTAATCCTCAATATAATCACTCCCATCATACCTGCCATTTTATTGCCATTATATTTGCAGTTAGTATTAAAACAAATAGAAAAAGTTCACCTGAAAGAAGATAAAGTTTTACAGGAGACACCACTCTTCCCCTTACCTGAGCAGTTTTTCTCCCATTGTTCCCTACCCTGTCAGCAGACAGTCAGGGGGATAGCTATCTATATCTATCCGAGGGAGGAGTAGAGCAGGAGTTTACTTTTACTGTTCTGCTGTCTCAACTCTGCTGTGTGTTTCTGCCCAGTGACCTGGCTTAAGCACAGTAAGGAAGGTAATATAATTGCCGTGGTGCTGGAGTTTGCCCTCATAACACTCTGAGACTCTACGTCTAGACTAGAAATGACTGCATTTGACCTTTGCTCCTATGGGGTGCTGTGACTGACACAAAGTTGACTTCATCATTGTTCCTCCATGTCTTATATCCAGGATGACACGGTTGATTTTACAAGTGATGAAGACTATGGTGTTAGATGCAAAAAAAGTAATCTGAAGACCAAGAGCTGCTGTCTGTGAGACAATTTATGTGCTTATCATCCCACTCTGGAGCTCTAAGGGAGTCTTTTTTTTTTAAAACAATGAAATCAAATCAAATCAAAGCACAAAAATGGGTGAATCACAGTTTTTCAGAAACATCTGTATTGATCCCACTAGGGCACTGAAAATAATAGCAATAAAAAAAGTGAAAAAAAGTGGAGAGAGAGAGAGAGAGAGTGACTCTGACCTTGACTTCTTAAAAATTCACATTACTTCCCCGAGTCACTCTGGAGTCGGGTCAGAGAGTTTTGGCCCAGTGCCATTCATGGCTCTGATGATAAATCTCAGTCGAAGTGCTCGACAGTGTATGAATGAAATGCCACGTCGCCGCTTTGTTGTGAGGAAAGGGGGGAAAATGCTGCAGTCAACCTTGAAATGCTCTTCTCTCTGGGTTTTTGATGGGCACATTGAAAGCTCTTGGAGGAATGGGGACCAGAGAGCTTGTTATTTGTTTCTGCAGGTTCTGAAACAATACAATACCCTCAAAAGAGTGTGTTGTTTAAGAAAAAAATAAAAAAACCAAAAGGTATGAAGAGAATTTCTCTTCTCTCTATGATAGTAAATGGGCCTTTCACAGTCTTGTTTAAAATGTTGCCATCGATTTTATTATTCTTCATTGTTGAAAATTTTAGGGACATGCACAAGAAGAAATTTCATGAAATATATAACTCAAAAACCATGTATCTCATATAGTCTGTAAAAAAGATGGTATAGACCTAGGCATGCTCCTCCAAAGGGATAGCTTACAGCTGTATTGTCTACTAATAGGAACTCCCTGTTGAAAAATAGAGAGACAGTACACACACACACAAACAACCAAACAACTTCTTCTCTTTCATTCCTTCACAGAGTTAGACTATTTCTCTGTAGTGCTGAACACATAGCCTCTTACAGTGTGAAATCATATGATTGTGTGGATTTACAGATCTTGAGGATTTCACAATGCAAGTGATTATAAGACAGAATATTCATGGGCAGATCTCATTTGCATGCACCATCTGTGACTCAGAGCGCTGTTCAGGTAGAGACGTGCTTTTTTTTGGGCTCCAGCTTGGAGGAGCATCCCCCTGCACCCCCACACCCCCCACATCCACCCACGCTTCAGTAACTAATAAGCTAAGCTCTCCTTCTTGCTGTAAGCCACTGCTACGTTGTGTTATGAAACTCTCGGGAAAAACCCAAAGGTCTGAGAACCATCTCACTTGTCAGCTATGGCGACACTGAAACATTCCTCAGATAGCGTAGGCTTTGGATTACCATGTCAACAACTCCGGCTCATTCTCTAGCGACGAGGGAACACTTGACTGCTTCCTGTTTATTGGATGCACAGGACAGGAGCTCACACTGCAATCAATAAGCCATCTTCACAAGGCATCTCTATTGACTCTGTGTAATTGTTTGGTTACACTGAGACAAAAGCAACTTTCCATGATCTTAGACAAAGGAAATGCACAGCTACTGAGGCTAAGTTAAGATAGCCTACTGAAGTAACTGCAAACCCTTGACATTATGGCTAAAATATTATTCATAGTTATTCATTATTCATTATAATGCATTTATCTCTACTGTAAAAAAGAAAATCCCCCTGACACGTCTGTCAGCCACACTATTCAATCTTTACAGAAATGTTGTTTACACTGATCTGTCACATGTAACAGAGAGATTTAATTCTGGTACCAGAGTGGATAACAGCATAGCTTAGATATTTTTACTTAGTATTACACATTAAAGCTTTATAGGATCTCATTAAAGTCTCATTAGAAAGACATGTGTTCATTCTAAATGTGAGGTGACATTTTGCAACCCCAGCTTGTGTTTTGCTAAATTTATTCGTTCTGGTGCCAATGTGAGATCCAACCTATTACCACGTCACTAGACTCACAAAGTGTCTTGATTGTCACAGCACAAAAATGTAGTTACAATTTGTCAGGTTGTACTACCTCTCTTTCTCTCTCTCTTTCTTTCTCCCTCTCTCTCTCTCCTGTGAGTTGGAGGGGGCTGGTAGATGAATGTCTATATTTCTGTTCTGCAGGTTTTCCCCCTTTTTTCTTAAGTAAAAAAACCTGCAGCAAAACACATGAAAGACAATTTCTTTCTCTCATTCTTTTTTTAACAGGCAGTTTTTTCAAATTGAAAATCTCAGAGAGACAAATTACGGCCCATGCACAGTTAAAGCACAAGTCTGTCACAATCCTCAAGCTTGGTAATAAATAAATAAATAAAATAAAAAATCACTCTGCCTCATTCCACATGAGCAGTGGTGTGTTGCACTCCAGATATCTCTCCACTTGGCCCTAGTGTTCCCCCCTAGTGACCATGCGTGCCCCGAACAGAAAAACACTGCAGCGTGATTTCGTGCCTCACGTAAGCACTTGGAGTCTACAGTATACGCTAGGTCTCATAAAGGGCTCCACTGAGACTGTATAGAAAGTGCAGTTCAGTCAGTGTGTGCATCATACACTGGCACATAGACCTTACTACATCTCATGAGAACAGTGCTGTCATTTTTTCTAGCGGTTACAGACATACTTCAATAGTCTGAATCTACATCAAACCAATTACTTATTAGTATGCCCAGCCCCTTCTGAATATTTTACCAGTTATGAAGACAACAGCAAATTAGCCTTCAGTCAGTGTGATTGGCACTTGGTCAAAGAAATGTCAGTACTTGTTATTTGTAACATCTTGCCCTGGTTGCTAAATTATTCATATTTCACGATAAATGTGCCTCAAATGCAACCTGGGCTCATAAGACATTATGTTACATATAATACTTACATAAGCTTGGCCCCAGAATGCATAAGACTCACATACATTCTAACAAACTGCTGTGGACCTGTTCCAGGTTCCAGTTACCGTGGCTAGACAGCACATACACTGTTCTCCTCCAAAGGCTTTCACTGTTTGCATTTTAATGAACCTCTTGACTTGTCTGAAGCTCTTTAGCTATTTAGACTAAACGTTCAGGAACAATGTCAATTAAAGAGTATTGATCTGATGAACAGCAATCTACTAAAAGTCCAAATCTGAGTCCAAAATCATATTGGGTCCTTTCAAGCCTGCTATTATTAGCATCAATTGGCCAAGACCACAAACAATTACAACTTGTTATTCTACGTAAATCCAGACTTATCTAATGAAATCCTCTTGTAGTCCACTTCCAAACCTCCTAAAACCTGGGAAACAATATAATGCACAACCAAGAATGGGGTCTGCATTAAACTGTATGGATGTATCATGCATGTCATATATCCCTCAAAGTAAATAAACAAGTGCTTTTGAAAGCGTTGTCACAGAGAGATGTGTTTGCTGCACTTACAAAAAGATACTTTAATGCACTAATTTAACTTAAAATTTAGTTTTTTACATTTTGTTATGCCTCTGGGAAGAGAAAGTCAGTGTCTCAATCTTGACTGATGTGTGATCTGGGTTTACCCAGGCTAGGAACTTGTGCTTATAACTACACGTTCACACAGAGAGCTACTGTTGTTTGCAGTTGTAAAATCTGCTGCAAAAACTACTTTACATTGACAAATGCGACCATAGCAACTAGAGCGAGAAAAACGACTAGCGTCAAAGTTTGGAAAAAGCTTTAAAAAAAGTAAAAACGGCTCAGCTTTATGCAAATGATCTATGATGTGCTTCAGCTGTAAATGATATGGCAGTGGTCATGTCATGAGTGATTTAAACAACATGAGCGAACACAGATATTTTAGCAGCAACGTTCTAAGAGTGACTTCAATAGTAGCTATAGTAGCTTTGGTATGAACGTACAGTATGTACAGTCTGTTTGTCATGTAGCACCACCATGGCATGTTCAGGTAGTGTAGCCTATAGTCACTGATCCCAGAATAGCTGTGGCCTCTGATGTGCCACAGATCTATCAGCCGTTACCTCGGGTGGCTCTTTAATTTTACAACCTTTAATAAAAGCAGAGCTGCGTAGCTACATAATGAAGGCTGTTCTGACACAGCGTTTGCATTCATATGCTGCCTAGAATATACATCTTGTTTATGGAATAGAACAGCTAATGGCAGAGAGCTAATTAGAGGCAATTCACTGATACATGGAAAGGTCATTGAAAGGTTTTAAATTACAGTCACACAGAATGCCCCGTGAAAACACTGACGCAAGCACCACATGCATCAACACAGCACTCGGCTCGTGGGAGAAATTATGGCTATATCAGGCTTGTGTAGAAATGCATATAGGCCTATAGGTAGATATATAGCCAGATAACCTTGGGAGTTTCTTTTTAATATGTTAACATATAATTAAGCTAAATTTCTTCTGTATAGCCTACTGCATGATCTCAGCAAAGCAGTCATTCAAAGACAGAAGGATTTAAACATAGAGACTAGAGGGTAATTGGAATCTCATTGCATTGATGTAATCCTGTCTATTTGCTATAAAGAGGGAGAGTGCGTGGGAGTTGCCTAACACCTTAAAAAGTAGAGCTTGTTTGTCTGCAGTTTTCAGAGGACAAAAACATGCTCCTTTGATTAAATAATTGCAGGAGTGAACTGCCTTCAGACTGTCCTCCTTAGAAACAAATAAATCCACCCGAGGCCCAGCTAAAGCAACTTCCCATCCCCCAAGCCAATTACCATCACTTGTGAGAGAGAAACGTCAACTAGGCACATTAACTGCGTTTGTGCCTTGAAAACTAATAGGAAAACAGGTTGAGCTGTGGACACTACATAAAAAGGCTCCCTTGAAATGCACAGTAGCTTAATAGGCTGTGCAGTAAAACACTACATTACCCAGGCCACACCAGGACAACTCAAGAGTAAGCAGTCATGCTCTTCACACTGTCTTTCACATCGATCATCATACTTCACTCTACATTATACGCTGTAGTTTTGTTTTTCTTCACCAGATTTTACCAGGGCCCTTCATATTTTTGTCATTTGCCATCTCTCTTTCTTCAACTGGTAACCTCAAGTTTGTTTCTGCCTCTTTTGGGAAGCAATCTTATTTGGCAGTTCCAGCCTCCACAATCAGACCCAGCTATGCCCTCAGATGGCTAAATCCCATGGCTGCCAATCTTTTCTTCTTTATTTTTCATCTTTTTCATCCTCTTCTTTTGGCCAGGCCCATATACCACTATACTTACTGGCACCACCTTTATATCTTAACTTTCTTCACTGTGGAGTTTTTCATTCATCTCTCTTATCTCCTTTCCAATAGAATCAGAGCACATGCAGTTCCATCCTTGGCTGCCCAAATCATCTATTCCCACTGCCACTTTTCTGCACCCACTTCCTCACCCACATGGTTTGAACTTGTACTTTCTTAGGCTTCACCAATTCTACTCTGTGCCGACACACAGTGGCTCTCTTGAAGAATCTCCAGCTTTCCAACCCAAGCACTGGCCGCTAAAGCCACAGTGCTAATGCTAGCCCATGGCCGCTTGTTCCAGCGCAAGGGTGGGAGAGACCCTATGAGTCATAAGCTTCTCAGTGGTTTATCATCATTAGGGCTCCCCGTGCCTCTCCCTTCACTTCCCTCTGGCAGGAATGTCTGCTTGACCTTAGCAAATATAACAGATATATATTTGTGGGTCTCATCTAATTTCGGGTAGCACATTTTTGAGTCCTTTGAGAATAGAGAGGGCTCTTCTTACAATGTGAATGAAAGTGAAAGCACACTGAAACTTAGATTTTTTAAGTTAGTAGAGTTATTATATTTAGAACTGTAGGATGCCCAGCATCCTTTCAATTGATTATCATATGATATCATAATAGGTTTAGATGTCCTGTAGATAAGGGGCTAGTTTATAGACTAGAATTGATTAGGGCCTTCCCCAAAATGGGACCCAAATAATTATATACAACAGATATGTTTTCTTGTATGAAGTTGATCATTTTGACTTTCTTTTTATCCGCAATGCAGTTAGTTAGGTCTGCTAAAAAATGAATGTGTATTCCAGATACAACTGACTACTACTTTCTTGGGTACAACTAGAGAATAAGGCAGGTTATTATTTTAATGTATTGTAGGCACACTTGCAGAGTGATTGTTTTTGCCACTGAGGAGGAGCAAGAGCAAACGAACATGCAGAGACAGGAAATAGACACTCCATCTCCTGTAAAGGCGTACCAGAGGTGATGAAACAAACTCAGATTCTCAGAGAGCTGATGCTTCCTGCTACTTCTCCTTCCATTCAGCACTTGTCTGCTCATCTTGTATTCATTCATCATCCCCGCTGGAGAAGGATGTCCATTTTGTTGGATTAGATTTGAATGCTGCCATCCCCAAGACTTAATTTGAAGCCGGTCTTGACATTTTCACACCTTTAGTCTATTAGCAGTAATCCTGCTCCTTTTTTTCTTGCTATTAATTCATAATTCACTTCATATGGCATTCAACTGCAGCTGACATTAAAACCTTTCTTTCTCTCAGTTTCCTCTTCCCTCTTTTTCTTGCTTTATTTCTCTTGCCCTCTCTCTTCCCTTTTTTTTCTCTCTTTCTCTCCCCCCCCTTTTCGTCTGGTATTTGCTAAACTAATTTCCTGTGCTGGACCTATACAAAACCACACAAAAGCAGGGTGTAACACTGATGCCTGTGGCTGATATTTGCCGAAAATACAGAACTGTCAGGCAAGGAAACAGCTACAACATCCAACATTTCAGCACCACTACAAGGTGCGTAAGAGCTTGTCAGATAGGTCAGTGGGAAAGAAAGAAAGAAAGAAAGAAAGAAAGAAAGAGAAAAAAAGCAAGACAGATGTTGTTGTTGTGTTGACACCCTATGTTTCCCTTGCCCCTGCGTGAGTAAGTGGTAATGGTTATTTTTTTATTGTTGTTTTTTTGTGAAGGGACTGCATCTTGGGAAAGTGCCAAGATTTAACACATGAAAAATCCCTGAAAAGACTCTCTCTCTCTCTCTCAGACAACACCTGATCCTCCATCAGATAAGCTCCAGCTCCACACAGACACCGCTGCCAAGGCCCACCTCTCAAGCACATTTCCTCCCTCTGGAGTGATCCTCCACTGGGGGAGCACACTCCAGCCAAGCTGCTTTTTGGCTGATTTGGCAGAGGCCAATAAGTGTTCTTCAGCACTGGCTTCATTTTAAATTCATTTCCTATAACCAGCGGAGGCTTATTTAAAAAGTCCTCTACAGATTATGTCTTATCATTTCCCTGACCAGGAAAACAGGGGAAAGAGGAGGCTTTCTATTAATGAAGCCCTATTGAGATATTTATATTGAAGGTCATCTGAGGATGTTTGGAAAATTACTGACGGGTTCCTTCCACCCCTTTCTATGTTGTTCACGTCTGAGTCTTTTTCTTCTACAGTGACCCAGATGACCGCAGAGTCAAAGGCTGACTGCTACGAGCCGGTGATGTCGAGAATTCTTCTGCCTTTTATAAACGGCCCCTGTCAGAGGGAGTAAGTTATTTACTGTGCTTGAAATTCAAACGAGCCACTATAGAGCTAGAGAGAGAGGGAGAGGGAGAGAGAGAGAGAAAAACGGCTGCTCAGAGATAGCGGTGCCCTCGTGCATGCATCAATACAAATGATCCTAGGAGGGCTTGGCTGGGGGGCTGTCACCATCTGCTCCTCGGCCCTGGCTGATCGGAACGCTGGTGCAGAGAAAACACTTGTCCAGAGGAGGAAATTGGAAGCATCTCTGTCAGCACAGCTGGACCCCAGAGAGCATCTGTGCAACACATGCTAAAATTGTCTGTGGATGTCTTTTCTTTTTCAAGAAAGAAAAACAGTGGCTTACAGTTGATAGATGCTGTAAGTGAGTCTCTTCTATTCTTAGCAATGTCTGACACAAGTGCTTGAGTGTCTTTAACAGGAAAATAATGGAGGGACAAAATGTATGAAACAACTTCCAATTTGGTATATTTTCAGAAAAGAAAACCATGTCTTACAGTTGGAGTTGCTTCCACACAGTTTACCTGATTGTCTGTCTAAGTCTTGCTGTGGTTGGAGGCAGCTGCTTCACAGCACTCCACTCCCCAAAACTCCTGCTGAGTGGCGCGAAGCAGAGCAGAGCTGGGTGGTGTTGGATTGGCAGGCCTTGAGTGACGGGGTGTCACTTGGGCCTCTTCCTCTACTGCCCCCGGGTGCCCCTGTCCCATCCTGAGTGAGATAGGGATGGGGTGGGGGTCGGGGTGGGGGGTGTGGAGAGACAGTGGCGAATGCCACAGATGCCCCAGGGCTCAGAGCTCACTGGGGCTGGCAGGGAGAGAGGCGAGGGTGCAGCTGGGCAAAGGTCAGCTCCTGACTGGAGGCTTTATCTACCCGGCCGGTGAAGGTCACCTCCTCTCAGTGGATAGGCCGCCCACAGCCATTTTTCTCCTGTCTCTCTCTCTCTGTCTACTCTCCCCCTCGCTGCTGGAAACTGCCCTTCCCATCAGCTTTTTTTTTTTACAGTAATTGTATCAGTGGATAACAAAGGTGAAGACTACTGTAAATGATGAGAAATAAAGAAGGAATTGTGGGTAGTTAAAACTGACCTTTTCAAGGGGTTCGATAATGAGCACTGGAGACTGTCAACTTCCTGGGAAGCCTTTGAGGTCTTGTGTGTGTGTGTGTGTGTGTGTGTTCACGTCTCTTATCTATCTCTGAATGTTTTAGCAGAGCTAGTAGAGAGCAGTCAGTCACCTTATGGAGTTGAATAATTTGTTTTGTGACAGCAACCACCAGGACTCAGCTACTCTTTTAAAGCACATATTGACACTTGACTGGCATACCGTTGCCTTGGCATGCATGCTAAGCTATGCTATGCTATGCATTTTCTATAGGCTCTGGGTAATGTCTAAAAACACTTGTATGATGGAGCTTGGCTTCTTTTTCCAGGCAGCAGGGTGGAAAAAAGCATAAAAGCATTCATCCACATCTCAGTTCATCCCTGCAGTGCCCAGTTCATGCATTTCACTAATCGCACATTTCTGACTCCCGCCGTGAGTACAACTGCAGATTAAACATAAGTAGGTGCTTGGTAGAGGGAGGAGTGGAGGTAGTGGTGGGGTCCCAACTGTGCGCGCAGTGGCATTGAAAGGGAAGAGATCGCAGAGGCAGGATTTGTGGCCAGCGGATGATGGCGTTAATGAATTCCCATGGGCCCCGGATGAGAGCTGCCGCGGCAGCCGCAAAATCGAATTGAATTTCATCGATTCATACAGCACTCGCGGTTAATGTTACGTGACAGACTGCAGATTAACGACAGCGCCAGGTGTGCCAAGGCAAGGAGGTCGGGGGGGTTTGGAGGGGTTGATGGAAAGGAAGCGGGTGTACCCACTGTGTGTTACAAGCTTTCCGGGGGCACACAAAGAGAGAGCTGACAGACGACAAAGCAGTTAAGACTCTGGGATCCTCCCAGCTTTCATGGCGTCCCAGAGATCTCTTGTCGTCCACCTGCGCCTGGCTCTGCCAATGAAGTCGGCAGACAGCAGCAGCCCCTTAACTAACACTGCCTGCATCAATGACATGTCAAGTCGAGTCCTATACCTCTCCCCCCACCCCCCACACACACATACACACACACACACTCCCCACCTAATTACTGCTAGTGTCATCCAACTGCAAGGGCAGTCAGGCCCAAGTGAAGTAGAAAACAAGATGAGAAAACATGGAGGCAGAGTCAGCTCCCCTCTTCTCCCCCTCCTTAGGCATGGAACAGGTGACGCATTCAGTGATCCAAAGCAGCTATCCATTTAAAATCAACTGACAGTACAAGTGAGGCCGCTAAGCTGTAATTTTCTTTCAAGGTTCCATTATCAACCTCCAACTGGACCTCTCCTCCATCAGTTAAGTATGTCTAAATGAGCCAGTGTCACTTGGGAAGATCCATTCGCTGTCATTACCAACTGCTCAAGAGGCTAGAAGAGAGAGACATTTTATTCAGAAGAGTGACGTTTTACTGGAATTAGCAGATAGTTTGAAGCCTATTGCCATTTCTGAGAAAAGCATACATTTCACTCATCAAAGGAAAATAGGTGGCCTTGATATGTCATTCCGCTGCCTAAGATGTTTTTTTCTGCCCTCCTCTTTAATCATACATAAATATCAGTATTTTCATGTTATGATTTTCATCAGTATTTTCATGTTTCTGTTTTATGCCATTTTATGACTCAAATAGTGAGTTAGGGGCTAGATACACAGTAGGCTTGGTGTGTCTGACCATTCTGATGCACAATTACACCGTTTTTCTGTTATGTGACTAAAGGGGTGAATGATGAAAAGGAGAGGGAAAGACATCTTTACATTCAACTCCAATGTATTTTCCTCACACCTAAGGTGCTTTTAGAGGATTCTTTAAAGAGAGATGTGACCTTTTGAGCAGTCTCTCAAAAATCAATACAGTTTTAGTCAAGAACACACCTTTGCTCTGAGTGCCCTTAAGAGACTAATCAGCACTATTAACTGAAATTATTTCTTCTCAAAAACATCCATTTTAGAAGGCAATTGGCTTCTTTAGCTCACATAGCTGAGAATGGGAAAATAATGACTTATTAGACCTTAATGATGGCCACAATACTGGCTCTCCAGAGATTTACCGCTGATGACTGAGAAAAATATTAACAGTGTACAACAGCTACTCAGAGGTCAGACTTATTCAATTATGGATTTTGAACTATGCCAAAAAGTCATAATTGAAAATTAAACAAGATGACTTAAGTCAATTACTTTCAGAGGATGAGCACCCTCCTTTCTTCCCTGCAATTAACAAAGCCTTTCAGACAGGGGATGGCAGTGGGTTGTGTGAGCTAATTGCTTGTAGATCTCCGATGACTTGATTTTTGTGAGGCACAAAGTGGTCTGGACATATAAGCACCTAAAAGAACATTGGGTGCTGAGAACAGGAGTAGCCCTGGTCGATATATCAGCACTGACATATAATTACAGATAAAAAGCACAAGGCCAAACTTATTCCCAGGATGAAACAATCTCCTAAAGAATCCTGATAGCACATTTCTGTGTAATTATACAGTGCAAATGTACATCAAATATGGCGGCTCTATAGTATGCGCGATAGTAAAGCTAATGAGTTTTTTTAGATGCCATCCTTCAATGGGAGCGTCTTCATCATGAAACTACAATTGTTTCATGTCAGGCACTATGGCGAGTACCATGGCAATTAACGTCAATGTGTCAGTAGCTAAACACAGATTAATTCCACATAATTTACAGTTCTAGAATGTTTGGGATAGAATGTGCACAGAGGGTTTATCTGAGGAGAAAGTATAAGATGGAATAACTGGTGAAAAAGAACTCTTCCCTTCCTTCCTCGCTTGTGGGTAACTGAAAGTGGGTGAGCACCTGCTGTCTTAACCAGGGGGTCATACATATTCATGCATTTACAGAGTAGCCTATAAAGAGCAGCACAGGGGTGTGAAGACTATTCAAATATCAAACCACGGCATAATGTTCCAAATACCAGAGTGGCTGCTTACAAGCTAACTGTCCTCACATCACAGCACTGAGGTTTACCGTAGCACTACAGAATGAATCATAAACTTTATATTGGAATGGAGAGAGTTCCTTGGCTGTACTTAGCATACATACACACACACACACACACACACGCGACAGAGCATGCAACACAAATACCGGCCTGGTTTATTTAAATGCCAGCAGGGGTTTGATGTATAAATATGATTGATGGGATGCTGATACACTATATGAGGGAGAGATATCGAGGCGGTGTATGTGTGTTAGTATGTGTGTGTGTTGGGGGTGTGTGGGGGGAGATGGAGCTTGACAGGTGGTGCTACTGGAGGATGCATACTGCCTTGGTGGCCTTGGCAGGCTGAGCCTACTTGGTTGAGTTATTTTAATGTCAATTAGATGTCTCTGTCACCCTCCAGGACAGGTCTGAGAAGACCTGGGGAAGGAACCAGAAAAATAATGGTGATTTCAGGACCTGGGCACAACTATAACTTTGTGAGTATGACTGGATGGAGACAGTCATATGCCTACATGTGTATGGGCGACCAGTAAGAAGGCTTCCACAACACCACTCGTCTCAGAGATATTTCCCTTTTGTCATGATTAGCAACCACTCAATATTTTTTAAGTCTCACAGAGCACTGTGCAACTGAGATCAAACAGTACTAATTAGTAAGCAAGATGGTAATAATTAAGGATTCTGGTAGCATCTTCGTCTGCTTAAAAACAACCTGGCAATACTGACCTTCAGTGAATTGTGGCAAAGTAAATAGGTTTAAAAACATATTTTGATCTACATTAATAAAAGTGATTCTAAATCTGGGGATATTTTTAAAACCTAATTAACCTTAAACCCCCAGTAAATTCTTATTTGCTAATATGTAGTATGGTTCTGCATAAATTCATAGAGGATTTCTTCTTTGTTAGCAACAAAAGCTCAGGGCTAATACAAACCACTTCTATAGAAGGATAAAAATCCTTCTTATACAATGTAAAATAACAAAGAAATGAACAAACTTCTCAGGTCATGAATTCTGTAATTGTAATTTCAGCACAGTCATCACTGTTGTCATTAATGACACTCATTAATGACCATCATTAATCAAACAATAACAGCTACTGATCATCAGCTTTCTCTGTTTGTCGTTTTTTTTTTTTGGTACATGATATTTTTCAACTATTTGTTTTTTTTTCTAAAAACAATCATTACTTTGAGTTCCTAAAATAAACATTTTTCATCTTCCAATAATTTACAGAGAATCCCTTCCTCAATATCCCCAGAGGCCCCCAGTTGAACAACGTCCCTTTTTCCCCCCAGGGGTGTAAGTGGGTACCGATCCCCTGGGTCTCTGGGCTCTGGGACGAGGAGCAACACAGATGCAACAAAAGCAACAAAGGAGAAATAAAAAGGCATACTGGAACATGTCTGCTTGGAGCTGGTGTGGGTCCTTGTGCTTTGGAAGAGGGCGAGTAGACGGTTTTTTTTTTTTTTTACTTGTTCCAGAGACGGTTCGTTTTCTCAGCCGTCGTACCGTCTCGCACCTCGGGTGTGGATGAGTTGGCTTCCAGGCCCCCCTTCTTTGCTCTTCGCTGTGGGCACATACAGTCACACGGGGTGGGGCAGTGTCACCCCCGGAGCGCGGAGGAGAGCCTGGTTCCCCCAGCTTCAGCTCCAGAAGCAGCAGCAGCAACAGCAGCAGTAGCAGTATTGACTTTGTGACTAGCACTGTAAATCACTCAAGGGTTTCAAAAAAGGAATGACTTTCACATTCAAGATATGTGCACTTTTCCTCGCTGATTTTGTACAGAGCCTACTGATGAACTGAAGGTTAACGATCGCCCTAGAGGTGGCGCATGGACAAATCTATGGACGGCGATTGTGAACATCGAGAACGTGGCTCCTTCATGGGACGTGACAGAGAAGAAGAGAGACCATGTCAGGTCGTACTTACAGCTTAAATACTCTCTGCAATGAAACAAACCCAAAACATTGAAATAAGAATAGAGGAGCAAAGCATGATCAGCTAAGACTGAGCCAGTTCACAAGTCTACATTGTAAACAAAACAAAAAACAAAACAACAACAACAACAACAACAACAACAACAACAGAAAAGACGACAGACAAGGAAAAATCTGTGCAAATGTTCTTATGAAAATGCAAGCAAAAGCAGTAAGGAAAAAAAAGAAATCCCTCCCAGCTGTAACATGACCAGTGGAAAAAAAAAACAAAAACGCGCTCGCTCTCTCTCCCACACACACATACACACACACACACACACAAACACTCTTGAATCAACCCCGACAACGATAGCGTTAAGGCTGGTGCCACTACAAACATCTAGTTCAAGCGCCACAAGGTGGGATCAGTTACGCAATGTCACATTGCTGAGGCGCTCGGCCTGTTTGCACTGAACGGTGAAGATTAACTTCTACATTCTGTGGAGGGAGGAAGGAGGTTGGGGGTGGAGGTGTGTGGGGATGGGGGGCAGGGCACAGTCCAGGGGAAAAAGAGATTTAGACAGAAAGTGCAAGGGGAAAGAGAAGTGTGTGTGTGTGTGTTTGTTTGTGCATGTGTGTATGTGTGTGTGTGTGTGTCTGCATGTCTGAGGGAGGTATGCGTGTGAGAGAGTCTATCAGTTTGTGTGAGCAGTGTGTCTGTGTGTGTGAGAAAGGGGAGGGGGTGGGGTAGGTGTAGGGTTGGTGGTTCACGCCAGGCATCAATGTCACCACTGCTAATCCTGGGGGCGGCTGTGCTAGTTGTGTGTGTGTGTGTGTGTGTGTGTGTGCCAGAGAGAGTGGCACGGCGACGGTGCGGCATGGCTCGTGGGAGCTGGATCATGTTCGCCGGTGTCAGCCACTCTGGATGTACTTCTTGATGACCACGCAGCCGTGTCTGAAGAGCGGGCACGGCAGGCTCTGCTGAAGCTTCCAGGCGTTGGCGCACGGGTCAAAGGCCTCCATGTTGCTCAGCGCCGGGCCCTCGCTGCTCACGATCCCGCCCGTGGCGTAGATCTTCCCGTCAAGGATGGCGGCGCTGAACAACGCCATAACAAACAAACAAAATACACAAACAAACCAAAGAAAAACAAAAACATCCATGACGACACCACCACCAACAACAACAACAACAACAATCAAAACCATATTGTTTCTGTCCCAATCACTCCACCCACTTTGTTGACACTCCCTATCTGGGCAGCGGCTGCCAAGGGCATCGGGCCCTCATTAACCACGCAAGTGAGTGCGTGTTTAGGAGCCGTATGCAGAGACAGGGAACGAGCCGCATATCCTATTGTGCTCCAACCACGCTTCATCTGCCTCTGAGCTAATTACCTTCTCTGCTGTGAATACAAATAACTCCGGTAGACAGATGACGCCTGAAGCACAACCCAGGGGATGACAAATGATCACTTATAAAATATGTCGCTTTGGCACCGACAGCTTTATCTTAAGTCGCGATGGCTTCCCTTTCTGTCTTTCGTATCGTTATCGATGACAATGTGTTGACTCCTCACACTGCTCTGATTATGGATGGCATTACAGTTAGCTAATGGCCATGGTGCTTTTCGCATGAGCCAGGGCAAACATTTTAAAAAAGACCCGCATGCATGTTCAGTCGTAAATGCAAGAGAGGACAATCGAAATTGCGTACCATTATTTAATCAAGGTCACAATTTCTAATTTACCTAACAATGATCAAATTATGAAATTATGATGGCTGATTTGATTAGTAATTGCTTGCATGTCTTTGAATGCTGCCTTTTCACAGAGCCCCTGATTGCACAGTGTGTGGTCATAGCAAGGCTGCTGAGAACAGGCTCTGATGATCATACTAAGAACTCCAATAGTGGCATCATTAAAGAAAGACGGAAGCAGGAAAAAAAACAGACCACAATTACGAATGGATTGAAAGTACAGTGAAACATCTTCAAAGTAATCAAGGGCCAATTCTCCTTTCTCATATTAATGTGCTACTTAGTCTTCAGTAAAGGGAAATTGAGACAAAGCCCTCCCTTTGGCTCAAGCCCTCGACTAATGTGACAAACCCCATACAGTCAACTGTATAGCAAGGGCTAAAAGGAACACTAAGAATGTGGGTGGGAGTGTGGGGGCAGGAGGGTGGGTGGTTGGGTATAAGGGGAGGAAGGGGGGGTGCAATTTGCAATTCAGTTAAGTTACACAGTGTATTAAATTAGTGCTGGTTGTCCTGCTGATTCGTGCATTATGATAACGAGAATGTATAGCGGACAGGTATAAATAGCATGCTAATGACGCTAATGTGCTGATGGCCTGGGAGAGGAAGAGGAGAGCAGAGGAGGATGGTTGAGGTCGTACCTGCAGAACTGCCTGGAGTGGTTCATGTTGGGTCCGGCCTTGATGTTACCCTTCTCGGGGTCGTAAATGGTGGTGGCCCGGGCGTAGGCCCCACCGAGGATGAAGATGAATCCGTTGAGACTGACGGCCGGAGCGTATTTGTTATCTGCGTCGGAAAGGTATGAAATAAGTGTGTGAAAATCGCATCGGGGGGCAAATTGTACCATGTGTCTTCAGCCACCCAGTGCATTAAATTCACACAATACCAGACATACATTAGGTGTGATGTGTATGCTTGTGAACTGCTTAGCTACAATGAGTTACACAGCAGCGCACCGGTGTGGACAAAAGGAACATGATAAATTTCCTCAGTGCTAAAATAGTGTATTAATCATGGATAACAAGCTTGTGATGATTCATTTACTCATTACCATTGTTACAAAAGGTGTGGATGCAACCAGTGTAAAAAAGCGCAGGTCAACAGCTTGCCCCCCACATATTGATTACCTATATCGCAGCTCGCGCCCATTATGCAGCCCTGAATGCGATTTACTCCTGCTTGTATGAGTAATTAAGCAGGGGTAGGCATGCATAATGAATAAGAGTAAGGGCTGTGGAGAAGGGGGAGGTGGCAGACTGAAAAAAAAGAATGAGCGAGCCTCTCGACGTTTAGATTCCTCTCATGCGTTGAAGAGAAACTTCCGTGTAAAGTTAATTAAATTCGGGGGGCCCGAGAGCTGCGATGGAGCTCGGCGATGCGCCGAAGAGATAAGGACAGGTGATGTTGATTGAGGCGAGACAGGTGAAATTAAAACACTGTTGCACTGTCACTTCAACCCCCCCCCCACCCCTTCAAGCCTCTCCAGATCCACCACTACTCTCCCTCTCACTCATTCACACCGATCCATGTTGAGGAGGCCCGTCTTGGTGAGCCGGCCGACCGTTTTGGCTTCAGGCCCAGTGATGGTGAATGGCATAAGCCTCACTCTCTGATTTAATCTCCTTTTTACAACTTTGCCATATTGCTCTCTGCTTGACCATCCATTTTTTGGAGATTGGGAAGAAAAAGGAGCCCACACACACATCTATACAATGTGTATGTGTGTGTATGTGTGTGTGGTGTGTGTGTGTGCGTGTGCGTGTGATCTTTTTTTGGAGGAGGGGGGGTTGCGGGCCCCCAACACCACATGCTCGACTACAACCCTCCTGCTGGGTGCTGAAGTGTCAATCTGCCATTCTCAGTAGGGGAGCATGATGGTTAAAAAAGACTCTGAATGAGCGTGAGACCCAAACTTGTGCACACACACACACAATCACAAAGTTTTATAGTAGTTGGATAAAAGAAGAAAAAAAACAGAGAAAATTAGAAGTGGAAAAAGGAGCAGAAACTCAGAGGATTGTTTTCTTCTCTGTTCCCCCTGGTGTGTGCGTGAGTCGATGTGCCAGCCCGCAACACACTCTGCTGCCAGTTTATTTACATGTTAAACGCCCAACATTAGGCCGCGCTGCATGAGCACATCCTCCAGCATTTCCTGCCTGTCGAGCACAATAAAGGCACCAGCGGGGGGGCCGCGGCTGGTCGGGCAATGCGGTGGCTGGGGCTGAGAACACTCTGGTGTGTGTGTGTGTGTGAGGTGTTGGGGGGCTGCAGAGGGTGGGGAGGCTGAGATGATTCAGTGCGCACTGAACATTAAGCAGATCACTGGGCGAGGCCCTCTGGAGTGACTGTCAGCCGTGACGGCAGACTCTGGTCGCTCGGGGGGATGAGTGAGAGTGTGTGTGTGTGTCTGTGTTTGTGGGTAAAATGGCTTTTCAAGCTCATGAGACACCCGCGCTGGTTTGTCATCTGCACCTCTAATTATCTTTTCTTTTTTTTGCAGCCTCTCTTGTTTTCTCTTGAACAGCCTCTCTACCTGTCCTGTATGCAGCACAACACAGGCATTATTCGCCCTCAGTCTCCTCTGCTAGCTTGCTTAGGTGGCTTAGAGTGAGCCTAGCCCCTAACGTATGAGTGTGTGTGTGTCGTGTGCGTGTGTGTCTTTAGCTGTTTGGCTGCTAAACGATGAGCAGCATACCTGGCATCTTTTCCAGGGAGAAATGCTTAAGGTAAACACTCCTGCCAAAAACATTAGCACTTCCTTCCTGTACTGCACTAAGGGGCCAGAAAGAGAGAGAGAAATAGAGAGAGTGAGAGAGAAAGAGGGCAAGTGAGAAAGAAAGAGAGTGAAAGAGAAAAAGGGCGAGAGTGAGAGAGATAGAGAGAGAGAGAGAGAGAGAGAGGGTGAGAGTGGCGTCACAAGCTCACATAAGCAATGTGACCGAAGTAGGGCCCTGAGGCTTCTCCCTGACACAGATAATCGATGGAGAGGAGAAGAGGAACATGGCGAGGACGACCGACCGGTAATGCCTGGGATGGAGCAGGTGTTGTGTGGGCACAGGCCTGGCAGAGCCAAGCCTAAGCCCTAGGACACTTCATTATCTGTCCGCTCGAGCATACCTTTAGCACTTGACATGGCGGGGCCCTCTCTGGTTCACTCAACCCTTTTAGGATAATCAGCCAAGCGTACCTTCTCTCGGAAGTGAAAAAAAAAAATGCGCTCAGCCAAGAAAGGTTCAGGCGAAAGGACTTAACGCTGACCTTGGAATTGCAAGACTGAAAAAAAAAATCACCCCACTCATTCTTTACCCATGTATAGATCCCCTCCAATCAATTTCTTCTGCGTGTAATTTACTAAATTAGGCATCTGGTGACAGCATTCTGTCTGTGTCTGTCTGTCTTAGTCTTACAACTAATGATTACTTCGGGCGACACCAACAAGGTGTGCAGGGGCAGAGGATATAAGTGCCTGAGGCACTCTTAGCAGTGTCGATTTTTCAGTGAGTGCTGGTTTATGCAAATAACACCCTGTATATTTAAGTGTGTGCATGCTGACATAAATCTGTTTATGTGTGTATGGCTATGTGTCTTAACATGTTTATGCTTACGTGTGTTGCTTTGCAAATACTAGCCTGTATATTTAAGTCTATGTGCTGAATCTGTTTATATGCGCATGGCTATGAGTCTCATGTTTATGTTGACATGTGTTGCTGTGCAATGCGTCAATACTGGTTCTTCAGAGTCTTCGCTCTGGCATGCCGTATCTGTGTGAGAGTGTTTTTTTTTTTAACGAGCGAAACCTGACACCTGCAGCACTGACCTTTGCCAGGACCTTACGTGACCTGCCTTAGTTAGTCTAGCTATTTATGTTATAACAGTCATATAAACATCATTAATCAATTCATTAGGGGATCCAGTTCTGTGAGGCCGAGAGCACAGACTAATATTAAATTAGGATCAGGCACCATTTGGACAGACATGGTCACACATGCTATTGAATTGCTCAAGTATTAGGACCTAATGAGCTCAAACTGAACCCTTGCCGTCTCCCAGGGCTGCTACACACAAGAAATATATCACTTGATAAAATGCCTCACTCAAAGCCGGACAAAAATAATATCATACATATTTCATCAACCCCAGAAAAAAGGGAGGAACAATCTGAAGATAGTCTGAACATAAGAGGAAAAAAAATCACTAAAAGAAATTTCATGGCTTAAAAATTAGAAGAGGGGAGGGAAGGGAGGGGTGATGTGAGGGGTGGGCGAGGATGCTTTTCCCATATTATAAATTATTTTATGTATTACATGTGAATCACTAGGCATGGTGAGAAAAGTGCAAAAATATGTGTATTCCTGTATAATAAATGATTTGCTTGGCTGCATTTCACATGAAGCTCAGCATGTCCCCCGGCAGGGAAGCTGTTGCCCAGAGAAGACACCAGAGAAAGGGGCAATGCTTAAAAAAAGCTAAAGAATACAAAAAAAGAAACAACCATTTTGTGCATTTCCTGTTCCATGGCTGTTAGGGATGCAAAAAAAGGAAGAGGAAGAGGCCTAATAATATTATTTGACCATTAAGCAGGCTGGTTGTCAGGTTTGGAAATCTGCGGTTATTATTCTTTACTAATGGGGCGATGGCTGCCTCGCCAAGCTGTAATGAAACGCCTCACCTCCACCACGCCTGCTGCCAGCCCCTTCTGGGCCCTCGACTCTGTCACAGGTTGAGAGGTTGAACAGCCAAGCACACCACTACCCTACAACCTCCACGACACCCTTCCCCCAACCCCGACGTCGTTATCACTGGTCATGATGGCTTGATCGGCGCTTGCTCATTCATACTGTTAATGATGCGTTTGCAAGCAATTTATACACCTGTTGTCAGCCGGCAAATGAGAATGCTGGGGCGATGACACTTGAGAGATCGTTCCCAACAGCCGCGATAATTGGGATGCCATGAAACCCTCATAACTCCAGTGTGAAGGTGTGTGTGTGTGTGTATGTGTGTGTGCATGCGTTTGTGAGTGCGCACACCTGTGTGTGTGTGTGTGTGTGTGTCTGCGATTAAGAATCTCTGTCTAAAATGATCGTTTAATCATTGTTCTGATATAGAGGAGGATTTCATGCTCATTTTTTACCACTGCAGAGTGACAAAGAGTCAGAGACCGCTCTCACTTTTATTAGACATTAGCATCTAAAGGCCCCATATTTCACTACTGCAAATTAGAACGGGAACAGATGACAGAACAGTAAACAACTGGGGCAAAAACAACAGCAAAAAAACAACAAAACAAGCTTACCAATCATTGGGGACTCGATGAAGCTCCAGGCGTTGGTCTGGGGCATGTAGGACTGCAGCACTCCCGCCGAGCGGCCGGCCTCGTTCACGCCCCCGAACACGTAAATCTTGCCCCCGCAGACTGTGGCCGCCGCCGAGTGGACCGGCTTGGGGAGTGGCGACACCGTCTCCCACTGATTTGTGATGGTGTCGTACCTGGAGAGGGTCAGAGCCCCGGTTAACACCAGATAACACCGGGCACAATTTACAGCCCACACTGGGAGATTAGGAGGGCAGACTCAGGTTTAGATGTACCTAGCTTTAGGGGAATGATAACGTGCTTCTAACATATGCGCAAGACACCGGCTGTGCTTGCACTGTGTGAGAAATTATCTTCTAAATAGTAAATAATAGCTAATTATGATTTGCTACAATGTATGTGAGGCAAAATCCATGTGTTTATTTCTAACTGTGAAGACACTCATTACCAGGTGATCATTATAGCAGACATATCTTCAAAACACCATGAACACTGTTCCCTGAACATGATGTTCATCATTATTCATACCAGCTTTTGGTAAACAAGACGTCCCCATCTGTAACTCACAATGGGAATTTTTTTTCTTAGATAATGACATTAATGACTGTAAGAAATATAGAGAGGCAGATAGCTGCTTTTAAATAGGTGTGCAACACTTCTAAATTAATGTCTGCACAGCACCTACAGGCACTGCTCTTGTGGAAAGAAAAACAAGACACAACATTTAAACCTCTAAATGAAATCTGCTTAAACATCGGCACGTCCTCCTGCTGTTTAAAACAGCCTCAAGGGACTTAGAACAACACCTCCACCATTGTAATGGTCACCAGAATGGGTGGAAAATACGATCTTAGATGTGGATGACGTCTTGCCCTGCTAGTTACCCATCATTAAATTTTGCCCCTCGGCCTGCCCTCTTATCTGGTGCGGGAGCACCAGCACCCACGGGTCAGCGCAGATGTGATAGTGCAACGTGATAGCAGGGCAAGCTCTGATTGAGAGCTCCATAACCTAGATTCCAAACCCAGATCCAACACTCAATCCCGGAGGAAGCCCTAGAGGGAGCACTGAGATGGCCGTCGAGATTGCCTGTTAGTGGGCTGAAAATTGAGCAGGGAATGGGGTTGAATGAGGCTCACTGAATCAGTCTATGATGGGCTTTAATAGGTGCACACAAAGCGTAGTCCTATGCTAGCACTTTCCAGCCCACGGGGCAATTGGTTAAAAAGGGAAACAGACACCTATTAAATGGAAAAACTGCATGGGTAGGAATGGGAAAAACACAACCTTTGCATCTCCTTCACTGCAACAGTCTCTGGTGTTCTGAATCATATCAGAGGCGTTACCCAGAACACCATTACCCAAGCTCACACTGAAACGACGAGCTAAAATATGATGGCTAATTTATGAGCGATAGCTTTGGGCCCTCATTCCATTACAAATGCCACTGAAACTAGAACCCAAACCAGATGGCTCTGCAACTGCCGTGATTCACTTTCCCCTGGTACTCCTTCAAACATGGCCGAGCGCCGTTGCCAGCGTTACAGCACTCGACTGTGGACATTCGTCGCAAAGCAAAAAAAATAAAAAACGCCAGCTGCTCCATCAGCTATTGCCTCTATCCCCCAAGGGTACCGCAAGCTCAAAGGACTTATTTACATACAATTTGGGCATGGCGCTTCCATCCTCTCCAGTGGCTGCCCAAGAGGCAGGTCAGAACATGATCCAACACAGGAAATATTAACTAGTGACAACTGGGCTCCTCCTGGACAAATGTTGGATGAGTTGTAAAACTGACAGTTACATTAGCTACGTTTTCAGGGATCATTACTATATATCGCAACTTGTGGTTCAAGTGACATTCAACAAAATAAGAGCTTAAATGTGCCCAAAGAAAGGTACAAATGAAAATGCAAATGAAAGTATCACCATTATTTATTACTTAAATTACATACATTTCTCATAGTAAGCTGAAACACCTGACCCAGATACTGCATTTAGCGTGGAGAGTGGAAAGTTGTTTTGGCTAGAAATGCTCGAGAGTGACCCCCGTGCAACTCTGTGCTAATCCCTTAGAGTGACACCTGTCCGCTACCTGGTACACACGCCGGCTGGGCCACCCAACCCTGCCCGACGCGGAGTCGCAGACGTAGCCACAGCCTGCTCCGCAAAACAGACAGATTAAAAAGGCAGTGGCACAATCGCAGGCACATTTACGGGTCTGCATGAGGTGCCAAACAAGTAGTTAGGGAAATCGGCACGGAACAAAGAGCCAAGACAGCTGGCCCGAGGATGCCTGAGGACTTGGATCAGAGGCGTACTTGGGGGGTTGGTGGTGGGGTTGGGGGCTGGTTCCCGCTAGGATATCAGGTTGAGGATGTCTGTGGTGGGTACGCACGGGGGCCATGCTTGCCAGTCATCTCACAAATGTGCTTGCCAGTTAAACTCATGCACACTCGTGACTCCGCAGATGGCATATGTTAATCTACCGTTCCTTAACCTTCCGCTTCGAGCCAAGGAACATCATAATATCGGCTTGACCTTAAAAGCTATTTAGCGGAGTAAGCGGCGAGTTCCCCCCAGGAGGTTGTACATTATAAAATTAGCAGAAAAAAGGCCTTCCACTGAGGTTCCATCAACATCAAACGTTAATTCGAAAAATGGGACAGGCGGGCACGTTTAATAGCGTTCAACGTTGATTCGATGCGCAGCTTTCTATCCGAGCGCTCGAACAAACATCTTTATGGGCTCCAGATACATCACGGGCAAACAAACAAAATTTGCTTTCATCAACAGCAGTAAATTGAGTCCCTCTTCCCCAGCTGCACTGCTAACACAATGAGCCTGGTGCCACGGGAGAGGGTACACAGACTGGCTGTTTGCTCTGCTGTCGAACAAACAAAGCCGCCGCGAACAGACAGGGGCAACGATATCAAAGGGGGCGTGCAGGAACAGGACCACACATCAGCCAACACATAGGTGAGCCTTGTGCTCCTACACTCAAAAGGTATGGTGGCCATAGACTACAATGACACATGCTGCTGGTTGTGCTTCCATTCAACAGTTGGTGTGAGCATCCGGCTGGGTGCTTTTTTTTTTTTTGAGCAATCCCCACCCATTTCTATTCTATTCTATTCTATTCTATTTCCCGACACAGGCACAGGCAATATTTGGACACGAGCAATGGTGCACCTAATTTAATCACAGTCCGCCTGCTGCTTGCGTGACACTCGCACCATCATTCATAGGGGCTGGGGCGGCTGTGCCATCAGCTCACAGGCTCGGCACTCAAACACAGCACACACACAGGCACAAGCGAACGATGTCCCTGCCACACAGACAAACTGGGCCAAGGTTGCCACACAATAACTCTGGTAAACAAACTCCTTCTGTCCAGCCATCCCACGGCCACACATATGGAGGGGGGTGAAGGGGGGTGGGGGTGGGGGGGAGTGACGGGGCGCAGCTTTGCTTTTGAACAAGAGAAAAGAAAGGAGGGCACCTTGAAAAAGCTGTGGAGTGAGTGAGAGAGGAACAGCAAGAGAGAGAGAGAGAGAGAGAAGGGGTAAGAGAGAGATAGAGAGGGGGGGGGAGGGAGGGGTGAGCTGTCACACCAAGATAGCCTCTGCTCCTGCTCACATCTCTGGGCTAATTGGATTTGTATATTCCTCTAAAGTGGGGGGCAGTAGTAGGTGCTGCCACTGTCTTTGCTGCTGCTGCTGCTGCTGCTGGTGGTGTATTGGGGGGTGTCGGAGGGGCAGTGGGCATCGGCTGCCACAGACATGCCGCTGACACACTGCGGCTCTGGCCTCATTACCGGACTAAGGGCCTGTCCATCCGTCAGTGGGAGATAGGATTATGGCCTCACGCTGGCCCAGCTCCGGCTAAAGCCTGCACAGCAGTACACACAGATACAGTCAGCAATCAGCGACCGGTTCTATAAATACACACTCAACCTGGGCACCAGTTGTCGTAAGCGCGTGATGTTTCTTTTTTTATTTTATTTTCTCTCTCCTTTTTTTCTTCCTCTGCTTCTCTCAAGGTTAGAACATCAATTCTTTCTCAGCAATCTTTCTCTTGTTAACAGCAACAAAAAAAGGCCAGGCACCTGCCCCTGGGAATCAGTGATCAATACCTTTCCATCCTAATCCATTCTGTCTCCATTTGAAAATACATAACAAATGGTGTTCCTGACGTCAGTACTGCTCATCTCAACAGGGGAAGTGCGGAGAATCCTGTCTGCCAAGGCAGCTTGAGCACAGAAAAACTACTTAAGGAAAAAAAAAAAAAAAAAAACGCAGCCTCACCCTTCATCGTGCCCAATAACTCATCGCCACACTGCTCATACAAGTCACTAATCTCCGCAACACCACGGGCGAAAGTTAAAGTCTGCCATTAGAGGCACTTTCTTGAGCACTACGTGCAATTAAATATTAACCATCTCCACTTCATCTGCATCCAATTAGAATGGCTAATGGGCTTGATTTTATTGAGGCTAACTCACATCAATGGCAGAGCAGTCCGTCACTTGGAGAGCGAGTCAGCCCACCCTCCTTGGATTGATTTTGCAGTTATGAAAAGAACAGTAAAAAAACACTTTGCTGCTGTTAATAAAAACCACAAACATTCAATCCATTATTGATGGACAGGTACTGTAGATAGGTACGAGGGTGTGTAATATGAATGAAGTTGGGCGAAGCTGAATCAACATCACTTAAGCTGTGGCATGGTTGATGGTTTTCAAGCAAGCAGTCCCTGGACGTTCATCACTTGCTAAGAACCAAGCAGCCTTTTCATTAGAGCCATCACCAGAAGCAGTTATGCACCTCATGAGCTCGTAACATACTTTCTCCCACTTAGAGCTTCAGCAAGGATGGAGATCAACACCACACACACACACACACTCATTTAAACACACACACACACAAACTCATTTAAATCTAGCTCCACTCCTGTGGACCCACTCAAGGAGTTTGGGGAGAAATGTATGGGGCCGTGGAAGTCTGAGCATGTTCGGGAGAGGTAAATAGATCGGCGGGAGAGTGGCATTTTCATCACTGCACTGTTTTCATCTGGAGGCTTCATTGATGCGCGAGAGGCGGGCGTCCCACAGAGGGGTCTGTGCTGAGACCTGCTATTAAACACCAGCTGTGGCTAGTGCCCAGACCTGTCAGTCTGGTAAAAAGTACAGGGCCCAACAGAGATGCACAGAGAGAGGGAAAGAGAGAGAGAGAGAGAAACAGAAAGGGAGAGACTGAGACTGGGCAGGAAGACAGACAGACAGACAGATAAACAGATAGACAAAGCGAGAGAGAGAGGGGAAGGGAAAGGATAGTGGAGTAATCACAAGCTTCAGAGTCTGAAGTCTCAGCCAAAATATTCCTGTTTGGGGATGCCATTTAACGACTTTGATTCAACAACTAAACAACTGACTTGGTGTTGGCTCTGACTAAAATGTGAAAAATGTTGTGTGGGGAAGGAAGAGCTGCCAGCCAGACAGAAGTGCAGAAAACAGTCAGACAGACAGCCATACAGAGGGAAAATGAGTGGGATAGAGAGGAGGAGCGAGGGATAGAGAGGGAGAGAGAGAGAAGAGAAAGGAGAGGAGGGAAATGCAGGACAGATGAAGGCGCAGGAGGCTACTGAATTATCAGCTTCTTTAATCCCACGGCACTTTGGCCAGGGCCCAGCAGGGGCCAGCCAGCCCAGCAGGCTGCACTGAGGAACTTGCTTTAGTGGTCAGCGGGGGCCAGGCTTCCCCATGCGCTACCTGCTCTTCACAGGGCCCCCCCACTTGGTTAATGATTCATTTGCCAGGGGCTACCGAGCAGAAAGGGTCCCGGCCCGTTTCTTCTTTCTCCCTCTGTCCTCCTCGGGGCAATAGAGACGGACACTGGGAGAACCTTGGCAAGACGCGGCACAGCAGCGGGTAATGAGCTGCTCTGACAGCCATCCTTACAATAATGACTGGTGTTGCACACGCGGCTGGATGGCTCCTCTCCCCTGGACATTTATAACAGCCGCTATCGTTACTGGGACCAGTGTGCTTTGCCATGGTGACCATAAGCACAAACATAAAAGAGTTTTTTTTGCCTCTGTCAACATTTGACCATTAAAGATGTGTAACCATACCTGCTCTGCTCCAACAGTAGGGCAGCAGCTGTGGAAGGGACACTAGGCCCCGAGATGGCCACAAATGCAACCAGAGGAGGAATTTTAAAAAGACAGAAGGGAGAGAGGAACTGTCACAGAATGAGGGTTTTAGAGGTAGATAGATAGATAGATAGATAGATAGATAGATAGATAGGGAGAGAGAGAGAGAGAGAGAGATGCTTCTGCTCTGTTCCCTTCCTCTACTCAGCTTGTAAAGCTCAAAGTGCTTGGGGCTGATGGTGAGATTGAGACATACTGGGGCTCTTGGACCAAAAATCCATCATAAAAGACCAATTAAAGGGGAAAGTGCCTCGCTGAGGAAAACACTGCAGTGGGCAGCATCCGGAGAAAAATCCAGAGCATGTGCTACGCTCGCTACGAGATAAGCCTCAAGGGGTGTGGCATTTCCAAATGGCACAAAGGTTGCGAATCCTTGGAAAAAGGCTTGAAATTCATTTGCTTGCTGTGATTAGTGCAGTATTAAGTGGTAACAGGGTGGTGATTTATGACTGCTTTTGCATAAACCACCGCCAACATTTCTAGCGCACTCGTCTCTGTGGAATATGCTAGGTATACTACAGTACAGCATGTTAGCGTTTTAGCTCCCTGCTAGGCCTAAGAGTTCACCCCGGTGGCTATCTGTGTTTTAGCTAAATGCACGCCGAGCAGTTAACGCCTCTAATAATGTCCTCTGCAAGCACCGGCGCCTCCAGGATGATGGATCTGGTGTTTCTGGCACTGTTGGATGAAAGAAATGTGTGTGTGTGTGTGTGTATGTGGTTGTGGGGGAGGGTAGGCTGGACACGGGCTGCATAGCTTGATTAGAGTTACAGTTCTCTCTTGAGCGGCGGCAGATAGAGGCCTTGAGAAACAGCCTGATCGAGGACATAATTCTGACCGCGCAAGATTTCATGGTTAGGAGCATGAAACTGAAGGAGAGATGGATGGGCCTCCACAAATTAGGAGCAGGCTGGATGGGGTAAGGTGGAGGGGGAGAATGGAGGGGGTGGGGGGCGGGAGGGTGGTTTGTGGGTGATGGAGTCTGGGTAGTATGAGCCTCTGCTGGGCAGCCTTGACTGGAAAGACGGACCACAGCTCTGTAAACAACGCTCCTCGTGGCGTGCTGTCAATCACTCGCTGGCTCATGCAAATCCACAAACACTAATATATGGCCGAGGAGCTCCAGGCCTCCGTCTCTCTCTCTACCTGCCACCCACCCACTCAGCCCATCCACACACTCTGTCTCTCTGCATCTCCCTGTCCTGCCATGAGAATAATAGAAAATGCCAACTGCAAATAAAATGGAAATGCAAGAAAGAAGAATATGCTCGGAATGCAAACAGGACATCCCAATGATGATTATAAATGTCTTAAAGCTAACCAACAGCTCTGCCAACTCCCAGGATTCAGCAGCTGTGTAGGTGGGAAACTGCAGTAAACAAAACTGGAATTGGAGCACATTTAAGGCGACCTGAAAAGATATGCATTAATTGCCAAGTCTTATTAGACCTGAACTGCATTGACTCGCAGGATGTATTCACACCGCTTGACAAAACCCTATGCATTTAAAAGGCTCGGCTTGGTTCAATGCAAAGCCTCCACTCTCATCTGCCGCTGAAATACTGGCCTGCCGTGATCTCTATGGCAGAGATTTAATTACGAGATTACCTCACAGCACTGCAGGGGCCAATCTCACAGCACCACCCTCCTTGCTTCTCCTTCCAAAACACACAACGGTTCCCCACCAGATGTTTCACACAGACAACAAAAAGCATCCTTTTTCATTCTCTCTTCCCCTCTCTCATTTTAGCATGCAGTTTTTTTTAGTTACCTCTCGACGTTATCCAGGTTCCCCGTGCTGCCCAGGCCGCCGATGGTGTAGAGCTTGCCGTCGTAGACCAAGCTGTTGTGCCGGCACCGCGGGACCGTCATCCGAGACACCAGGTTCCAATTATCGAGAAGGGACATGTAGCACCACACGTCTGATAGAGGGACGCCTGACTCCATTCCACCTGGACGGAGGTGCAAAAGCCAGACGCAGATGAGTGCTGAAGTCTCCATTTACACCCTCGCCATTTTCCAATCCGATTTCGGTGCAAATTAGAACTATGCTTTTTGACAAAGAAATGTGATGGAAAATCTGTTTGGGTGGAAAAATGACAGCTATGCTGTGTTTTTTGTGTGCTTCCATGTGCTATTCCTGTTGCGCAGGTGGGGGGAAAATGGTTGAAATGGATGCTCAATTTGGGAGAATAACAGGCTGGTATTTACATGCTAATGAGTCAAATGTGCAGGTGAGCATCGTCTGAATGTAAGTATAGTTCATCTCAAATGGTGAACAAAATGACGGAGTTACTTTATGCATAACTGCTGCATTTTTTAAAATGATGATTGGTAACACCAACTACCTATGTGCAATACTTCACCGCTATTTGCTTCATGCTTTTTCATTCAAGAAATAAGAATAAAGTGCATTTACTTCCAACGAAAAAGGACATTACGGTGATATATTTGTATATTTTTTAAATATAAAAAAACCTCATACATCAATAAGTAGGATTGCAACTCTTCCAAAAAAACACCTATGGGAAATACAGCAGACACTGCACTTAGAACTGCAGTGCAAAGCTATTGTAGGCAGTGATCATACCTCCAAGGAAATACATAACCTTAATGAGAAATTACTGTAATGGTATTTTATTTTATATTTAAACTTGTGATTAGGTTTTTTATATTTAAACTTGTGATTAGGTTTCTTAACTTACTTAGAGTTATCACAGTAGACCTAAAAGCACAATGGCTATTAATGTTTTTTAATGATAGCTATTCAAAAAAATAGAATTTCTCAAACACACACATGCGCATGCACACACACACACACGCACGCATGCAAACGCACAAGCATACATATGTGCACACACACGCACACACACACCCCTACCTCCTCCTAGGTGAGGGGCTTGCTAAAAATAGGGCCGAGTCACCTGTGGGGGGGTGTGTCCATGCTGCGAGTGACACATGGAGGACCTGATTACCTGACAGGTAGATATTATCCCCTGCTGAAATGACGGAGAAGAACTCGCGGTCGTAGAAAGGCAAACTGGCTAGGGGGTACCACTTGTTGTTTTGCGGGTTGAAGCAAGTAACTGCTGTCAGGGACCGATGGCTCATGCCAATGACCTGTCGACCCCCCACCAGCACAATCACCTCTGCAACACCTGGAGAGAGACAGGGAGAGAGGCAGAGGAAAATTACAAGAGAAAAGGGTTTTCTACTTTCACTCACAATGGGACTGCAATTGCTGGAGTGAGCATTTACGGTCTTGACCGATTTCATCAAGTTGTTGGTGGCGTCGCACTGAAGAGTCTATTATTTTTGTGACTATCCAAAATTCTCTCTCTCCGTAATTTTTCGACACTTGTAGAGAAAAAAAAATATGAAATGAGTATTGTGACAGTGTCACAAAAAATGCACATTGTGCTTTATGTGTAACATGCAACATTTCCAGCTCCTCAACTCCTCCACTCACACCCCTCCCCATCACACAAGCACCTAGCTTTGATCCTTTACTCTGGAACACAGAAATAGAATGAAACTGAAGAAAAAAACCCACAAATCACATAATGGCCATGGGGACCGAGTTTAATTAAATCACAAAACATAATGAGCGAATGGCAGGCTGAGAGCCGAGAGCGGTCAGAGTCGTGGTGCACCTGACAAAGCACCTTCCTCGTCCAGACACAAACACACACCCTCACGCCGCTGGTCTTCCCAGGGACAAGCACATAATGCACAGTCACCGTGCCATAACTTTCGCACTGTAGGAGAGGAAGGAGAGCGGGTGGGGGGATAAAAATACATAAAGATATACTGTACTGTGCCGTGTATCTTTGTCTGCATCCTGAGATGACTGCAGCTCAACAAAGCCTGAGCTGCCTCAGCTAAAAAAAAAGAAACGACAAAAAAAAAACTGTGTTGATGCAGGGAGCTATAAAGCAGCGAGGTTCTCATCGAGAGCGAAATGAAAAGAGACGTGGCGCCCATGTTGGGTGCGTGCTTTGGGGCTCTGACATTTGGTGCCAGGATAGAGGCTCCCCGCACAAGATTTTTATCCTAAAACCACACGGATTAAAATTCATGACATACAATCCACTAGCACAGCCTGCCGAGGCTCTAGCGGAGAGAGGGGGCCTGCCCTCGGCTGCAACTCTAAATGAAACGTCAAACTCTCACTGCTTGTTTGGTAGGAAAAGCTACTGAAATATGTCTTCAGTACGGTTTAATACAGAGGAAATCGATTCAAATTATGTAGAAATTTATTGGCCCATTTTGGCATAGTCTCCACTGTAGAGTCAATGCCTTCTTTTCTCAAGACAAGAAGATGTGCCTCACCTCACTAAACTGGCTGTATATTAAAATGAGGAGCACACACTGCCAACAACAGGAATTTTGATGAAACAAATTGAGGAGTTAATGAGGAAAAGAGAGGGGAAACATTAAAATAATCTTTTTGGGATGAAGTCCGCGGTGCGAGGATCCAATTTGTCCAGCGCTGCCAGAACAGGACAGGACTGGACCGGACAGAGTCTGGCTCCTCAAATCCCCAGCTGATTAAACTTCCTGTGGAAGTCAGTGAGGCACGCTGGTACAGGGGCAGTAGGACACACACGGAAAAAAAAAAAAAACGGGAGCGCACAACAGCCAGCCTTCCCACTGGTCCACTAGCGAGCAGAACCGCCTTGCTATGGTCCCTCACCCCCCCCCCCTTTTCCCAGCTGGCCTGGGGACACGCTTCCATTCACAAACATCAGAGTGGACAGGTCATCCATCATCTGTCCCCTACTTGCCTCTATTGCCTCTCCAGCTGACCACCAGACTCTTTCTCTCTATTTCTCCTTCTCTTTCTCTCTCCCCCTCTATTGCCTCTCCACCTGATCACCAGACTGTCTCTCCGTCTTTCCCCCTCTCTTCCTCCCTCCCTCCCTCTCTCTCTCTCCCTTCCCTCCCTCTCAATGTCTCTCTCCATTTCTTTCTCCCTCCCTCTCTCTCTCACTCTCTTCCTCTCTGCTGTGTAATCCGTCCTGCTAGTTTTTCACAGCATGCTAATAGAGGATGACTGGGATCAGGGCTTAGGGGCCTGTGTCCTTCCTGTGGGTTCAGAGCCCCCTGCTGCGAGGCGGAGAGGCCCTGCCGATGCTGGGGTGGCTGCCCCCACCAGTGACAAACCTGAGCAGACAGGCATTAGGGACGGCCAGGCAGGGGGTCCTGCTCCGCCTGGTCACCTTGCGTGATTGGATGCCTGGATTACAAAATATTAGAGAGCGAGAGAGAGACATAGAGAGAGTTAGAGTGAAAGTTTGAGCCGAAGCCCACCCTAAAGCCCCAACACTACGGACACATGGTTCTCACAAACCGAGAGGTTACGATTTTTTCCCTCCCCCCTCCTCCTCCCCCTCTTATTTTCTCGCCTCTGTGGCCACCACCTTGCTGAGAGCATCATTACCGTGCTGTGTCGGCACTCGAATAAACAGCTGAGCCTAGCAGTAAATGTCTGTAGCGGAAGCTGGAGCAAGAGATTGCTTTTAACTGAGCAGAGGCTTGATTGGGTGGGCTTTTTACAGTCGGCACTTGATACACAGCCTTGGCGAGAGGAAGGGCACGGAGCCACCGGAGTTACGTGTTACTGAATATGCACCTTGGCTCTTCTCGAGACCAGACAATTTGGATCATCATTCATTTTGAATGGGGGTGGAGGGGTTATTTTTAACCGCCGGGACTGTCATGTACATGCACTGGCCCTTACCACCACTAATGCATGTTTGAATCTCCCAAACACAAGCTGCTCAAATTTATGCATGAGATTGTTATAAAAATAAACACGCGAGTCAAGCAGCCGCAGCAGCAGCAACGGCAAAAAAGAAGGTTCTAGAAAATAGATTAGCTAGGATAGCATGTATAGCAGCTCTGAGACGACCTATCCCCAGGGTTCATGTGTGCCGATGCTCTTTCTCTCTCTCTATCACTGTCTCTTTTTCTCTCTCTCTCTCTCTCTCCTGGTGTGTAAACACAGGTGAAATTTACCCACATATTTATGAGCTGGATAAAAGTGTGGGCCACGGTGGGGTGGAGGGAATGGAGGCATGTGATCAGTCTGGTGTCGCGCAGGTGCTCTGATGCCCACTGTTGACAGTCTGCTTGCCAGCCGGCGTGAACCGGCCCTGGCTGTCTTCCTGGGTCACTCTTTAACTTCATTAAAATGGAGGGGCCGGGGAGAGGAAAAAAAAGAAAAAAAGATGAAGGGGTCTCCCGCTGCTCTTGCCAGGTCTCTGCAGACACGTCAGGGCCGGCTGACAGGTTGAAATGTCTACAGTGTCACATGCTTGCTGCCTTTATCTAGCTCTGATACCCTTTTCTGTTTTTCTGTTGTTTTTTAATTGAAAGCAATTTAGTTTTTATTTCCCCTAACAGACTTACAGCTTACTGAACTACCACAATGAGTATGACTAGTCACACCATAAAGTAGCTCTTTAAAAATCTGCTTTATTTTAATTTGGGAAACTCATGTTTCTCGAACGCAAAAATCAACTCTTCCACTTTCCTATTGAGCTTTCTTTCAATCATGTCCTACAGTAATATCCTGAAGATGTGCCAGAGCCTGACAATGTGACAGATGCCTAACTGTCGAAATAAACCTTAAACAAACCAGACATTCTGCACTGTGGCACGGACTGGTTCATTTAACACTCAGTGTTGCAAAAAAGTCTTCTTGAAGCCATCAACAACAGAGCATTAGAGTGAGATTAAACTTCAAATCTCAGAATGACAAAAATATTAAACACCACAAAGGCTTGTGTCATGCAAATGATGATAGTTTTTCAACAGAATGTAGGTGTTCAAAGTCATAACAGCATCTTTGTCTTGATTTAGCACCGACTTGTCGTCATAGTCGAATTTGAGAAAATATCCATCATATATAATGACTAACGCATAAAATCTCAGCATGTTAGATAGCATCAATAAATAAGGAAAACAATTAAAGCCTCAACTCTATTGCTTGCTGCTGATAATAAGCTAAATATTAAGAGTCATGGTTTCACATTGCAGCTTGCTTATTCCCACCAGTGCCAGATGCTATGCATAAAATTGTTTTGGTAATTGAATGTAAAATGCAAATAGAGCAGTATAACCAGTAAACAGAGAAAACATGAATATACAAATGTGTTTGGTGGCTTTTGTGCTCCACTCAGCCACTACAGACAGGTGGAGTGCCGACCGGCTCACCTGCGGACAGTCGAGGCCTGGTGCGCGGCGTCTGCATCTCCTGGCGTGCGTGTGGCAGCATGTGGTAGCGCTTGGCCTCGTTGACCAGGTCGCGGCAGGCCTCCGAGGACTTGATGAGCTCCTCGTTGTCCACCACGTTCAGCAGGTAGCTGGGGTGGATGAAGGGCAGGCGTACCACGGCCAGCAGCTCTGACAAGTGCTGAGAAATAGAGAGAAAGAGAGAGAGAGAGAGAGAGATTTAGCTAAATCAATTACTTTAACACAATTGATTAAAAACCCATAAAAAATTAACAGCATATGGCAGTGGGATTGCAGACGCAAGGGTGAATAGCAAGCAATCCCTCAAAAAAACTAGCACAACACATGAAGGGGAGGGAAGAAAATACAACAGGGCTGGTGCTCACGCATTCACAACCACCTGAATCGACCGTAAATTGGCAGACCGCTCTCTTGTATTATATTTATTTATTTATTTTTTGCTGGGCTGCCTCCTCGCAGTGGCAGAGAATAATTTTAAAGAAAAGTGACATCCGCTTCTAACGGCCTCGCTGCCAGCACCGGCTTGCTGGTAAACCGCTCGTGATGAACTCCACTCCCAATTAAGGGGTAATCAAATCCACCATCACAGCCTGTCGACTGCTCGCGGAGCCTGCTGGATGGTAATAAGAAGGCAAAGTGGCCTGTGGCACAGGTGAGCCAAAAGAACTCTGTGTTCCCCACAAAGCAAGGGGACGTAGAAGGGGAGGGTGGAGGTGGTGGAGGCTTAGGGAATGAGGGAGGTGGTTGCCATGGTGAGCAATCCCATCACCAAAATCGCTCGTTGTTCCCGGACATCTCCATCGAGGCCTTTCGTCCACGTCGGGGGGACTTGTAAATACAAAGCGACGTGGCCAGCAGCTGGTGTGGCTTTTTCACGCCTCTTTATTCTGCTCTCCTTGGCATTGGGTTTCAAAAGAGACCTGCCAGCAATGTGAACGCACACGCTAAAGCCACACCACCCGAAAGAGAGAGAGGGAGATGAGAGAGAGAGAGAGCGCAGCTTGAAAATAACTCATGCTGGCCGCCGGCCCACTTCCTGTTTGGGCAGTGAGCGGAGGGCACCTGTGGGCAGTCAAGACGGAGGTGGGGCTTCCGCGAGACCGTTGAGGGGGGGGAGTGAAGAAAATAAACAGGTCATGCATGGAGCGATGCGCTGGCGGCATTTAATAACAGGCCCAGGTGGGAGGATGTCTTCTGCGATTTGCACCAGAATACCGAGCTAGTTTATCAATGTGGCATTTGGGGAAGGCAGGGTCAGTGAGTAACAGCAGACGCCACATGGTTCCTAAAGCCCCCTCTTCTCCGCTCTCGCAACTCCTCATGTCTTATGATATCTAACGCCAGGGAAGGGAATAATATTTATATATATATATATATATATGAAAATCTGTAGGCAGCACTTCCGGAACTGGAAATCCCAGTGGATTACGCCCATTCCCTTCTCTGCCTAGGCAATCAAGGCTTATCGACTGCATGATCTGGGAATCTGAATGCAGCTCGGCTCCCGACTTGACTGAGCATATCTGCAATAATGTCATGGCATCAGGGACTCTGCGCTATGGTACAATGAATATGCGATCAAGATAGGGGAGTGCCACACAGCTGAAATCCAGTTTTATCCTTGGCAGGGAGGAAGAAAAAAGAGGAGTCTTTTAGAAGCTTAGAAATGCTGACAACTGAACCCTATTTGGAGATGTCTTCCATCATGGTCGTCACATCCCTGTTACACCACTGCAGCTATGGAGCCACTTGCTGTTTGGCACCAGGGGGACCAAGAGCATTGCCGTTCAACAGAGACAACAGCTGCTTATACAGAATTTCTGATTTGTATTCAGTTTTACATTTACAATTGCCAGTACGAACTTCAACAGAAAAAGTAATTATGGTCACTGTGTGTGGCGGTTTAGCTGAAGGACTTCAACAGAAAGAAGAATAATCATTAATAGCATGACAAGAATGACTTATCCAATTGATTATTACTGTTAAGAGATATAATAATGAAAAATTCATCGATCATTGGATTCATCAAGCATGGTGGCTGAACATTGTGTAATCATCAACAGAGACAGAAGTATAGACAGCTGTACTCTACTGTACCATCCTACATAGAAATATTTACACTTTAGAGGTAAATATTATGCTTCAAAGATATGTAGATTTTCTGAAAACAAAAAAAAATATTGTATGCGTCCTCGCTACATACTCAAACCAAACACACTCACATGCACACAAAGATATAAACATGCACACACACACACGCACAAAAATGGGCAATACAAAATAAGCTTGTGGAGCTAATAATTTATTCATGACTTAACTTCTAATGCATGCTCTGTGGTAGAGATAATCACTGAGAGGCCAATTACTGCAGTTAGCTGCAAAACTTTAAATCAAACCATATAATGAGCAGTTCATGGGTTTTTGTTCATGGAAAACCCCTCCTGACACACTGCTCTATTGGTTGTTCTACTTTATGGCCAGATACGCTTTCCGAGCTCCAATTCCCATTTTATTAGAAATCGCTAGGAAAACTAGAGATTTGTTCCACAATATGTAAATACATTTTTATATAATTTAAGCCGGGACGATAATGTAATAAACAAGGAGATTTCTTTTTATGCGACAGCATGCAGAACAGGGAGAAAGATACATATCATCAATGCTGTGCACCAATCTATGGGAAACGCTCGCAAACTCATCCAAACACGCTAATTCTAGCAGACGCTGGTGCTGAGCTGTCTCCTAGGCTACAGCTTGATTGATGGGCAGCAAGGAGCTGCTGAAAAGGAGACAGATGACGCATGGGTGCTGTACGGAATTCTATCTATCTATCTCTCTCTTTCGCTTTCTCTCTCCATCTTTCTCTCTCTTTGATAGAAAACCAGCGTCGGCACTTCAACGGCACTCTGGTAGAAAAGGGGAGCTTAGCACGCCAACCGCTGTCGGTGCGGTATTGAACATACTGTGTTTGGGTTTTGCTTGATTCATATTAAACACAGGTGCCTGCCTGCCTGTTGAAAAATGACCTGCGGTGAGAGAGGCTTGGCTGCCAAACTTGCCGTCGCTGCTGATTGCATCTAATGGTAAACTGGGGTCTATGAGGAGGTCAGAGGCAAATAATTGTCTCTAAAGAGTGGGGAGAGGAGGGATGGAGGGCGGGCGAAATAAATCAATCAGGGGCTGGTGTGTGTGTGTGTTTGTGTGTGTGTGTGTGCGTGTGTGTAGAGATAACTGAGACTAACTGGCTAAGAGCTGGGGAGAAGCAGTAGACAGCAGCACAGATGAATGGTGGAGCGAACTACAATCCACCTTGGGTGGAAGTGGAGTCAAAAGCCGCAGTGTGGTCTTTACAAAGCAGCAAGTCAAATGTACAAACATCTGAGATATGAGAACCATTAGTGTTTGCCAGGATAAAGCATAATGGCAGGTTTACCACAATAATCCTGTCTCTCTTTCACGTATTGCCACAACTGCATTTGTTTTATGATGTAGGGCATATTGCAAACCTCTACTCTAGCCACTCTATAGTAATGGCTTTCAGGTCGAGTGAGGACCCACATTAATATCCAACACAGACCGTATGAAAAGAAAAAAAACAACAATAAACCAAAGAATTTACAATATCGTCCTTGCACAAAGAACCCCCATCCATCTTCTGTTGGATACGAGATGCACTGCAATAAGTAGAAACCCTCAAATCCAATCAATTTGATCCTATCGGATTGGATAATATCTGACACTATATATTATTCATGCCAATTAGACAGGATGTCTGATAATGTATATGAGAACTGAATAAATAAAATGCTTGGGCTTTGATCAGACGCGGCTTTTAAGGCAAGCTCTATCAATTATGTCATTATTTCATTTCATGATTTCACTTACACATATTACACACTAAATATCATCCACGACCTGCTTGTGTGAGACATGCTAACAGGAATGTCACACCACAAGCGGCTGATCAGAGAACACCCCCCAATCAATCTCTTTCTCCTCTTTTTGTCCTCCTTCATTTTTTTTTATTAATCAGAAGTTCTGCCTGTCTCTCATTCTGTGATTACAGTCCCTAGCTTTTTATTTCTTTTTTCATTTCTACATCTTATCAGATGATTACACATCATAATAAGATAACAAGCAGGCTTTGAAGTAGGCTGAGCTTCATCAGAGTAGAAACCATTTCTCGGAGTGTATTGCGCAGTTTTATATAGTGTGCTTTCTGCTATTGACGTACAGTATGGGTCTGCATAATACACACTGAAGGCGGCACACCAAAGAAGTCTCGAAGGGTAAACAAAGTCTTCTGACTTACTGTATGTATCTACCCACTCCATCAAATTGGACTGAGATGGTCTGAAACCCGGAATACAAACCAGAAGTGGAGCGAGACAGGGAGAGGGAGACTTAGAAGCGACAGAGAGTACCCGACGGAGGGAACAAAAAAAATGTAAAATAAAGAAATAAATGAAAAGAGAGGGGGAGTAGGACAGAGACAGAGAAAAAGAGAGAGAGTGTGTTCTTTCTCACAGTTCTGCATCAGTGCCACGCTGGATTTGTGATTTCATAGGCTGCAGGCCCCGTGGGACTGCAGCCGCCGAGCCGAGCTCATTTTCAGCCGAATTCAGATTGATTTCCTCTCTGCGCTTTTTTTCAATGGAGTCTGTCTTGGGCCAAATAAACATAAGGTCACTGCATCAATCTCCATTGCTTCTCTTTCATGCCATCTGAGCTTGTTTCACAGCATAGTTTCGCACTCTCCAAACAGCGTGCTCCATTGGCTCGCACCACTCCCCCCACCCCCACCCACCTTCTTCGCCACGGCGAGCATGATTGACAGGTGCGGCTGATGCTTGTGGCGGTCTCTGACATGAAGACATGTGTACGCATGTCACACTGTCCGTTTTGACAATGTGTCAAAAAAATACAGCTAGATAATTGGCAGAGCTGGATTGAAACAAATACAACGAATGCAAAAACAAATACAATACAAATAACACGGCTGAAACAGGCAACTGAAAGGCAACTTATTCCCTCCATTCTGAACTAAAAAGGGTAAAATGAAATGGATTAGTGTGATATGTGGTGGAGGGAGTGGTGGTGGTGGTGGAGGGAGAGGAACAAATGGTTTCTACAACTGTGTGACATGTTTTTGTTCTTTTCTACTCCTTCCACTGGAAATTCAACCCCACTCTCTCACAAGCTTTACCAAGGCTTTACCACCCATGGCAAGCAGGGGCCTCTGAGGCAGCCTTGGCCTCCTGGCTGCTCCGACCCCTGTGCTGCTGTATATTTCACTTGACACGAGCCTCTGCTGCCAACAAAGCGCGCTCGCCCTCTTTGACCTTCAGAAGTCACTGGCTTTTGATTCAGTGCGCTCGGAGCCTATTCTGGGAAAAGAACCAGTGGTGGATTTCGAAAGGAGATTTATTGTTGGAGTGGAGGCCCAGAAACAGAGGTGGCCCATTGCAGAGGGGCCAGAGCCTCACGTTCCGACTCAACTGGAACGGCAGCTTCAAATCTGGCCTGGGTTCTATTTACACTTTAACCTCTGCACCTGCAACGCCTAATCAGCCTCTGTGCGTTGACCTCCACAGTCCAGCAGCTTTTCAGCACCAGTAAATATAAAAAAAACAACAAACATGCCGCTGGCTTGAACCGAGGTGGGGGGGGGACAAGTGACTGCATTTGGTACGTGCTACCACTTTGAAATAACATGTGAGAAGGCATTACACAAAATGGTGCTTCAGAACTTCAGGAGTTTTTTTTTTTTTTTGGTAAAAACCCATTTTGTGTTCCTGGCACATCCACAGTAGCTTAATTTCCATAACTTTTTGGATGTACTTATACAATCAACCACAGCAGGCCTGAACAAATTGCTCGACAAAACGCTGATTTAATCTGGAATCTAGCAAATTCTGATTGCACTGATGATAAGAAAAAAAATCCAATCATATGCACATCACAAAACAAAACCAAAAAAAAAAAACCCTAATCGTTGCAAATGGATTTGCTTCTGCTACAGCCATATTTATCAAAAGCTTACTTTTGTCACCACAGGCCATGGAAAACTGCAATGCTGAAAGAATGCCTTTTCCCATATTCCCCCATCCAAGAGGGATATAAGATTGAAGTCAGAACCCTGATGTTTGAGATAAGGTGTCTACTAAAGCTGGTAGCTTTGGGAGGAAAGACCTGGTGTAAATTCCTGCTTGCCCTCAGAACTGCTTGACTGGTGTCAGATGTGTAACGGCATAGGCCCGTCTGAGCCATAGTATGGGTACACACTGGGGAGACGTGTGTGTGTGTGTGTGTGTCTGTCTCTGCGTGTTTGTGTGTGTGGAGGGAGGGGTATGTGTGTGTGCACGAAAACAGGGGGGGAAAGAATCAAAAGAAAAGCAGTGAGTATCCTCTTGTGCATTCTCCACCAGCTAACAGCCTTCCGCCAGCGGATCTGTGCGGTTGCTGAGTCACTTGAAGAGGAACGCGTTTGTTGTTGTGAGGAGAATCTGAGGAAAATCATGTGAATATTGTCCGAGGCTGGTGGCGCCTCTCGCCACGCAGATACACACACACGCCTGTTTGAGGTGTTGTCAAAAAAATGGAAGACTACAGGGAATATCACAATCTGCCACGCACTCCTTAACAGTTGGTTTGTTTGGAGTCATCGCTTCTCGCTGATGAAAAGAAATGAAACTTCAAGCCTGCCCCTTAGGGGAGGACAGGAAATTCTGTACTTCAGATCTCATTCCAATTTAAAAAACAATAAAATACAACACACTGTAAACCATAAAAAGGATATTTAAAATATGTGCATATTTATCATCCACACACCTTGCATAGGAGAATGCCTTCCTTCTTTTAAATGATCGAGCAAAGACTAAAACAGCTCTCTAGAGTGCAGTAGTTTTTTTTATTGTCATATATTCTATATGAGACAAAGTGGACCAGCTGCACTGTGTTCTGCCTTTCCTACTGCCAGTGACGCACGGAATGTTTACAAGCATGTGTGTTTCACCAGCTACAAGCAGCTCAGTCAATATGGAGTCTGCCCAGCTGGGTACTATGACCTAATCGTATGGTAAGAAAATGATAACACAATTATGTTATGTGATAACAAGGTCACTGCCTTTTATCTGTGGTTCATAGCCAACAGGGATCTGAAATTGCACTCAAATCAAACCCCATATGGGGTCCCTACCGGCTCCGACAGGCTCTGGCTAAGAAAAGAATCACATAATTAGCGACTGAATCCCAAAAGGCAATTACATAATGCAAGACAAAAAAAAAGAATTTAAAAATAAAAAATGAAAAGTGAGTAAACATGCAGAGATGTGCGTGCGTCTGCTACAGGACTGACTCAGTAACAGCTGGGCAGGCGGTGAGAGTGTAGGCATTTCCATTCTGAAACAATCTCTTGTTTGAAGCATACGGAGGTCAGAGTCCAAGTTGAATGGCTTGAGTCTCAAAGCATTTGCCGAGTGCTCGGAGTAAACGGGTAACATGTGTGCGTTTTTTCTTTCTCCCGCCTTGGAAATAGACGCCTCGCTCCTGTTTAGCCCTCCTGCCCTCCTAGGCGTCCATTGACTGTTTGACGGCAGAAATTCACTCGACTCTGATGTACAACAAATACAGACGCACTTGAACAGACAGAAATTAATAGTAGTGTCGAGAAAAGTGTCACAAATCATAAAATTCATTTTCATCAAAAGACAAGAGACAAAAGCTGACTGAAACAGGCTGAAACAGCCTGACGCGCTTACACAGAGTTACGTCCTTTGGTTAGATCCCATTTCTGTTCATCTCTTTTAATCTAGTCTATTTGTTTTTTTACAACCCCTCCATCTGTGCCTCATTTGGGCCAATGGATTCATCAGTGTGAAATGAAATGTCAGGACTGCGTGACAGGCATGAGCTAAAAAGGCCTGGGGGACACTGGAGAGACTGTCAGTGTCTGCAGAGTTTTTAATGCAGACAACCCCGTGAGGGAGGAAGAGAGGAGAGGAGGGAGAAAGGGAAAGAGGGCGAGAAGGAGGGAGGGAGAGAGAGAGTCAGAAGGAGGGAGGGAGGGCAGGAGGCCTTTACCTGTACTCTGCTTCCGGAGTCCTTCTTGATCCACTTGATGACGGTCTCATAGACCAATTCCTCAGCCTTGGTGTTGAGGCTGTCGTTGGACATGTAGCTGACCAGGTCATCTTTGGAGATGCTGAGGATCTCGTCCTGGCTGGCCACATCTGGAAAGTTCTGCAGGGCGAAGGCCTTGGCCATGTTGTGGAGCTCGGTGCACTGCATGGCCTCGGCCATAGCCAGCACTCCTAGGCAGTTACTGGCCGTCAGCTGCTTCTCTGATAGACAGAAGACAAATGGGTGCACACACACAGACATACACACACACACACACAAACACAAGCAAACAAACACACACAGATAAATGTACCCAAAAGGACAAACAGAACACATAAGGCATTAACAATCAGAGAGTGTGGGGCCTTGTGTTTGGTGGATTAAATTCATCTGGGTAGCTTGCACTGGAGCGAGGCGGGCACAATATCTCAAACAGCTGGTGTGGTGGGGGAGAGGGGCGGTGAGGTGGAGGGGGGCCGAGAACTGAGAGGGCAAATCGATTGGACACAGGAGAGGTCTGCTCGGGGGTCCCTTTGATCAGTGTAGACAGATACAGACCTTTTTCATGGCACTGAAAGGTCACCTAAATAACTTCCAAAACCAATAGCTTTGAATCGCCGCGAATCTCCAAGCCTCTTTGCCGCTCTTAAAGAAACATGTGTACACTGTAAAAATTCAGACGGAATCATGGGCTTCCATTCAACCCACTTCTAAGGCCAAGGCAGATGATCTATAAACCAAGACATCCTTGCATACTGTTGTTCCGCACCGGTGCACTAACACACGCGCACATAAAACAATATGCATACTATCGTATGTACAATTAGGGAATAAAAAAGATTATCAAGGCCATTAAACCATCATCTCGGCAACAATTTCATTTTCCAGTCCTAATGACTGGTAATTTCAGCAAAAAAGCATCATATAGGTTCCACTTCGTCTCCTCAAACTGCTGTTAAATGAGCTGTTTTGTCTGAGGGCTCTGCATAGGATTATACCAGAAAAAACACAGCGGTGCCACGACGGTAGCTCAGGCTTTGTAAATAGCCGAGGGGGCCATGCTGCAATACAATTCCCTCTGATTCTTATTAACTTTAATAAGGCATTTAAAAGGCAGCACTTATTTGGCCACAGTGCTCCACCATAGATCACTGTAAAGATCGGTTTTCTTCCACACCAAAGTGGGGGGATAGAGCATCTGAAAGCAGACCAACGTGTGCCCCTTTGCTGCTGTTTCTGCTACTGATGCTGCTATGGTGTGAAGTGCAGCTACTTTCCCAGATATTTACTGGAGATGTTAACTCTCTATGCTAATTGCCCTCGAAGTGGAGAGGATGCGAGTCGGCCTGACACCTCTCAGCTTCTTATCTTAGGCTTGCATATATTGAACTGGTCACACTGCAGCAGAGGATCCCTGAAGGAATAAATGTCATTTCATACCAAGTGAGGCGTTCATGGATTATTAAATGGCAGTTCCCAGAGGTGGGATCTGACAGGAATACTGGAAGACACCCCCACCAAACCACCCCACCCACAACCCATACCCGCCCCCCCACCCCCAACCTCGGCGGTCATACAGCGAGCTGAGGAATCTTTTTGAAGTGGTGAACGGATTTCACATCAACTTCCATTCACCGGCCCCTGCCTGATCCTCTTTCTCTCTTTGCCTCTCTTTCTCTTTCTTTCTTTCTCTCTCTCTGTGACAGAAAATGTGTGGCTCTCCACCACAAAGAAGGTGAAGTGGTTAAAACCCAGCGCTGCCAAGTGACACACATATGGTGGCACACATACGCTGACATTTGGTGCAGAATGAGCAGCCCTTTCCCGTGGCACTGGGTTATTAAGGCTTCATTAAAAGCAAGGGACCCGGCTCCTAGCATGTGACTGGGGCCATACATAAACAATTGCACTGCCTGTGGAAATGACACGACGACACCCGCCGCTGCCACCACCCCCGCCACCACCACCACCACCATCGCTCTTTGAAAGGAGCCGGCCTTACTGAAAAATATATAGCCCAGCCTGCCGCTCTACGGCGACGGCACTTTGCTGGCGTAGAAGATGGAGCCTGCGGCCATGGGAGTCTATGTCCCCTCCTCTCCCCATCCACCCCTGTTACTTTAACTGTTATGATCAGTGGGCTTTTATCATTCAGGATCATGGACACAAATCATCGGCCACAGGACCCAGATGCAGCCCAGCGATGCTCACTGGGCTCATCTACAGGTCCGGGGCTGTCAATAAAGCCGCGGCTCGAGCGCTGCCATTAATAAGTACATTAATCATGGTCTCGTGTTTACACTGGGGTATACTGTAGACATCTATTAATCAGCTCTGGTGCACCACTGATGCAGAACGCCAGCGAGAGAGAGAGAAAAAGAAAGAGAGATAGAAAGACAGAGCGAAGCACGAGGGAGAATGAGAGTGATAAGGAGGAAAGGAGAGTGAAAGAGAGAGATAAGGGGAGAAGAGGAAGAGTGAGAAATGAGGGGGAATACAGAAGACAGACAGAAAGAGAGAGAGAGTGAGAGATAGAGAGAGGAGGGGGAGATGTGTCAAACACCGCTGGGATTCTCTGACAGCGTGATCAGACTTGACAGTGACAGGACATCCCAAAAAGCTAAGACCATACTGGTGTGCTGAGGCAGGAGTCTGAGACAGTTGGGCCGAAAGCACAGATTTGTTCTGTCTAAGCTGCCAGGTGACAACACACCACAAACACATCTGAAGCCAGGGCTAAGTAAAGACCTCCATGCACCAGTGCTTTCTTACTCTCTATGTTTTTTGGTGCCACTCAACAAAATTAATTGTTTACCAAATGCTTCACAGTTGAAGATTTTGGTGTTGATTGGCGCTGTACAGTACATTAGCAAATGACCAAAAGTGTCAGCAACACACATCAGCACCTCTGTGCTGAGCGCTGAAGACAGGGCAACCATAACCATATAACTATGTAAATCAACCTTATATTGTAGTTTAGATAGTTTAGTTTAGATAAAGTTGACTAGTATTTAGGAGACACTTTTTACCCAAAGCAACACAGATCCACAATGTGGTGTTTGGAATCTGGGTCGCCCGATTGTCAGTCGAGCGTCATACCCACTGCTCCACCACGCTTTAATTATCATAACCAAAATAACCCTCCAATCTACGAAACACTCCATCTTACAGCGGGTTGCTTACCTAGGAAGGAGACGCAGACCTTGCAGAAGGTATTGAACTGGAACTTGTTGGCGGCCTCCAGCAGTGTCTTGGCGTTGGCTGAGTGGATGATGAGGGAGCCCGTGTAGACAAACTCCAGCAGCAGCTCCAGCACCTCGGCGCTGATGTTGCTCATGGTTAGCCGCAGCTTCTCGCCGCCCCGGCTCTCCCCGGACAACCTGGACACAGTGGCACAGCAACACACACACACACACACACGGTCAGACCATACACAGCTGCTGCCCCACACAGCATGCTTGCCAATTCAACTCTAAGCAATCAACACAGCTGGTGTGTGTGTGTGTGTGTGTGTGTGTATAAGGTGCAGAGTGAACATGTGTGTGAGTGTGTGTATGGATGGGGAGGCCCTGGGTGAGGTGAGGAGGAGGGCAAGAAATCATGATATGATCATTAGGACACAGCATGCTGTAAGGACCCAATCTGCTGGAGGCTGGAAGTTTACATCTAGTGTTGCCCATCTTTTTTTGTGTCCTCCACCTCACCAAAGCTAATCTATGGAAACGCTTTGGTACTGGAGAGAGAGGGATGCATCTCCCAGGCTGACTGAGCTCAAGGGGAGAGAAAGGTATGAGCTGCAGTTGTACATCACAATGCATGGCACACATTCAAATTCATCCAGCAGAGGAGCAGTCTGGAGCACGGAGCTATGTCTCGTTTGGGGAGAGAGGGAGAAAGGGAGAGGGAGAGAGGGCTGAGAGGGAGAGAGAGAGAGAGGGAGAGAGGGCAGAGAGGGAGAGAGAGAGAGGGAGAGAGAGAGAGAGGGCAGAGAGCCAGCCAGATTGTTTTGCTGCCACTGCCCAGCAGCTAGCTGAGGTAGCAGCAGCAACAGCAGCAGCAGCAGCAGCAGCAGTGCTGGTGAGTGGTGGCTCTCTATTGTGTTTGCTTTTAGAGGGGAGGGCGTGAGGGTAGAGACACTGAGAGGGGGGTGGGTGGGTGTTTTTAGAGAGGGGAGGTGGGTCATATTGGGCTACAGTGGCCCTCCCAACCCTCCATTACATGGATGGGTTTGCTCTGTGCCAAAGCCCTCTGTGATGCCTCTGCACACAGCCAGTGTGTGGCTGATAACTCTCTAATGAAAGGACGCGGTGGTAATGGGAACGCGCGGACCAGCTGAGCGATGGACTCTCTTCCCGCAAGGCACTGACAAGGAAAATAGCCGTAATGTTTCCTGCCTCCATTTCCTACACCCTCTCCATTTGCAGTGGACCCCAACAAACATCAGCGCAAGCCGATAGTTTGTCAAATGGTGGCTAATGTCAGTGGTGAGTTTGTGGGAGTCTGTACGTGTGTGTGTGTGTGTTTTGTTTTTCATTTCAAATGTTAGGCAACACTGCTGAATAGTGCCATTGTGAAGTGTAATTTTGCATAAAGGTACAGACAGATGGACAGGCGGGTGTTTTGGTGATGGACAGAATGATTAGAATGATGGTAAGGAAAGAAAGGGAGGAGGGGAGGGATGGGGGGGAGAAGAGAAGAGAGGTAATCAGCACTGCCACAGGTAGCCAGCAGCCATTCTTCTCTGGGCTGGGGGGCCGTTCCATGACTGGGACCACCTGGGTATAGTTTTACTAAACAAAAGAACCCTTCAGCTGCTGCCAAAACAAACAAACCAACAAACAAACAAACAAAAAATAACAAACAAAGCCAAAACAAAACAGAACACTTCACCATGGCCTGCATACAAACTGACGTATTAGTTGACGTGTTAGGTCTGTTTGACTAGGGGGGGAGAAGGCAAAGGCATGAAACTATGAGGTGATGGTGGAATTCTCTGGAAGGGGCTGAAAAATCAAGTGTGTTACTCCTGAAAAGAAAAACAAAAGTCCAATGTTTATTACCGTCAGTTGAAACTGGGTGTGATTGTGACAGCTGAGGTATTAACCAACAAAAGGCAAAAGAAAATCCACCATTAGAAGGGAGGGGGGTGAGAGTGAAGGAGTATGTAAGAAGGCAAAAAAAAAAAAACAGAAGAAAAAAAGACCTTTTTTAAGACCTTAAAAAAATGACCAAAAACAAAAACCCATCGGCACTTGCCTCAGACCACTAAGTTCTCTCAAACTGATTTGACAGGGACAGACACAAACTCCCCTCCTTTTCTATCTAGACACTTATGCTTTGACAACCCTTCTTTTTTTAGGGCGGCAAGCAGTCCTTTTGGATTTGATTGCAAGCCTTGTCTCAGACTAGAATAATAAAAAAAATAGGCGGTTATCGAAATGCGCCTCTCCACTCTCAGCCACTGGAACCATTATCTTGATTAGACTGGCAAAGTGAGGAAGGAAAAGAAAAGGAAAAAAAAGGCAATAGGTTTGCAAAGAATAGATTAACTCTACATTTGTTTCAGCAAATTAATCTGACAGTGCTAGAACTCCCAATCCCCTCTGTCCCAATAGCCCTCACTATATATATTTCCCAATGCATGCAGACAAGAAATATTATCTATTTATATACATGCATATGATGGCTTTGTCAGTTTCCTCTGATCATGGCAATGACTGGGGAATAGACCAAACACAAAGAGACCACAATACACTGACAATGCCTGGCCACTGGTGAATCACACTGTGCTTGTTCAGAGGACCAGACAAAGCAGACTTTCAAGAGAACACCTGTTTTCTCCCTCTTGGCTGTTCTCTGCTGCATACCTTTGCTCTTGTTTAATGGATCTTTCTTTGAATGGCCAAACAGGCACTTAGTGTGTGGGACAAGCATATGTACAGTATGTAGGCAGCTGAGAAGTGTGTGTGTGTGTGTCTTGGGATCTGTGCTGCAAAAGCAACTAGACGTGAGTAGAAAGAGTGCAAAGAAAGAAGAAAGAAGTCTGACGGAGATGGTGTGTGTGCTCTTCTTCATGCAGACTCCCCAATGATATCTCCACACACAAACATACACACACACAGACAAACACACACACACACGCATACTCACACACGCATCCTGACACAGAGACACTTGAATCATTCAATGGGACTGTCAGCAGTGTATCTTTTTGTGTGTGTGCATGTGTTTGTGCGTGTTAGTGTGTGTGTGTGTGTGTGTGTGTGTGTGTGTGTGTGTGTGTGTGTGTGTGTGTGTGTGTGTGTGTCTGTGAGTATGTGATGCATCAGTCTCTAGGCAGAGAAGGGCAGACAGTCTATGTGTTCGACAGCAAAGTCTCCTGGGAGAGACGAAATTCTGATGCAAGTGGCTTACCTCTGTGCCACCACATATAAAAAAAAACACCCCACAACATTACATGGCTTTAGAATGGGCTTTGGTAACACTGCTGTGTAAGGGCATGTTTATGTGCATGTCTCTGCTCGCGTGTGTGTGGGTGGGAGGGAAAGAAAGGGGAGAGAGAGAGCGTTAACAAGAGAGAGGGAGACTGACATGTGTCCTAGGCTCTGTATAAAGGAGAATGGAGACGCAAGAGCCTTTGGCAGATTATTAGATAGCTTTAAATGTGCGCTTCCGCATTACAATGAAAGATAGATAACAAGTTAAAAAAAAGAACTCAGAGAATTCTCTTTAAAATCCTAACCCCCCCCCCCAATAAAAGGTCTGTCAGGCATCTTCGATATTAAATTTTGATTGTAGCCGAATGAAGGTATCTTCTGGGACATCAATGATTTGTTCAGATTTGACACGCGGGACAAATGGGTCCTTTTCAAAAGCAATGACAAAAAAAATATATCAATCTTAGCAAATACATGACCTGCAATGGAACATGGGCAAATTCAGGCAATGGCTGACATTTCCACAGAAAAAAAAATGGCTGTGTATCTTTGACGGGACATGAATTGACCAGTGTTCTCTGTGCTTATGTGATAAGATAAAGTGAGATACACTCATCTTGGCTTTAAAGATTAGGGCAGCACAACACAACTTTCACAGGATTTTTTTCGTACTGGAAAGAAAAAAAAAAATCCAGAACAGAATGCTGTAAGCAGCGATGAAGGCTTAGTGTGTGTGTGTGTGTGTGTGTGTGTGTGTGTGCACGCATCTGTAAAGGGAGTAGAGAGGAAGATGTGAAGGACCACATACACTAATCTCGGATCCGAGGCCTGAGCTCCCTGCAACCGGTGAATGGCAGGGACTTGGACTTGGATGTTTTTTTTTTTGTAATAAAAAAAATGCTGGATTGCTTTTCACAACCCTGCTGGGTGCTTTTTCCCCAGCCAGGGAAATGATGGAGCATTTGTACAGTAGGGAAGAGGGGAGAGGACGGAGGGGAGAGGACTTGTCTTATTCCACCTGGCATCAGAGCAGCGGCGCAGGCATGGGCACGGGGACTTGTGATAGCATTGAGAGGTGTATCAGCACATTTCTTGCTCCAGTGACGTCCGTGTCAGAGCCGCACTCAATGTTACAGCCTCTAATGTCGTTTTCATTGCTTTCACTTCCCAGATAGCCTGCCGAGGTCCAGGCCAAATTTACAATCAGGTGGAGACAGAGTTCCAACCACCACCCCACCGCATCCTACACCATCTAAAAAAACGTTCTCTCTGCACAGGGACTGTTGGAGTGTGTGATATATTAGATGTCTGTAGACTCCATTCCTGATACATTAACAGTGGGAAAGTTCTGTGACTTGAAGAATATTTTCCCCTTATTTTATGGGATTGCGGAATGTTTAACAGGGATCAAAGGATTGTCAATAACTACTGATACCCTACTAATCCCACAGAGTACAGATGTAAACAAAAAAGTACAAAAAGCCTCAATAAATATTTGTAGAATGTCGTTGAGAAAACATGGAGGAAAGAACACACAGTAACAAAAAACAAAACACATTAGGGACAAAAGAAAAGGCACCAACTTGTACGATCAGACAGACAGTAGCTCCAATTAGGCAGCACAAGTTAGAGGTGGCTAAAATTCCCCACTGGAAAAACAAAACAGAACAAAACAAAACAAACAGAAGCAGACTGAGGGGACCGCTTTAAAGACCTCCCTCTCCACAAACACACCGATCACTGCCTCCATAAATTAATGAAAGCTCTGCCCCCCCCCCCCCAAAAAAAAAACTCTCTCTCTCTCTCTCTCTCTCTCTCTATATATATATATATATATATATATATATATATATCGGAGGCCCTTTTCACGCCCTGCGTTTGTCTGGCATTGCTTCAGGACATCGGGCAACTTCCCAGAGAGTTCAAGCGACATCCACCTGATCCACACCTCAGGGACTTGTCAGATGTGGGCAGCCTGTGATGCTCTAATTTTGGCTCTTGGGGCAGGCAGGAGGGAAGGGGAAGGGAGAGGAGAGAAGAGGAGAGAAGAGGAAGGGAGAGGAGGGGGGAGGAGAGAAGGGGAGGGAAGTGGAAGGGAGAAGAGAGAGGAGGGAAGGCTAGTACAGAGGAGAGGAGGAGAGGGGAGGAGGGAGGATAGAGGAAAAGAGGGGAGATGAGAGGAGAGGATAGTGGAGGGGAGAGGACATGAGACAAGATGAGGGGAGCAAAGAGGAGAGGAGAAGAGAAGAGAAGAGAAAAGAAGAGAAGAGAAGAGGGAAGAAAGGAGGAGAGGGGAGGCAAATAGAGGAAAGAGGAGAGGAGAAGAGAGGAGAGGAGAGGAGGGACACAATGCAAGGAGAAGGTGAAAGGAATAGGGAGAAAAAAAAACAACTGATGTGCTACTGAGGTTGGCGGGGGCACGGTGTGGCCGAATGCACAGTGTGTTGCCCCAGCCGTCAGGCGATCCGAGAAAAGCAAAGGCGTGTTGGGGAGGTGATGGGGTGTGTGTGGGTGTGGGTGGAGTGGCGAGTGGGAGGCACCAGGCGCGGGGCTAGAGGTCTGACAGCAGCACAGAGAGGGTCACACAAAGGGCAGTCATCCATCTCTACTGCGCTTGGCCAGGCTAGGCCACTGACGCTACCCTTCCACAGCTCGCCGAGACTGTAGAAAGGACATCCGCGTACATATGCTGCAACTGTATTCAGGCATAAAAAACTAGGGTGATTGTGAGTGTGTGTGTGTGTGTGTGTGTGTGCCTGTGTGCATGCGTGCATGTGTGTGTTTTTCAATTGAGATTTCATGTGTACTGCATAATGTATTTGGCATGTTACCACTCGCAAGGGAACATATGGGAGGAAGGAAATGCCCGTGAGATGAACTGATCAGAAATGCCAGATGCCTCACTAATATTTTCTACTATTTGCGTCTGACATTTAGAGTAAAAAGGAAAAAAAAGAACGAAGAAGAAAAAGAACGAACAGAAAAACAAGAAACCCAGTCATGGAACTTTTTTTTGCCCATTAAAATGTAAAATGTGCTCATTTATGTTTAAGGAGATGAAAGGGTAGGGTAAGTGTTGAGCTTTTTTCCCCAAAGAGAAACACATTCATTTGAATAACAGAGGGAATGGCTACTGGCCCTGTGGTAGGAACCTCTGTCTTCACACCTGCAAAAGAGAGGGGAAGGGAAAAAAAGCGACACAAATGCACCCTACAAAAAGAACAGATCAGATCAACAGCTGGAGTAAAAGGCAAACCTTTTAACCATGTCCTTGAAATATAAGCTGCAGGAAGCTAGAACATTTTGGTGGACTTCAAATTCTTTGCCTTCAACAATTATTTTCAGGTCTGTAAACTCTTTCGCTCGCCGCTGCTGGTTCAATTCCTTCAACATCTCTGTAGAATGAAAAAGAGAAAGAAGAAGAAGAGGAGAAACACGAAGAGAACAGAAGAGAGCAACACTCTTATTGGGGAATTCACAGTGACAGAGCAGACAACACTGAGCTCATTAAGCCTTCAAGGAGAGAGGAGGGACAGAAGGGAAGAGGAAGGAAGGAAGAGGAAGGAAGGAAGAAAACGAGAGAAGAAGGATGAAAGAAAGAAAATGAGAGGAAGAAAGAAAGAAAGAAAATGAGAGAGGAAGGAAGAAAGGTAAAAGAAACAGAATAGAATATAGCAACCATGTTCTTTGTGTAAGTGAAAAAGTATGGCAAACCTAAATGTGAATCACTGAGACCCTGTTGAGTGACACAACCATTAGGAGAGAGCTAGGTAGAAGGTAGAAGAATACAGGCCAAATAACGCTGTACATGTGAAGACATTGCTACAAACATGCTGCTGCACTTTGCAGTGATGTGGAATGTGTGGGGCTGAAATGATGAGAATACATGATGGAAGGGAATGCAAATAAACAACATTAACAGTGCGGGGCCAAATGCTATGGCTAGCTGCAGCTGACTGTCTGAGGTGCCTTGCTATGACACATGTGAAATGTATGCAAGGCTGGAACCTGTCTGGCACAAGGCATAGGGCAAACTGAAAACTGCATAACTAACATCTTTAAAACTGTATATTCCTAGGGCATCACATTGACATTAAGGCAGTAATGACATTCTTGAAATTTAGCTATCAGTTTGTATTGGTTGGGAAAATCCAATAAAGAGAAGTCCAGAATGTCATCAAGTATCCTGTCTGAACGCTAAAACATTTACGCACGGTATTGCTTTCCGAAGGCCTGAAAGTGTTGCGTGTGTGATGTGGTACAGTGAATCTGAGTCAGCAGCCGAGAGTGAGGCCTTGATGCTGCCAGTCGCAGGGTCTTTATCCTCAATGTTGTTTCATGTGGACGCCGCTCTCACCACACAGGCCCTCGTCTGAGTGTGTTTTCAGATAACCATAATGAGAGACTGTGCCAGAAGCCAATTAAACGGCCTGCTAGAATTTTAAAACAGCACGTCCTGTTCTAAAATTAAAATGAGCTCTTCTAACTGGGATGGCGCTGATGGCGGCACACCCATCAGCTACTCGTGCTCTGACATTCCCGACGGCTGTTCTGGCCTCGACCCTTCAGCGTGTCGACACGTGGACACAGATGACTGAGCCGCTGCACATCCAAACTGTCCCCAGATATAACATAAAAAGGGCCCCTTAGCTTGTGAATGGGCGTCCGCAGCAAAATGGATGGGCTGCAAATGGGCTCTTGGAGCGGAGAAGGACGGGTCTCCATCGAGATGGCCTCTTCAGGGCTGGGGTAGAGTATCTCTAATGTGACCTGAAATTGCACGGTGCCTGGACGTGTGCCAGCACTGATGAATTATAATGGCGGGACCAAGGTACGATCACCTTGGTCCTCTTGTTGGCCCATTCTACCCCCCCCCAGAACATTGCCGGAAATTACATCTACTGGGTTATCTTAAGGCATGTATTACTGAGCGGATGGCTCCTGCAGGTCATTTATATGCATTAATAGGAGTGCTGCTCACTGAAATGCTCTCCCAGATTTTTAGCATGCGGCATGGCAGCTAATTATTCTCAATTCACTTTAAGTGGGTCAGTGTTCTCTGGAGGAGGACCCAACAAGACATGGCACAGGTGGACACTTTTGCGAAGGCAGAGAGTTAGAGGGAATATTCTCAGCCTCTACAAATATGCCTAAGCTAGTTATTACAACATTCCGGAATGCTGGCAGCCTCAAATCCCGGATAATTCCAGGAAGAGAGTGAATGGGTGTTTCATCTCCCTTCTCTGGCTTTGTATTGTTGGGGTGAATTTGAGCAAACATACACAGTTCCCCAAACAGCGCCTTAAGACTGCCTTGGATCATCCTGAGAACAACCTACAGAGGCTTCTGTAGAAGAAAGCACAGGCTTATGAAGCCGGCAGATTTTTTTTTTTCCTTCTTGTTTTGGCACAAAGGAGCAGTGAATCGATAACAATGCAAGAGCAGATATGAGATGAAAAGTTCTCAATAGCAGCCTGACTGGTGCAGGCTCACAAAGGGATAAGGTCAGAATAAATGCATACAAAGTTGCTCTGCAGACAATCGGGTCTACAGACCACTGAAAGAGACCATTCATTTTGCTCTGCCTCAATTAAAACACAGATGGACTTGAAACTATAATAGATAATAGTAATCAGGCTTCAACAACGGCTTTATCCAGCGGGCTTTGTGAAGAGCCTCAAGCATTTATATCTTCCCTCCAAGGTCAACAAATAAAATGTAGCAACTCTACTTCCTTTGAAATGTAATAACAGTCGGCAGAGAAATTTGAAATGAAAGATTTAGCAAGGTCTCTGTTTTTTCCTGTCCTTATTGTTTGCTTTCATGCTTTCTGTTTTTCCTTGATAAAACAAAATGACACTAAATGCATCTTGGATATGAGCTGACCATGAGGTCAGGGTTTAATGGACAGTATTTGAAGTGAGACTTGCCAAACTAAACAAGAATCTACCATCTCAGATAGTCGGATAGGCTGTGGTGGCAGCAGTAGGGCTTGGAGCTGTATTAAGAAATCTGAGAGTTTTTATCCAGATGATCCAGGCAGAAAGATTACATAGCAGATCATTTGAGGATTACAGTGAATGTGGGTGAGGGCACCTTTAAGAAAAAGGATAAAGTCCTCGTGACAAACAGGACAATGTGTTAATGACAGCAGTGAAATTGGGCAAATTCCAGCATTCCCACTGCTGCCTGCTGTGTGACGCAGATCTCAGACGAGAGCCGTGTATAATTACTGTGATCTCTACAGACAGTCGGTCCAAATATCTAAATAATATTTCAAATGAGCTCTTTACCGATGTGTTTTGCTACTCATGGTGGCTTGGCTGCAGTTGGCTCTGAGGCTTTGGCTGCCTTCAGCTGCAATCACTGAGAAGTCTGTTGAGTAAGCAAGCCTTGTGCTAGACCTTTAAGTCTCCTAAGACGAGAGGCCCCACGGCCCCAAAGCACAACCAGCACCATGCGTCCAGGGGGCAGGGCCAAGCCTCACAGCCATGGTTGGTCTTTGGATTGCTGCTGACCTACATCCAAAATGCTCAGGAAATTGATTTTAAAAAAGTACAAATTCCTGCATTAGGCTCCTCTGGCGCTGAGTACACATTAATCTCATCATTTCAGATGGAAAACACGGATTTAGGCTTTTTGAAGCAGAAATTCAGATGTTAAATGAAGCTAGCGCTGGAACAAGGGAATAAAACATGGTGCAAATATTTCAAAAACCTACTGAGCCACTGACATCCGAAAGGCATTTGAATATGAATCGTTTCTGGGTCACAGTTCAGCAATCATATCTCTCGATTCAGCAAAAAGGAAAAGTCAATTTAATGTCTCACTCTTTTTGTAATGATGGAGAGGCAGGGGATGTGGTGGCGGTGGTGGAGGAGGAGCTGCTGTTTGCCCATGTTGAACAACAACATCTGCTGTCATCAGAAGGCAAATGTCCAGAGTGTCCTCAGGTGCTTTTAGCGTGCTAATCCACTCCAATCTCGCTGCCACCAGTCGTGCTAATCACTTCTCTGCCAGGAGAGAGCCGGTCACTCCGTGACTGACATCTCCCTTGTTCTCGAACAGAAAGGAAGGGGATGGGCGGGTTGATGAGGGAGCAGGGGGTGGTGTGTGTGTGTGGATGTGTGTGTGTACGGGGGGTGGAAAGGGAAGGGAGGATAAATTCTAAATGGCTCACTCACTGACTGCCCAGTGACGTGCGAGAGCACGGCTATTTCTGTGGGAGCGACTCGGGCTACTTGGTTATGATAATTTGCAGCAAGATGGACCTGTCAGAGGTTTCACTGCGTCGCGTTAGAAGAGGAAATCATTAATGAAATGCAGGGGAGCCTCCACGAAGGAGGCGGACGGTGAATTATCAAAATTAATGAGGTGGCTGCTTTCTCTATATTAATTACAGGGGAAATAATGATGCCGGTGTCAGAGGGCCCGCTTGCTACGTACAGGCGGAGGTGGCTCAGCAAGCTGGCCACAGGCCACTTTCATTAATATCTTAGGGGTTCACAAAGCCTTGTCCATCTTTTATCTATTTTATTAGCTGCTGTACCAGTTTAATTATATGCAAGTCTCAATTAAAATTAAAACGAGTATGAGTTATAATACAGGAGTCAGATTAAAACAAAGTAAGTCAGGAATTAAAAATCTGCATATGTCGACAGAATTTTGCAACAAAGGGGCTGGTGAGCCTGTGTTAATCAAGGTGTGCCTAAATGTTTTCCCAAGATTTTTTTTTTGGAGGGGAGGTGGGGGTGGGGTGGGGTAGGGGTCTCTGAGGATGGGTGACCTTGCCAGAGCAAACAAGCTCTGCAGGGACTTTTTTATGAATGCACTTCGTAATCTCAATTACAAGCAGTTAACTGGCGAAGAGGGCTGGTGCAGCAGTTTGCATATTCCTTCTCTCATCGAAGATTAATATTTCCGGTGATGTAACATGACATGCAATTTAAGCGAGAGGCAGTGGAACAGATTTCTTGCCTGTAGCTTGACCGAATATTTGAGGGATTTCTGCTGCCGACAACAACAAAAAAAAGAAAGTAAAGAAAAAAAAAATACTACGCAATATTCCCTGTGGTGCTTGAGGAACAAACTCATTTTTATTTGGAATATTTCAGGGGACATGATTGAATACCTGAATTCCAAAAAGCCAAGAGGCAAAACACAAAACCATAATTCTTTTTCATGTGAATTGCCATCATTGTGATACAACAGATATTTACATATGTCTGAGCATATGCTTGCTGTATGACCCCATGTGCCTAAAATAGGCATGAAAAGAGCTTTGAGGCTTTACACTTGAGGAAAATAACACTTGCAGCATGGCTGCCTGCAGGACTCCTTCATGTGTTATTACTGTTATTAATGACAACTTGGAGTCATGAGGCAAAAGAACGGAAAAGCAAAAGGAGATCCTGCAGAGCCACCCTTAAGTTCCTACTCTCTATCCTGATGTTCCACAGCCTTTTATTATTTGAAATGTTCCGCAAAGCTCTATGTTCTTAGAAATGTTTCTACTCTTGGTTATTTAGTCAGCCTGGTGTTTGTGAAAACAGGTTTGCACCTTGACACTTGCACCCATGAGACGAAGCAGCCGGGGTGTTAATTTTTTTTTTCCCTGAGAAGGTAACACAGGGTCTCTGAGACCCAGGTGGTTTGGTGGATTTGCTATGCCACACTTAGCTGTGACTGAACGAGACTCGCAGTGGCTTGTGAGAGGTGCAGACACACTGCAGTATCAGAAGCAGCTTTGGAAATTAAATAAAAATGTGCATGTGTGTGTGTGCGTGTGTTCGTTTTGAGGGAATGGAGTATACGTCTTCATGTCTGAGACACATCTGGGGACTGTCAATTTGAATATTCTTTTGTGTGGGGTTAAAATGACAGGCTCTCTGGGGTTACGCAGAGCTTTTTGTGATGCCACTCCAAATTAAAACTGCAGCGGAGATGTGCAGTTTACCACACAAATCTCATAACTGGAAATCACATTCAGAGTGCAACTCTGCATTTTATTTGGTTTCTCATAGTTATTTCCCCATATTTCAAAAGTGTCAGTGCACCTAACCTCCAAACCTCATAAAGTTATCATGAGCCTTTACTTGGGGGGGTGGTGGGTGGTGGGGAGGGTTGGGGGGTGGAAAAAACAAACAGAAAAGTGAACCAATCCACTAGGCACTTGTCCACATGGTGGAGCTGACGGATGAGTGTTTTTATTGAAGGTGAAAGTCGGGAACATAATAAATGTGTTCTAGACCATCAGCTGAGAAGGCAGAAGGGGAGAGAGAGAGAGAGAAAGAGGAGAAGAATACAGGAGAAAGAAAGAGAGAGAGAGAGAGAGACTAGGATAGAGAGAGATATTGGAAAGAGAGAAGGAGACAAGGAGAGATGAGGGGAACGAGAAGAAAAAAAAGGCAAGAAAGTGAAGAGAAGAAGAGGGAGTGGGAGTGAAAAGAATTAGGCAGACAGAGAGAATGAGAACTTGCTGGAAACTATTCGAGAGAAAATATTATTGCTTCACCTCTGTATGTGTGTGTGTGTGTTTTCAGAGGCGAAGAAGTTAAGAAAGACAATGTGTTTTTTCAAAGCCCCAGGAGAGTTAGCAAAGTAGTATCACCAACTGTTACATTTCTCTCTCTGTTTTCATTCAAAACATTATTTTCAACGTGACTTACCTTTGGGATGCCAGGGGTCGGTGAACTCATACTTTCCCATCCCCACAGTCCTGAGCATCTGCAGGCCGTTAGTTGCCTCGCCCACGGCTGCGGCGGCAGCAGATGCCACAGCTGGTGCGTGGTGCTGCAGCGCCGCCTGGCCATTGGTCAGTGGAGGGGCAGCAGCGGCGGGCATGGCGGGCATGGCGGACGTTGGTGGGGGCACCATGGGGTTGGGCATGTGGCCGTTACCCACCACGGTGTGGACGGGGTGGGCCACCTGGCAGACGCCCGTCATGGGCGACATGGTGATGGGCGGCAGGGCAGCCACGCCCAGTGGCTGGTTCTGCATGTTGAGCACCATGTTGGCCAGGGGCTGCGCTGGCTGCTGGGGCAGCTGGTAGTGGGCGCTCATGAGCGGGTGAGGTGGTGGCACGGGGTTGGGCAGTGTCGGGGTCACTCCGATGATAGGCGCCTGCACCGTCAGGCCCTGGCTGTAGGCCGGAGCCTGGGGCATCCCATAGGAGTGGGCTAGGAGGCTGGGCTGGCTCACTGTGACAACGGGGGGCCAGAGGGACCCTGCGGGGGAGAGGATGGAAGGCAGAGGTGGGCAGAGGGGTTACTGTCACTCACCACAACATCCACCCAGCATCACCGACTGTGACTAAATCATATCATTCTGCGCTGTAGTAGGCTAGCCCATACATTATGCATTTCCCTTTGTATTTGCATTTCCTCAACATAATTCTCCATTTCCACTCTATCATGTCACATGATCTCCAGAGCTGTGCACTTCTCCCCATGGGAGAGGTGCAGGCTTGTGATCTAAAAATAACTGCGGACTGTGGACGTATTGCCTGAGACGTGGTTGACCCTAAAGGTCTTCATTGAAATCAGCTGCGGCTCACAGATGCAGTGAACCAGCAATGTTAGTCCAGCATTTTGTCTGAGTTCATTTGCAAATGCTAGTGAGTAGTGACTGCTCTGTGTGTGTCTGTGTCCCTGTTAGCATGTGCGTCTCTGCATTTGTCTGTGTGTATATTTCTCTCTGCATGTATGTCTGTGTGCGTCTGTGTGTGTCTGTGTCTTTGTGTACATGTGTCTCTTTGCATTTGTTTACATGTATATTTCTCTCTGCATGTATGTGTGGGTGTGTTGTATGTGTGTGGTTTGTGTGTCTCAGTGTGTGTGCATGTGCATGTTTGCATTTGTCTGCATGTGTATTTCTATCTACATGTGTGTCTGTGTGTATGCGCATATGTGTGCGTGCTAATGCTTTTGTGTGTGTGTGTGTGTGTGTGTGTTTGTGCTTTTGTGTGTGTGTGTTTGTGCTTTTGTGTGTGTGTGTGTGTGTGTGTGTGTGTGTCTGTGTGCTGGGGAGGTCTGTGGGAATGTCAGGAGCTAAGGAATCATTACTGATGAGTGCCTCATAATGGGAGTTTGGCTGCATCATGGAAGGAAAGCTAATTACTCATATCAACAAGCAGCCATATTGTCCTCTTGCGCTCGCTTTTCTTATGGCCAGTAATGCTTACCTCTGCGCTTCATAAAATAGCAGAAAGCCTTTCTTTTTCAATGTCAAACAATTAATGACAATGCATGAGGAATGAAATTGCATACATTGACAAAAAGTGGTCCAGGCTGTCTAGTTGGCAGTAAACTGCAGATGTGGCTGCTGCCACCATTGCAAACACATTGCACTTAATGTCATCATCATATGCTGATGTCTGACCACGAGAGAACATTCACACACTTGGGGGAAAGGTGCATTCAAAAAGCTTCAAATATGGCTGCATTACAAATCTACACTTAACCAAATACAGCACAAGATCTCACATGTTCTAATGTTTCTAACAATCAGGATATTTTCACATCAGACATCCTGAATCTCCAGACATCAATCATGCAGACATCCTGAATTACCCTGTATGTGTGAGAGAGTGGTTGTGTGTTTGTCTGTATGCAGGCATGTGTGTGTGTGTGTGTGAAGTACCTGTAAGGTCTTTGTCCCGCATCTGTTTGGCTGGGGGCTCGTCTGTCTCCCATGGTGTGGACTGGTTGATGGGCGTCTGCCCCCACCGCACCCCGGAAGCCAGGACCTGCCCTTGAGCCTGGCTCTCTGCCGTGGACAGCACGGGCACCTGGCGAAACATGAGACGACGATGAGGCCAGGGTAAACATCACACAGCAGTGGCTTTAATTACAAGCCACGTTGCCAGCGACGCTCATGGCCAGCCAGACACACTGGTACATCGTTTAGCTTTGTTAATATTCTATTCCGCTCTGTCTTTTAATTACGCCGCCTGTTCCAGATTAGAGCCATCAATAATGCACGCAAACCCAAGGTCGGCACTCAGTGCTCTGACTTGGCCAAAGAAAGCTTGAACTATATAGAGAGCATTTTACTAATTAATTCTTATCTGCCTCACATTGACTGTAAATCAAGGGGGAACAGTAATCTCGAAAAAGTCCAGGACGAAAAAAAAGTAATTTCCAAATGACTTGAGGGAAGTTGGTAGAAGAGAGTCGAAAAAAAAGAAGTTGACCTTATTGCTGGAGAAATCACAATGGACTGCTCGACAATATGGCACGAGTGAAAATTGCATTGGGAGAGCAAAGCTTGGTTCTAGAACACTGATAATGAAGCTGCAGTAGCGTGTGCAGTTTGTGTCCTTGGCTACTTCCTTCATATCAAGGCATAAAATCCCAGAGTATTTTTCCCCTCTTTCACTGGCAGCAACATTTTCATCTTGAACGGCCGTCCTACTCTTTATCTAAATTGTCTAGTAAAGTGCATTGCCGCTATCTGCATCCACCAAACAAAGAAAATCTCTCCTCTAGTTCTGGGAGTTGGGTGATAGAGGCAGACAGATGCAGAAATGGTGAAATGTCCACTCAGTAGCCTGATCCTTAGAGGCCTGGCTGAAGACTCCATTATGTTGTTTTCTAGTCAAAAGTGCCTGTATGCAGCCTTTGGCATCTCACAGAAATGGCTACCAAGGGGGTATTTTAAACAGCTTCTGATGGATGCGGGAAAAGCAATGTCCGACGAGGTTGAACCGACGGGCTGTTCGACATGTACCTAAAACCCCAGTGACTTATCACTGAAACGAAAGTAAAGGAGAGGGTGTCTGGGAGAACAATAGCTAAGCACCAGCGGAGCCGATAGAGGGAAATAGCTTTAGGAGCAAAAGAAAAAAAGAGTCTGGGAATGTTTTTCAAGAGAAGCCACTGGAAGAGTGCTTTGACAGGAGAAATCCACTGCAGCAACAGCCACCTCTGGAGACGCCCTTCACGTTATCTCGCTCCGGAGGGATGCTTTGTCACCAGCAAGAGAGATGGCACCTCTGAGAGAGAGTGTGCTGCCTCTGTTTGCTTGGCAAAACCACCAAAACCTCCCAACGTTCCAAGGCCAGCTGTTAAATGAGCACTATACAGGTAGGTAGAGTGAACTAAACTGTCCAACAGATCCTCGCCTCTCTTCACGCCCAGTGCTCATTTGCAAGCCGTACAGAGGTGGTTGACACAGCTTGGCATGCAAAAAAAAAAAAAACCCAATGGAGTACAGACTGGTTAAGGAAAGAACACACTGGCTTGGGCTTCCCTGGGAATTGTAGGCATAGTGCATGAAAGTAGCATCTGAGGTAAATACTGGTTTGGATTCTGTGATCGCTGACAAGGAAAAATTATCTTTTAAAAAATATATATTAGCAAGAAATGCTAATATAAACCCACTGAGGCAGTCACTGAAAAACAACTCGCTGCATGACAAGACTTAATTAAAAATGTGTGTGAATAGATATGAACTCATTTAAATGTGGTGAATGCTCTAACACTTCTTAATCATACAGCATTGTAGCTGCAACTTAAGGCTAGTGTGTGTGAAAGCATACGCCCTACAAAACCTGCAAGAAAGGAGGACGGTTGAAATATGAACCAACAGATAAAAGCTGAGTCATCTTGAGATCTTTTGTGTTCACAGACAAAAATAAACTGCAATAATACCCCGACAAGTTGTTTAATTGCAATAATTACAGCTCCTGTGTTAACACTGCCCCAGGACAGTGGAGTCATATTGTCACAAAAGATTAAACAAAATAAAATAACAAAAGCGTATGAAAATCTGGCAAAGTGGCACATCTAATAATCCCCTGCCTGTGGCAAACGCTCCCGAAAAAGAGCGATGGGTCATTACTGTAAAAGTGAAGCACGGAGATTAATGTTCTCACAAGCACGACTCGATGAAGAGTGTGATGCAAGATTTGATGAGATATTTTCATAGCATAATGTTTACACATTTCCAACTGAGTGTGTCCAGACTGTGGGCCGCACATTCAGAGGCAATTAGTGATTAAACCCTCAAGGTACAAAAAAAAAAAATAAGAGTGCATAAACTGGTAAACAACACGCAAAAACTTTGCTTTGCTTTGCATGATGTCTGAGACACTTGATTTCCAGCTTAGGTTTAATGTACGTTTGCATTCCAATCTACAAAAAAAAACTTGCGGAGGATGTTTTTCTGGCAAACTTCCCATGAACCTTTTCACTGATGATAAAGTAGCTTTTCAAAGTTAAATGCTCTCAAAAATTATTTACCAAAAAATGACATCCAATAGTACAGCAGTCACAGTTACAGAACAGTGATTTTCAAAGCTCACAAAAACTGCAATATTAGTAAGGCAAGAGTCTAAGAATGACTCCACTCCTTTGGAGCAGCATTTACCGACAAATCACAACAACAGTTTAAAGCTAATTGCTGTTTTAAAGCGAGGGAGTGTGCAAGCAAGTTTGTTTTGATGGATCTTGCTGTGTGAGATACTATTGTTGTCGGCTGCTAACACTCACACGGCGTCAACAGGAAGAGGGCTGGTCACTGCTGATGGGAGAGAAAAGAGACTCGGCTAGAGTAACGAGGCGAGTGGATGAATATTCAGCACCGCAGACGGCTGGACTGGGGCCTCACTTGCTCCCTCTCACTCGCTCTCAGCCTCCATCACCTTTGCATCCTAATGACGGGGGACAGGAGGGGCACTCAGCGAACGCCGTCCAACGTGAGAGTGTGTGTATGTGTGTATGTGTGTGTGTGTGTGTGTGTGTGTGTGTAAGGGGGGGGTCAACTACGGTCAATGCCGCAGATTAAGCAGACAGCCGCTGTGCTCTCCTCCGCCTCGCATATGCTGCTTCCAACTGTCCCAGATCTGTTTCTCTCCACCCACTCCACTCCCCACCCCTCACCCACCTCCCTTTGGCTTGTTTTGGATTTATATCTTCCTTTCCGATCTCTTCCTGATTCACTCCTGCAGTGCCGTTCACGCTTTCGTTTCCCTCTTTGTCTTCCTAGTGCCCAGACACCCACCCATACGTCTCATCCGAATGACACACGTGTACGTTGTGAACAGACGAAGCCTCGCAGAACGGCCTCTTATCACAAAAACAAATTGTGTGCTAGAAAATGAGTTGACCTCAGCAAAATGTCCTTCCCTTGCAGTCTCACGCCATCCTGTCTCTTTCCCGTCTTTCTCTCTGAGCGGTGCTCAGGAAGCTCATCCGGTGCCAAACTAGACCAGACTAAACTGTTGCTCTGCCAAGAGAGACACCAGTGTCATTTACCTGACTGAAACCGTGCCAGGCAGAAATGTATTCTGGTTAATGTATTATGGCAGAGCATTTGGTATGTAAATGCCACTATTTGTGCAGAGAAATATTCACAAGCTCTGGTGGAGGTGTTTAAAATTCTGCCACGCGTCCTCGTCTCGTCTACGCTGTCAAATGAAGCATGGCAGGCAGCAGCTGATCAGCACATGTTTCTCCATCTTTAATGGAGCGTCTCTGAAGGTGATGGACAAAAAAGCCGTCTGATATTCAATGTCAATACCACTCGCAAGACTAGCACCGGGGGGAATATGCCTGGCAGGTGGCAGGAGGCCTGACAAAAAGGAGGAGGAAAGAGACAAAATGAAAAAGAGAGAAACAGAGAGAGACAGAAAGAAAGAGAGAGAGAGACAGAGAGAGAAAGAAAGAGAGAGCAAGAGAGAGAGTCTGAGTGGAGTCTGTGTCCTTTTTTTTTGTTAATGAAGACCAAAGGCTTGACATCTTGGCTGGCTGCTGGGACCAGGGTTTGGATTCCAGATGCTGTCCCTGCGGAGTGAACTGTGAAATGAGGACGGCGCGCAGACAGGATGGCTGATCTTCGGGCGTGGTTAACCCCTTGATGACTTCATCTGCCACTGTAGCTGAAGCTGACGTGAGGGACGAGGATGATGGCAGCAGCAGCGGTGCTTGACAAACACAGCCAATGCACTGAGGCCCAGAGCTGGGAGGAATGGAAAGCAGAGAACAGAGTTCTCCCTGGCTTAGGAGGCAGAAGAAAGACAAGCACTGGTCTCTAATGACCGACCGCCATGTGGTGGCCCTTGATGGAAGACACAGAACATTTGGGCCCGAGTTCATGCCGTAGCCAGTGCATCTTGCTGTTTTTCAAACCCTTTCATTTATTCCCAGTTGTCATTTGGGGGTCCAACTCGGATCCACTGCAATTTTGATTTACATGCAGAAACATGTGTGTATTATTTTTTTCCCCACCATTCTTTTCTCTTCAACAAAGTGTCCATAACCAAGTATTTGCAAGTCAAATGTGTACATCAGAACACTTCTGAAATGATTACATAAGCCCGCTGACTGGTTGGCGGGGTTTTGGAGGAGTGCGTTTCTGCAGCTGCCTTTCAATATGTTTCCCCAGGCTAAAAGAAGTCATCTTTCACACCAGAGAGAGTAGGTGGTTGCATTACTGCTGCTGACCTGCTGTGAGCCCGGAACAGGCATTGGAGAAACAGCAAGGGAAAGAAGGGAAGAAAGAAAAAGAGAGAGGATAAAAAAAATGGACAGAATGGACAGAACCCCCTGCTGGCTGGCTGACTGACCCGCTCACTTTGCCCACAGCCCAAAGCCGATTGTTAAATACGTGTCCGTCACAAGCTTTGGCGTCTTGACTGCACATTTTCTGCACAGGCTAACTGTCTCAATGAAAACGGCATGAGTGAAAATGTATTTATAAGAGTAATGGAATATGCATTTGCTGTTGGGAGTGGCACCAATGTGACCATTTCCAAAGGTGTGATGATGACGTGTATTTGTATACACCTCTGTCACTACACCCTGAGTTACTGCATCCTGCGATGCTTCTGTCCTTGAGAGCTGTCTGCTTCATCAGTTATTTCATTCATCAGAAGATGATTCAAATGTCCAGTGCTTGTCTTTCTCACATTAAGTGTTGTTACTGTGTCCTTGTGAATGCCTTATGAGTAGCAATCTGGATTAGAAAACTGTGGAGCACCTTTTTTTTAACTGATGTTTGCCTGGCCCATTACATTGTATGCACAAGGGAATCTGTTAAGCTGAATACCTTCAGCAATGGAATGTGCTCATTCCTCATGATAACTCAAAGCCCTCCAAGCTAATAAAGCAGGCTGCTAGATTTGAGCCAAAAATCTTTCGCTTTAATCCATCTTACTTCAGGAAAGGTAACAATTCCTTCCAACCAGAACAGAAAAAAGGCAAGTCCATGGTGTGTTGTCGTGCACACAACACACACACAGACAAACACACACACAGCCAGTTTTCTTCACAGCCCCCGCCCCCCCCCCCACCACCCCCACACACACACGCCTTTCCCACCTCTTTCCACAGACCACCTCACCCCCACCTCTCGCTGCCTTCAGACAGGCCTGGGCCTCTGGTGAGCGACTGAAAAGAAAATGTTGATCCATCATCTTTCCAGAGAAGCTCCTTTTGTTGAGAGGTCTCAGGGCCTCATGGTGGTTTCCTGGCCTCCCACAAAACCACGGCAGCAGAGCCTTCCGTTTTCATTACTGTACTGTGGCGGGCTTACCGACAGAGAGATGGAGAGAGCGAAGTGGAGGAGACATGGAGGGAGGGAGGGCATGAGAGGAGAGGAGAGGAGAAAAGAAAAGAAAAAAAAGAGAGAGGATGCAGTACACCCCACCCCCCACCCCCGTCAGCGACAGTATCTCTCCTCTTATGTGTGGTCAGGTTTTCCCACAGAAAGCTCATGCCCTCTGTTTGGTCCTCCTTTTTGGTTCATTTACTGACTTTCTTTCAGTCTGAATCGGAGGCCATATGTTGTCTCTGCACAGGCTCAGAGTTGCCCTCACTTTTTCAAATCCTCGCCAAGCTTTACGAGCCACCAAAACCAGGCAATGCCCACAGTTTGCTGCTTCTTTCAGTTTCTGCCACATTACATGATTTCCCACAACAAAAGGAACCATGAAAATATGCATTCCACTGCATATTTCCCTGACCAAAAAAAGAGAAGAAGAAGCTTCATCTACATCTGCAACCGTCTTCTGTTTTTGCCATGCAAAGTGCTCAGCAAATGGCGTGTAACGATCAAATATTCAAAACACGACTTTGGGTTGGTTTTATTTTTTGTCTTTTGGCTGACTCTCAGCGCTTGTTTTGCCTGGCGCAACTCGAGTAAATTGCGAGGAGGGAAGCACTTTGCTGATGGACGGCAGCACTCGGCCACGCTGCCAAGCCAGGAGGAGTGGCAGGAGACAGGACTCTTGTGCTGCCGATACTTGATGAGCTCTCTCTCAGCCAGGTCCAAAGACCCTGGCAACAAGCAGTAGGCATGCTGAAGGAGCACATATTACAGGGTGCAAGGGGAACGAGAGTGTGTGTGTGTGTGTGTGTGCGTGCGTGTGTGTGTGTGACAGACTATGTGCATGAGTGTGTTTTCCAAGTGCAAGCGATCTGGGTGCCATGTCCTTAATGGTCCTTAAGTTGTTAGCAGTGCACATCAAATGAAAGAGTAGTCAGGACAGAGTGATGAGGTATTGCTTTCAAAACATGTTGGAAATGTATTAAAATGTGATTATATGATTTTTACCTAGAAAAGACATACACTATTACGGTGCTGTGGAAGATGCATTTTATGGGCATATGATTGCTGTGATGGCTTCACATTAAATTCCTCCAAGACACATAAAAAACAACTTAGGATATGAGCTGCTCCACTTGATGACAGCATTCTTCAAAGGTGACTCTAAAAACTTCCCCCTCTGCCTTGAAATTCACATATTCTGAGGCCAAGTGAGTAATTTCTCAACATTATGGTTCAACGAGGGACAAAAAGCCCTGATATGACTGTTACACTTGTGGGCATGTTGGGCAGCCACACAGCAACTAGGACCATACATCACTTTCATAGCTCATCACACAGCAACGGCTCCAAATTTGAATTCCCATCTACGGAACGCATCCTCAAGCACCTCCGCCAACCCTTCCAAAGCCATTCAAGATGCCAGATTTTCACAGTGTTCGATGAACAACAATAAAAAACAACACAAGCTCTGTGTACTAATGATGCGAAGCTGTTTTTGGTCCCTCCATAGTAATAGTGAATGCATTCATTCCCCCTGCTGCCCAATAACCTTGTGGCATCAGGCATTATTGAAACATTTCCTGCCATTTCAAGGTGCTGATTGAAAAATGAGATTCTTTGTAGAGTACGTACACCGAAGGCAAAGACATGGGCAAATGTCATATGCAAATCAATGACTCATTCGGAGCTCTCACCGCAGTCATTAAAATGAGTTCAAAAATATTAGTGCTGGCTGCACAATATCCCACTGATCCTATTCAAAAGCTAATGTCAATACAGCATGCAGGGAAATCGTCTCAGGTGGTCCAACTTGATATTACAATGCAGTGTGTGTGTGTGTGTGTGTGTGTGTGTGGTGTGCTGGGGGAGGAAGTAATGCCCACCATACACACACATACAAAAACAAAGAATCATCTCGGGCTGTCCAACAAAATATTACAATGCAGTGTGTGTTTGTGTGTGTGTGTGCGTGTGTGTGTGTGGTGTGCTGGGGGAGGAAGTAATGCCCACCACACAGAGAGAGAGAGAGACACACAAAAACAAAGAATCGAAGAAGAGAGAAATTCGAAATAAAATAAATAGCAATCCGTTTGTCCTTAAGCTGTTTATAATTTAGCATATATATTAATTAGATTATTTGGCAGGGAAATACCTCAGTGGAGTTACTTGTGTTGACTGTGAGCCACACGCAGCCTTCAAAACATTCCCCTCCCATTATGCGGCCCATCATAGGACTGGCGGGAGCCGAAGTGGAATGCAGAATGACATCATACAGGCTGAACAGTGGGATAGCGCTCAGTGTGATGACACAAAAAGTCAGACAGGAGGGCAGCATCTCGGCATCCATTGGCCACATGCGTCACTTCACATTCCTCCTAACTCGCAAGGTATGACACCACGACTCAGCCATCATCAGTTTGAGTTCATCAAACTGGCCAACAGATATGCCACTATACTATATGATGGGAAAGTCCTGTGGCTGCGGTCAAAATCTTGAGCACACAATTAAACTGAATTGACCAGCTCTGTGCCTTAGGGTAGCAGTTTCACTTTATATTTTGCACCTTACATATTGTACCTACACCTTACTGCAGCTTTAAATATTGATCATTTCATATTACACATTTCACTTAGCCTATATGTTTACCTGTATGTTTTATGTCTATCTATTATTGATGTCTGTATTATTCATTGTATTTGTTGATGTGTGTGTGTGTGTGTGTGTGTGTGTGTGTGTGTGTGTGTGTGTGTGTGTTTTAGTTAAATTGCACATTTGGTGTCTGGTGAAACGCAGTTTCAATCCTCTTTGTAATGCTTGTTACATAGTGAACAGACAATAAAGTACACTTTGACTTGAGTTTCACTTTCATTGCTGAAGCTACAATATAACTCATCATCAGAATGCAAGACAAAGCCGTCATGCTTTGATTTCCACCCAAAAGCTCTTTTTATGCTTTCAGGTAATCCTACTCAAACCACTGTTCTTTTATTTCAATTGAGTCAAAAACTATTAATACCTTATAGAGGAGTAGATCAGATCATATGTGATGTTGTGAGATGTTTGTTGTGAGAGAGCTCTGGATCTTTCTTGCTGGCGTTTCTCCAGGCAACGGCTAAAAACCCTCTCCCCCTGTAGCATTGTAGTGTGGAGGAGATGCTTTTTAGACCCAAATCAATAATAAGCCTTGACTATTCTTTATCAGGAGATTGCTTGTAGTGATGGGGGAGGAGAGATCAGGCCCACCGACCGATCAACAAGGACGCTGCAGGGCTTTTTATGCTCGTCGGCGCAGGAGCTGACCCGCGGCGGCTCTACAGAAAACTGAACCGTGTCGGCCCTCATCGGAAGGAAAGAGCACTGCATGTAGCGCTGCATATATAAAACACCTAATGGGTTTCTCTCGTCGGCCATCACAAAAACAAGAGGTGGCTACGGCCAAATGATTATTCAATGCTACGCTTTTTGAAGGTCAATAATCTCCACTAAATAAATGCAATGCAAAATGCAAAAGGCCATGGCTGATTTGGCCATAACACAGAAAGTCAGCGCCCGGAGAAGACGCTGCTGGATCCCCAGGCAGACTTGCAGTGAACACACGTAGAGAAAAACAAGCAGACAAGCAGGCAAGGAAAGGATGTTGTTGGTTACAATAATAGTTACAAGCTGCAGAGAGCTGCAGAGAGGCCCATCCCAAACACGCACACATGATTCACGACAACAAAAAGAGAGATTTACAGATCGCAGCAATGGCCAGTGACCATCCTCTAGCTATTTCACACAGGGGTAGGCCATGTAGAATATGAGATATGTATGTGTGTGTGTGTGAGTGAATAAAACTGAGACATGCTGTTTACAAGCCACGTAGGAGGATACAGTCAGGAGGTAGAGAGCTGTGAGACTCCATCTTTTTCTCTCTATCTTTTTTTATTTCTCACTATCTCTCTCACTCCCTCTCTCACTTTCTCTCTATGTCTTTTCCTCTCTCTCTCTGATATTACCTTTGAGCTGGAGGTGGTGGGGGCTGGGATGAGGCGCTTGCAGACCATCTCGCTGCTGGAGGTGGTGGTCGCCACGGTGACTGGCGTGGGCAGCAGAGACGGGATGACGGGCAGTGGGAGGAGCCCCGGCCGGTTGTTGCCGCCACTGGGCACAGAGACTCCGCCTCCTGCGCAGCCGTTGGCTAGGCCGCTGGCGCCACCACTGTTGTTGTTGCTGTTGCTGCTTGCGGCAGAGGCCGAGCCGACCAGCGGGGCGCAGCGCTCACGCCGCTCCCATGCCCCGCGGAAGTCCCTCTCGAAGCGCTGGTTGTGCCGCGACATCGTCCTCACGCGCAGACAAAGAGAGAGACAGGGCTGGGGGGTCTGCTTCTCAGGAGGAACCAGGCTTCAGCTGATACAAAGACACAAGATACAGAGAATAAGCAGAAAGTAAACATAAAAATCCTGAGGGCGTCATCTTACAAAGACGCTACATTACACTCATGCACACACACATATCCATACACTTTCTAAAGAAATATTTAGCCTACAGTAGCAAAAAATGGCTTCAAAGGTAGAGGGGATGGACCACTATCTGGTTGAAATGAATGGCCGCTCTGTAAATACAGTTCGGAGAACATTTGAAGCCTTTGATGGAAGTACAAAAGACTACCAAGGTCACATGTTTTCATCTCTGTCCCACACCACTGATGTCGAGTCTGTTGTTGATAAGCCTCTGTCACTGTACGCCAAACAAGTCATGAAAGGTTGAAATAAAATAACACACATACTGTTACACATAGGTCACCTCTCAGACAGAGAAAGAGAGAGAGAGAGAGAGAAAGAGAGAGAGAGACAAACAGTTATAAAAGTAATGCATCAGCAACTGGAAAATCCCTAACCATATGAGAAAACTCAGACTGCTACTGTACCCTCGAATGTGTACACAATATACATACACCTATGTATGAATCATAGTAATTATACTAAATATGCTGAATATGCAAAGTTAATATGCTAATATGGCTGGAGGAGAATGGCGGAAAAAGCCACGAACCCAAGCCGAGACAGGAATGATAACAACAATTAAGAGCTCTTCTTCAGGGGTCATCTAAGATTAGCTCTTAACAGGAAGGGGAGCACACTTAACAATGCCCCTGGAGATGGATGCAATGCTACTGTGACTAGCGCAGCTCAGTGACTGTGCAAAGTGCAAGAAAACTCCCTTCTGTGATTAGAGTCTATTAGAGCAATAGCTGGTGCTTCTGGAATGAGACAAAGCTTCTTTTTTACCATTATGAGCAATATGTGGAGTCAGGTTTTTTTAGATGGGTATGACAAACTAAGAACTGATTATGCAATCTGTCCCTCTCCAGCGGGGTATCGGAGAGATTTTTTTTTTCTAAATAGAAGAGCATTTGGCAGAAACCTCGCTGTCAGCTGAAGAAGGACATAATTGTGATTTTTGTGGCGGCACAGATGAGAGATAAAACAATGGGTTGGTAATCACCAAGTCACACTAGAGTAGAAGCCATGTGATCCATTAGAGACATGAAGTAGCTTGCTGAGGGGAAATGAACACACATGCTTGCTCAGGCACACACTAGAGACACACACTAGAGACACACACACACACACACACACACATCCATTAGTCAGTTCTTCCTTTCTCACATCTGAAGTGGTAAAATAGAAAGGAGTGTATTTTTAGATCCACTTCAGACCGAAAACTGAGAAAAAAAAAACACACACAAAACAAAGCCTGCCTGCCTTTCACAGGTATCTCCTCTACTATCTGATGTTTGGCTTCAGATTCAAATTTCATTAAAATCAAAACACATATAGGATCATTTCAAGGTTACGGTGAGAGGATAAGGTAAGGCATTGCTTATTTAAGACACCCAGGAGATCTCTGTTATTGAACCTAATTCACATGGTATGGAGAGGGAAAATAATTGCTGTGAATGAGTGGACCCAGCCAGGCCCAATTATAAATAACTTTGAGACGTCGTTTACAAGCGCAGCCTACATATACACATATACACACACACACACACACACACACACACACACATACGCACGGGCACACACACACATACGCACGGGCACACACACACACACACACACACACACACACACACACACACACACACACACACACACACACACACAGTGTGTGACGGGGCGCAGGGGAAGCAATGAAATTAAAGACACAGTAAGGGTGCAGTCGAGTGGGTATGGAGTTCGGTGCTGCAGGACTACATGGCAAATCAACTTCACTGGGATCCCCTATGCAAGTGAGTTGCAAGGCTCTCGTGCATTGAGCTTTCTTCCTTTCTCTTTGCTTTTTTTGTTCGTTCATATTTCTTCTCTTTTGTGATTTTTTTTAGATTCCTTTTCTGTTTTTTTTTTTACAATCCTGTAGTGTTTTATCCAGCTATCCAAATTACCCGATAGCATAGGCTCTCCGCCTGGACGAGCACGGCCTCTGATGCATGGAGAACAGACTGGTGCACAGCAGAGGTGGCATCCCATTTGCACTCAAGGGCCCTCTAATAAGGCACAGTTTGTACACTGGAAATAAAGCAATACAACAGTGTGTGTGTGTGTGTGTGTGTGTGTGTGTGTGTGTGTGTGTGTGTGTGTGTGTGTGTGTGTGCGTGTGTGTCTGTGCCAGGAGGCACTGGTAGAATAGGTGGCTGTTGTTCTGAATGTGTAATAGGCATATGAATAATTAGAAGGCTACCAAAAACCGACTGTAATCTTAGCTGGTTTGAGCATGCTACATCTAGTTTGCAGTCAAACACAGTAGAACAATGTAGTTCTTTGTTTTTGCACTATTAATGGGCTCAGTTGGGAAAGTCCACACTTTCGTCCAGCTCTGCTTGCCTTCTCGCTTGCTTGCTGAGTATTATGTATGAGGTTCTAGAGGAGGGTTGACCTGTGACCGCACAACACTCCCAACACTCTGTACAAAGAAAATGTGCAGAACACAGTAACTGCTCATAAGGCTTTAACTGAAAACTAGGACCACACACACACACGCTTTATTTTATGTTGGTGGCAGAAAAGCAAAAAGCAATAAAGTGAGGGCTGATGCCTGTGCAGTGTGATTTCTGCTGGTCAGATTAGGCTACACACAACCAATTCGTATGATTGTAAGAAACCACTAAATAATTTATGAATGTTCTTGGAAAAACAAGGAAATGTGCTTGAACAACAGTTTTCTCCCATTTCTAATAAAAAACCATGTTCACAAAAGCCAACATATCTTACAGCCTGAATAAGGTACAGCAAAAAAAAAAATGGAGGGAGAATTGGAAAGATAAAGTAATCTGCCCTCCCATACTTTTCACTTACTCCCAGAGAAATGGTGATGATGTCGAATTCTTTTCTCCACAGTGCACAAAGCACGCTCGGCCAAACTCCCAATTTATTATCGGGATTCAACATCCCCCTGACGCTCCTCACAAGCCAATTTATCCATTCAGCTGGCCTGCAGCATGCCGGGCTTGGGGGAAACGCACAGAGGGAGGCGTTGTGGCTCTCCTGCAAAGATTACTCTAAACTCAGGGGAGGCAGTAGGAGAGTGGCCTGGCTCCCGCTGGAGGGACTCCTCACATCATCAGCGCGTCCGGCTGATGGCCAAGATGAAGAGGCTGAACTGCTCCTCATCCTTGCATCTGATGACCGACACCTCATCAAGAGCCACAGGTGGGGGTGGGTGGGATGGGATTAGGGTGGCGGAAGTGTGGGTTGGTGGGAGGGAGGGAGTGTGCGCTGATGCTGATGGAAACAGACCAAAATGCCGGCTGAATTCCCGTTCCTCTTCATTACATTCAATACCATAAAAAAGCCTTACCATAGAACACACTATAGACTTTCATGAGACAGCATTAAATTGCCTTACCGATGCCTCTGGATAAACTGCGAGTGTAACAAATGTCGTAAAGACCAGAATTCACAAGTGGTGCACAGAGAATGCCAGCAGAGAATGAAACAGCTCAACTATGAGGACATATCCAGCCAAAAAGGACGAGGTGTGGAGTGGATGAATTTAATCCACCTTTTTAATTGAAAGCCATATAAACATGCACCACTTCAAACAGGGCAAAAGAAGATAACAGCAACAGAAAGGACAACTGAAATGTAAAATGTGAACTAATTCCTGCCACATCCTTTTTACAGTGACATCTAAGTGGATTTTTTTCCTCCTGTGCTCTAAATGCTGCCATTAACTGTGCAAGGGGATTTTTCCCCCCAATGCAATCAGGTCCATTACTAACAAATGAAAACTGAGCGATAGAAAAGTCTCTGTGAAATTATGCAATTCATCTACAGATCTTTGAAGTCAAGGCAATTCCATCTCTAACACTGAAATAATGGTATGGAGTGTGGGGAAAAATGAGACTGCATTAGACGAGACAGACAAAAATACATGAAGAAAAGGGCCAAATAAATTCAAGGCTTTCTCCACCAAAACGGGGAAGGAATAAAAAAAAAATATAAATATAAATATAAATAAATAAAAGAACAGCACAGCAATAACATTTTATTGTGCTTATCAAGCAGTACATGTTGGGATGGAGCAGGGTGGTGGGGGGAGGTGGGGGTGGGGGTGGGAGGTTGCTGAGCGGCTTCTCTGCTCTCCTCTTGGGGGTGGAGAGTTTATCGCCATGTCCTCATCTGACAGCGCGAGAGAAGAGGAGCGGAGCGGGGCCTATGCTCCGAGCCACCAGAGACCCGGTACGAGTGCGTCAGCCAGAGAGAGTTGGAGGGGAAGGAGAACGGAGCCAAACGCCGCCACTCCGCCAGGAAATGAAAATGCTAAGCTAGCCGTTTGCCCGAAAGCATCCCTGGCGCCTTGCACGCTTCAGACCAAGGCAATCAAAATCACTCTGCGTTTTTTTTTCCCCCTGTGCACTCCCAAAAGGCATGAAACCTTTTGGATCAGGTAAGACATGTGCTGATTGCATGAGAGGAGGAGGTGGTGGTGGTGGTGATGATGAGGGGGTAGGGGTAAAATTCACTCTATTCATGGGAAATTTCTGGAAATTGAAAAGGCTTCAAGGAGTGTGTGCCTAGATGATGCTGCTGCCAGGGCAAGCCTCTGAATTTGAGGACACAAGCATTCATCAGTATTCATCAGCACATCAGCATTTTTGTTTCATTAAACACATTTTCTGGAGCTGAAAGACCTATGCCTGAATACCTTCCAAACACACGCAAACACACCTCATCTCAAAGTCAGTAAAAAAATCCCTCACCATCTAGAAAGGCTTTTGTCAGTACAGATTTAATGGTGACAGGTGGGAGTGTTAATCTTTTACAAGATGGGCGAGTTGTAATGCATGGTTGGCGTTAGCCAGAGCCAAGAGAAAACATCTCCAGTCCTCCCTGAAGATGGTAAAACATTCCGGCTGGCCTCTGAATGACCCTAGCACTCGCTACAACCCCACGGCAGCACGCCACAGCACAGTGCAGAAAACCATCAATGTGTTACAGCAATTAGGTCCCTCTTTTCCGTGCACTATGATGCTAACACTCACTCGCACAACATCAGGCTGCATATTAAATAGTGAAGCACTCAACTCACCCTCCTACCTTCACTGCACTTCACACACACATACTTACTCTCACACACACACGTGCGCGGCACAAGCACACTTACTCTCTTTCTTTCACACACACACACAAATATATGCACACACACACACACACACAGACACACAAACACAAACACACACTTCATCAACGCCTCCTGGCGTGACTTTATAATGCCTTGACATTTACACACTTAACTAGGTTAGTAAACATGCAAGGTGCGCTAGGACTCCATTCTCTGTGGCCTTTCAGAGACACGCTACATGCTACATTTTCCCCTCCTCTGGAACAAAGCCCAAGCAGTGATGAACTGCCCAACTACCCAGCCTCCAGGAACAAAAGCGCTGGGGACATCTCTCTGTGTGATGGGCTTTACAATAATGGGGGAAATAAAGCGTGGACTCGGCTACCATTACCTGACAAATATTTTTCACAGGGCAAATGACCAGAACACTTTAGGCGAGTAGACATTTAACAAAGGCAGGGCTACGGGAGGCCATAGATCCAAATGTTCGCCTGCTACTAAATATTTCAGGGCTGAATTTTCATCCGCAGAGTAAGCTGAGTAGTGAGTGGCTCAGAGCGCAGCTACGCTAGGAATTGAAATATGCACCAAACACACACACACACACACACACAGATACACTCTAAGACACAAATGCATGCACACACACAAACACACACACACACACTCTCTAAGGCACACATGTATGCACGCACACACACACACACACACACTCATACGCTCACACACCACACAAGCGCTGATATCCAGACTCCTACATAATCACCACTGATTTTTAAGTAGGGTTGTTCCACCTACATTACACTTACATAATTGCACATTTCAGTTTCTGGATTGAAAGGACCAAACTATTTATGCAAAATGTCAGAAATTCGCGACCAAAAGGGAGGCTTAATTTCAGAAGCTAAAAAAGACATAGAGCAAGAGAGAATGAAACAGAGAGACAGAGAGAAAGAGAGAGAGAGAGAGAGAAGGGGAGACCAAAATAACCCTATTGTTATTTGTGAGCATGTGAGGACTGAGCTTCCTGTAAAACAAAACAAAACAATGCAGGGCACTGGCTTCACACCTACATCATGGATTTATGAGCTAGCTGGCTTGCTGGCCCTGAGGGATTGCTCATTAAATGTGTTAAGGGGCCCCGCTTTGGTCAAATAATCAGCTGATAATTCACAGGCCAGGGGAGTGGGAGAAAAGCAAGGTTGAGAACAACAGACTGAGCCTCTTTGCGGCTCTCCACCTGTTTCGAGTGCCGAGAATGTGGAAGCCAATGGAACAGATTTACTGCTAATAGAAGGAAAACAGCCTTCTGACCTAAATATTTATACAGTGGCTTAAGCATCTGCTCCTCAGCCGGTATTCAGCGACATTATTGGAGGCATGCTGGATTTGTTGGGTGGGGTGAGTTGGGGGGGGGGGGGGTCTCCAGTGGACTCAGTGGGACTAGACGTTGGCATGCTGAACACTGATGAGCACTAATGCAGAGCGATGGCGCCCAGACATAAATAAAGTGACAGCCATGCAGAGGAAATAGCAAAACGATTCGACTTGCTGGTCCACGATGTACAGCCAGCAACACCTGTCCAGCTGGACGGCCAGCGAGGCACTATTATCACAGTGTCAGCTTTCATCAGCATCCTAGTCAGCAAAGGAGAAACTCGGCCAAACCGATACTAAAACCGAGGCAATTGTGTGTGTCTGTGTGTGTGTGTGTGTGTGTGTGTGTGTGTACTGCATGCAGGAACCCCCCAGTCAAAGAATGTCGTTGTCTTATCTTAGCAAGCTCTGCCCCATTGGAAAACCAGACGGCTGTGCACAATGTTCACAACCGTTGCAGCCGTTGTCTGTTTCCTTTGTTCGCCAGGGGGAGGAATGTAAAGTGGGTGCCATCCCTGCTCTTTCCAGGAGCCGTGTGTAAAATAACGGCTCTGAGAATCCCCTTTGTTTAATAGCGAATGTGGAATGTGAGTACAGAAATATAATCACAGTCTGAACATCCATCCTCTTAGCAAAATGGCGATGTGGTGGTAAGCTCATCCACAATGCAGTTAGCTAGCTCCTGTGGATTCGCTGAATTGGAAAGAAAATGGTACTTGAGGGAAGAAGAAGTCTAAAATACGGATCAATCCCCTTGGCAAGGAAAGCATTTCAGGGCCAAAGATAGAAAGTAATTACAGCTCTTACAGTAGGTTGGCCAAAAATCCTCAGTGATGATGAGTACCTGGCAGACCTGGCTGGGAAACAGAGGCTCGTAATTGTGCTGCCTTTCAGCAACACGCTGCTCTGAAGACAGAAGAGAAAAAATCTCAACAGTAGAATTGTCTTCCGGACAAATAATCAGAATGCATTCCTCCGAGGGCTCTCTAATGGGCATGTCTAGATGATTGCCCAGTGTGAAATTCTGTTATTTCTTCAGTCCTACTTTAGAGGTTTTATCACAATTAGGATCATAATCTTAATTATATCTTCACTGTTCATTTCTGCTTAAGTACAGCTGAGATGCAATATCAGAAGCTTTGATGGATAATATTTTAAAACCTACTGGGATACATTTACAACAGAATTAATAAATAGAAAGAAAGAGAACATTTTGCTAATAAATAAACAATATGTTTTGTATAGCTATCAAACAGATACACATAATACAATTAACAAAATTTGTACAAAGGTGCTCTTCACATTATGATCCTTTAACAGCAAGTCATTAAAGGGGCATAAGGGCAAAAAAGGAAAAAGGAATTATAAATTCCACTTCTCTCTTCCTACACAGAAAAACCCAGACACCAACAGAGCAACAGAGCATGAGAAACTAACCCGTTAAAGGAACATATCGAAAAAATGACCATCAAGGCAGTGCTATTTAGGGCCGCAGCTAATAAAACGTGCTGGGGGCTGAGAGAGCACAGTTCTCAAAGTTTTGAATAAATGAAACTTAATTGGAATTAGGCTTGCAGAGGGACTATGACACTTGTAGTTGCAACCCTCTTGAAAACTATGGCCTGTGGGGCAACTTAATATAAGGGCAGAGCCGGAGGGTAGAAGATGTGGCTGGAGGTCATGGAAATCTGTTTGTAGCTTTCTCGCACCTGGCTAATCTGATCAGGCAGGAGACCCTGCTGCTGTTGCAACGATGCTTTGGCCAGCCTCCCCCTGCCTCTCTGCTGCCACAGACACTTACGTGCTTGTGGCCTAATGGTGCGAGACGAGCTGACTGGTAGCACCACTGGTGTGCCACCAGACCCGCCTCGACAGCCCCTGCATAATCCCTTATCTCCTCCTGTCACATTTCTCATGAGTTTTTTTTTTTTTGGCTATTGTGTTATTTTAACGTGTTTGCACCTGCATGTACTATAAAAATAAACTAAGAAACAGGCACTTTTGGTCATCAACGAAATTCATTAAAGATCTCAGCCTGTACAATTGTCAAAAGGAAAAACCCTTAGTTGGTGGAAAATGTGGTGTTATGTATTATGTTATGTGGTGTGGTGCACAGAATAATAGCTGGACACCACCTGGGATTTTGCTGTCTTACTGGGCTGATAAGGTGCTGAGTGCGGTGGCAGAAGGGGGAAATACTTAGGCTTTGAAGACTTCTGCAGACCTGCTGAAGTCATTTGATGTTAGATGAAGCATTTCACACACATTCAGAGAGGTATGACTGCTATTTTCCTTTACAGATGAATGTGCAAATTAATTTGATACCCACATTGCGTCCAATTACAAGTGCCTCTTTATATGTAGAGCAATACATCTACAGGTATATGTACTATAGGGTGAAACCAAACAATATTGGAATGAATCCATTTGTGGCATTAATCAATTTGCTCAGCACCTGGACAAAGAAATGTGATTCCATTTGCACTGGTATGTAAGCAACATGTTCCTGACATGTTCCCATTTTCTTTGAAAATTGAAGACCTGAGGGACAATACACTACATTTTATCGGTCAAAGAAAACAGATGAGGAAAACACATTCTCCCTACCAAACCAAACAGAGACAGACATCAAACCTGCCTGCCTGCCTGCCTTCAATATGGAGGGGCTCCCAAAACGCCTTAAATTTTTCATTGAGAAATCATGTCGCTTTGCGGTTGATTACCCATCTTGACTCATCTCGGGGTCAGACAGAGTGCAGTGCATGGCAAGGTTATTAGCCCAGTTCACCGGCAGGGCACAACACTCTCACGGCTTTAACCCTTTCCTCGCCCACTGCCCGTTGAGAGTGCATACAAAAATGAATCAGGTGTCATAACCAGTGGAGCCCAGAAACATTGGGCCTCATTCAACAATCATTCTTAAGAAAAAAATCTGTTCTTAAAACCCACTTACACCGTTTTCGAGAAGATTTGTATTCACCAATGCAGGTTTTTAAATGGGACCTTAAGAACAAATTTAAGAAAATTCTTATTGTTGCCTCCACCAATTTGAGAGGAATGATCCATATTTCATTGTGAAGTCTGCTCTCGTATCTGTGTCTCAGTGGTTTCAAAGCTCTGATTTTTTCTTAACAGTACGAAATGGGTCTTAATGCTTCACTAGCGAAAACATATGGGTTGATAATGTGTTAAGAAAAACCATTGCCTGCACAAAGCCTTAACGTTGTGACTGAAGAAGTGTGAAATCCTGACACACCACTGGACTCATAAAATTGTGAGAATACTTTTATTATTCCACAAGACTCTGTTTCAGCAGTCTTTCTCTTCTTCTGCCAGGGCTCACTACCAGAGCCTGTGTAATGGCGAGACGTACAGTATTTTCACAGCTTTAACCCATTCCATTTTTCAAAAACCACATGCAATGTCTCAGTTATTAGACGAATGGTGAGCACTCTTATGTTGAGACTCTGAGATATCATGGCATGTTAAACAGTCAGTCCTCTCTGTTGTGGTTATGCGTTCGTTCAATCAAAATGAAATTACCTTGCCAGCAATAAACTGTCTGTACACAAAGCTGAGCTCGCATTTACTCTTTTTTTTTATTTGTCTGATGGGTAAATATTACGCCCAGCCGCCCAGCTCTGATTGATTTTCATTCACAATTGGCCAATTTTACGCAACGGTGAAGCCAGACACACAACAGTCCCACTCTGCTAACAGTCTATTAGTGTGCTCGTCATCCTGTCCTATTAAAAAGCAGAAAGTAAACAAATGGCATAGATAAGTCTGTCCTCAGAAAGATAGGGGGGGACATATTACCTAGCTGGACTCCTCCTGAGCCAAGAAGAACAAGAATACCTTTCATCAAAGTCATCAAAAAAGCTTGCATACTACTGATTACAACACAATAACATGACATATTGCAGATATTTCTGTGACAGGCCACAAGGCCATTTACATTTACATTCTTTGGGTTAAATTGACTGACCAGCCCAAAGTTGGCATTAGTCATTACGACCTGAATACAGCAACCCAGCACAGATAATTGCCTCTGCTGTCAAGAGCAAGACAATGCTATAGAGCACTGTTTGATTTACACTGTAAATGCCGTTCTTCAATGTAACTGAACAGAAATAACAATAAACTCCTACCTAGCATGACAACAAATCACAAAGTACATAATGATGCCCAAGGATCATTCAAAGAGCAATTCAAGCAAAAAAAAAGTAAATCTCATAACCGGCAACCTTCAAAGCCCTTTTCACAAGCTCATCAATCAGGATGTTAATCTAAGACAGATAATAAGAGAGTGTGAAAAACAATTCTGTTTGAATTTACCATCTATGGATTTTATAGTATAGAGATTGTATGAGTGCTTTCTGGATGAGCAGCAACATGAATTTCAGTCAACTGGTGAAATGAAGAAGAAAAGGTTGCGGGAGTGACAACCGTCAATCGTCCCTTTGGTCTCCTTTAGAACACTGTAAGTCCTTTACTCTTTCTTCTACCTACAAAAGCTGTGTAGACCTAACATAAATGTGTATTTTTCATGAAAGTTCACATTCAGTTTTTTTTCCCTTGAACAATTTGCCAATTAGCTATTAGCCTAGCCTATACAGCAGCGTCCATATTGAATTCTTTATGAAGTCGATTCTCTGTGAAGCGGTTGGGGGTAAAAAAGTCTCTGTCAAGTCCCATGTACAATACATGTGCGAGTGTACAGTTTTATTTGATGTGCCTCTATAAATATCTGACATCTCTACACTTATATGTATGTACAATAAATATATATGTACAATATATGGGCGCCTTAAAACTGCAGCATTGTCCAGTGGTGTCACAGGTGGACCAGAGCCAAGAGGAAATAGCTTCTTTAAATCTTTACACGATAGCAAAAGAAGAGTATCGAAACGTGGTACACTTCATGTCACAACTTCAGCCAGTATGAGCTTCTTAACCAGAGTCTATTTCACGCCACTCTTCATTCAACCACCTCACTAAATGAATATTCCTTCTGAAAGCCATTTGTCAAGGATTTTGTGTTGTCGTGTCTTGTGTCTTGATTTTTCCAAGTAATCAAGAATAAAATATTAAGTATGTGGAAGCATGTGGAAGCTGAATAAATTAGTGGATCCCATCTATCCTGACTGTGCACAACACTTTTATTTGATGTGTGTATGTTGAACTATATGTTCTTTTTTCATATACACAAAATGAGCAGCAAATGCCCATCATGTGTATATCTAGCTAGTTCCAACACATAAGTAACAACATTTGAGAGTCTGGTAGATGACCATTTAGCCTCTGGTTAAACTGTTTTAATGAACAACTAATGATAAAGTATAATTAAGATGATATTAAAAATATTACAGCCCTCTGCCTCTATGCAACCTGTTTGCCTGTATTTTTAATGACAGGCACACTTGTGCAGTTAGAGCAGAAAAAAAGGCTGGCTTTGCACAAAGGCTGTTGCTAAACCACAGGAAAAAAAACACAGGGCAACTGGCCACTGGTATGAAGACAAACACTGGAATGCTCAATGAAATATTGTGGCCACTCTGAAACAAGGCTGTAGGCTTATTCATATGGAATAAGTTATCAGTGCCGTTGCTAGTTATTTTTCTACTTAAACCAAACCTCATCTACCTTTGCCTTTGCAACTTTTTGACCAACCCTCTTCTCCAAGGGTACTTTTGTAACCTGTGTCGTCCTGCACAATCCAGCTCTGTGCACACCCGGGATGAAACCTGCGACTTGCAACGCCACGAACTGAGAGTTGAGCACGCTACAGAGTGAGCCAAAACCCTTGGGTGATAGTGTGAGTCACTAGCAGGTCTCTTAAAGTGTCGGGAGGGTGGTTTGCAAATGAAGTTACTGCGCAGCTATTGATCAGCTGGCTACCAATACACCTGCTTATGACAGAACCATAGTGACTTAGGCATTCACCACACTTTTTCCTTCCAGCATGCTGTTTACTCCAACTTAACCTCACAATTTGCCCTAGTGATTACTTGTCAAATATCAGTGACATGGATAGCCAAAGCTCTTAAGAAGCCTGAATAATTAAGGAAAAGCCCATCATTCTATGAATTTCTCTCTCAGAGGTTTGTCATCAAACATGGGCCTGCAAACATAATCATTTTTTCCTCCAGTCCGCTCCACATCCTCATCGCCACACAAAATGAATAATTGATTGCCCAAAGGAAATGGTGTCTGTAGGTGGAGGGGAACTCCATCTACTGATACCTTTCTTTTACTGCTGAGGTGGGGAGAAAATGATGTGTGGCACCTTTCGCTCAATCTCATGTGGAATTAAGTGAGAAACAGCTGACTTCACAAAGGGTTGTCTGCACTGAGCGCTGTGCGCGACCCACTTTCAGAAGGAGATTCAATAACATTAGCGAAGCAATTAACCTTTACCCATGAGCTCCTTGCTTGGAGAGCAGACCCAATCCTTTGCTCTGGAATTCCAAATTTGCAAGAATGTGAAGAACCAGATATAACAGTGCAACAGTTGTGAATTGAATTGCACATGGGGACGGACACTAATGGCAACCAAGACAATGACCCTTGGAAATAATGTTTATACAAGAAATCTCAGCAATGCAATACAGGTCAGCAAGCAACAGGCTCACAAGTGGTGCCAGCGAAAACACCTTCTTTCATGCTGAGGGCCATGAGAAATTCTAAACAAATCTAATAATAACTTGCAAAGGTGAAGCTTAGAAGTAGAAAACTGCGAAGGTCAGTTGTTCCTTTATCAAGTTATGGATGGGTTTTAAACTGAATCTCTGCTTTATTGCTGTCGTAGAAACGGCTACCAATACCACAATTTCAATGAGTTGCCCACAGACAGGCACTTTCATCAAGAAGCACCAGTCAAATATGGCCTCAGGAGACTTGCAATCTCCTGAAAGCCTGAAGTAGACGTCTTTAACAGTGGCACGGGCAAATGTATGCAGTTTGCTTCAAGAAGTATTGCCTGTAACTTTTCTTTTTTTCCAACTCCTCTGCAAATAAAGTTTAGGAAGCTTGAATCTCATTTAAGAACTTATTTAACTGTCACACCAGCTTAGAGCACAGCCCTGCAGTGCAACGATGCATCCTACAGCCAGGAGCACAACTGACACTCCGTTTTCACAAAGCTTTCGCAGGAGCATGCCATCTCAGCACTTGGACGCTCAATACCAGAGATATAAGGCACTAGTTTCACATGTTAAATTTACTAGTGGAGGTGCTTTTTTTTCATTAACACAAGTGACATAAAATTCAACTACAATGAGAAATGCTTTATGGATGCTTACTTCAAGATGTGTAATAAGTCACAGATGATCTTATTGGCCATTATTTAACTTGACCAGCCTTGAAAAGACCAAGAGCGGTGATGTTTCCACTGAAAAAATAGGCTAACCAGATTACTGACGAGTTCTGGTGATAAATCTTGCTGTTGTGAGAATGTTACAACCTAAAGTGAAAATAAACATAGCGGGGTATCCAGCAGATAGCAGAAACAATGCTCTTGTAGTTTTGCTGCAAAGTACATGTACAGGTGAATTTTCACTGATGTTCTACATATTTTGGAGCGCTGTTCAGTATTTCAAACATTTTTTGGATTGTTTCAAAACTGAGAGGCAATGTGCCAAGATAAATGCCACATGAAAATAAGCATACATATTGCAACATGTGATGCAAGTTGACACTGAAGGACTCTTTGTAATTTCCAAACCACTAGAGCTGTGAATCAATTTTGACAGGAGGTTATCTCTGAGGAAAGGCCCAAAAATACCCCCACAAAAATCTCTCAGTATGTCAATAAGTTGCATTTGACGGGCTGACAATGTGTGTATGTGTGTGTGTGTGTGTGTTTGTGTGTGCGCGTGCGCCAATGCACTCTGCTGTTAGTCTGCCTAATTGATGCAAAAAAAAAATCTCAGTTTAGTTGTCAAAACATTCTCTCTCCCCATCCCTGAGATGTACTCCTGGTATCCGACATTCATATCATACTATCTGCATTCTGGAAGTCTGATTAGTAACAGATGGATATTGATGCGTCTGTTAAATATCTTAGGAAATATAAATAGCTTTAAACTATATTACTCCTTTTAGTCTGTTCTTCAGATCTTCCAATCTCAACTGCCAGCACCAGAGGGTCTGATCTGAATAACATGCCTCTAGTCACAGCCAAAAATATTCCCAATTTTTCAAATGAAATATTGTCTTCTTTTTGGATTTTCTTTCACTGTTGACATATCAAGACCTCTCTGTTTCTTGAAAGGCTAAATATACTGTGCCTTGTGAGATCAGACAATAAAAATAGACTGCGCTGACAGCTCAGAGTTAATAGCAGCCACTTTGGTTAAAGCAAATAAAATCAAGCAGCTCATATAATCACTGAAGCTTTATATTCTTCTTCATAGCAAAAAGTTCCACTTGAGTGTTTTAGGGTTTCACACAATCAGTGCTTTTCAGAAAAGACTAGACCTGTCTGGGCTTTCTTATAATTTGGGGTCATGGAAGATGGGAGACATAAAGGGCAGCTTCTGAATTCAACAGTGCATTATTTGAGATAGTTTTGGATGGTCTTTCTTGACTTTATGACACCCCTGTTTAGGCCAAAGTCCAAAATCACAAACCTTAAAGCATCACTGCAAATTACTTGCCTGCTGGAAAATAACTTCATTTTTAGGACTTAATTTAAGACTTAATTTTTTTCAGCAAACTTGAGAAGCTAGTTGTTGTAGAGAACTGTAATTTGGCCTTGTCAAATTAGTCAGTTCTGCAAGAGAATGCTGGGTCAGGTCAGGTGCATTTCTGCAAAGTGCAGTCAGACCCTGAGCTCTGAACACTTTTCATTGCAGGGATAGTGGAGGGTGAAACTATAGCACCAGGTACCCACAGGTGAGAGGGATCATATCTGGCAGTTGTTGGGGGAGCTCGTCTTGCTTTGCAAAGTCACTGAAAAAGCATCACGCTTGCTTGGCTTGTCAATTTGAAATATGTTCAAGCAAATTCTGCCAATCTACACACATCATGTACATGTGAATATCAAAATGGGTAAAATTAATTTAATTTGTGGCAAGATTAATAGAATTGTAATATGAAAAACACAGACTGCTTTTTTAATATTTGTTGCAAGATTTGCTTTATTTCAAAGTCCATCCTTGAAAGCAACAGCATTTGCGTGCATGTCTTTCTTCATCTACTGAACATTTTGAAATGAGGTTTTTGACAGTAATGGATTATGTCTGGCTAGCCTTTTAATGCAGACCAGCAAAGCAGAATGTCAATGATATTGTTGATTCCTAAGTGCTTCGTCACAAACACTGAAGCCTGTCACTTTTTTTTTTACCCAATAAATTCCATTAGCCTCAGGGGGTCACCGCTATGCAGGCTCTTGCATCCAGCTCAATCATTTACAAATAAATAAAAAAAAATTAAAAATAGCTCGAAAATATCGACACAACTGGTAGGGAAAAACATTTCACACATCTCTCTTCTTAATAGCAACCTGACAGCTTTGCCACAAATATCTAAAATATCTATTTTCAATCACATAAAAAACACATGTGTGGCAGAACATGGACCAACAACATCAATTTCTGATTCAAAATCTCCAGCTCCATTTGCATTTCAACCACAGTGGAGGACATTAGATACACCCCTTGGAAATCTGGAAACACAGATATCTCCTTAAACACACACCGCTTTTCACTTTGGGCAAGATGTTCTCTGCAATCTGTGTCCATACATCGTGACACGCAGTAATTAAGTTGTCTCAAGCTGTGGCAAAGAGGTTGCGACCCCCTCGGGTGCTCCAGCACAGCAGGGGTCACAGCATGATAGCCCGCCTGCAATGCTTTACCACAAACACCTCCAGGATAGTAGTATCACACAGCCAGCCTGGGTTGGCCACTGGCTCTTGCATAGCACAGCAATCCATTACAGGCTCTCAGAGTGTGAGCAAAGCAAAGAGGTCTTCCTATATGGTGGGCTAGGGGGCACTCAGGAACACTGGAGCAAGAACAGTCCTGCTAATGCCATTAGCACCAGCAGTCAGACAGGGACTTTTACACATTAAACATCATCAGTGTTTTGTTGCACTGGAGTCCTCACCTCACCACAATGGCACCATCCATCAGAGGTTCTAATCAGGCAGCCAATTGTATCTGCATTTCTCATATCAGGGTAGAGCAGAAACAAAGCAAACAGCGGTGCCCTGAGCAACTGTGGTATAACTTACCCAAACTAATTCATCCCTTCTACCTTTCGTTTCATCCCCTACAGTCTCATGCTTCCAGTGCAGGGTGGGCAAAGCCAATATTGTGAGTCTAATGACCAACTTGGAAAATAAATCTATTAATTTTGACTGAGGCTGATAACATTTCCATTCTAATTAGTCATCTGACATACTCACCGAATGAAGTCTCTAGTGGAATCACATTACCATTAAAGGTTATTCTTCTCTCCTCCAAATCCACCTTTCCTGTTGATATAAAAACACAAACTAAAATCAAAACAAAAATTACTTCCTCCATCTATTAATAACATTATGCTTAATAAATATTATAACAACTGCTAATATAAGTAATACACAAATCACACTTAAATGCAAATGACAAATCCTTAAAAAACTGTAAATGAAATTGTTGTCTCTAATTAAAACTGTAATGAGTGAAATCAAAGCAAACACTGCATTCTGAATTAATCTGTATTAGAAATTCTTAGAAACAGAAAAATGATTACTTGCTTCAGAGAGTCTGTTTTATTTTATTTTTTTTGACTGATGCAGCCACTCCATTTCTTTTGCAGGCTATTTTTTATCTATTATGTCAAGTGTATGACATGTTCAGAGCAAAGATGTGAGCACAAAATATTTATTTAACAACAAAACTGTTACAAGGTTGCATTTACACTAGCTTTCCACCGGACTGTATTGCTGTATCGAACCTCAAGCCAAGCTTTTAGCTTTAAAAAAAAAACATCATAACTCAAGGTTTTGTTCGATTGGCCAATGTAATGGTATAATCTGTAACCTGCTAGCAAGCAGTGCTTTTTAGTCCATAGTAAGTGTCTGAAACACAGTTGTATATGTGAAGTAACCAGTCTTTTCATTTCATGCTTTTGCCAAAGTGACAAGCAGCATGACCGCTGGATCCATCAGATGTAGCTGGATCGACAACTCTGACTAACGGAGGACTAATGGCTCTGCCATTCTATTCTGCAGTGAGAAGCTTAGTCTAATTAAGGCCCTCCTCACAACACTTTTGGAAAAGTATCTAATTATTTAAGCTTTGAAGGCTTTTTTGGAAATCACTTCATTAGAGATAAGCTAGTACTTAGACCCTTCAGAAACTGAAGCAATAAAAAGTATAATTAAGATTTTTAAAACAGTTTATTCTGTGTATTTTTTAGGAGTAACTGGTTTTTGGCAACATCTTGATAAATATCCAGGTATTTGAAGAAGTTTGGCCATTCTGAACAAAAAAAAAAAACCTTTTTTTATTTCAAGGTGAGTACCCTTGCATGTACCATCTGAAAATGTCAGACTTCTTTTTCTTTCTGGGAAGTGCACGATTAGTCACAGATAGACCTTGTAGTTGCTGATGGAATGCTGCAACAACTAAAAGGTGTCAAAAGAGGAAAGTGCATGGTGCATCACATGAATTTACATGCATTTTCAGAACTGTAGGAGGAATTTAAGAAATATTCTGTGTTTGTCTGACTAACATTTAACAGCAACCTGTCAGTTATCACCATCAGTTCCAACAATGTTCAGCAATGTTCAACAAGGTCACTGTTCAACTCCAGACACATGGATATAGTATGTTGCAAATTTCCCTATGCATGCAGGTTTTAACCACAATCATTACCTCAGGTGTACTTCAATGAATTTTAATTCAGGCTAGTCTAACAATGTATGTCTGTGATAAATGTCTTCAAACACCAGCAACCCTGTAAGAACATGATACCATTTGCTAAATGCCAGAATTATATTTTAAGGTTGTTGACATTCAGGAATGAAAGATTCTCCTACCCTTTTGTCACTGGTTTTTAATGTTGGGCAATTAAAGCGTTATTTTTTTCAGTATTAAAAAGTTCACAAGACTAGGTGATTAGCTTCTAGGCTATTATGAATATCATTTGTGTCAACTATCTGTTAGAGATTAATGACGAGGACGTGTACATTTTTTGGTTTGTGAAAACTGACATTTCTGTACTGATGCGACAGACAGATTAAACAGAAAAGAAAAAATCCAGTGAGCCAATATTATTTTATCTAAATTCTATGCAACAGTTATTATCGTCTGAGCAATCATCTAGCAGAGGTACCACAGATACAGTAAATCCCTCCAAAAGCCAGTCCTACGTAGTGCTTGAAAGAGGTCCATTTAAAAAGCAGTTGGATGTATGACTTGTGTAAGGAAGCCCAGCTTGGTGCAGGTGGCACCACAGTGGAGGACTGATGAAGTGACTGATGGTCAATCACACACTCCTGCTCTGTGGTGTGTGTGTGTGTGTGTGTGTGTGTGTGTGTGTGTGTGTGTGTGTGTGTGTTTGTTTGTGAGCAGGAAACATTCACGGAATAAGTCTATTGTGTTGTCCAGCTTTCACAGAATTGTAACATTGCAAGCTTTATTTCAGTGCTCAACCTGAACTGATTCCATCATAGCTTTGGAAATTATGTTTATGCTTGTAGGCTTGTCTATGCTTGTGCACTTGTTCATTAATAAAATAGTGATCCAGAGACATATTACAGATTTACAAGAGACAAATTTACAATTTTATTTGGTTGTAAAACACCTATTAATCCCATTTCAATGGATATTGGACATAATTTTAATGATTGTATTCATTGGTTTAACATGGTTTAATGGATTTCCCCAATATGAAATCCCAGTCAACAGAAAGTGCATCCTTATTCCCCGCCTACTGCACTGTTTTTGTTTGCAATTGTCTGGTATTCTTCACAGTTAGAGCAAAAGCGCACGACTGTGAGCATTGTGGCCAAGAGGCAATCAAATGATTTATGAAGGCCAAAAAACACCATACTGTCACCACACAATGATAATGTTTTGATGAAATGCTTTCTGCTAGAAGATGTGTTACTGTGCAGCTCAAACTCCAGCAAGCCTTTCATAAAATGGCCAAGACTATTATCACATCATCACAGGAGTAAAGAACTAGCAGGACATCAAGGTGAAAATGTAACAATATATATTTTTTTCTTTCCAGAACGCTCTAAGCATATCTTTAAAAACAACATTATAGGCATTTCTTGTGGACAACTGTTCTGTTTTGATTGTCTCTCTGACTCATCAGTCAGGTTATATCTTTATTTTGAAGCAATTGTCTCAGGAACTATGATAATATCCCTAAAGCCATGCACTGTTCCCACATCCTATATTCATGTGTCCCTGTGCAGAATTAATACAACCCTATGAATAGATTAGAATCAACATGTACACCCCTACGCACATCCCTGAACAGAATCAACATGAATGCCCCCACTCAAGAATGGGCTTGACATTTGCAGGTAAAAAAGGAACCCCCTACAAATTACCATAAATAAAAGCCTAATCTCATTTCACACAGAATTGCTACAGGTCCTCTCTCTTCTGAATGTTGAACACCTATGAGAGCAGACCAATGTGCAGTTTCTCCCAGCATCTTATGTTCACAGAGCTCTTGACAGAGCCACACTGAGAGTGACCCACAATGCAAGATCCTTTGTTCTATCTACACAAGAAAGCAAACTGTCCAAACCACTTCTGACTACTCAAGAGCTGTCACCTAATTATTGTGCAGCACAGCTGAACCCCACAAGCAATTCATGGTCATGCTCCGACTTCGAGCATGGGGACATCAATTTCTGGTAGGCTACAGTTGGTGAACGGCATACAAATAGCTGTGTCAACTCTTGCAGATGCAAACTTGACATTCTGCATTTCAGTCAGGTCACAATTCTTCAGTCAGGTCACAATTCTTTAAAAATCTGCGAATATTCAAACCAGAATATTTGTAAGGCTAGTAGAAGTCCATTTTTTCAATGGATTGAACACTAGTCTGCCAGATAAGGTTGGCTACACAGCATGGGGTAGGCAAATATGACTGTTATACTACTGGCCTACTTAGGGTAGCACAAATATCCATTAAAATGACTGGCAATCAGGACATGCGGTAGATCATGTCAGCTGAAATCAAATGTTACACTAATGTTGGACAGTCATAACCCCAGCGGCGACGACGAGGGCAGTGAACTAGAGAAGTTCTATCAGTGATCAAATGTGAACCTATTAGAAATTAACAAAAACCACCAAACGAACCTGCATAAAAGGACGAGTCTTTTTTATATAAAGAGTATAAAAAACATACCCAGGCTTATGAAGCTCACTGTTGATCAACAAGAAAGAGGCAATAACATGGGTAACTGAAAAGTGGAGGTAACAGAGAAAGTCGTGGCAAACACAATGGGGAAACACCTGCTGTGGTGGACAGCATTTGTTCCCTGTACTTGTATGGGATTTAAACCTGCCAGCCATTTCTTCACGATACTTCCAGAAGTAGACCGTACTGTGTTAGTTGGTAACGATCGTTCCCTTGGCCAGGACCTTTCTCCCGAAAAGGTTTAAGCTTAGGCGCTTGCGCGCACACAGAGAACACGCACAAGAATAAAGCTTTTAAAGAGGGGATAATGTAACTTACGTTAGTGCAGTAGAAACACCCGGTCCGTCATAACCACAATTATGCAAAATCGTCAAAGACGTAGGAGGTAGCCTTAGTCTTACATTATAACAGCTATATTTAGTCTTATTAACTGTATTTCTCTTACCTTTTAAATTATTCTCCGGTGTCCTTGTATTTTCTGTGGGGCTTTAATTGGAATGTTCCCCTTCACACATTGCACGCTTTTGTTTCATTGTCAATCTAAACTAACGTTACGTAGCTAGCACAAGACGACAGCACGGATTCTGTGACTTTGTATGCCCATTCAAATGCACACAACTACTTCGTTTGAGTAATGAATTGTCCGCGAAGTGAATGCTGTTGGCAGATGCTACTGAGCTCTCCAATTCCCACTGTTTTCTCAGCCTCGGCGTATGGGAGCGGGCGACGGCCTGGTCACACATACACACGTACTCAACACACACAGCGTACAGCGGCTTCTTCCCTGGTCCGCTCCTCCCACTTTACTGTCAATGACAGGCAGTCTCATAGCGCCCCTCATTGCCCAAATACGGAACTCTACTTCATCTCCATTTAGGAGGAGCCAATTGCTTTACCAAGCTGTTCAAATTCCAATATTCCTATTTCATAGTCTTCGAGTGGATCGTAGCTGTGCGACAACAGCAGCAACAGCAGCAGCAGCAACAACAAAATCACAACAACAACAACATCAATAATAATAATAAAAAAAAAATAATAATAATAAGAAGAAGACGAGTACCTCTACTCCATGCATGGTCAACAAAACGAAAAGGATTTATTTCTATTTCATCCATTAGGCTAACCTAAGCACATAGCAAGTTCTGGTCAACAAAAAATGTAAACAATGATTTTTTGTTTCTTTTTTATTATTCATACATTTTCATCAATTTCAAACATGAAAAAAGGACATAAAACATTTCCTGTAAAATCAATCAGTCATGTCTCTTATTTGTACATCCAAATCAGCCTATGTAAAGTCCAGATCATATGAAAAATAGTGCATCATAAGTGTGATCACATGCAAACAATGTCGACCTGAGTAACAAAGAGACTTAGGCCTACAACCTAAAATTGCTAGAATTGCAGCAGAGACATCCATGGTTCAAGTGACATCGGAAAATATTGTAAAATTTCTACTTTCACTCCAGTTGTACATGGCAACACAAATATAAAGTCCTTTCAGTGTATTTATAGTGCCATCTACTGGTTATTGGCCTGCTATGCCATTATGAAGCTAACAGGTGTCACTTAAAGCCTATCATGGTAGGTCAGATGATAGAATAAAATTTAATAACCTTTAGTGTAAAACATTTACATATTTTTATGTTCTTGGTTAGCAAAGGCAATTTCTCACCATTTAAATAATGTCCTTGCATGAAACTGTTGGGCTCACATAGCAAAAATATTTTGTTGAAGGCAGAGAATTTCAGATGGTTGAATAAATCTGAAAGCTTTCCTACACTTAGTGTTCCCAGAGTGATCTTTCCTCAATCGTCAACATGCTTGGGACCATCTGGTCACAGCATTCTTTAATAGAATGGTCTGGTGCTATGTATCTAGTCAAGTTATTTGAAGAAAACCATGGATGGTCCAATATTTCTCTGGCTGTCAGTCGTTCCATAGGATCTGGTCGAAGAATGTTGTGGATGAGACATTTGGCTTTGGGGGACAGTGCATCTGGAAGCCTAAATTTACAGCGCTTGATCTTTTGAAAGAGGGAATTGTGGTCAATGTCATTAAAAGGATAATGTCCCACTAAGATGGTGTAAAGTATGATCCCTAAGCACCACACATCTGAAGCTTTCCCTGAGGATGTGATCTTTTCTTCCAGAACCTCGGGACTTATATAAGCAAGGCATCCATGCCTTTGTGACAGATGGTCATCTCCCTGCCCCACAAGGTATGCATCTTCCAAGGTGTCAAGCTTTAAATAAGACCTGATGAATATATGAGTTAAAAAAAAAAAGACCCAGTAAATTTTCAGTTAACTGCAAAGAGCTAACCTACACCACTCTAGTAAAGGGAGGAATTCAAAGCAAAAGTCTAAAATGACAGGTACATTTTCAGCCAGCAGAGTGAGACTGAATTGCTTAGTCTAAATAGAGACATAACCAGAGGAGTGGTCAAGGCTTACCTGTCCTCATCTTTGAAGAGAAATCTTTTCAACTTGAGGTTCTGCAGGATAACACCATTATCATGACAATGTGCAACAGCAGTGACTATCTGATGAAAGAGTCTTGACGCTTCATCCTCTCGAAATGTTTTTATAGACCTCAGACAAGAGTGTAGATCCCCAAAGCTATGGTCAAAGAATACATAGGCCATTGTGTCTTCCAAAACAATGTCTATAATTTGGTTCAGATTTGTGTGAGCTGGAACTCTAAAGTAGATGAGCAATGATTCACAGTAACGGGTGATGCAAAACACCTGCGAGAAAGAAGATACCATATTATAACAAATTAAAACTCAAAATATTTCCTGTAGCCTACCCTACATTTTGTACAATTTGTGGTAAAGCATGAATGGCTAGGCTACTCAAACACATCAATCTTCTGTCAACGGTAAACGACTTTATCTATCATACCTTGCATATCAGTTCCTTGCCAGTGTCTATGCTAGCTGCGCGACAAATATTATTTCCGAGAAAATCCAGTAACACATATTTTCCAACACGGGTCAACTTGGTATTCTTGAACGTTTCCACCGCATACTTAGGATGTCCCATGTTCACAGCTGTCTATTTCTTTCCCCCTATTAATTGAGCAGGCTAAACTCGCATCGATTAAATAAAAGGCATTTATTTCTCTGAAACGGAATCCAACTGATGATACATTGTTTCAATTCCTGATCCACCAACGTTCTAATATCAAAAAATGCAACTTCTGCAAAACAATCCTGGAACACTAGGTTGATCCTGATAGCATAGGCTACTTCTGCTTTTGTTTCACAGATTACAGATTTCGGCCTATATGCTTCACAACGTCTGCTGTCCAGAGGAATTGTTTCTGAAAGAAAGTTCATTCAACTCAAGTGAAGATACTGATCTTTTATTCTCATTTATTCTGGTCGTCACGTCATACAATCATGGGACATGAATACTTCATTACAGTAGCCAAGACTACTTCAAGGGAGATTCTGAAATGTCTGATATAATTTGAACTAATTTGATCATTTTAACACCACCCTCCCCCTCTCAACTGATATACTTATCAGGGCTCTCGTCAACGATCTGTTGGATTCTGAACTTCATTTTAAACAGAGAAAAAAACTGGTCAGATTCAGCAGTTAACCACAAAGACATCTACCGAGGAAAAGTGCTACAACAGAATGGATGTAATCATTGACCACTGATTGCATACCAATGAAAATATTTCATTCAAAATCTTGGTCAACAACAGAATCACTCATAAAAAATACTCAAAAATATTAAAGGATGACAGAAAAATAGAAGAAATTGTTAATCGCTGAGTATTACATATAGTGCGTATCTGTTATATGATCTCAATAAGACTGTATAATAAGTATTGCACAAGCATGCCTTGTGGCTGATGTGTCACTAATCACTAAGTCAAACACCTTAACATTTTGCCAAAGAAGTTTCTTTGTTTCACCAAAATATAACATTCCAGTTGTTAGAACCTCTCATCTGACTCAAACAGTGAATGCAAACATTTAAGACAACTAGGAAGCTATTTTTTTTAACAGCAATTGTTTTCTCCATAGATATATCAGTCTTGATGCAGTAAGGGCACAAAAACAAAAATGGCACTATGAATAAAAATTAAAATAAAGGCGGCTTTAAAGTTACATTAGACACACATAATCTGTTAGTAAACATTTTAAAAGACAAATGCACATCATGCAAGACTTTATTGAGTACATGACACTCATGACCATTGGCAACAGTTATTACACAGCAATAACAGTGAAACGGCAAAAAAGATCCCAAGATTTTAAAGGTTAAATGCATCCCTTAGATGGATGAGGGTACCAAGAACAACACTAGCTGTGCAAACTATAACATTTGAGGATCATGGCTTTACCTCTAGGCTACTGACAATGAATATTCTCAAAGCATAGATGCTTGTCTGCTTCAGCATTAGTCAGCCGCAATGCTGTTTAATTCTGAAACACATCATCATCCACACTAGACTTTTTATTTGATTAGCACTGAGGATTGCCACACGAGAAACAACATAATGAGTTTGTGGGAAATTACACTGGCCAATGGGTATGCTGCTTCACTTCAGGTCACCAGCATCTCCTTGAATGGTCTTCTTAATACGCAGTAGCATAGTTGTCAGCCATTGGTCGATACGAGAGATGGAATCAAATTCCTTCACCTGAGAACAAATCAAAGAGGATGAAATGTTGTTTTGTTATAGGTGTTATTTTAATTAGATTAAACAAGTAGAAGCATTAGTTTAAATATGTATGGTAAAACAAATCAACTTCCAGGGGCTCTCTCACATTAGAGAGACTAGCAGTAGTCATAACTGCCTCCCACCTCTCTGAAAAGCAGTGCTGAGACACTATTATGATAAAACAGATTCAAGCTGCACCTAAATAGGGCTGCCAGAGAACCGTTTACTCTATAAAATGTTCAAATACAAGTATTCAAATGAAAATAAATAATTTAATGAGCAATGGCTTGTTACTTACAGCCTCAGTGAAAGCTTCACTGTTTTGCTCTTCGTGAGCCTCCAAGAGTTTCTGAAACAGAATGGACATTTAGATTTCAGATTTAAATTTAAAAATTGAGGGCAAATGTTTTTCATAAATGTTTTGCAACTGGGGACACAGGAGAAACACATATATGAATACAATCATTCCTCAACAACTTACTAAGCAAAAGGTAATAGGCCAGCTTTGCATACAGTGGTAGCTTGCAAATAGCCGATGGTTAATGGTCATACCATGAAGCAATTAAGCAATATTTATGAACTATATTTATATTTATAAAGATTTTTTTTTAACATTTCAGACTTAGGGAATCTGGTAGCTCCTCTGGTAGCTTTGGTGGTAAATTGGAATACTGGTAACAACAACAATACCCAGCAAAGCCTGATGTTGCATTCCAAAAGTACAAAAGTAAGCTCTTGCTGAAAATCCTATATCAAGGTCTTGTCAGTGTTTATTTTCAATACTGTGCCCTCTTGTGAGGGGGGACCTATGAGACAAGTAACTGGGTAACTGAGGTAATTTTAGTAACTAAATACAGTATTTTTAATGTATTACCTAACAGCCACTGTCATATGTGACAATCTCTGATGAGAGCTTTGGGAAATCTTAATCCAGAATCTGTGTGAACGTGTTTGAAATGTAGGACATCAACCATCTCCAGAGCATTTGTGACACATTCATGTCAAAGTCTTCATGTAAAATGTAACGCTCTTGCACCTTCCAGGATTAGAATTAAAGATGCTGAATTAATAATTTAGGCCTGAACACACTTTGTTTTTCTTTGCATTAATGCAATATGTGATTTTAACATCACAGATAACACAATGTAATGTTTGTTTCCTCTGATAGAGTGCTATCTCTTCTATTACCAGGATTTTTTGCTACTAGCTCTTCTTGTGACTGTGTTCAGAAGGCTGAAAGCTGTTGTAAACAACTTTCACTTGACAGCTTCATCACATCTGAAGTAGCCATTATCCTACAATGAAAATCCCAAATTAATTTTAAAATCTCTTCCCTGTAGCGGTGTTGAAGAAGCAATATGCCAAGCACTTGTGTGTTATGCTTTGGCTGTCAGTTAAGGGGCCTCAAACTGAGGCTGGCTTGTGTCAAGTGTCCCCAAGCACAATATACAAACTGGAACTATTGCAGAAACGAGTTCCATCCATACTACAGATAAAGTGTCTGACCGAAGCAGAGAGGCAGCTGTCAGCCAGCCTCACTACTCTCAACTGTCACTCACTTGATGTCTCAGGCAACAAGGTACCAACTTTTTTTCTGGATGGCAGAATTGGGCGAAATGAAGGTGTCTTAGAAGGCAGAATTTTATATATAAATAAAAAAACATATACATATTTAATTCAGACATGCAATGCCTTGCTGCCAGCAAATGCTTTCTTAGAAGGCAGGAGGTTTTTTTTTCTATTTTGGACAGGCCAAAACATACTTTCTTTACCTTCAAAAGCTTGCACTCTCTTGAGTCTGAGAAGGCTGGGAACATGCCTTCATATTTTTCGATTGCAAGCTGTAGAAGAAGAAAAAAAGGCTGAGATTAAACCTTATGCAAAGAACAACCCTAAATGCTATGCATTAAAAAATACCCTCATGTGCTGTTTCAGAACCTGACCCACATCAATGAAGATGTATGGTCAACCTAAGATGTGACAGACCTCCCATTGCAGAGGTGTAACCAGCATGAGATTTGAAGCTAAAATGAAGCATTAAACCAAAAGTCATCTAAAATGCAAATATATCATTCACATAAACAATGGTTTTAATCACATTTAATTAAATAAACTGTTAACTGTGCAAATGTCTATCCATAAACGCAGCTGCCTTCATTGGTTGTGAATAATGTCTTTCCCATGCTGGACAAGCAGTTGTGATTGGTTCCTAGATTTTGGCAAATTGGTAATGAGCTGTTAAACTTCTCTGATTTGTTCCTGGATTTTTGGCAAATTGGTAATGAGCTGATAAACTGCTCTGATTGGATTTTTCTTGGATTTTTCCTCAATGGCTCATCACCAGATGGACCTGCAGAACAAATTTCAATTTGCCAGTGGTACATCTGGGTTGCAAAGCTACCTTTTCAGTTGCATAATTAAAAATTATAGTAAAACTGAGTTTGAAACACCTTTAAAAATCAGTAACATTCAAGATTTCTTCAAAGTTGACTTTAGGGATTCTGCAACTGCAGTTTGGGTTTCTATCAAATTTTCTAATGTATACAGTGAAAGCAAGTTATCTAGCTATCTGTATCAATTCTGTTATGAGCCCACAGGCAAGTTGCCATAGTTTACAACCACAAATGATCACTTTAGATGATTGTATATCTGAATGGTTAAAGGAGAAATCCGGTGTGAACCAGTCAATAGTCCTGTTGTTTCACATTGCTGAGAGCTGTCGGTAGGTATGAGAACGAGAAAATTTGGTGCAACTTAGACTGAATTTGTGAAACAGCAGCTAACGCTAACTGATGGAGACACACTAAACTTTGTTTCAATTTCGTTTGCCAGTCCCCCCATCAGTTAGCACTGGCTGCTGTTTTGCTATTTGCTATTTGGTCTACATTGTACCAATTTCTCTAGTTCTCAAACCTACTGGCAGCACTCAGCAACACCACACAACACCTTAAACTGCTATTTTCTTCATCAAAAACTCTTTGGTTGTCAGTGTAGTCAACACATCTACCTTGGCATTTAATTCATCAACAATAAAGTGGCACAGTGCAGCTTTGAAGAAGTACTCCTTGGCATTATACTTTAGCAGTGGGTTGTCCATTGTGTTGGTTGCAACCTAGGGAGAAAAGAAACATTGATTTTTGCACTAAAATAAATTCAGAAATAATAACATTTCATTTTAACATTTGAACAAGGGCAATCTTCATCAGACAAACCTGCTCATATATCTCAATGGCTTTGGGGTATTGCTCAAGTTGGGCACAGTACAGACCAACTTTCAGGAGACACTTGTTGGCAGAGCTGCACACACACAAAAACAAATTAGAAATGTAATAATTTGATTAGTACAGAAATCCAAACAAGTGGTCTGTTAGATATGCTCCTTCGAAAGATAAAGCAAGCACTGAGCAGTTTAGTTTACTCTTCCAATCTCCTCGCAAACATTTCGGGCTGACAACCTTCTTCAGTTTGACATATGGTGAAATCACCCGAAACATTTCTGAGGCGATTAAAAGAGTAAAAACTGTTGAGTGCTTGCTTTATTTTTTGAAAATCTTTGATTTAATGTTCAGAAAGTTTAAGCACCCAGTGGAAGTAACACAGGGTGTTGAGTGTGTTTCTTAGTTTTTTTTTCTGTTAGATATGCTCACCTGTTAGATTCCTCTCCCTTGTAATAGTCTGCAGCCTGCTCATAATGTGCGATTGCCTGCAAAAAGGAAGACAGAAAGAAAAAAAACAAAAACAAAATTAGTAGTTTCACAGTATCTTCCACCAATGACATTAAGAAAAAATACAACTGTTTGAGATATTAATACATAAAGAACCACATACCTTCTCAATGTCTACAAGCTCTGACTCATATATTTCTGCAATAGTCATGTGGTGTTTGGCAGCAATTGTAAATCTGCCCTATAAGAGAGCAAAACAAAAACAGTGTGTATACATCAGTAACAAAGCCACGTGCATACATGTGGAATGAATGGTAATCACATGTATGTGATTTTGTTGCCCATGTGAATGTACAGTTCATTCATAAAACATGCATCACAAGGCATGCTTACACAGGATTTCATCAATGAACAAATTATAAAACAATAACAAGCATTTCTACTACAAAGAAATACATAAAATGCAATTAACATGTGTTAATTGAGCCATTGTACAATGCAGGGTATTTAATGAATTTGAACACTGTCAGACACAATGTTTACAGAATAATTGTTCAACAAATAAATGACATATCTGGAAACAAAAATGCATTCCAAACTTTTACGAAGGACATGCTCACTAAGCTTCAGACCTTATCTGACGCTATTAGTGAATATGCTGATGACAGCCTTCTCAAAAGGTCAACTCCAAAAAGGAGTCTTACCATGTCTGTATAAATATCGATGGCTTGATTTAAACAGTTGATAGCCTCTTTTGATTGCATAGGGGGAAAGGGAAAAGACTGTTATTTGTAGCAGTCACTCTTCCTGGGCGACTGATTGCAGTGGATACCATTCAATAGCCTGGTGGTGGAATGGAGCTAGCAAGGCCTATGTGTACCCTTCGGTAAAGCGCTATCATCATGGACGACCCTTAAAATGTAAAACAGTGCTTAACAATACAAGTTGACACAGTGAATGTTTGGAGATGACAGCATTATCCGGTCCTTTCTCACCTTGCGGGTCAGATTTTTTGTACGCGTTGCCAGCATCAACAAAACTGGTGGCAGAGTCTAGCTTATTCTGCATCTGCATATGAAGGCGTGCGGCCTGGCAGAAAGCGTTCCCCGCAGCTAGTCGATAAAATAATGCAAAAAGATTAACATCCAAAACATTGCCGTCCTGATATCACAAGCTGCAAGACCCGAGGGACGATATGCCTCCATATAAATGTTCTTACCTGTCCAGTTTTTAGCCATTTTGAACATGTTGGCTGCTCTAGCATACATTTCGCATGCATCTTCAACCTTATGGTTTCCCCTATGAAACAAACAAAAATGCAGCAAGGCAAACATGACATTCCTTACTCAGTTCATTGCAGTTAACTAAGTCTCACCTTGCCTCAGTGATTCCGGACAACATACAGTGATATCTTCCAAATGTGCTGTGCTGTGTTCTGACATTGCACATTCATCTTAGCCACTGGCAAGAATTGTACCCGACGCAATATGCAATTCTCGCCAGAAAATAAAGCAGTTCGAGGATCACAGATGTCATGTGACAACAATATAGCAATCTTGCACATTTATAAAACATATGAATCCAGTTTGCCAGTGGGTTCACACACTGTTTGATGTCAAATCGTGATTATGGTACGTGGGCGATGTTTGAGTACACGCATACTAGCTTAGCTGGGTAGCAGGTACTTGTAAAATATGCTCACCCAAACATTCCTCCCAGGAACGAACCAGACGACTTTACTTTTTTATCGGCTTCGGCCATGAGTTGCATGGCCTCTTTTTCTTTTCCAGAGTTATCCATCGTTGTTACTTGTCAGTGATAAAATATATCTGAGGTTAGCGACGTAGGAGATGCTGCAAGGATGGAGGATGCTCAGATGACCGTCCTCTCTCCTCCGCTGTATTTTCGTCTAACGTTATCTGCAAGTCTTGAACGCCACCTACTGTTATATGTAGCTTCTGAAAAACGAAAAGATCAAGTACATATTTCACGACTAACGTTTGCAAAGCATTGAACCAAACATGCTGCCTGTTGTTGTTTGCGATCTCGATAAATTCTAATAATCGTCTAATTTAGACTATTTTACGCATTATATATTATTAGATTTTCTCCATCGTAGACATACTACAAGTCTCAAATTGCGCATTAAAGCGGAAGTGACGACATTATGGCGCCAATGTTGAAACAGGCTTTGCTTTGACAGTGGAGCCCTGAAGGTAACTAAGATGTTTCTATTTTCATTTTCTCAGTTATGTCAGAAGTTAACAGATGTGTACGACGAAGATGTTTGCGTTTCAAATCTTATAACTCAAACTCAAACATAACATAACTTCTTGAAGTTGTTATGTTATACGATAAGCTAACGTTAACGCTAGCTAACACACTTAGTTTGACATTATTTCGCTAACTTTAACGGTCTAATTTTGCCCGACGTCTTTGAGCTGTCATGTTATTGTTAGAGACTGCCTACATGTTAATTAACAAGCTAAAAATAGCAAGCTTACCAGTGTATTATTATTCTGTGTATCCTTGAATTAGGCTACTGAATTAGATTGTTACAATGGGCATGTCGAATAATATGTGCTTGCTAAATCCTGTCATTATTTTATTCGAAGACATGAGAGGCCAGGGTCGAGGTTACTGGAGGGGCGGTTCTGCTGGAAGCTCTGGGGCTTGGACAGGTAGAAGAGGTGGATGGAATTCTGGACAGAACCGAAGCTGGAGGGGGCGACCTTGGGGCAGAGGAAACACCAATCCTAACACCATAGGAAGCCAACCACAGCGAGGTAAACATCTTTATGACTATTTTGTGTAAAGTATAACCTTGAAATGCTCCTGTGTTAATGTTGTGTATTCTTTTCTTTATTCTTACAGGCCCAGGGTTTGTACCACAACAGTCTCAGGTTATACAAACAACTCTTGACATAACATGCCCCTATAAAGGGTGGAGACTTTATTTTTCAGAAGGTAAGTTGTGTACTGGCCTTGGCTAATTCATTATTATTTTCCTAGTTTCCTGTCAATTCATGTGGAGAATTTGAGTGTTGTTTTCATACCACCAGGTTTTGTTGAGAGCACTCCATTTGTTGAAAAGATAAAAGCATTTGAACAATATTTCCTGTCACAAATAGAATTATATGACAAGGTACGTTGTGTGATAATCAAACTAATTTTTGTGACTACAGCTGTGACACATGCGTGGTGTACATGATACTTACTTGAGCTTTCCCTTGAACAGGATGAAATTGAAAATAAAGGCAGCATTTTAGTGGACTTCAAAGACTGTCTTCAGAATAAGCAGCTCTCTGTTGCTTTGCCTGATTTAGCCAAAGAGCTTAAAGAAATGCCTGAGAAAACTCTAGACTGCTTAGGCCTTGCCATTCATCAAGTGAGTGTTCCAGAATCATCATTTACATTTACATCATTATTTACATCATCATTTTGCACAGAGGCAGCCAATGTAAAGTTTGTTTCAAGAATACTTGCTTATATTTCCTCTCAACAGACATTTTTGTGTATTTTCGTTTTTTGTCTGTCAGGTCTTAACAAAGGACCTGGAGAGACATGCAGCTGAATTAAAAAGTCAAGAGGGCTTACCCAGTGATGCCACACCAATTATTAACATACCACATATTAGTGCTAGGTACAGTGACTGTAACTTTGGCAGAGACAAGGCCTCTATACACTCCAGGCTCTCTAACCACAGGCAGCTGAGTCATGTGGTGTAGAATGAGTCCAGAACAGTTTCATACAAAAAAAAAAACATTTGATATGTCTAGATACTGATTCAACATGTGGAGTCATTTAATTCTGACATTTGCATTTTCTTGAAAGTTTTTCTGGAAAGCTTAGAATGAAAAGTGTGCTGATAGGATGGTTTCGTTCTGCTAATAGGGTGTATAACTATGAGCCACTCACTCCACTGAGGACACTAAGGGCCAACCTGTACGGAAAGTATGTTGCCATCCGGGGAACAGTTGTACGAGTCAGCAACATCAAGCCCCTCTGCACCAAACTGGCTTTTACCTGCAACAGCTGTGGAGACACTCAGAGCCTGCACCTGCCTGATGGGAAATTCACCACACCCACAAAGGTTCCATATATTTATATTTATTTTCCTTAAATCTAAAGAATATATTTTTTTCTTAGACCTAAAGAATCGTTATTTATATAGTCATTATCATTTGCAGTGTTTGCAGTATGAATGCCGTGGGCGATCTTTCACTCCAAACCGAAGTTCACCCCTCACCCTCACAGTTGACTGGCAAACTATAAAGTAATTCAGACTCCATTCTTTACTTTGTAGATTAGAAATAGAATTACAAAGTGCAATTTTATCATTTGTACTTTTCCCAATATTTCTTAATGCCAGTAGCCGATGTTATTTGAAGGTGTTGTCTGGCATTTTGGGTGGGTTCAAATCCATTCAAAACTTTCTTAGAAATGGCAACAGAATGTGAAAGCACAACTATTGAGGTATGTTAAAAACAACTGAATTCTGTATTGTCCAGTTTTCACCAGAAGTTCGCCTGCAAACCACCTAGTGGTGGACAGGCACGGTTATACACATTTTGCTTCACATTTGCTATTTGGTCTGTGTTGCATCATGTTTTGTGAAACTTTTTCCCCCAGACCCCAGATTTCTCCTTTAAATACAATGCAAGTGAATGCAAAAGCTGTGATCAAAACAACTAAAAAATAGAAGATTTCAATGGAAATGCCACATTTCTCCTTTAATGTACATGTAACCTTGGGGTATTTTATTTATTTGAGGTATGTCATTTATTGTTACAAGCTTTTTCATTCCACAGGGTTCAGGAGCTGATCTCCGATGACCAGAGGGAATCCGGCCGGATCCCACGAACCATCGAGTGCGAGCTGACTCAGGACCTGGTGGACAGCTGTGTGCCCGGAGACATGGTCACCATCACTGGAGTGGTCAAAGTTTCCAGTGAGGAAGGTAAATGCATGGCATGTATATACATGCGTGCAAAACCAACTGTCTACCAGCACCACAAACCTCAGGGCGACCACACAAACACACCGCGTCCTTAAGATAGATCAGCACTTTGATGAATCAGCAGCAGAGGGAGACGTACTCAGCCCTGCAGGTCATTCAAGTTGAACCAAACTATTTTAAGAGAGCACAGGCATCTAAAATGGTGGCCAAGCCTGTCTTGTTGGACATCAACTTGGGGCTGACATATGCCACCTGCTGGGCTAGGTCCAGCGCCTTTAGAGGTATCATATTAAGTCCACATCAAAACAGACCTTGTGCTTGTCTGAATGTGGCTGTAATTAGACGGTAGACCACTTCAAAAATATGCTAATCACATTCCCTCTGGTTGCCACTATAGGAGCTGGGAGGAACAAAAAGGACAAGTGCATGTTCCTATTGTACATAGAGGCCAACTCTGTGAGTAACTCCAAAGGTCAGAAGTCAAAGGTCATGTCTGAGCCAGAGTGCCATGGTACATCAGTGGAGTTTTCTCTCAAGGACCTCTATGCCATCCAGGAGATCCAGGCCCAAGAGGACCTATTCAAACTTATTGTCAAGTAAAGATCATGATATTGGTTTATCCAATGGGTTTAACATTTGATAGTGATCTTTTATTGTAACTCAATTTAAAACCAGGTTTTCATTTTGTGTCCTTTTGCAGTTCCCTCTGCCCAGCCATATACGGACATTTGGTGAGTCTCAGTGGCATATTACATCATGGCCATGTTTTAACTTGTATACTATTGTATGTATATGGATGTGTGTATGGAATATGGATGGATGTGTAATATTGCCTTGTCCAGTTGGTGAAGGCAGGACTGGCTCTGGCTTTGTTTGGTGGCTGTCAGAAATATGTGGACGACAAGAACCGAATTCCAATCAGGGGAGACCCTCACATGCTGATCGTCGGTGATCCAGGTCTTGGCAAAAGTCAGATGTTACAGGTATATCTCCATTTCTAGATATTCATTCATTTCCATTTCTAAGGTACAGGAACAGGACATGACTAGGTTTATGTTATGGATGTCTTAGCCAACTGCAGCCATGGTGCCCTCAGAGAGGTGACTTTTAAAAATGTATGAAAATCGAAAAAAAAACACTCAATTTTGTGCCCACAGGCTGTATGTAATGTTGCTCCCCGTGGCATCTATGTATGTGGGAACACCACCACTACCTCCGGGTTGACCGTGTCCTTGTCCAGAGACAGCGGCACCGGAGATTATGCCTTAGAGGCAGGGGCTTTGGTGCTAGGAGATCAAGGTAATGACACGCATGGCTTCAGTACTCATTGCACCATGTCATGTCCTAATGTCACAGTGGTGAAATTGCTAAACCGCCACTGCTATATGTAGCTGATGTCACTGTTGCCTTTGATTGTGTCAGGAGTAACTTCAGAACATCAAAATAGCATCCAACCAGCTTCACATTCTTTAAAATGTTTTCATAATTTTAATTTCAGTGCATAATCACCTCCTTACATCTTTTATTGTATCCAATTAATTATTGTAGACTTGTATTGTGTAGCACATCAAGTTTGTTTTGCTGGATTTATGACTAAATTTTTCCTTAATCAAATTCCTTAAATAGAATCTTGCTCTGTTGGATAGGCAGCTATTGTTTTCTTCATTGTTACATTAGCAAATAAATGTAAATGATGAAATGTTATTGATGAAAATGCCAGCGTTGAGGTAAATAGTGTAAGTATGAGAATCTGAATCACTGTGTCTGACATCTGTGACATTGAAAAACCTCAATACACTCATTAGCCATTTTGCTTTTATCCGTGGAAATTTTCCATCATTGACGTATTGAAATGTGTGCGTGCGCACGCTGCTGTAGGTATCTGTTGCATTGATGAGTTTGATAAAATGGGCAGTCAGCATCAGGCCCTGTTGGAAGCCATGGAGCAGCAGAGCATCAGTCTGGCTAAAGCAGGGATTGTGTGCTCACTGCCAGCCCGTACCTCCATCATCGCTGCTGCCAACCCAGTGGGAGGCCACTATAATAAGGGAAAGACTGTCTCAGAGAACCTCAGGTAAGCTCTTTCTTACCTGCTAACCCAGTGTAGGAAAATATATGGCTTTTCAAGTTGGAATTAATTTGGTGAGTTTTTAGTTACTGTAGGCTCATGCAATAAAATTTGAGATTTTAATTCAGTGCTTTTCAACTCCTAGTCAGCTAATACAGTCTAATGGTAGAAAGTAATTCCACTAATGGTACATTTGGAAAGCAACATGGCATATATGCCTATAGAGCACTAGACTTACACGCTGAACGTACATGCTGAACAAGTACTGTCAAATGGCATTATCAGCACCAGCACTATGGCTAATTAATTTTGTAAGCCCTTATCCCCCCCACGCACAAATGTTGTGACTGTATATACATGGGTAGTTACATACACCTGTGATGACGCATACAAATATAGACAGCTATGTGCAGGCTTAAGTTTAAAATCGCTAGTAATGTTACAAAATGACCAATTTTGTAGTCGTAATGCAATATAGGATTTAAAAATCATTTCAGTAGTGTAAGAACCTTATAACCTATTAGAAATGTCATATTAAAGTGCATTTTTCACCTATTTGTCTGCTCTGTCAACTGAAGTACAGTTATTTATGAGTTCAACTTCAATCCTGACTCTCAGGATGGGAAGCGCCCTGCTCTCCCGGTTTGACCTGGTCTTCATCCTGCTGGACACACCGAACGAGGACCATGACCACATGCTATCGGAGCATGTCATGGCCATGCGCTCAGGCAGGAAGGGCGTGCTCAGCAGTGCCTCAGTGAGCCGCAGCAGCACCCAAGACTCCAACGTCTCCCTCCTGGAGATCCCCTCTGACAAACCCCTCTCTGATAAGCTCAAGGTACAGTACGTATGCTGGAGGCCCTTGGACTAATCATGGAGGTCTTAGATTTGCAGCTAATGCAGCCCCTTACCATTGTCCATGTGTTCATACACAACAGTCCTGGCTCTGCAAATGAAAAACATCACATTTGTAAATCTGTTCCTGTACCTTAAAAATGACACGATGTACAAATCTAGGCAAGCTAATGGACATAAAAGTCATTGTTTAAATGAAAATAGTAACTGCACACAAAATGACCTTGTGGGATTTCAAGATAAAAGGTTTTTTTTTTTTTTTTTTTTTTAAATTTCCTCTTACTCATAGGTGACCCCTGGTGAAAACTTTGACCCCATCCCTCACCAGCTGCTGAGAAAGTATGTGAGCTATGCGCGCCACTACGTCCACCCAACCCTGTCCGCTGAAGCAGCACAGGTGCTGCGGGACTTCTACCTGGAGCTACGCAGACAGAATCAGGGAGCTGACAGTACGCCCATCACCACCCGCCAGCTAGAGTCCCTCATTCGACTCACTGAGGTGCCACAGTCAGAGTGATATGCACAGGATGTCCATCTAGAAAAGAAAAGAATGTTTTTTATTGTCACTGCATATGTACATCTTAAATGAATACCAACCTTCCAATGCAATAATATATCTATATTCTACATTATAAATCACCTATCAATATCAATATCAAAGGATCATGAAACACTTTACCATACCTGCGTGCATATACAAACACACGCACACACATACATGCATGCATACATAGTTACATACATACACACAAGACGGTTTACCAGAATCAGCTTGTAATACATGATCAAATTATGATATTTTACATAATGTTGGATATGGGACTATCCGTAGCATCATGGGAAATATCACATTTTTTTTCTGTTGTTTTACAGTCAAGAGCCCGACTAGAGCTTCGGGAGAAGGCCACTCAAGGCGATGCAGAGGATGTGGTGGAGATCATGAAGCACAGGTACTTGGTTTACACTATCTCTCTGGCCATCTTTTATTTCATATCAAAATGCTTTGGTGAATCTCTCTCACTCTTCACTACTAGCCTGACAGACACTTACTCAGATGAGTTTGGCCGGCTAGACTTTGAGCGGTCTCAGCTGGGCTCAGGGATGAGCAACAGGTCACAGGTGAAGAAGTTTGTGGCCGCGCTCAATCAGGTGGCTGAACGCATGCACAAAACCACTTTTGAATTGCAGCAGTTGAGGCAGCTGGCCAAAGAACTAAACATTCAGGTAAAATCATTTTATACACCTGGATGAAATCTTGGTGTTTGCTGATTTTTGTTGTACAGTAGCTTTGTAAGGTGTTTGTAATTATAATCCTGACTCTCTTTTAGGTTGTGGATTTTGAAGGTTTTATCAGTACCCTTAACGAACAAGGCTACCTCCTGAAGAAAGGAAACAAAATGTATCAACTCCAGACCATCTGACATTATAGTGTTACCTGAATTGTCTGGTTAATGTTTTCTGGTCAGTGCACATCTGCTTTAATGCCTTGTATTGTATAATGTACAGTATATTGAGGGATAAATTACTTGTTAAAACTGGTTGGTTTTGTGATTTTGTCGTTACTGTGTTGGGGGGAAATTAAATTTTATTGTTTATATGATGAAATTTATTCAAATTCATTAGTGTCCATTATTGGTTTGCATGTGTGATTACGTAAATTACTATTATAGCGATCCTAACAGGTAGTCTGGCTGTTTGCTGTTTATTGTTTACATTTCAACGCGTGGGTGCTGTGCCAGGTGTAGGGTTGGATGACTTACGTAACTGATATAATGCCCCTGTCATGGGGAGATGCAGGTGGTTGCTGAAGCTTACGTGCGACTATATTTACGCATGCGTATGACGGTCGCCCTTCAAGGGAAACAAAAACGGTGGAAGTTTATCTAATGTTTTAGTAAGTGGATTCTGTGGTCCTGAGATAATTGCCTTTATTAATTCCACGTAATTCGTAGTGTAAGTATTTTATAAATAAGAGTATATATATATATGCAATATACGTGGTGTTCTTAACGCGTGAACTTGACATGCAGGAATAATGCGCTGTCGTAAACTCGAACGAAACGGAATACGGCAAGATGGAACACGTTGAGTGGTGTGGCTGATGGGCTTCGGATTTTGCAAAATATGATGAAATTGTGCGATTGTGAATCAGACACTTCTCAGATAAGTAGTAGCAGAAAACTAACTTTAGATCGATGAAGTTTGGTCACTTGCCTGGCACGTTTGGCAGCTGGATAAGAATTGGATATGTTTTTGGCAGTTTGCAGAAATAATTTTCTCAGCTGTGTGAGAGGGCACGTACCTAGCCTCAACTGTAGTAATGTTGCTGCCACTCGATGCCCTAAACTGTTGAAGGGTGCGCCAGCAGCATGGCGTCAGAAAACGCCCTCGAAGACGACGAGAACAGATCTGAACTGGCACCATCGTTTAAAACAAAAAGTTTCATGTGTTGGACAGTGGTCGAGATTGGCCCACAATGGCAAACTACATGACCGCAAGTCAACTTTCATTGAAGATGGTGTTAGTCGTCAGGGCCACTCACTGCCCGTCACATGCACACCGCTGCCAAAAATTCAGGAAAGTTGTTTTGTATTAAAGGAAAGGACAAATAACCACACACATTCGGTCTGGCGGTCAAAACCTTTATCGTGTAACTGTAACTTTAAAGCGTTCGATTCCACTCGTATTTCCAAAGTCCGAGTTCCGCTTGGAGCGAGTTCCCTTCACTCTGGAGCGAGAAGTTTTTGTTGTCAAAGTCCAAGGAAAAAAAAATTGGACGAAGAGCTAAGCGCGACTCAACAGGATTCAAGGGAAAGTGTATCATCATATCAGCAAGATGACAAGCCTCCAGCTCCTCAGCACGAACATTTTCAGTTCAAAGAGTTGGTAAGTTAACTTTAGGTCTCAGCAGTTGTCACATAGTCACATTGACATGCACTTCTTTTGTTGTTTTTGGTTTGCTTGTGTGAGTGTTTTGTAGACAATTGTTTCTTTAGTTTACAGAACAAATTGTATGAAGTTTCATAGTGATTAGGCCATTGCCCATTGAGACATATTCAGGTTAATCCGATTTCTTTACTTTCAGTATGAAAATCCATGGACGATACCCAACTTCCTGTGTGTGGCCAGGATTATGCTGGCGCCAGTGTTAGGTTACTTGATTATTGAACGCTGCTTTCACTTATCACTTGGCCTTTTCATTTTGGCAGGAGCTACTGACTTGGTAAGTTGTAATATATGGAAATATACATTTAACTAGTGAGCTGTGTATTCAGATAGGCCTACATTAACAAAATGTTTAATTTTATGCACTGATTCCTTATTGTTGATCTGTTGACAGTTAGATGGCTGGATTGCCCGCAATTGGCCTAGTCAGAAGTCTGCTCTTGGTAGTGCTCTGGACCCTCTTGCTGACAAGATCCTCATCAGTGTGCTGTATGTCAGTCTGACCTATGCCAACCTCATCCCAGGTATGTTTACACTGGGTTATTCACAGGTGCAAGGACGAATTAGCTGCCTTGTAGTATCGTTTTCTTAACACATCCTGTTTCCTGTGGACTTTGCCCTGATGTCTTAATCTTTGTTTTCTCATGAATTTATTTATTTGTTTAACCAGCCCCCCTTACTGCCCTGGTCATCTCAAGGGATGTTGCCCTGATAGCTGCTGTTTTCTATGTCAGATACAAGACTGTGCCACCCCCAGTAAGTGTTAAATTGAATAATTCATTAATGAAAAATTTCGACCTAATACCCGCTCTACTAGACAGATGGCTTCTCAACCCCATAGCATGTCACCACATCACACCAGAAATTAACCTAGAGTACATCCAGTTTACTCATTTTAACCTATGTATGGATTGAGTATGCAGTTTAATGACAGAATTGATGAATGATATAAATGAATGATTAACTTATATGACCTGGTAACAACTTCTGCCAGACTTGACCACAACTGTAGTCCGCTCATTTCCCTTTGTCTTCTGTGCACAGAAAACCAGCTTAATGCGCTAATCCAGAGTATTTACAGCCGTGGCCCTGTTGTTTGAGGGCACCGACTGCTGTTGATAGAAAAAAATTAAAAATACCAAATAGCGAACAGACAGCTAACTGACAGCTAACTCAGTTTCAGTTTCCTTGGCCCTACTTCAGACTTACATCAGTTTAAGGGGCTAAGATTTAGAATAGCTAGGAAATAAATTTTAAGTTCAGATACTTTGGTGACACTTTGTTGCATTTTTGTGTGCATTCACTGGGTATACAGTATACAGTATATCTAATGTTATCTTAACTCGGGTGCATTCCCTATACTGTATATCTAATGTGTAAGACACAGGCTTAACTCTGGTGCATTCAGTGAGTATACACTGTACAGTATATCTAATGTGTAAGACACAGGCCTAACTCGAAAGCGAATCAGTGAGATGAGCTCCTGGTTGCTTTTGCTTATGCTGATGATGGGTCTGAAACTGATTAAAAAGAGGAGATTTCTGCAGCCTTAAAGTTCATGCCCTACATGACATAACATGACGCAACCATCAAGTTATGACCATGCCTTTACAGTAAGTGAGTAGTAATTTATTTGTGACGCAGGGGTCACTCAAAGTGATTAAGACAAATGTCGACAATACACAAAACTGTCAGTCAGTTAGTGCGCACATGCATTGTCATTGGTCTCCACCGCAGGAGGCAGAGGTTGAACCATCTGGCAGGTCATTTGCTTATCTGAAGAACACCCGACTACGGCATGGTAAACATTGGCAACATTTCTGGCTATGTATAGAGAGCATTGTCCAAAGTTGCAATCTCTCAGTGCAGATGACAAGGTGGAGATACATCATCAATGTAGCCTAGACTAGCCTACTCTCTCCAGATGTCTCATGCCAATTGCGCTCAGTTCAGAGTTCGTTGTAGCACTCAGTTAAAACAAATAAGCTAACCTGATGCTTAGGGTCTGGCAGAGTGAACACCCAATGTCTCTGATCAGACTTCAGTGAGTGTAGACGGAGCAGCGCAAGCATAACAGTAGCCTAATCCTAAATCACATGCACAATGTATTCTGTTGGCCCAGGCAGGACATTCACACAGTATCAAGCAGTATTTCACACAAATCAAAGATTGGTCAAAGTTGGTATCTCTGGAGTATATTTTTACAACTGACGATAAAAAAATAAGTCACCAAAATTTAAGAAGTAAAAAGTACTTGATAAAAACAGTGCAAAAAAACATGTAAACATGTGTACAGTTAAAAATGCAAAATTAGGCTGAATGTTATTGTGTAAGAAAAAAAAATACACTTTACAAAAAAATGACAAAAAAACACTTTAGATTAGGGTACACATAATCACCATTAACATGCAGCTTATTACCATGTAAATTAAAAACATTAGCCAATTGTTAGTTATTAGAGGTAGCTTATTAATACCTTATTCTGCATGATTTTATTCTACACATAGTAGACCATTAACCATTCTCCAGTATAAACTTCTAATTACTGCTTGTTCATAGTAAGTAAGATAGTTGTTGCATATGACTTTTGCTCAACATGCTTTGCTCAGTGAGGGGCTTATAAGGTGGTAGTACAACTGGAACAGTTATTCTCAGAGACGGTTATTCTCAATCAGACAGACATAATTAGGATTTAGCTAGACATTATTAGGTACTTGTAGTTTTGGGTTTTGTTCCGATGAATAGGCCATCTTTTCTAAATATTATTGAAGAAGAATAACTCCTCCTGTTGTAATACTGCCCATATTAGCCAAGGCATATTAAGATCATAATTCATATAATATAACAAATGTACTAACTATGAATAAACATTAAGTAGGAGTTCATATTTCTATTCTATAAATTCTTAGTTAATGGTCTAATATGGGTAAAATAAGGTTTTAATAAGTGACTTGTAATGGTTAACATATGACTAGCATGTTACTAATTTGCATGCTAATAAGCTGGTAAATGGAAAATATGTGTACCCTAATCTAAAGTGTCACCAAAATTACAGTATTCAGTTTTATCCATTGCCACTGTAAGATCTTAGATATGTAAACAACTTAATTTTGTTATAGTGAAAGGATATTTTTTTCCAACAGGTCACTCTAAGCAAGTTCTTCAACCCATGCTACACCACAGCTCAGTTGAAGCCAACTTTACTAAGCAAGGTAGGATCGTTTTATTTGATTATAAAATACTTTTTTGGATCATGAGGATTGTAAACTTTCAGTGTAGTGCCAGACTAATGTAAGGGGAGTAGTTCTAATTTTGACTGTGACTATGACGGCCTAGGACCTAGAGCAACATCAAAATAAATTGCTATTTTTAAACCGTTGACAAGCCTCAAAATAACATCAGATTTCATGCTACTGTGTAAAGGGTCCCTGAAGAGTCTATACTGAAGTTTTTTGGGCTTTGTAGGTGTACAGTCATTTCCATTTTGGAAGATTTTTTTCCAAGATGGCAGTTGCTGCCATGCTGCTTGAATTTTGCACACACTATAAGCCATTTACTGAAATGATGGCCCTGTTTTGTTGTACTTAGTAAACAGCAAATGGCTCACTGCACAGAGAATCCTATCAACAAAAGATGTTTTGACCAGGGGTGCCTTAAGTTTTGCGTATCACTTTGGAAGCAGTATTTCACACAAATCAATGAGTGAATAATGCAAACCTAGCCAGCCTATATCTATTTTTAAGGCTTCAAGACTTTTATTGTCACTGAACAGTTGCTTGTACAATGAAATTAGCAAGGTGTTAAAGGTTCTGGATGTGGGTATTGTACTTTTCGTATGTGGTGTGTATGCCGGGATGAGGAGCAGGGAGATGTGGTCCGACATGCCCAGGTGGGGTAGGGGTACTGATCTGGAGGCTAACTTAATATTTGTATAAACATGGTCCAAGCTGGTGTTCCCTCTCATGCGCCATTTCATGTGTTAGAAAAAAATTGCCAAATCAGCCATTTAACATTTGAATATTTAAGTTTTGATCTATTCCAACATGTTTTCTTGAGAGGCAGTGTAAAAAAAACTGTGAAGGAAAGAAGGTCACATTCTAGTCTATGACGTTTCTTATATCCGGTAAAGGATATAAGAAGGACTACAGTCACAACAAAATAGGAAGGTGGACATGTCAATACTCCTATTAAATCACATTTAAATACTATGCTTTTGGAAAACATATCATTCAGACTATTATTAGTCAGACTGTTACCTGTAATTGGTTAACCTTTAATGGTAGAGGTGAATATGTTCCACCCATACACCTGGGTCACCATATTGTGCGTGGTGCAACAAAGTCTGGGGGGTGGGTCACAGCTCACATCTAGAGGGAATGCTTTAAGAAAATGTTGAGAGGAGAATGAAAATGAATTTTTGGCGGTTGGTTTTTCCTTTAATATTGCAAAACAAAATGTACCAGCCATACACCTTGTTTGCAGTCATGTTAAATCATACTTAGAAGGTACACGAGTTAAGACAATATACTTTTTGGTGGTTGAATAGGTTTATAAGTTACATACCTAATGCATCAGTCATACACAGGTTCAGCTAATTCCAGTACCGGATTGGGCATAGGTTATGGTGCAAGTCTGGAGGAGGTTGGGACATGTCAACTCATGTTACATCACATATGGTGTAAACATTTATTTTTAGCTGGATGCATTGGCTTTCCTTTAAAGTTACAGACCAAAATTCATCAGCCGAACACCAAATCCGACACTGGACTGTGCATAGGTTATGGTGTAACAAAGTATGGAGGAAGGTGATGTATATCATAATTCATGTCCACTGACTTTCATGGATATTACTGTTTCAATTTTTATGGAGATCCTTCAAAGTGTTCTGGAGATATCACCCCAAATAGCAGGAAATTACTGGAAAAGCACAATAAGAGGCTGTAAAATCACAAACCTGCCAAATCCAACTTGCCATCATGTAAAAATATACTCCAGAGATACATAGCTTTCATAAAAATGGCAATTGCAACAGTGGTAATTATGGTGACTCCCTTTGGCTCATGGGCTATTTGTTTACGACAAAGATAATGCTCTGAAAAGAGTCGGAAAGGCTGCATTTATGCACCAGTAGAAGTTTACTTTCACTGCAGGTTGAATAAAGGGATTTTCAGGCCCATTGCCAAACTCAGTTGAGATCTGAGAAGTTGTTTGACACCAGCCAATTTTACCAGCTATGGTGAAATAGCATGGGGATTGTGAAAAAATATCCCTTTCACTTAGCATAGTTTGTCATCTGACTTTGAGTAGTTTTGGTGATCTTCAGTGTCATTAACAAGATGAACTATTTTGCTACATGGGAGCAAACTGATGCTAACTCCTCAGCACAGACTGAGCATATTATGATCGTAAAGGTTTGCTTTATATTATATTATTCACATTATCATAACAATCCAAGTTTGCTACAGTTAACCAAGATTTAGGCCAGAATCTCTTACAACATTGACAGTACTCTAAATGTCCCTTGTGATGGTTATAATTGAACAAATGTATTCAGCATTATCATCAAAACCTTAATTATATAATCACTCATTGGGTAGTTCATTGGGTAGCAATAGTTTCTTTTTTAACATAACATATCATAACTTTTTGCTAAGCAGGCATGACAATTTCAGGGTTTAAGCAAGTGACATGCTCAGTTTGCACTTAGCTCTCATGTAGCAGTTCACCACCTTAACAGCATTGAAGATCACAGAAGAAAAAAGAAAAAAGTTTAGAAGTAGATCCGCATGTTATTTTCCCGGACTACAGGGGCAAAAGGTGAAGGAATCGTCTCAAGAGGTCTATTATAATGTTTGTTCAGCACAGAATTATGTGTTAAAAATGGAACAAATACTAAAGGTGAAATTTGTAGGGAATCTTTGATCGGAACGAAAATATTGCACACCCATGCGTCATTTGACTGCATAAAAGAAATGTGAATGGACCTAAAGTAGGTTCATGTCTTTAAATTGAAGGTGTGTCATGGCACAACTGCTGATCTGACTCACTTAATATGTTATAGGCCCCAGTAACTGTAATAATATTAAACACTGCATCTACCTCTCTCAGGTGAATACTGCCATTCAGTTGCTCTTGGTGGCAGCCTCTGTTGCTTCCCCAGTCTTTCATTACACAGACAGTGTGCTGCTGCAGTCTCTGTGGTAAGTTAAAAGCATATATCACGTGATTTTATAACCAAGACTTGAGTCGTCATGTGCACTCAACTGACCTGGGACATATTTTCCAAAACCATATTTACTACAACTAAGTTAGCCATTTTGTTGGTTGCAATGCAGTTTCCCATTGCCAGCCAACTAAGTTGATTAACTAGTTAGCAGCTATGGTTTTGGGAAACGCACCCCAGTTTATTAGTATTTGGAGTTCAGCACTTAACTGAACTTTGTCTTTGTCCACAGGTATATCACTGCTTTGACAACTGTAGCATCTGGTTATACCTACTACCATTATGGCAGAAAGACTGTTGAAATATTGAATAGCACCAAGTAATTGTATTGTCATAGAGACAACTCTGACTTTTAAGCAACAGCTGGAAAAACATCTGGATAACCAGGCTAGGAAAATATCTGGATTACAACTTGGAAGCAAAGACACTCTTGTCTTTCACCCCTGAAGATCACTATAGGTCTTTTTATAGTACAGATTGATTGCTTACTGCAAAACATGGTTTATCACCGTAATGACTAGCAGCTGTTAATCTGAATTGATCAATGCTTGGTTGGCTGCTCATTTTATAAATCCTGTTTGAATCATTCAGTGGAAATGTTTTTTTTTCTGATTAAAACCAAAAATCAATGCTAATTATGTCTCAATTAAATTTGTCAATGACCTGTTTGTCTACACATGCAATCAATGTTATAAATGTTATAAATGTTAAACACTGAAAATGAGAATTCAGGATAATTGAACTTCAGGATGATCTTTTCCAAAAAAAAGTATAATTTTGGATAATAACATTTCATAAACATTGTCAGCAAGTGTCTTGGGATTTCAAAATTGCAAGCGGTAATATAAGCATTTGGTATTTTTCATAAGGTTGTATATTCAGTGCTGCTGTTTAATTTAATAATCCCATTGTCTTTTTTTTAAGCATTGACAGTTACTTTTAGGCATAAGCACAATTCAGTACCGTTGACCTGTCTATCTCTCTTAAGTGTGATATTAGCATCATTTAGATCAGAAAACTTAAAACAGTGTCCTTATTATAGTCCTGTATCTGTACAGTTTTACATACAACATATGTGTTGATATTAGGAGGTATTATGCACCCCTTGCTGTTTTGGGTACATTCATTCAGACTGGAGCAAAAGTCCATAAGTGTAAGTATGCATATTGGGTCATGGCTTAATGTGCCAGGGAGACTACTCCTTGGATAGCCAGCAAATGTCATAAAATGAATGAATGGCATTTAAAAAATGACGTGCTGCTTACATCTACAACCCAGAGGTACTCCAGTTCAGATTTGTAGGTACTCAGCGTTGCATAGGTGGTGTCGAGGATTGTTCAGACAATATAACCAATGCAATCTGTAATTTACAATTTTGCACAAGGTATGTAATACCAAGATTTTACACATACTGTGTTTTATCATTCCCGCTTAAATTGGATGGTACTGGGATGGAATTGTCTGAGTAAAACTGATAATTTCAGCCAATCTTTGTTTTGATGGTGTTGGCTATGTTCAATGCAGAAATGCAGGGCCTTGGTATTAAGATGACACTGAATCAGTGCCCATGCCTATGTAACAACAATGGTTTACCACTTGCCCTCAACTTCTGTTTCAACGCTGGAGACTTCCCCTTCATTGAACGGGTTATGTAAATGTCAGTCGAACTGTGGGGCTGTATTTGGGGAAATTGCACTCAGACTTACTGGTATAGGGCTTTTAAAAGATATTTATAAATGTGTTATCACAGTATTGTATGTTAACTGATCGCATACATCTTTTATTAATTTACATAGAGTAGTTTGTCAATACAGCCACCAGGGGGCATCTGGTTTAATAACGTATGAGAGGGAATAGAAAAGTGTGTAGTGAGTTCCCCCTCAGGAGCATCTTCAGCAGATGGTTAAAGTCTCAGTGGATGAGCTGCTTTGCCATCTAGCATCCGTCACCAATGTTTCAAATCACCTCTTAATTGAAATGATCTTCATTACCCAACTTGAAGTGGAAGACATCACATACACTTCCTGCTGTTCAGAGATAAGTATATGTGAGGTAAGTCAGACCTGAATAGTACACACTGAACACACCATTGGCTTTTTACAAGAACTATGCACAGGTAGATGTGTTTGCTGATGCACTATCCTATCTTCCTGTCATTACTATATTACGTAAGCATAACTGTAAATATAACTGCTATATTACTGTACAATAATACTTTTAACAACACATTACAGGAACACTTCAGTATTCACAGAGAAAAATGTTCCGGGACATATTTTCCACACTTGCCTTCCATGAACATGGTCAGTGGAACATTTAATGTGAAGGGCAGAGTAGACTGCAGAACTAAGTTAAACAAATAAAGATCTAACCCCCTAATAGTATGGTTCTGTCGCATGTCTGACTGCAGACACAGGTGTGTCTCGTGTGCTGAACACACACATTCCAAGGATTAGTCCTATACAAACTTTTATCCTCATGAGCTGCTATAGAGGTTAATTATTAGTTGACTTTTTGACCTGTGTGTGTGTGTGTGTGTGTGTTAACACAAACTGTGTGATAACCATGCGGAACTGTTTCTACCACTTCAGGCTCCCTTTGCGTGCGGAGAGGTCTATGATGTGCCTTGTCTGACTAATCTAATGATATAGTTAAAGTAGGAATAGTGACTCACCATAACATTAATGACAGGAACCACGTGCCATCAGACATTGTTCCCATCCTGTGCGCCCTTTGATGCTGCCCTGTCCGAGTCATCAGACAGCATGTGACGGATACAGTCAGTACGAGTCATTTTGGGATTGAGCATGGATTACTTGGAAAACCAGCCAGTCAGGCAGCTGTTGACACACTGGGCAAACTGGCTACAAGAAGTCTGTCAGTGCTGCTTTCTTACCTTGAAAAAGAGGACAAAGCTGATCAGAGTTTTTATCTACCCTATCTTGTACAGTACTACTTTCATGGTAACCTTCCATCCCCTCACCACCTTCCCTTACAAAATTCTTCAGCTCAAATGTGCAGCTCACTACTACACATCCAACAACAACAGATGGAGGCATTGTGCTACCATGCCCTCTCTCTCTCTCTTTCTCTCTTTATCTTTCTCTCTCTCTCTCTCCCTCTTTCTCTCTATCCATCCCCCTCTCTTTCTCTCTCTCTCTCAGTGTTAACAGGTTGGGGGATCAGGCTTTAGAACTCCACTATCCTTCATTGAATACAGACGTCCTTATCAGACATGGCATCTCGAAGAATGCCTGTGTTGGAATTCAGGGACTGAACTGAAACATTTTAATGATCCATATTCTGTAGGTGGATCTCAGAAGAGCCTGTCATTAATTATATTTATGTTTCTGTCCTTTTTTTACCGTTCAAAAGCTATTTTTAATAATGAATCGGAAAGATAATGGCAGGTCCTAAGATTAAACATGTCTAGTGTATTTGCTGCAGTCTGATAATGTTGTCTGAAATACAAAGATGAGTCAATACTGAATTGATTTGACAAATGTAATTTGTGCCTCATAGTAGATGTATTGGCTCTAAGTAACTTGTTGCACACTCTGGGCATAAACTCTGTTGGAACCAGTCTGTCTTAACACCTTGGCAGTCAGTGGTTGAGCACACACACACAAACCTGAGCTGTCAGACCTGCCCTATATATCAACAGTGTCTCAGTGTTTCATATACATAGCCATCTGTGACAAAACATGGTAGTAACATATTGGCCTGCTTCTCTACCTATAATGACTGCATTGTTTGGCCAACAGTTTTCTTTCTCCTTGTTTTGGCATAAAAGGCAGAAATCCCGTCCCCAGCTGCAGAGACTTGGTGGTGTCTTATTCGGCATCGCCAGGTAATTCTAAACCTCACCGTGCTCATTGTCTCTCTCTCTCTCTCTCTCTCTCTCATCTGGCACATGGCCCACCCCCCTGCGGCTTCAGACACCTGCCCTTAGTAGCAGACAGAAGAAAAGAGAGAAAGAAGGGAAGAAGGGATGGAGGGGAGGGGAAGAGAGAGGGGGGTGGGGTACACCCTGTGTACAGTGGCATGAGTCATGCCACTGCATGTTGCAAGTATGTCCAAGGTGTACTTTCCCTGTTACATTGTAATGCATTTCAAGTGTTTTCTAAGGCTGTCCTCGAGGCAAGATGACCTTTATATGTGTTGTTCAGGACTTCCACTGGTATGTAGTAAAATGGGGTTGAATGTTAATTTTTGTTTATTCTCTGTCAAAACTAGTGAAGTAACACAGATTACAATGATATTAAATTAAGCAGAACAAATTTTGTACCTAAATATGTTGTGTTTGTCTGTTGCCTTCAAGTGAACTGAAGCAATAAAACAGGAGATGAAGCACGGCGGCCCGTAATGTGGATGACTTCTGAGTTCTGCACCAGCAGTGTCAGTCTGAAGACGGACCATTTCAGGTCAACCTGGGTGGTGTTCCTTGGCCAAAAATCAAATGGCAAAGGTAACAATATTCTAGTGGTGGTAGTGTAGTGGTTAAGGAACCTGTCTAGCGTGCTAGTAGCCTGAAAAGTTGTGGGTTCGAATCCCAGCTGCCACCGTTGTGCCCTTGAGCAAGGCACTTAACCCTAAGTTGCTGGTCTTGAACAATTGATAGCTGACAAAATGTAAGTCACTTTGGATAAAAGCATCTGAAAAATGTAAATGAAAAGCAATATGTGCTTAGATTCAGTCCTTGTGATATAGTGTGTCTGTCATGGTAAGTTAATCATGACGTTGCTTTATCTATGAGTTGGAACACTGCTTTTTAATTCCACTGATTTCTTATAGATGTTCTCCTTGTTCTGTTTGGTCATTGTTCACATTTCCCTTAATGTGCTCTTGCATGCACAAAAGAGCTTGCGAGTTGGTGCAGAGAGAGTTGCTACCTTACCTGCTTGAAGTCAGGCCACAGGTTCACATACACATTCTTCAAACATGGGCATGATTGACAGCTTGGTGCTTCTCCTGTCTCTTCTTCTTCTCTCTATTTCATCAGCTTTTCCAGACTTCTGGTTGGAACACGTGTCCTCACATGTTTGCCTGTAAATCCTCCAATGGGTTGCATCACTTGTCTCTTAGCCAGCAGTGATTACATCCTTGCCTCTTATGCAGTCCTGCCCTTTCATCCCCCCCAAGACTTCAAGCGAGAACTTTCCAGGCTAAATAGGAGAGCACTTGTGCTCCAAGGGACGCACTAATCTGCGGCAGAAGCCATTTAAAAAAAAATAACAGGGATTTTTTAAAATTAGTTTTTCCAAGTGTGTAATTACATTTAGTTAGCTCAATGCATTTAGCAGTGTAGTTGAAAATAAAAGTTTTTTTATGCTAAGAGGATTTACATAAACATATGTAAATGTATCATAATGTATATTGCAGTGCATGTTTTGTAGGAGCGGTGACCAAACCTCAATGCATTTATCATAAAGATGTCAATATACGATGTTGGAGCCTTATAATTGGAAGCAGATGCTATGATGATTTCAATCACAAGAGAGGATTTTGAACAGTAGTTCCACAACACAGCTGAGCACATCAGACAGGCCAAGCAAGGAGGAGGGTGAGTCGTGACCACAAGAGACGCAAAATAATTGATCGTTGAGTGCCACTCAATGAAAGAAGAATGCTTTAAACCCCAAGAACTACTGTAGTGTGCTGGATTAAACCACTCTCTGATCATTTATCCATCTTAGTTATGAGCAGGAAATTGTTCACCTGCCATACAGAGCTCTGTAATTATGCTGATTTGGGTATTTCCCATGTCCTGACTCACTTGCAACCTGCCCCATTTACAAATAGGCAATTGACTTTGCAGTCTGTGGCTGGAACACTCATGTGTTTTATGGGATATTTTCATGTCTTTCAAGTCTCTTCAGAAATTTACTTACTAGTTTGTTGGCAGTGTAGTAGGCTACATATATGAGATTTGTCAATAATGTTTTATTGAAATAAATCAAACATCATGATGCTACAGAGTCATTAGAAGACTTTGTTTGCATACTGAAAAGAACTGATTCCATCCGTCTGTGCCATGCAATTAAGAAGGTCCCTCTGAGGTTTTCCTCTGCTTAAATGTTAGAGTTGATGGTCACACCAAGACAAGATGGTACCATCTCCAAAGCAGAGTTCCTTGTTCAGTTGCTGCAGTATGGTGTCACTTGTTGTCATTGTCAAGTGTGGACCATAACAATTCTGTCCAAAGATGGCCGTCGTCCAGTCACCATGCTGCGCCAGCTTGGTTCAACAAGAGCGCAATGGCAGTTCCTCAGAAAAAGCCCTATCCACAGAAATTAGCTGAGCATCACAACCAACAGCATCTGTTTCCAATATGTAGCGTAGCGGAAGGGTGGGTGCTTCATTTAGTGGGAAAAAAGTACAGCCTACTGTATCTTTAAATAGCCTGAGGCTTTGGGCTGGACGGATGTGTGGCTTATTGTTGTATCCCAGATTCCTTGAATCTAGACTACAACTGCTTCCCTTTGAACACAACTAGTGTACAATTAGGGAGGAATGTGTGCAATGCAGCCTGTAGCTCTTACATGTTATGCAGGATCTATTGGTGGCAAAACAACATTCATAATGCAATATGTTTTTAGGGTCTGTTGAGTAAGTGGTCCGACATCATTATTGAGGTGGCATGCTGTTGCTTTTGCAAGGTGATCTCTCATCATTTTGGGCAAAAATGCACACACATACACACACTAAGAGGTTTTCACTATTAAAATTACTATGGTTTGTGTGTATGATGTGTATGTCAATTTAGACATGGTAATCCAGCCCTCCCTAATATATGAAATAGAAATGTATTAGATGGACAAAGCAGAGAGACATATGAGAATGAGTTTCACTTTTAACAAACCTCTTTTGTGTCGATCGCGTTACTTTCAGTAAACGTCCACTGAGTGACCACACTATGGTGTGACGACATCCTCTGTGACATTTACCACATCTTCCGTCCACAACTTAACAAGAGCAGAATGCCAGATGCCTTAGAACATAACTCACAAACACTCTAGGCAGATAAAAAGGTTATTTTCCCCTCTTTAAATGCTTTTGCTCCACCAGCACACACCATTGGCCAATTTTTTGTGTCATGTAAATATTTCTGGAAGGTCCCACATGTAACTGTTGGAGGTCCTGCTGTTAATTAAGAGTGATATATTTAAAAGCAAACACACATGTGTAAAACATTTGTGCGACGTCTCTGGAGATCCTGTGAGCACAGTTGCAGGAGACCTTGCTGCACAATAAATGATGGTGACTGTGGGTTCAAATCACAGGAAAGGGGGGGGTGCAAAAGAAAAGCTGCTGGTAGCTGCTCTGAGATCAGTGACACACACATTGACAGCTGTGGCAGAGGGCCGACAGCTAAGCCAACATGGTGAAATATAGATTGCTTGTCCAGCCTCTTCACTCAGTTCAAGGCATACCAGTCATCTTGTGCTTTTTTTCCTTCCCTTCCCTTCCCTTTCCTTTCCTTTCCTTTCCCCAGAAAGTTGTGCTTTGGAAGAGAAAATGGTTTCATCCCAGGGTTTTTTTGTAGATCCCACACAGACCAGCTCTGCAAACACACTGCAGAGTTTTCTCCGGCCTGTTAAAGAATTATTCAGTTTGAATGAGGTTCAGGTTCTGAATTGAGGTTGACTGTAGCTTTGTCTTGAGCCATAAAATACAAATGGCACAAGATTCTGAAAAGATCTGAGGGTGAGGAAGACAAACAGGAATACCATCACAATAACCACCTGTGTGGGTGTGAAATGAATTTTATACAGGTGAGCAGCTTATGCACACAGTGTTTTGGATTTTCGGGCATTTTACCTGTTTACCCTATGCCTACAGGTACTTTCATAAAGGAGAAAAGATCCACATGTGTGATGGTTATCTTGACATAAAAGATCACAAATTACCTGCCTTTTTCATAGTAATGCACCTGTGCTTTATAGTTCTCAGGCCACTGACAGTGTGATGACAAGCAAAGAATAGAGACCGAAAACAAGACTACTATCAAGCTATTCGTGATTTATGGGTTTTGGCACAAACACCAGCTAATCTCACATGGTGGTTCAGAACACCCGAACAGAAAAGAAAATGTTTGACAAATAGCCTGTCAGTAATTTGTTGTACGGTTTGTAGATTTGGGTGATAATAACTTCCGTCTTTCTTTCATGTAAGGTTTTTTTTTTACTTTTTTTCCCAGTAACAGTTGCCCATCTAATAACAGGATTCTAGTTTGCATGTATATAGAGAAAGACAGGAGTCTGTTTTTAAATGGACAAAATCTTTGAAAAATAACATTTCACATGTTAACCAATTATGTAATAGATGGCCATAATTATATATAAAAACATTTAAAAAGACATAAAAAGATATTTAAAAAAATGTGTAATAGTTTCCGTTTTCCATTGAGTGTGTTTGACAGATGTATTTTCAAATAAGTGGAATTAAGTGAAATGTAGTCTGAGTCACATCTTTAGGAAAACAACATTTGCAATGGGGAAAACACCACACACAAATCTATTAGTCCAAATGCCCTGAAAATGATTATTGCATCAGTCATTCACTGACTCATGCATAAATCATTAGAGAAAGACAAAAATAAAAAACAAATGAAAAAAACAGACATATCCTACACTATATGTATAGATTCCTTTGTCTATAACTGAAACTGGTATGTACTTCACCACTGATCTTCTGTACCCTTCCTACAACGTGGCGACTTAGCCCTCACGACTGCAATTTTTTTACCCACCTTGAGACTGTCACTGGGTTTTTGAGCAGACACTAGATGATTGTTTGTGGCACTGAGGTAATGTCTAGTATCCAAGTCCACTCTATAATTGGATGAGATCTTCTGTCATGACTAGAGACACTGAGGGGACACAGCTCATATTACATTACTTTTTAATTGTGTGTTTGATTCGGACCATGCAGAACTTCATCCTGTATCCTCAGATGCCCAAACATTCATTTGAAATTTACAAAGAAAATTAACTGCATTTGATGTAACACTAGAGAAACAAATTTGATGTAGGTAGATAGCTGCTGTTGTGAAGATGAGCATTTCTGTTAACTCTGTTAGCAAACACTTTTAGGCTGATATGCAGTCAGATGCGTAAAAAGAAAAATATGCAGAGCTAATTCAAAGTACATCAAAAAGCCCACAGCGGCACAACTGCCAAGCTTACCGATGCTTGAGTAAGGTACTCTTTGAATGTGGTCAGAGAAGTCTCCACACATCATGTAGGCCTGATATCTAGGACATAAAACGGATATCACAATGTCAGTCTATTCCAAGACCATTTAAGATGATATCCTGCAAATATTACAGACTTCCCCTTTGTTTGTTATTAAATCTGTGAAGTCCCTGTGGCCAGCTTTATACAAATAATTTCAATATGATGTCTAAGATTACCTTGTGTTACAAAACATCCCTATGTACTCGTGAATGATTGATATCAGAAAGCTTCAATGGCGTAGTCATTTGGAAAACAAATGGGAAAAACAGAGGCCTTTGTGTGAAGTGTGATATGATCAAATCTGCTGTAGTAGAGAATAAATTACAATCTAAAGTGAAACATAAGGACATAAAAAACTCCATTGACTGTGCAGGATTTGTAGTATGACTAAAGTCTCATCTGATACAGACATCATTCATTCAAGCCCTGTGTGCACACCACAACCTCTATGTGGCCAGCCTGGGTATGCAACCTGATATATCAAACCATGAGTTGAATTGGTTTATGAATGTCTTATCTGAGCATCCATCCTAGTAAACAGCTCAATGTTATTACTATGATGAACCTTTCACCTCCTCTCTCCCTCTCTCTCTAACACAGAGAGAGAGAGAGATGTGTTCATGTGCACCCAATTGTGATTAATCTCAGTTTCTGCTTGCTTTGAAGTGTGCTTATCTGATAGAAGGTGCATAACACCCTTCAAAAAGCTTCAAAAAAGTAAGTCATGCTTTTGTTATAAGCCCATCCATGTGACTTTTTATTTAAAATCATTGTATACAAATATTCAAACAAATTAAGCAGACATCTTTATTGAATTATTTTGTCTATGTTTCAAAAACATATAGGTCTACCACTGAAGATATTTATCATATTTTCTCTAATATTCTCATCTTATCTGATATTGTCCTCTAAACATTTACACACGGTTTAATCAGTCATGATTTTTCTTATGCTTCCATTCAATGTGGCATAGACACACACAACCAATTCTCTTATCAATAAAACAGACACTAAACTCTTGGCTGTATTTCCTGTTGGTGCCATCAGTTACTAAATAGCTCTGATAAGTATTCAGTGAATAATAAATGCAGCCATCAGCAAAGACAGAAAATGGTATAAAATAAAGAGGGATTTCATATGCTAATTCCAGGAGATTCCAGCTTCTCATGTCACCAGGTATACAGAGGATACCTCTAATCCTTAGGCCTGTCCAGCATTAGTCACTCAGTACAGTTAATCAAATGGAATGCATTCCCAGGGTCCAGCCAAGGACCTGTTATCAACAAAGCTAATGGATCAATTCATGTCTTGTCAGTGGTTTTACCATTCATGTCTGGAATGTGTCTGATGAAAGCAATGATTCTGTTCTGCAAGCAAGCAACAGAGAAATATTCTTTTATTTTACAAAGAGACTGTGCGTGCAAATGTAATGACCACATTCAGCTATCTAAATCAGCGAATTCAGTCCAGGTTTCTCTTATTTCTAATTATTTACACACCAAATCGAGTACTTAAGACATACTCCGAGCAATTGTAGTGCAGTCAGGCCACGTTAATCGTTTGCGCACGCGCATCACCATCCATCACGCTAGGGTGCCCCTTATCAGTTTTTAGAGGCATGTTGTCAGTCTTGGCCAATCAGAATTAAGCAATTAGCACCTTGTTATCAATAGTCGTGGCACAATCTTTGAAGCTAGAATTAGAAACAGAGGGAAGGTTAGAGGCTGCAGATTAACTGGCCTTTGTGTAATATGGCTATCTTACCTTTTGCCGTGATGTGTTTAATCAGCATTTGGAATGCATCTGCTCTAAACATAAGTGACAATCCCGAAATTCAAGAGCAGTTACTTTTAAGGACGCTGGGTCTAGCAAGTCGACCTAGGCCCTCAACACATGGCACTGTACCTTCCCTGCTTTGGAAAATTTTCAAAAAGGCCCATGAAAAGGATAATACGGTATCTACAAATGACCCATGTATGGTTTCAGAATTTGGTGTTCGTGGCAACATTGTGAGATATGTCCAAGATCAAGGTAAGATGACACACGTAATTAGTGGCAAACTTCTCTGGCTCCATTAGGGATATTCTAAAATGTATTTTTGTGTGTCACTTGAATGACCCATGTGTTTATCTAACAGGCAGAATTATCCCTGGATCGAGCAGCCATTGTCCCAAATGTGTGGAGAAGCATCTGTTTTTCAACATGTCTGTGCTCGAGAAAATTGAGCAACTCTCATTGGCACAGCTGGAAATTAAGTTCAACCAGGACTTCACTCGAGTGTCACAGGACATCGTTCAGCAAGCTTTTAGTATGTCGCTTTTCAAAGTTCTGAAGACCACACTTAAAGGGGTGAATCACGGTTCCACGCGAAAACTACTCTTCTCCCAGTCGGTTCAACTAACCTCTGGGTCTATACGCTTTAATTTGACAGACATTGCCGAGAACTGGAGAAAGCCTAGCACGAACTATGGTATGATTCTCATGTTGCATCCAAGCCAGCTAAGCAACACGTTAGACCCACTTTATTTTGATAATGTCATTTCCCATCAGTATGTCAGTGTAGTTCCACAATTCTACACGTCGCTAGTAGTCGTGTCTTTGAACCCACTCCACTGCAGATCGAGGAGAAAGCGAAGTGCTTATTATCTACCGGTTACGCCCAGCAACGTCTGCAAACCAAGGCGACTGTATATTGACTTCAAGGATGTTGGATGGCAAGACTGGATCATTGCGCCTCAGGGATATATGGCTAATTATTGTCACGGAGAGTGTCCCTTCCCTTTGAGCGAAAGTCTTAATGGGACCAACCACGCCATCTTGCAGACTTTGGTTCACTCCTTTGATCCGAAGGGTACTCCTCAGCCCTGCTGTGTTCCAATTAAGTTGTCCCCTATTTCTATGTTGTATTATGACAACAATGACAATGTTGTCCTAAGGCATTATGAAGACATGGTTGTGGATGAATGTGGTTGCAGATGATTGTTTAGGGGGGGGAACATTTTACATTTTATTTTTTTGTTTTGTTTTTCACTAGTGTGTTAAGGAGTGCCAAAGGTTTTTTTATAATTAGCGTGCTGGAGCGTTCTTGTTACCAAGATCTATTAAGCTTACTTTTAAATGTCATCGTCCTGATGTATTTTTTGTACGTTATAGCATATTGACGAATAAAATATTTTCCACTGACATCCTACAAGTGAGCTTTCCAACGAGTGGTCTATATTTCTGTCCACTTGTTGGCGCACTGTACCCAAATATGAACTTTTGTTAAAGCCAGTTTTTTTTTTCTTTTCTTGAAAGTAGGCATACTTTTTTTGCTTTATTACATTTAATAACGCGTTGTAAATAGACTAAAAATTATTTCCTGTCTACATCGACAATGCATTTGTAGTGCTTCATTGGGTGTTAAAAGCCTGAAAGATGTCACATTTTCAGCCCTGTATAAGGATGCAACAGCCCCTGCATATTCAAGTATGGAAATGTTAAACGCAAAGAAATTAGTTGTCGTGGGTGGCAAGAACGGTCTTCCCGCTGGTGAGGAATCGCAGTGTTTTTGCCCGTGACATCACAGCCACAAAAGACATAGGGAACAGACGGCCTCAATCAAGTGCTGCGCGCACAGGACACGCATCTGAGTTTGTGCTGCGACCGCGGAGAGAGAGCAACGCATTCCGAGAGGAGCTTGGGGTGGATCATTGCTTCATTTGCCTAGTTCAAAGTCACTGGTATAGTTGCCGTCGTAACATTAGAAGACGCAGTCTGAAGTTGGACTTATGTTTTCTCATTTATATTAAACGAGTGTGGCTATTTTATAATGTGTAAGAAGAGGCGGGCAGTTCTCTGGAAGCTTTCTGTTTTCAGCAAAACAGCTTTAAGAAGTGCTCTGTGACATGGAAAGCGACCATATAACTGTTTGAGAAGACGAAGAGAGTACAAGGCATTTTGACGAACTGAGCGCAGACATTTCCTTGGAACCTGCTCGACTGTCATGGGGAGGATCGGTACGCGCCGCCGTCAGTAGTGGCTCTGACATGGGACTTGTGTTTTGCCAGGACTTTATCAAGTGAACTTGCACTTGTAAAGACAACACCTATCCAAAAGGTTGCTCCGAGCATTTTACATGCGCATAGTGGATGTATGACACTTGTTACTTCCAGTTCCGGAGGTTGTCAATGGATCCGTCAGTGCCTTATTTGATCGATTGCAACTCGACAGTTTCCCATGCGACCTAAAGCCTAGTTATTAATCTTGAAGAATGTATATTGAGAAACTTGTTAGCCTTATTTGTGAAGGCTTAAATATTCAACTAATTTCATAAGAACTATTCTCTAATGCATTTTGACGGGATGTGGCAAACGTGTAGTCTAAGCATTTTGAATTAATGTAGGCTACTGCTGCCGATAGACAGTTCTCTCAGTTGGACTCATACCAGGCTCGTAATTTGCTGACCCCCCTCGACCCGCCTCATAATTATATACCAGCTTTAATATGATATCATTTGTGCTATGGACAGTGGTCAGTTATTGCGTTTTAAAGGTCCCAATCGGCATGCGTAAATTTAATCTGAATCCCTGGTGCAAGGAACAGACAGAAACTTAGGCCTATGATCTTGTAAGTTACACTGATTGCATCTGTCATGGCTAATTTATATTGGAACCCAATAACATTTCCATCGCTGTATCCGCTGTGACAGCAGCGATTCAGTATTGACAAGTTGTCATTTATCAGACGAGAGTGATCATGGTCTTCGTTGTCCGTGCTGTTATGGTGCTGCTGCTCGGTCAGGTGTTTGTCGGAGATTGCACCGGACTTATCCCCGAGGTTGGCCGGCGGAAGTACAGCGAGTCTGGAAGGCAAAATCCACCTCTAGACGTCTTAAACACATTCGAACTTCGCCTACTCAACATGTTTGGGTTGAAACGCAGGCCGAATCCAAGCAAATTGGCGATCATTCCACAGTATATGATGGATCTATATAACATGCACTCTGCAACTCCTGAGAAAAACCTCGGGAGACATAAGGGGTCATTGGCAAGGAATTCAGAAAAGCCTGCCAGTCGGGCGAACACGATTAGAAGCTTTCATCACGATGGTAAGGAAATGAAATATATAAGGCGTCAGTTCTTGTTTCTCTCTCTCTCGCTCGCGCGCTCTCTCTCTCTTACACACACACACACACTTCCTCACGTCTCTCTTTAAGTTTTCCCCTTCTCTGCCTCCCGTACTCTGTCTTCATGACTTTATGCCTGTGTGACTTAAGCCACCATCCACTATTGCAAACTGCCACGGGTCATTAAAGAAATACTGTTGATTAAAAACAAAAAGAGTATTGTCTTAGCAGAGTATACTGGTGTGTTGCATAATTACCATGGGGTGATTTTCTCAAGCATAACAATCCACATTGACATGGACGCATTAGATATTAGTTTGATACCAGGCATTTGGGGTTTAAACTTAAACTCATTTTAATAAATTTCGTAGGCTAGTTGGAAATATGGCGCAGGACGCATAGTGTATACACAGCGGTGAAGAGAGATGTAACTTTAATATAGTGCTATGTTGGGAGCACTGAATCACTTAAAATATGTGCTTCCAATGACACAAACAAGTTCAAACGTGTTTCGAGAACAATTACTTCGTAAAGCCATGTGTTTCAAATGTATGAATACCACTGAAGCGCATAGTCTTGTTGTAAAATGATTTCAGTGATACTTCCACTGCAACTCCAAAGCCACAGGTTTTCAACATTTCTGGATGACTTCCAGCTGACTAGATTGTAGGCCAAGAACATGAGTTCTGATATGCTTGTTTTGACCCCAAAGACTTAAGTTTAGGGTTCCCACCCTTTCCATCTACAACCTTTCAAAACTTTTCCATGACTTTTCAAAAGCCCTTTTATGTAATTTCTAAGCCCTATCACAAAGTATACAAACCTGCGTACTGTACTTTTTGCAGGTCAGGTGTATTTATTTGCTTACAGCAAACGTGGTAAAAAAAAACAAACCAAAAATATATTATGGAATGTGTGTCACCAATTTCCCCAAAACTTTCAGTGAAATTACTGAATTGTATGTTTTTAACCAAGCCTGGGAAAGTAGAACTTTAAAGCGTCATGACTTTTCTGGGATTTCTGTGGCCAAGGAATGAATGACAAATATATAATCCCTTAGAATTAGTCAAATGTACCAAAACTGTAATCTTGATAAAATGACAATTTTGGGATTATTCGGCCCTCAGAAACTAGTGAAGTGAAGTGAACTATGAATTATCTCCAGGAAATCTGAAATAAGTGATTGCCAGACAGCAGCAAGTATATCTGCAGACTTTGTGCTTTAGTGTTGGCTCATTATGTGGAAGGTCATATGCAGACATCAAATGGTTAAAGTGAAGAGAAAGGTCTGGCAGGGAAATCTTTTTGTGGTTGGAAATGGGCATGAGCCCATCAAAGACTACAAACAAAAAATAGCTGTTTGGCATGCAGTGGTAAGGACTTGGACTGCTACCAAGGAGCACTGGTTGAGACTAAGTTTGCATCTCTCTGCTTCCTTCTGTTCTTAAATGTTTGCCTGTGCCATGCCACTTGAGATCCATAAAAGTCTTTTTGTAGTTTTGTGACAGAATATGCATAAATTGTGAGCTAGCCATCAACAGTGTGCTCACTCTCTGCAAGAGAAACATTTGTCTGACAGGTTTGTTTCTCTACCCCACATGTAGAGTCATCAGAAGACCTCAGCAGTCACAATGGGAAGACAACGCAGCGTTTCTTCTTCAACTTGACCTCCATCCCTGGAGAGGAGCTCATCACCTCAGCAGAGCTCCGTGTCTACAGGGAGCAAGTTATGGGTGCCACCGCTAACAGCAACAGCAGCACCAGCACCAGCGGCACTGGCTACCATCGTATCAACATTCACGAGGTTATCAAACCTGCGATGCCCTTCAAAGAGCCCATCACGAGACTCCTAGACACTAGGCTGGTGCAGCACACTCTGAGCAAATGGGAAAGCTTCGATGTGAGCCCTGCGGTGGCTCACTGGGCCATGGAGGGACACCTCAACCATGGTTTCATGGTGGAGGTGGTCCACTTGGACAGTGAAGAGAGCGACGCGCACAGACACGTGAGGGTGAGCAGGTCACTGCATCAGGACGAGGACTCGTGGCCTCAAATGAGGCCCCTCCTGGTGACCTTCAGTCATGATGGCAAGGGACAGGTTCTCCACACGCGGGAGAAAAGGCAAGCACGCAACACCAAACAAAGGAAGAAGCACAAAGCTAACTGCAGGAGGCATGCCCTCTATGTGGACTTCAGTGATGTGGGCTGGAATGACTGGATCGTCGCCCCGCCAGGTTACCATGCCTTCTACTGCCAAGGAGAGTGCCCCTTTCCACTGGCAGACCACCTCAATTCTACCAATCACGCCATCGTCCAGACTTTGGTGAACTCTGTTAATACAAACATTCCGAGGGCATGCTGTGTGCCTACAGACCTCAGTCCTATTTCTCTGCTGTACTTGGATGAACAAGAGAAAGTTATCTTGAAAAACTACCAAGATATGGTTGTTGAAGGCTGTGGGTGCCGTTGAAATTCAGATCAGAAAAAAGGAATCATACTTCTATTGCAAGGACACTTTATTTCCCATTGAATCTTTATTTATAAGAAAGTAAAACACATATTTTGGAAAAAAGGTATATAAGAGTATATTTATGTCTACTATTAAGTTGGGAAAATAAATATTTTAATCAGAGTTCAAATAATGTATTTCTGGTGTACATTTCAAATAGTACAATTCCGCACATGAAGTATCATGCTCAGACTCTTATATTGTATTTATTTCTTTCATAACCACTTTTTAGTGAATAGTTTATATCTATTTATGTATAATCAAGTGGAAAAATATATAGATTTGTACAATATTCAACTTACCATAGATGGCAAATTGTGTGTTTCCTTTAAACATTTGATTGGTGAGAATAAAGTCTACTCTGGTATAGGAACAGAGTATGGCAAGCCCCTTACAAGCTGAAGCAAAATCCCCATCCTTGACCTGATGAAATGCTGCAATAAAAAGCAGTATTTCCTGCATTCAGCACTAGTGTGTAGTCAAGTTAAGCTCTTTCATGTATATTAGTGGAATCTGATCTTTTTTTAACACGTTAAACCAATTTATCATTCAGTGAATATACTATCACTGCTGTCCTGCTAACAAAGGGGAACAGGCTTCAGAAGGTTTGCAGACCATATGTACAACTACAGACATCCTTGTGCAGTATTTAAGAGGTGAGATATCATGGGGTTTCTAAGCAAATGTTAATGTGAATGCACTTAATTGTCTTAAAAAAAAAACAAAAAAACAATGTGACAGGTAGCTGACACTGAATGCTCAGGAAATGTACTGCTACATGAGCTTTCTTACTCAAGTTGAGCCTATGGAGTCCACTTAATCATTTTCTTAATCATTTTCTTTGAGACGATGATTATTGCATGTCCTATCTATATGCTTTCCTGGCTCGCCTTAGGGTTGTTGTTTTACCATCCCATATCCCATACACATAGGTTTGCTTTTTGGAATCCCATGGATATAATGAAATGTCGTAACATAAATGGCAAGTCCTTAACTGTAACAGCATTGTCACTAAAATATGCTGGCGATGGAGCTCTGTTCCCTGTCAAAACATGTCAACGTTTATCAAGAATATCAATTGAGAGATTTCATGCTGCTAGACAAATACATCTTTTAGCCTTTAAAGGATGCTAGTCCATTTTGTGGAACATGTTGCTAACTTAAATTGAATGCTAGCTGGGTCCTGATGTTCTATTACTTGAACTCAAATGTCAAGAACTTTGAGGGGAAAAAACACATCAATAAACTGCTTTTTTCAAGAGGAGTCAGCCTTTAAGGGGGTGTGTGGGGTGGTCTGCTGCCTGAAAGCATAAACAGAGCTTCTATCTCTAAATTAAAAACTAAATTTCTGTAAGTTGAAGCTCTCTTTCCTGACTGTGCGGAGCAGTCAGATGCAATAAACTGCTATGCATTTGCTATAGACTCCTCTGTCAATGAGTAATGAGTGACAACATTATACCCATGTACAGATAACTCGTTCAAAGGGTGTTAAAACATGGACTTCATATGACTTCCACATAACACGTACCAATCAATTAAGGTCGCCTGCAATGTCCCTGGAATCAGTTGAGTAACCCAAAGCTCTGGTGATTTGCATGACAAATCTTGGCCTTTCAAGGCTGTTCTGCAATTTTTGAAAAACACTCTTCAGCTTTTCAGCTGTGTGTGTGTGTGCCATTTGCCATGTGGCTGGCTGGGTCAATGAGGTTTAATAAGACCATTCATTTTCCAAGGTCACTGAACGGCAACATGAGCATCTCCTTGTGAAGTACTGCAGTCGTCAGTTCAAAACTGTTTGAAAATAGATGTTGAAAGTTCATTAAGGGGTCACTCTGCCAATATGGCTTTTGACAGCCATGCTGTGCAGCACATGGACACTGCACACAGATTGGTCTGTATGGTTTACAGATGTGCTTCTTCCATAAGGAAGAGACACTCCCCGGCTATTGAAACTGTTGTCTGAGGACTTGTCCACATTGTTAAATGATGTTACGACTGGCAACACAACATACTTCTATAGTTACAGTGAAACTAAATGTACAGAGGATTTTAATTGATCCACTAAAACCTGCTACACACCATAAAAAGATTGAGATTAGCCTGCCAAACAAACACATCTGTGTGACAATGCCCTGCATTCCTAGGACATGCTTTAGATAAGATGGGAAGATTGCAATTTTCTATTTTTATGAGCTTATAATTGGTGTTGTGACTAGGTTCTCAGATAAGATAAGGCCACTTAAACGTCACTGCTGCTGCTCAAAGAGCACTCAGTGCTGGAAGGAGAGGTGTTTTTTGCCATTGCGTTGCATATGTGAGAAGTTCAGAGCAGATGGATATTGTGCTCCATTTAGATAGCACCAAATTTTTTATAACCTGGTGTTGGTAACCAGTCCTTAAAGCCAACTTTATGGAAAGAGGGTAATTTTAAAGTAATTATGGATGGATTGGCTGGAGCTGACAACATGCAGCTTATTATCTTTTTTTGTATGTGTGTGTGTTTGTGTGTGAGAGTGTGGATTTGAGTGTATGGGGGTGAGTGAGTGTGTATGTAGACTTTTCTCTTTGCAAATGTCTTGTAAAATTTCTCAGATGACTCAAGGTGTTCTCAGCTCATTAGGGTTCCATTCTCTGTCCTGCAATAACAGTCCACCCCCCTCCTCTCAAACCGTGGGCTCCCTTCCTCTCTCCTCCCCTCTTCCTGGGCTCCCCTCTCTGTTCCCCCATCCTTCCTCCCTCCTCCCTCTCTCCTCCCTCTCTCCCTTCCTCCATCTGTCATGTGATCGACCGGGCCCTGCACATGTGTGCAGGCCACTGCTCTTTCTGGAGCTCCAGCAGGGCTTGATTTTGGGCGAAGGAGTTTTGATGGAGGGAATTTGTCCTGAAGCCTCTCATTTAGCCCAGAACCGTGAACCAGGATCTCATCTGGTCCACATTTGCAGCACAGCGGCCTGACCACAGCGCAAGGAAATAATATACCCCGGATGGCTTCGCAGCAGCGGCAGTGGCCAAGTCCTGGTATTTTTATTTACTCCAGGAGGCAACAAGTTAATTCATTCCCAGTTTGCATCCACAGAATATCGACTAAGAATGGCTGAACCGGCAGCCAAAAAAGAGACAGAGAGAGAGAGCGCGAGAGCCGCAGCCCATTGACAGAGCCCTGACGCTCACAAAGTTAATGGTTTGTTTTCACTGCTTACGTGTATAAACCTTGCATGGACCAGAGAACGTGGAAACTGTAGTCTCATTCTGCATCACCCATTTTTACATACGTCCCCCCTGCTTTTTTGCTACACATGCACGGACACACCAGCGATGAAGCAATCAGGCTCGGCCCGGCCCAACCATTTCTTTCTCTGCTCCTCACCTACTGTTCCTGCCATGCTATACATCAAACTCAACAATATTTGGCACGCTTTCCCCGTCAGACGCAGTAGTCATGTAATGTTCTGGCAGCTCACAGTGGTTTTCCTTATGGGCAGCCCACTCCTCTCTTTCCTTTTCATTAGCCTGCTTTTAGGGTTGTGTTATTTCTATGGCAACGCACCAAATGCAGTATAACAGGATCACAGCTCTTGCATTATCCGCTGTCCTCCATAACAATAATATCAGGCTCTTTGCCGATTCCATGTGTGGCTTAACAGCTGGGCCAGATCGTTCTTAGACCTGCTCTGTACTGTAGTGAAATGTTTTACATTAAGGCCACAGATCTCCCCTCAGTGATGTAACTTTTGTCATTGTCAATGTTCATCGGAGATAACTCACTTGAATGAGCATAATTCTTTGCGGTCATTAAACAGACACAGTGTGTTGTATTTAACTGAATGTGTGAAACACCTACTTTTAGGAAGGCATTTTGAACATCAAGGAAGTTTGTGGTGCATCTTCCTGTGTCTGTGTATGTACTGCACAGTATGTGTGCACACACATTTCAGACGTGTGTGATTGAACCCTTTGAAAGGTAGTGTCCACAGCTTTTAAACAGATCAAGATGTCATGCTGCGATTTTTAATCAGCACAAGACATCAATTAAACGCCTACGTCCATCTAAAACCAAGATGATGAAGTGTGTCTTCAACAATAAAAGGGTGTGCAATGGGTAATAGGTGCCTGCAGGCCCGCCACACTGTGTCATTTAGATTTTTCAGGCCCTCGTTGTTCATTATCCCCTCCCTGTTTTCCCTCTGATGGAAGCCTTGGTGCTTTCAGAGATTTTTCTCTAAGGAAGCTTTCAATGGGTGCTTGTTTACATTCCAGCCATTGCAGTACGGTAGCCACTTTGCAAAAGCACAGTCCCCAGGTGGAGAAAGATAGCATGCGTAATTACAAAGGAAATTCCCAAACTACTGAGACACAAACCCCCTCTGATAATCTCTCAGCGTGAGATTTACTAGTTCCAAAGAACCTAAGCATTGAAATAACACCCTTGAAATAGAAGTCAAGTATTAAGCTGACTTACCCCAAATGGGAGTCAATGAGTCACTCATTTTTTGCCTCAAGAATGTAGCTTCTAAGATGGCACTGTCTTATAGCATACAGCACAACATGAATGGAGGTTTGCACAACAACCACAGTTCTGGAATAGCTTTAGATTTTATAAGTATAACACATAGAGTAATTACAATTAAAGCTCTAAAACATAATAGTAATAACTTCAGCTGTATGTGATAACGTTCATGAATTGTATTCTTGAACAGTGGCTGGGGTGTTTTGTGGTGTTATTTTTAATAATCACCAATAATAAATTATTGTTATCAGTTGCGGGAAACTATGTGTTTTGAAAACTCAGTCCCCATACTTGAATCTACTTGAATCCTTATGACCCACCTCGTGTTGCCAAAAAAAGGGCTTTGATGTCACAACTTCCCCTAGTTAGACCATACCATATGATGGAGGCATCCCTGGGAAGAAATAGACTTATCCATTATATGGCTCTGAAAGTAAATGTCATTGGACACTGACCAAACTTCATTCACCAAGTAATGATCTGGTGTAATATGCCTTTCAGACATTTGATCCTAAAGATCAATATGACATATGAATTATAATAGACCACAAAATAGTAGAGCTGTTAGAGTTGTATTTGTGGTCCTAACCATGTTAAATGTCAAACCACACCATACTTTGCTATGCTTGAGCTGTTTCCAGTCCAGATTTCTGACTAATGCAATCGGTCGGTGTTGCAATTTCTCAGTTGTCCACACTTCAGTTCTGAGACTCATAAGTCGCTTATGGTTACCATTTCCTGTCCTGCCATGTCTATTGCAATTCCTCTGTGATGCATTGGGCTTATCACACTGTAATGTGCAGTGGTGGGCATAAATTGTGTTATTCTTGCCTCAGAGTGCAAGGCCTTTGTTCTGAATCATGTTCAGTAATTGATATCATGACCATTAGACTCCGCATTGTGCTTCCGCTGCGTTCCGCTTCACCAAGCACAAGCATGTGGTCTGTCTGCTTTGACCTGGCGGTAGTTTGTAAAGGAGGAGCATGTGGGCACTTAGGTTTGGCTGCAAGGGTGAAGTAACCTCAGTGACCCTTCCCGAGCCACTGCAACTTGCTGTGCAAAAATATGAAAAGCCCACAGTTTGACTGAAACCTTACCATGGCTTCCCTTTTTACAAGCCTCTCCTGTATGAAATGACTACAGCACTGCTGTGCTAGGGCCCCTTGCTGATTTAGCCTTCAACCAATCTTTTTCGATTTATTTTCACATGAAAATACAATGAAACCATCGAGCCAAAATAGACAGTGGATACATCTGGAAACCTGCAGGTAAAATGCAGACATGGCATGACAAACAGGAGTTTTTTCTGTTTTTTTTTCAGAGCTATCTACCATTCACACTGTCGGTATGCAACATTCCTAGTGGGATATGTAGGCTACTTTTGCCTCTCATCTGTCACTGCATGTGACCACCTCATTTTGCACTAAGGACGTGCCACTGTGGTGAAATGCAATTCAGAGGGTGAAGCACTTGACTGGTGAAATGCCCTGGTGTGCTTAGACAAGTGCTTCTCTTCCAATGTTGTCACATTTGCTATATGGCTCTCCAACATAAACAACTGATGTCACCGGGCTGCCTTAAGAACATACACAAATTGTACGCTAGAACATGTTTGTCACTGTGAAAACCCTGGAGACATGAGCACTCATTACAAAAAAAGTCCAAGAAATGAAAGCTGTCTGGTTCAAATTATTCTTATAAAACACCTATCCTTTGCCAATGCCCCCAAAGAAAAGCTTTTTTTTTCACCCCTGCTCTTCAGCGGCACTGACTTCTACAGTGTCGGCTAGCAACAAGAGACCTCCACCAAAACAAACACACCCAGATTCCCTCCTGCTCTGATAGTCAGCTGTCCCTGCTTTAGATACCGAAGACCTGTAATTTCATGTGCCGCGGGCTGCTGTCTCCGGGGTGATTTATTTTGTGTAAATACATGCTTTCCTTCCACTGGACCCCACCAGCAGATGGCAACCATCAGTCCATCTCACTTCAAACCAAATACAGGCCTGATATAAATACCGTACAGACCACTTCAACGTGTGTGATCGGACTGAGGACTTCAGATTGTAATTGCATTTAAACGTGGCCTACAAAGCCTGTGGCCACTATTGCTCTGCACACAACAGAGCAGTGCAGGCCAACTGCAGCCTGCTTTCTAAAAGGTGATGCATCAGTGAGCTTGGTCTGAGCTGTGAAGGTGTGACTAACAGCTAGAGATGGCTGCAGGATCTGGCCATCAACCACACATGAAAACAACTTAAAAATAGAGATTCAAGATTCATAAAAAATGCCATTAAACTTCTATGGTTAACTTTTTATTACTTTTTAGGTGAGGAGTACTAACTGCTATTACTGATGTGTTAAAGTCACTTCACTTCACCTTCCGTTTACATCTACTTTTGTTGTATACCTTCTTCAGGAAAGTCTGAAAGGACACGTTATATGAAGAAAAACCTTTGATGTTGAAATGAAGATGTCAGTAAGTTTTTTTTGCATTTGAAAATAAACATTAGTCATCAGGACTTTGAAGTCTCAAATTATTCCTGTGTGAGGTGTGTGCTCGTCGGTGTAGGATTTGGCCACAGGCAATGCATATGGCCCGAGGTGAGGCTGGGTAGAAGTGCAGGGTCGTGAAGATTGAGAATGCTTCTAAGTGTTTCTGACAGTTGCAGTGGCTCAGGGTTTCAGTTATTATTGGAGCTAATGACATGACATAATCCTTTACATGGCTCATGGTAATGGGTCATGACCAACCTTAGACCAGGAGGAACTCACATGGACTCAGCCTCATCCAAAAAAAAAAAAATCAAACAATGTAGCAATGTTAGAGGTCAGAGTAGTAAACCACACAGACACCACGAGTGTTGAGAGACCATATTCTTTGCAGTGCATTCCTCTCTTTCACTGAGTGAGACAGTGAGCATTACATATTTCGTGTCCAACCATGCAGCAGTTTATTTGAACGTCATTCCACTGAAGAATTATTGTTATTTTTTTTTACATCTACCTGAGTTTGAGTGGGGTGCTGAGAGGAGAGCAACAGGAAGGAAATGTGGGTGCCCTGACTGTGAGCATCACTCAGGACTATTTACATTTGCTCGGAAGGGGTTTTGTCCAACATCCAGTAGCTCCTTGCGCTAATGACTCATTATGTAGAGGGTGTTTGCACCACACATCCATTCTAGTTCAGAGCCCCAGTCCCCGGACCCCCATTGCTCTGCCCATTAAAGCCAAGCACGGTTTCAAAGAGATTTAATATTAGCCACCAGTGGTGGAGATGTCAGCTTTTCAGCCTTGGGCCTTGAATTAGAGGCTGGTCCACAGCAGGAAAGGCCCTTGGGAAGAATTCAACCATCCTATACCCTTCTCTCTTTGTGAGTCTTTGTGAGTCACTCCGACAGGTCCAGATGCTGAAAGGGAGTGAACAGGATCAGTTTCCCTGGGTGGTGTTCCAGAAATCTCCATGAACCACACACCCTTTTCCCCTCTGGTAAAACAACATAAAGTAATATTTAGACTCCCAGGTTTAATTTCTCCTCAAGGAAAATTTGTTGCATTTTTGTTGTACGTCATACATCTGTGCTATGTGGTTTTACAAATGTATCTTGCATGTAAAGCTAAAAAGATAAAATTATGCACTGGTTCACTTAAAGACAAGCAATACTCCCTGTACTGGGAGGGAGTACTATCATGATAAAAACACAGTAAGACAATACCAACTGCATTTTTTAATCATACTCATTAAAAAATGTGTGCGTGTGTGTGTGTGTGCGTGTGTGTCCTTCGGCTTTCATCTCCGCAGAGGAAGCTGCCTTTCTCATCCATCTTTGCTCCCTGCAGGAGGCCAAAGGTTCTTAACAGCCATACAAATATTCACAGTCTGCCCATTCTGAAGTCTAACACAGATTCATTGCCTTTGAGATGATCATCTGAATAGGTAATTGGAGCACACTTTGACTTTTTACTATTGACTGTGATTCAAAATCTCCCATTTTGAGAATTTGGGAATGATTTCTCAAAGCTATAGGCCTATCCTATTCGAACATATTTGACCACTTTCACCTGATGAGTAAATAAAATAGAGGCTTTGTCCAAAGTTGATCAAATTTGGTTCAGCTTTACTTGACAAGACAACCACTCTCCAGACAGAGTGTTCACAGTTATAATGAAGAGTTAAACATATGTAGACCTAGGTATATCACACTTACTGACAATTTGACCAGCCTACTACTCAGACATGGCTTAGACGTCAGTTAAAAAAATAACACCCTTTTCATACCATTGTCCCAGGTCAGACCAGGTTAAGGCTATTTGATAAAGGTGCAAACCGTATTTACTCATGTTAACCAAGCCATTGGAAAATGTCAAATTGTTGCATTTTGTGTTTTTGTATTGCAGGAAGGAGTTACTTCTTTTGACCATTTAATTGCTGAATGCCTTTTTGTTGGGCAGTTTGATGAATTGCCATTGCTGTGGTGAGGTAGGCATCACACAGTTCTCACAGTTCAACACATCACAATATTTTCAAAAACAATAAGTTTTGAATCCATGACACAGGGACATACCGTAGAAGCCACTGTCCATGAGATGTCCCATTAAAAAAAAACAGCTATGCAAAATGAAGTCATGTAACCAGCAATTATATTAACTGCATCATGTAGTTAAGTCTCATGAGTCTGACTTTACTAATAGTGTATGTAACAGAAGACTTTTACCATACAAGATATAACCTACCTCCTCCCAGATCGTGGTTGAAATTAAGATCCTCTGAATTTTTATATGACTCGTTTAAAGTTTAAAGACAGCTTGAGGAGTGTTGGAGCAACTGCTCACTTTTTAATGCATCAGACTAGTTGTTACCTCTTAACATACTTGCTGTAAATGTAACAATTATTGAGACAAATTCTGAGTTTTATTTTATGTCTATTCTGTAATTTCTAGTAATCATCTGATTAGATTGATTTGGCTACTGTGACGCAGTGCTCGGCTATTGTAGCAAACATTTAAAACCCAAATACAATGTTGTGAATCCTTACCGTGTGTGTGTGTGTGTGTTTTTTCATTGCCTAAGTGTCAGTCTGGGCACGAGTCAGTTTATCTCTATTTCCTTTCCGAAGGAAGTCATAATACTTCTAAATGCTTTAGGTTCCTTGTTTTTTGTGGCATTTTTAATGGCACACTTGAGTGAGTTATGGAACCTCCATCTGGGCCTACTGTTTTATTAGCTCTGACTTGGCTCACTTAATTACATTTGCCTTATGGGAGCACCCTATGCTGAAACAATTAAGGAGACCTGCTAAGCACCCAATGTTTGCATTTCGTTTATCCTGGCTAATAGATAGCAGCTTGGAACACAGAATGTGTGCATGGTACACGTCATACAGGAACAGTTGGATGGGTAATGACATGGAAAGAACACGGTGGAGAAACTGTGTATGAGGGAGCGATTGACCCTAATGGGTGGATGATACAGGAGTGAGAGGCATATGTGGAAGAAACTGAATTAATGTGGATGAGAGATGGATGAACTTATATGGTCATACGGTATACTCAAGATTCAAGGTTCAAGAACTTTTACTGCCTGTCACACATAGTGACAGAAAAGTGCCTTGGGTTTTAGGCTCAAAGGGGTTTTGAGGAATGTAAAATAAGAAGATTAAGTAAGTTTATTTGTCCATGATTAAAGTAATACAATAACTTATTACAATAATTTTGAGGCCCAAGCAGAGAGTCATTTAAACAACATGTGTACCCAATGCATCATTAATGGATTTGAGTTAACTCAACCTTACATCGTCAGTGAGAGATCATTATGTGATTCTGCATGCTATGAGAATAGATCTAGAGCAACATATACTGTGCCCTTCTACATAAAAGGAAATTAATGTAAATAAAATCCATCCATCCAGAACTGTTCAGTTCTGAGGTCCATGTAGATTTTGGACTGTTTGAAAAGCTTCAACTGGAGTTTTTTGTTGTTGTTGTTGTTCTCAAATCTATTTCTCTTTATACTAGCGCACGACAGATACTGACATGAGTATTAAAAAAGTCTTGTCATCTTTTCAGCAGTAATGTGCCATAGCTTGTATAATACCCTGTAAATGAGTCAGACTGGAGAGAGGAACTAATGACAGAGAGCATTTGCTTGATTACAACAGATTGGCATCATGTAGTGAATACTAAACATGTAATGCCCTCCACCCTGCACTTGCACATTGGCACACACACACACACACACACACACACACACACACACACACACACACACACACCACACACACACACACACACACAAACTTTAGTTGATTTTCAAAGCAATGAGAAAATTTTAATACACTACACTACTCCGAGTTATAGGAATAGACTATTGGAAACCTATAGTCTCGAGGAATGCATTACATTGGGTTTTGCAACATTTTGTTTTTATACCTTTTTGTTCAGCAGTAAACAGAGAGTTCATTATACTTTGCAGGAGAGAGCGATGGAATGCTGCTAAAACTGACCCATTGTTTTGGCGATTTTACAAGAATAGCTTACCAGTAAAAGTGTGGGTCCAGGTTTTAGGAATAAGCTGATTTATTGAATTGAAAGAGTTTTTTTTGTTGCCACGGTTGAACAAATCCAATCAGTATGAAACTAAGGACCATTTCATTCTTGAAGTGGGCAGCACCAAGTGTTGGGAAAGCGGTTTGAGTCGACAGTCACAAATACTTTGTCATGGTTGTCTGAATATCAAAGTAGATTCAGTTGAGGGATTGGTGGCTGGAATAGAATAAATTGGCTTCAGGGCTTTAGTGGACAAGGGTCTTTTCGTAACTTACTTTTATACTCTCGGCTGCGGAAGTGCCTACTCTGCTCAATCATTTGTTTGGCACCTGAACAATTTCACACCAACTCTTCCAGCCTGTTGATTTTGCACCGCTGGTAATTGATTTTTTACAATTTCCATGCTCTCTGGACGCCAGATGTATTGGAACTTGCTGTGTGAGTGAGAGAGTTTAATTTGTTTCCAAACACTCCAAATAATCTGCACTACACTATACTAGTAATATAGATCAAATAAATGTCTATCAGAAAAGGTAATCTTGTAACTTATGACTAAAGTGAGTCCATATCATTGCCACAGATTAAGTCACCTAATGTCTTCACTAGACAATATTACAACCCATGGAATCTCCAAGAACCAGATGTTTCTGTTGTCTGCTGTAGCACAATAAATATTATCGTTGGCAGTGAATAGAAGGTATATGGTAATGATGACCTCATCAGTCATCATTAATTCATCAATCATTTCACCAATCAATTTTGGGTGGAGTAATGGAGCAGTGATTCAATCAACATGGAAACCGTATATGATCGCCATCACCGCCATCACTGTCATAATCATCATCATCATTATCACGCAGGCCAAGGCTATCTGCCGGCTCCATTTCCTTCTGCAGGCTGCCGAGTTGTTAGGATGTGGTTAATTTCCCCAAGAGAGCAGTACAAAGGCAACAGAAGATTATATGTCTTTATAGTCCGCGCATGACATAACCTTTTTAATTTAGCAAATGCCAAGGTCATAGACGACCCATAATAGCTTGGAAGTAACCAAAGACAAACAGAGCCCTTTAATCTGCATTTCTAAAATAGAGCGCAGGCTGATCGGTGTTATTGCCAAGTGGGTGCAGCTCTTGAGGCCGTATGGTCATATGCTAAACACGCGTGGCCACATGAAAGGCCCAGCCAATGTGGGCCTCGTGCATCACAATAACGGAGCAGAAGCTCGCAGTGGTGCGCTGCCTTTAATAAGGGCCGCGTGTGCGAGCGAGCGGGTGAGCGGCCCAGAGAGAGTCCCTGTCCCCACGTGTCCCCACAAGTCCCCCAGCTGCAAGGATGCACATTTGGCCCACATTTAGACAATTTTTTTTCAGCCTTGTTAAAATTACCTGCAATGGCAGACACTCCCTTTATACTCTATAAGGAGAGGTTTGATGGCTGCATTCTGCTTCCAGCTGAAGCAAAAAGACACATCCATGTCCCCCCGATGGAGTTTGTAGCTTGGCAAAAGGGAAAGGACTAAAAAAGATTTCACGATTTTGACAGAATTGCAACACTGCTATGCTCTTACAATGGCTGTGATTGGCTGTGAGAATTTGTGACTCTGCATCGCTCAGCTAGCTGAGCACACCTAAATGAGTGCACTAGACAGACGAGCCATTCAGGAAATGCCATGATCTGAACCCTGTCACTCCTCCCCTCTGTGAAAGAAAATTATGACTTCACTTCATCCATGACAGGCACTGTGCAAAAAAATAAAAACAATAACTTGACTTGTGATTTCATGCCTCAAACTGATGTTAAAACATGAGATGAATAACAAGGAATCTATTTTTGGAAGTGTGCAACATTTCAGTGCATTGTAGAAGTAATGAAAATAAATTTGATTAAAATTAGAACCTTTCACAGTTGATCAGTGTGATGCACAGCACCCAAACCTTTCATTCAAGTCTATTGTAGACCTCTTGGCTACTTCACGGTCAGTATTATACATTTTGTGCTCGATTGTACTCTTTAGTGTGAACAGAAAATATTAGAATTATGACAGGTAGAAGTCCTTATTTTTCCACATAGCTGTTAATGTATATGCTTATTTCAGACCATACATGATGTACAATACTTCGCCTGTGAGTTCATGCTTGAAATGAAATATTGCTTGGATGCCAAGCTGAGACTCTGTTTTACTGTCGACTTTAATCTTATATAGGATGTGGACAGGAAGCCAACTGCAACTCAAATGATTTAAGTAGAGAAGACAGAAATAAAGACATTAAGTTGTTCCACCGTAATCCATCACAGCTCGTGTAAAACTGTGTCGTGAAGGCAACCATTACAGCTAAGAGCTGGCAATACGTTAAATCTGTTTTCACAACACAACTTCATCATGAGTGACTTATGATGTCATGTTGTGTTTCTCTTACTAAGCTTTAAGAGTATGTCATTTCCTATTCACCTCACATTTGTTGGAACTTTTTCCAAAACTTAAATTTTTGCCTGCCTCTGTCTGGCTCTGAAAAATGGCCATTAATTTGTACCCCCACTCCCATCAGGCTTCCCTCCCTGTGGCACGGCATATTAAGCCAATAATGTAAACCATATTCTGTTGAAACTATCCCATTTTAACAATTTATTTGTCTTTTGTCTCTGGACTTGAAACCATAGTTGTTCAATAAATATGTTTCAGTAACTTAAAACCACTCAGATTTGCTGGGAAGGCAAGGGACCAAAGGCTTACCAACTGTTGTACCAGCAATTTGAACCATTATTTTAAAACCTGAAACAGACAGATTTGACAGAGTCATGGCATGAAAGCAAACAGCGACTGTTGTTTTAAAAGTTAGGATGTGCCAGACATTTCTCCTCAGAACTGCTATAATCCCCAGTATTTACCCTCTCAGATCTGTGTCTTCAACTGGCTCAGTATCAGTGAAGCAAAGCAAAGACTTAAACTCACACCGGCAATTAGATATTAACAAAACTATACAACTCTCATCCATGGAACTAAAACCAAATACCACACCAGCAGTAGTAAAACTGTCAGAAATTATGAGTTTATGAGCTATTTCTTGTTGTAGCATTTCCATAAAGCAACAAACACAAATCTGACTCTAAATGTTGTCCTTCCAGGATGTTTAACAAAACTGGGTTTCAACATTGTATACATTTTGGGTGCATTAATAAAATAAAATAAAATAAAATAACACAAAAAAACCCAGAATGAAAACAGTATTTAGATCCTCTTCCAGCAAATCAAAGCTTTACACCACATCTAATTCTCAGATTTTAAACTTTTTAAAACTTACTACAGCATACAATCAGAATTGCATTTCAGAGCTGCTATGCTTTACAGTGGTGTTTGCTTTTCAAGTCTTCTTCAGCATTACTTTTTAGGCAGACATCTTTGTTTGTGTTGCTTTCAGAAGAGCTGTTAATTCAGTCAAAAAATCTTTTCAAAATGTTTACGTTCACACTGAGGGGAACAACGTGTCAGCTTGACTCTTTGACCTTTCTTCCCTAATTCATCTTTAGCGATGAGAACCACTATGCAGCACTCTCAATTAGTTTGTGGGTCAGCCCCCGGAGTAAGCTTGGATTTCTCTCCGTGATTGTAAGAGATATAAACATCCTGCTTGCAAACTGATTATTAAGATAGCAGGAGCAGGCCCAGTAAACATACAGACATATTTCAAAAGTTTTAGAGAGGGAGAAAGAGAGAAAGAGAAAGAAGAGAGGGGGTTGGGGGTAAAAGAATAGTGAGAGATTTTTAAAGGCCCCTTGTAGTCTAGCTTGTTTGTCCCAAAGAGGGACACATATTTACTTGACAATGGCAAGGAACAATTGTTTCTTAGTTTTTTTTCACCATTGGATTTGATAGCATTTAAATGATAAAATGCCTATATTAAGTATCATATATTTTTTTTTAAAGTACAAATGTTTTTTCAAGAGGTTGATTTTTCACTCCAGAAACCACCTGACTGAGTGTGATAAAAGTGTACCAGTTTTCTCAGAGGAGAAAATGGTCAGCTGTGTAAGCAGCAATTTCTGTGGTGGAGCTCTGAGCTGTCGACAGTCATTATTTTGTGCTTATATACAGATTACCCACTTTGCTATCCTGGCATGTGAGTCACAGAAGAGATTTTACATGGTCTGAGCTAAAATTGGATTAAAGTATATAGGATAACAGAAAATTCTGATCTCCCTTACTCTGTGTTATAGAATCTATAGTTTCTATTTAAACTGTAGCTATATAATCTGTAAAGCCTATAGCTGTCTTTTTCAGGTGTATATAGTTTGTGAATTGAACTGAATCTTGTGAAGAATAAGTGAATGAATACACAATGGCTTTTAAAACCATTCAGTGAGGATCAAGTAGCACAGACACGGACGCACAGAAGCGTGAGTACAAACTTCCACTGGAGTCCGAAAGCCAGAGGGCCGGTTGGGTAAGGGTGAGAGTGACCGTTGAGGTGGGAGGTGGGAAAAGCCGTGCATGCTTTCCAACTTGACAACAGGCCAGAGACAGCAGGGGCTTGTGTGCGGAGCCCAAGCGGAGCATGACAGCGTAACCGACGAGTCGATATTTAATCAACCCCACGCTGGGGCACCTTTTGAATATTTGATGGTGCTTTTCTTCGATGATTACCTTCCCATTACTGTATCTTATCACCGGGCTGTGGGGAGAGGCTCCTGGGCCCCATTGTGCCAGCCCAGCACGAGCCTGACGTTCCCCAGGGTGGGAGCTCCATTGTTGGCCTGTCACCACCTGGGAGTCCTGCCCCTCTGACCTATTCTTTCCCACACAGGTCCTCGGCACTCCAACTCTCGCTCACCCCTGTCATTCAGCGCTGCTTACCAATGCTGCAGGAGGTGCTCTGAATAGAGAGAATATGGATGAAGCGGAGAGGATGAGAGGAAGAAAACAACAAGAGACTGAATATGAAGTGAGCTTGTGTGTGTGTGTGACAGAGAAAGAGAGCGTATGTGTGTGTATAAGAGATAGAGAGAGAGAGAGAGAGAGTGTGTGTGTGTGTTTATGAGTGTGTGTGTGTGTGTGCGTGTGTGTGTGCGTGTGTGTGATATAGAGGGTGCAAGAGATAGACTGTGTGTGTGTGTGTGTCTAAAAGAGATAGTGTGTTTATGAGTGAATGAGTGTGTGTGTTTATGAGTGTGCGTGTATGTGTGTTTATGAGAGAGAGAGAATGGAGATTCCAATTCCAGTTCTAATGACTGAATGAGCTCCCTCCTCTCCATGGTGATCCCACGTTTTAATTTACTGCTCTCCATGAGTAAAACGGATTATGAAACGGGGGGAAGCATCGCCCTGAGAAGGGGTCTCCCAGCATCTGCAGGGGTTCAAGGGACAGCTAAGAAGGGCAGCAATAAAAGCAACTCAAACACAGGCCCTTAAAAGCAGGTTGGATGAGAAGCATTCTCTAAGTGGAGAAATGCATTACTCCACAATCAGGCCTTGTTGAAAAGAAGAAAAACAAGCACGCTTTTCCAGATAACAGCTGACTCGGGCACTGACCCAGCCCTATACTGGCTCAGTACTGACAGATTGATGCCAGATTAGCTAGATCTGTGGTGTCGTGAAATGTTTAGTTTGCCAAAAATAAAACAATTGTGAAGTGATGAAAACATTGACGTCGATTAAAAATTATATAAAGTAATCCTTTGTGTACTTTTTCTCCAGACTTTTTATGAGCATGCCCATTAGTCAATGTTATTCAAGAATTTTCTTTTAAAAATCGACACTAGTTGAATGCTCATATGTTTGGCAAATAATGTGACAAGAAAGTTCAGGTTTTTGTTGTTAGTTCAATACCCTGAGGAGGTGTAGAGACTTGTAATGAGAGGACCAGGCAGACACCTAGATTCAGGTTGTACTCGCTGACATTCGTCAGGCTAATTCCACACAGCAGCCAGTGCTAAGTCCAAATTCCTTCTCTTTTACAGTAGCTTAAATTATAACACTGCCAGCAAATGAGCTAGGTCCTACTGAACCATGACCATGCATTTAGCTGTCTTTGCAGATGCCTGCTTGCAATTGTTGTTTACTCAACCCAGATGGCGCAGTGGGAGATGCAGGTGGGTCCTGCCAGTAAATAAGTATTATTTCACCACCTACTTTTTGAGGGCCAGTTTAAGCACTTTCATAAATCAGTTGAAATCTTCCCTGTAAGTTGCACTAGACGGCAGTGTTTGAAGGCAGAGGAAAGTTGGAGAAACCTGTGAGGTACTGGAACGGTACCAGCTAAAGATGGAAAACAAACAGAACAAATGACATAACTCATAAACATCGACAGGAATAAAACGTGAATAAAATACATTAAAGTTTAAAGATGTTTGACACTATAAATACTCCCTTGCCTATAGAAACTACTGCCGACTAATATAGTAAACGTGGAAAGCATCATACTGGTCAAGAGATGTATAAGAGTTTGAAGAGCTGCTTGCCAGTGTTTGTGATGAGAGCTGGGGTTCAGTTGTGTGGGCCTGATATAATGAATTGTATTCAACTGAACTTTTATAATGCATTAGATGCCTGGAGAATGTTTGTGTTGATTAAAATACGGAATCGTCAGCTGGGGGATATTCCAAGAAGGTACTGACGTACATGGCAAACCTGGGTAGGTTAACCGAGAGGTAGTGGCAAACCTGATAACATAACAGCCACACTCATCACTGAACCACCTACTTGGAATACCCCCTAGGTCTGTATCTATATAGACAAACAAATTGAAAGGGCAAATGACATCATCTGCATTAGAATGATCCATGATCTGATCACCATGATCAGATCACAGTAGTCAAGGGGATACAATATCAGAGCATTGTCAAAGGGGAAAAAATATCAGATGGAGAGATGATAGCTTTGTTGACACAGTGATATTTCAGGTTTTATCCCATGAGATAATCTAGATAGTTTAGAATTCCTGTTTTATTTTTTATTCTTACAAGAGGAAAAACAGCTGCAAGAGTAAATAAGCTTACAAAAGTGTAGCACTGAAAATCTTTGACAGTGAGTAACCTTATGTTGAACATACAAACATATTCTTTTCTAAAGTAATAACACTTGCTGAACCAATGACCCAGGTCATTTATAAAAGTGTCAAAGACAGTGTCACACCAATATGGTATGTGGCCCACAGAACTAAATGTATACCATTAGAATGTTTGGAGACTCTGCTGCTTGACATAATACTACTGCTATTCAAGTACGCCTTCCCACACATACATATTTATACTGAGTGACCTTTTATTTTCAATTCCCATGAAACTGTAATGCCTTTGTGGCCAGGATATGAAAAGTGAGACTTAAGGAAGGACAAACACAAATAACATTGAAACTTAATGAAGAACATAAATCATTGCTGAAAATAACTGACTCAGTATTCAGTGGCCAGAATATTTTATAGGGTCTTTATTTTCCAGGCCAGTGGTGGTTTATAAAAATGTAAGACTTAATATTGTGGTTTAATAATAAAGCTAAAAGCCAAAATTGCATATCTGTCATAATAAAAAACAACACTGTAAATGTTATTAGTGACTAGAATGTATTGGTTTTGTGATTGGTAATGTGATTAGTATTGCAAAAAATCCCATGACCCAATCAGTTTTTCTTTTTCTGGAAAGATAAATGTTCAATATGTAGTTGGAAATGTTTCATTGCTTGCCGTTGATATACTGGGGGCATATCATTAATTTTTAGTTTCTTTTCCATCTAAAATGGCATCTTTATTGAATGATAACTGCCCATGTGAAAGAGATAGGATTTTTAAAAAGCCTTTGGACAGCCACTACAGTGTGTGTTGCTCTTTGGCCTCCTGTCTGTAAAAGAGACCCAGGGTCACTTGCTAGCATAAAAGTGTTCCACAACGCCTGCAGCAGCATCCTGATCAAAGCGTATGCTATGTGGCTGATAAGATCTGTTTTTGTAGGCCTCCCTTTTCTCCAGCCTGGGAGATTGGGCTTGTGTCTAAAAGAACAGAGCCCAGGGCCCCTCCTTCGGGTGACTGTAAAAGGAAATATCAAACACAGTTGATGTCTTTTCCGAGGAAGTACTTTTAGCTGGTAATTATTGGCTGGGCCTCAGCCCTTCCCGTGTGATGAGCCACTTCACAAAATAACCCAAAAGAATCGTTTACTTGATGTAAACTGTTTATGCAAGACATGTATGCTCTGGGGGTGAGGGTGGGGGTGTTACAGTTTCTCAGCCCCTGTACAAAAAAGGTCTTTGCAGATGCCATGCCAAGTTTGGTGTTGAGATTCAACAGGGAGGATTAGTGGATGACAAACGTGAACATGTATGTCAGATATGTCACCAACTGGTGTATTTACTGTGACAGTAATCCTGTAACAGCTCCTGCTTATTTGACCTCTCTCTCTCTCTCTCTCACACACACACACACACACACACACACAGAAACACCCACACACACATGCAGTCACACATATGCTCTCTCTCTCTCTTTCTCTCTCTCTCTCTCTCTGACACTCACACACACACACACACACACAAGGAAGTTGGCGCACAAATGTGAAGCCACACACACACACACAAAAAGCTTTAAAAAAAAAAAGAACGCTGTCATCAGAGAACCAAAGCCAAATGTCAGGGGATACAATTCATCATTTGCATCTGTAATAGTTTAAGACCACATTTTTACCTGATGTTATCCAAGCTTCCGTTTCCAATGACATGGTTAAATTCATGACGCAGATCTTGTCTCACATTCTTTATTAATGAAGCTGCATATTCTGTATCTATGAGAACGCTTTATCAGTGTCATCTGCAAGAGCTAAATTGCTTCCTCCAAAGTGATGGCGAATATGATCAGGGCTAGCGACCTCAGACTGGGAGGACTGGTGTTGTGCGTAGCTTACTTTCCTATGGGATTTCCTCCCACAGCTGAGGAGTAAAATGCTCCCAGTGCCTTCATGACCAAAAAAACTTAGCTTTGTCAACGTCATTATGTAAGCATGTCTCTGAATGAGAACTAAATGGTGAACATTTGTTACTTTTATTGCTAGCTACATTGGATCATTAAAAGGGTATAAATTCCTTTGATAAGGCTTTGGTACTGTTTTGTTTTATGATTGAAGTAAGTTTATGTGCAGTTGCCAGCTCTCTCCATCCTGTTGCACGGGGGGGCTCGTAGCAGGAAACAGTCAAGCTGTCTGATGAACATAAAGTTTGGCTGTAAAACTCACTCCTCACAGGTGATCTCCATCCTTTGCTTCTTCTCTTTTTTTTTTGCCTCGCCACTATATTGAGTGCCATCAGGTGTTTGACATATCTCATTTCCTGTTCAAAAAGCTAGATGGTAACCAGACCTCTTTGACCCCCCCATCCCACAGAGGCTAGATATGAGCCCCCATTGTTGTGATCATATTCAAAAGTAATTCGCCACTGTCAAGAACAAAAAGCACTGGGCATTAGGAAGGATTATGTATATTGTGGTCTCAGCCTTTGGCTTTTTCCAGCCCAGCATTGTGCTCTGCATTGTGGAGTCAGTGCACTGTCTTTAATCATTGATGCACTGTTTGTTACTGTGATCTCCACAGCAGTCTCAAGAGCCAGCAGGAAAGACCAGTGTCACACTTGCCTGGGGAAGCTATGACCTTTTACAGTGAGCTTCTCCCACAATAGTAACCCAACAGTTTGGCTCTCAAAGCTTAAATAATAATAAAAAATAAACAACTTAATATATCAACTGTGTACTGGCTGCAGAACACCTTAGAGCAATGACATTCAGAAAAGGTTTCAAACATTGAATGAATCCTGTCGTATAAAAGGTCATGTTACTCATAGTCCATAATATATAATTGTGCTTGTGTGGCTGTTTTTGTTTTCTTTAGCATTTTTAATGTGGTTGGTCATGAGTTTGAAGCTTGGCCATGATTGGTGCTACATGAAAAGTTTCTTGCTGTATTTATGAGTCTTTCTTGTTGTATTTGTGAATCTTTCTTGCTGTATTTGTGAGCATTTCTTGGTGTATTTGTGAGTTTTGCCACTTTCACCTGGAATGTGATGTTGGAATGTTAATCCCCCAGGATGTTTTTATAACAATGCTGTTGATGGGAAAAAAACGATGCTTTACAAATGCAGCTGTACTGCAGGACTTTTTACATGACGCCTGCAATGCTTTCAGTTCTATATGATGGCTCCTATCAGTTCTGCAGACTTGGTGAGCCTTGTCTTTTCTTCTGAGAGCTCTCTGTAATTGTCAGGTGGAGAAAAGTTCCTTATCTGTTATTTGAAAGTCATTTCCTAAACATGGCTGGAGCTCAAAGCCACAAGAGAAAGGTAGCCTTCCCTGCAGTGTCACTAGGGAACCCCTCCCAAAGTCTGCTGCAACCTGCAGTCTGTTGTCACACCCCTGCAAACATTCTAATTACCCAACAGGCTTACACATTTTCCTTTAAACTGATCCAAGTGGACCGCTTTGAACCACCACAGTCATCATTTTAAGCACACAAGCGCACTCCAGAAATAAACACAAGTTTATTAACCTCAGTGCTCTTGCTTCCCCGAGGTCATTAATGAAAGACATGGCCATGATCATGCGGCATCACATATGTGTGTTAACGTTGAAGTCTGACATCGCCTCATAAGGGAAGCAGTAACGTTATGTGCCTTCTGGGAGGCGGATTCAAATCTGGTTTTGTGCAACACTGCAGAAACTCAACAGTGGTCAGGTCTGGCCTATGTTTTAAACAACCCGCACGTCACTGAGTTTACTTTGTTAAGAATGGATCACTGATTATGCAACAGTTAAAAGATTATCAACCCCTGTCAAGTCATTAAAATAACACCATGATAGATATTTCTGCCTTTACAAAGTAATTCAATGTCTTAGATGTGTGGAAATTCATTTTTCTCCTCCAAATTAAGAGAAAGTATGGTGTTTCATGCCCTATATGTAACAATAATAACTTAGTTGTTTTATTTATTTATGTGTCATGGTAGTCCAGCTTCAAAATGAATGTCCCCTAATAGATCATGGAAAAGCTTACTTGATTTATAATACCAGCAACAATAGTGTTATTAAAATGAATTATGTGCGGCATATTCTGTATATTACATGGTCAAGAATGGAAATCTGTTGCAATGTAGCCATGTGTTTTCCAGTGCGGTAAAAATATGCTCAGAGTAAACTTTCCAAAAAATGACATTTTCTCTCCTTGAATCAGATAATGCCATTTTTAAGCAGTGGAAAAATAAAGAGTGGGGCTTGACATAAACATTCCCACATCGCTCCATGTTTCATCTGTGAAAACTGCTTCAGTAGCATTTCTATGGCTGCACATGAGTAACCGTAGTGGGGGGTTTTGGCCTAAGCTGGTTTTAGGTCATTTTCATATTTTTTTTTCTCCACAAATTTGCCATATTTAAAGGATTATGCTGAATTGCACTGAGATGGAACCTTTGTGAAATGGCCTGTACATGAATAGTATAATTTTACTAGTTTTACAGACAAATAGTCAAAATATGTCTGTCTACACACAGGTATTGCAAATATGCTTTTGAACCACCTGCCAATGAAAAGTATATATGCAGTGGCAAAGCTTTCAATAAACTCTAGTGTTTCACAATATGGCATTCTATGTTAAGATGAATAATATAACAATAACACAGAAATATGGAAAAAGTCACAATTTACATTTCATGTAAATAGAATACACCATATATTCATTATTAGACATATTCATTATATGATGTATTATTTTATCTGTCCCTAGAGTCAAATTGTAGTCTCTGCTGTACACCTCATATAAAACAAACAGATTTACTACAGATACTAGTTTGATTCCTGAATCAAGTTTACTTGAATTCATTAGCAAAGTATATGAAGTGCAAACTTCATTCCCTTATTTTCTTATCTGTCACAGAATGATACTGTAGGCCTACTTCCTACATCCGACGCAAAATGACCTTCATCTGCCCTGGGCTGCAGGCTACATATGGATGCAATGCAGAGAGGCCTCTAGATAGAGATATATAATTGCACTGGATGCTGTAATTGCTACAAAAGACACATGTGAGAAAGGACTAAATCATTCTGCTGCTCAGCCCAGGCTACGAAACTTTTCAAAACTTATAGTAAATACACAAAAATGAGCCTGAAAGAGTTTGCCGGGCCAGAAGTTTTGATAATAATTTCAGCTCAGGCCTCTGAGATCAGAACAAGCCCAGGCAACGTCTGTGTCAGATGGCTCTGTAATTACTGTCGGAGGGCAAGCAGATAATTGATGTTTATGCGGGACGGGTTACCATGTGGAAGCTCATACCAACTGATGCTGACTACTGTTGCAGAAAAGAACCCCCAAAAAAAGAAAAAGAAAAATCCTCTGAATATTCAGGACAATATTTTTTTGTTTTTCCACACGGGGCTCTACACTATACTTTAGTGGTTGACATTATCCCTTTTATTTCACATAGCTGCAGAATCAGCGGTGGTATGGCTGTTAGCTTCAATATAGAACCATCTGGAAAAGAGCGACAAGACTCACAGGAAACATACTGTTGATACTTGAGCTATATGTAATGCATGTGAGAGTTAGCCTCTAAAATGAAAGCCCTCCACACTAAGCAGTCCATCCCTTCCGTCTGTCCATTCAACGTTGAATTCCTGCACAGGCCTTGGCAGGGCCCACTCACACGATAGCTCCCCCCCCCCTCCTCGGACGCCATAGAGACCCACCTGCTGCGCTCAAATGACCAGGCCCATTTACGGCCCCCGCTGGGGCACAGGTGGCCCATCTGGTCTGATTCGCTCGCTGCATGTCTCCCTCTGTTTGTCCGAGGGATTCTGACCCAGAAAAACTGTCCGACTAATTATATCACATTATCAGCCCCGTCGCTTTTGCCTCCGCGGTTTCCGTCTCGCTGAAAAGGTTGCAAAAATCCCATCAGCGGAATCAGAAAGTCCACATTAACCTCTGACCTCCATCTGATGTGTGTGGCTTGGAGCGCTCTCACACCCAGCCACAGACCCATTAACACGTGGCGGCTGAAACAGAAACTGTTTTGACGGGCCAGAATTATCACTAAGTGACAGTGCACAATGACCTCCGTTGTGGGAACGAGAGTGAAAAGGACTGCACCCCCACCCGCCCCACCCCATCCCCCAGCCTTAAACCCCAAACACACACACACATACACAGACACACAGACACACACACAAACACACACACCCCTCCATCCTGTCATACACTCAAACAGCTGACCTTTCCAGTAATGTGTGTGTAAGCTCTACCTCCCCAAACAGACACACATATACTCACATACAGTCAAACACACACACACACACACACATGCTCACACACACATACACACAGACACACACACACACACACACACACACATGCTGAGCTCCATTCCTCTCACCCCAGCCGCGCTCTGATCTGTGCAGGTGGGGCTTTCAGCATGGCACTTCTCTGTAGAATGGAGATAATGAGAAGGGCTTGAGGAGAGAGGGGAGCAGAGCAACTCCAGTGGAATTACATGCTCCAGATCGGCAAACGCTAATTAAGCTGTCATTGGCCATTCACATTCACGGCCATTGGAACGCTTTCTGCTGCATCAGGAATGTAATTAGTTTATGTTCACTGGGACAGGTCAAAGGTTTGGAAAGGCCGCGACTCGAGTGTGTGTGTTTGTGTGTTTGTGTGTGTGTGTGTGTGTGTGTGTGTGAGCCAGCCTGCCTGTATGTGTGTGTATATGTGTGTGTTTGTGTGTGAGCCAGCCTGCCTGTATGTGTGTGTGTGTGTGTATATGTGTGTTGGTGTGCGCGTATGTGTTTTCTTGTTTTGCAGGCCTTGATAGGACCAGTAATTGCTGGATGGTCAGGGCTGCAGGTGCTTGCTGTGGCTCATTTGGTCCTTGGCACACAGCAGCGACAGGCTGACTTGGACGTTGTGGCGGGTGAATGGATGGATAATGACAAGGCCTGTTTGTTTCGCTCAAGGCCCTGAATGACTCGCCAGTGTTTTCCCAGCCCTACCTGTTTGCAAATGATTCTCACTTTCAGCGAGGCCATGCTCTAATGAGCTCAGTGTAAAGCTTTGGAGAGCTTTTGATTTGCTCTCGAATGCTCTTCACTAAACCCTTCCTATTGCATTAAAGCATGAAGTTGTTGGTGAGTTTATGCAAACCAATCACTGCGGGGATATATTTTGAGTGGGCTTAAAACTATGAGTGGCACACAAAATATTTGAGTTGGAAGTTCATTGATCGTAACATCATCATTTAAGAGATATTTTGTGGTCATCATGCTGTCATTACTGTAATTTGACAGACTTTGACAGATGCTGCAAACCAGATGCTTGAGGAGGCATTGCAGTGGTTTTTCGCTGTCAGTGAAGCCCTGCCAAAAATGATCAGCAGTGGATTGTTTTTTTCCTCTTGCACTGACCTGAAAGCAGCTAGTTCATGGAGTGTAGCCTACCTTTAAGTCCAGATGTGGCATTTTAATTTGATATGATGACCACATCCATGAGAGAGAGGTCAAAAGGAAATTGATTTAACAACTCCACTCACTCAGACATGGGAGAAAGAGAGAGAGAGAGAGAGAGAGAGAGAGAGAGAGAGAGAGAGAGAGAGAGAGAGAGAGAGAGAGAGAGAGAGAGAGAGAGAGAGAGAGAGAGAGAGAGAGACTAATAAATCCTAAAGGCTCCGGAAGTGGTTAATCCTGGGCTTTTGAAAAAGACACTAATTAGTGAGTTCTCACCATCAAAGGGAGACAGCTCTTTGATTTACAAGAGTGCTGGTTAAGGCCAAGAAATCTTGCTAACACTTTACCCATGTGTGTGGCTATAAAAGTCAAGGAGTGTTTCCATAATCATAACTTAATGCTTGACATGGCATGTCATGACAACTTTGGTAGCACATTCTCTATATGTACACACCCATTAAATAGCCTGGCATTTTTTTGGGTTAATTACTAATTATGTCAACTTAGAAATAGATTGAAATGCACTTAGTCCACCCATCATGTGACATACATTCACATAACATTTTGAAATGGGTGTAGAAAACCATGCATTATATTAACAACAATGCAATGTGATGTACATTACTGTAGCTGTATTTTGCCTGTATTTGTCAGTAAAAGTTATGTGGATAGTTAATGTACTGACAACATGAGATGCCCTTTATCCATACCATTGCACTACATAGAGAATAACATGGCAAGTGTGGCTTGTTGTTTGATTTCTCACCATTGTGCATTGACAGAGTGTTGACAGTGCAAAGTGAAAGAGGGTTGGGGGTGGTGGTCGGGCTCACTGCTATAGCCTCCTCTCTTCCCAGCAGCACAGACACAGACACAGCCAGTCTCATGAGGGTCACCAACAGCCCTGCGGGGGGGATGCCCAGGCCAGTTGCTTCCTGGCACCAGGATACAGACAGAGATAGTGAGAATAGAGGAAAGAGTGATTGATTTAGAGAGAGAGAGAGAGAGAGAGAGAAAGAGAGAGTGAAAATAGTGTGTGTGTGTGTGTGTGTGTGTGTGTGTGTGTGTGTGTGTGTGTGTGTGTGTGTGTATGAGTAAGAAAGAGAGAGAGAGAGAGAGAGAAGCTTCTTAGGACAGCACTCCTGAGCTGCTGGTGGTTGAGTCTACTTAATTAGGCATCTTGCAGAGACTGCAGTGGCCTACATGGAGCTGATTGCGGCCCCTGTGGCTGAGCCTGAACCCACCACAGATGGGCTCTGTGCTCTGCCCTCAGCAAGCCTACTGTCTGGGGTAAAGAGGGGGAGGGAGAACAGAGTGTATGTGTGTGTGTGTGTGTGTGTGTGTGTGAGAGAGAGAGAGAGAGAGAGAGAGACAGACGGAGAGAGAGAAAGTGTCTAGAGAGAAAGACAGGGGAAGAAGAGAGGCAGGGAGAAAGGGCACGGGTATGAAAGGAATAAGACAAATGGCTGAAGGGAAAGAAAAAAAAGATGGACAGACAGTGTGAAAAAGAGGGAAGTAATGAGTGACACTCCAGATGCTCAGGACTTTCTGCTGTTTCTTGCTAAAAACAGGCCTTCTGTGGCATCCCATCAGCTTGCACATACAGTAAGGGAAGCATGATGAATGGCTTGGCGTGAAACAATAGGCTGTTCTAGTCCAGTGCACTTTCAACACACAGGGGACATGAATGTGGGCTTTCATTTCAGTCGGCCAGGTGCAAGCCCTTTTACACTTGAACTTCTCGGCGTTAGCTAGCCAGTCCTCATTCTGTTCCACTCCCTTTGTGACATAGTCGTTGTGCTTGGACAGCTTAATTGAAAATTAGCTGCAGTGAAAGACCCCCCACCCCCACCACCTACACTGACAAACACATACACACACACACACACACACACACAGACACACACACATACATAGAGTTTATTACACACACACACACACACAAACACACACACTCACACACAATTTATTAAATGTAAATTTTCAGCACTTGTAAAAAAAAAAAATAAAGCCCTCTTGTTGAGAACGACAGTCAAGAAAGTATAATGTTTATAAAACTAAAGCATTTTGTGGCCAGCACGGTCTCAACACCTTTATTATAGCATAAACATGGGGCTATAAAAATAACTAACACCACATGACTGCTACAGTTTTCCTAAGAGAAATAGACCCCTAAGCCTATGGCTCAAATGAAACTTTCAAAAGCTATGTTTAATAGACTAGAAGGACATTCTGACATCATGGTTGGAATCCATGAATGAACCTGCATGTGAGTAGAAAAATATTTTTGTTGATATTTTATACTCAGAGTATTGCCAGTTGCTGGAGTATCTGTAGCTGTATATTTGGTTTTTGCCCAAACAGCTCTCTCGCAAGCAGTTTCTCTCTCATTTCGATCAATTAGAGGACCGCTTGTTTTTGAGGGAAGCCTATCCCATCCGTGCAATGGCATTAAAAGCTTAAACAAACAAATCCCACGGGACATGAGAATTTTTTCCCATTTGCTACTGATCTCCTTAATGGGACCATTTCAGTGTATGAAAATACAAGGAACAAAGATTGGCTTACAGCTTGTCAATGAGAGCAAGTTTTGTTAGCATTGGAACACATGGAAGCACTTTTGAAAACTTCACGCTTTCATCGATAGGTCAAACAGCAGTGTTTGCAAAGCCTCACAAGGTACGTGTCTGTTTACCCTTGCACTCAGCCTGAGAACTGTGTCTTTGTGTGTGTGTGTGTGTGTGTGTGTGTGTGTGTGTGTGTGTGTGTGTGTGTGTGTGTGCGTGTGTGTGCGTTTGTAAATGTGTGCATGTGCTTGTGTATACATGTGAGAACTTCCTAGTGTGTGTGTGTGCTTGTGTTTACAAATGAGGACTTCCTAGTGTGTTTGTGTGTATGTTTGTGTGTGTGTATCTGTGTGCTTGGGTATACATATGAGGACTTCTTAGTCTGTGTGTGTGGTTTGGATAATGAATATGTGCTTATATGTACAACTTCATATTTACAAGAAAGTGTAACGTGCACAGAAATGTTCCTCTTGTGCTTCAGTGAATGGTTTCAATGGGACATACTGGTCCTCCTTTTGTTTAGTATAGTGTTGGCTGCTGGGAAGCGTTGACCTTATTAGGCGTTCCATGAAATGTGCCTGTGGAACAGTATAAAACTCCTTGAGACAGGACAAGCTCTGTTGGACAACAGAACTTCCTTTGTGTGAAAAAATGGCAAAGCTGGTCCTTCCTCTGATAATCTTTTTTCATCTGGGCCTTCAGCTGTGCATTAACAAAGCCTGTTTGAAGATGCCAAAGACATTTCTTTTTTCTTTTTTTTCTTGAGGAAGAGTGGCAACATTTTGCTTTGGCAGAGGATGTCTTCCCATGATCCTCTTCCTGTGAATGAGGTGTGTGTGTGTGTGTATGTATGTGTGTGTGTGTGAGGGAGAGGTGGGGTGTTGATCTGCACCCCACCCTGGATTTTTCCCGCTCATCTCTGATACTAACACGGACAGAGTAGCAAATCTATTATGACAGCAAGATTCTTACATAAACTTTCCTGAGACAAGTTCAGTCTCCCCTGGTGGTGGACACCTCAATATTTAACTGTTTAATTATTTAACCACTTAAATATTTAATCATGTGGCTGGGAGAACTGTGCTGTTTACTCCCATTGATACTGTATATTCAGTACTGAAGGAGCCCTGCCTTACAATGACTGAAACTCTCAGGTGAAGCTTTAAACAGAATTATTTGGAGGTTCCTGCGATACCTGCGATTCATTTAAAAAAAGAAAAAGAGGAAACTGTGATCTGGCTAATGTATTTTGACTTGCTGTCTGAACCAATTGATCTTAGTATTACGGTTGACTGTACAATAATCCATAACATATGGGGAGTAAAATAGTCAATAAGTCACACCCGCATGCTTTGATTGGAGTGTCTTGCCCAATTATCACTACAGGTTCTGTTTGTGGTTCCTGACTGGAAAAAGAGGGAAGTCAAAAATACCCCAACACCACCTGTTCAAATGAACCCTGAGTGTTAAATACCTGCATTCTATATCGAGCAGCTGTCGACACTGCAACATAATCCTCCAAGTTCATTTTTCTTCTCCACGTCTTTTTGATTTTCTTGTAATACTGTTTCCATCGTTTAGAGGGACTTTCCTTGGATTTACGCAACTCCTCACAACTCCAGATTTTTGAGAATGGACTTAATGCAATTGGCACGTATAGACAATAAGTCTATACATATGCACAAATTCAATGTGAAATCCAGTGGGACAGTATGAGAACAACTGCCGTTTCAGCTAAATTCATAAATAAGAGAAGTCTGCAGCATCAGATATGATTACGCACTTTCTGGCTAGAAGGCATTATCTAACATTGGGATGTATTAGATATTGTGTGATTATGTACCTTGTCAATGTTCTGACACCTATTGCTAAATATTTATATAAATTGCTTTTCATTGGAGACTAGAGTTTTATTTAAATAACACAGAGTTATCATATAACCTCACATTAGTGCATGTTGTAATGTAAGAGCCTCTCTAATGAATCAGACACAAAAAGGCAAGATGCATGTCCTCTCACACAACAAATGCCTTAGGTACTTTTCACATGTGTGCTTTTGGTGTGATTTTAGTGACCAAGCTATGTGTTTGAACTTGAACTTCAGCAATTTTCTTGTCATGTTGCATCTGGACTGTGACAGTGTTGTGTAATTCTTGTGCAAATTTCAGGCACTCTCAAGATGTCAGCTGTAAGTACTGACCCTGATCATTGTCTTAGAGATCACTAACAACAAGTGGTCATATGTGCATGCATTCAGTAAGAATTTTAGCCAGTTGCCAAGCGATCCAAAAATAAAAAAATTACTCCTTGCTGCAGCCTCACCGTAACGTAACATGAAAGTTCGAAATGGCTGCACTCTAGCAAATCCATCTAAATATTTATTCTCGCAAAGCGGCTCAACCTGGAACGGCCAGCCATGTTTTCTCTGGAAGTGGCTAAGGCGCGTGTTCCTCTGGAGCGGCAGAGGGGACGTTATGGAGCACAGATGGCTCACCTAATTGACCATCAAGTTACCACAGCATGTAGCTTGACGGGGTTGCAACACACCATTCGACACGCTTTGCTGCCACGCACACAAAAATACAATAAAATGTAAATGAGTTCCACAGTAATAGATGTCAAATGTCTCTTACATTTAAGGAGCATGAACTGCTAATAAAGCGCTGCCGAGCGTTCCATTAAACTCAGCTGCCAAGACTTAGAGGGCAATTTTCAAACTCATTTATTAGGGCAGATGGGATTCATTATGGAGGAATTTGTTAAGTAGAAATGAAAACCAGTAGCTGTTCATACTGCACATTCAGCATGGGTATGGAGCTTGGCCTGCGCTCCGACCGACCGGCACGGCCGGCCCTGACTCTCTCTCTCTACTCTGCCAGCCCCCTTCACTTCTTTTGTCCAAGTGGAATATTTGTGGTATGCCCCCTCTCCGCTCAGATTAAATGATGCTTTTTTATGGTCTATATTGAGCCAGCCGTGCCAAAGCCATTTCCATGTCTCTCTAGCCCAAGTGCAGGGGATTTTAGTGAAGCTATTGGAGGGGAAGAACATACTGAATTACTTAATGTGCGCTAAACATCAGAATGGGTACCTCAGCTCCCTGGTGCTGTGAACGTTTTGGTTATACAATGCTCTGCTTCAGTGTAAAGCAAAGCACAACTGCTATTCATTAAAGTGCTGCCATGTTCTTTGCCTTGGATAAGAATGCATGATCTTCTGTGGGTTGAGTGCCCATGAAAACAAGCCTCTTTTTTTGCAGTGTTTCCGAACCGGCCAGGCTTGAGCATTTCACTAAATCAAACATGTAATCCCTGCACGACCTGTGCTTTCGCTACATACTGTACATCTTCTGTACTTTGTTGAAAACCTATCTGTTAAATGACCTTTCTCAGCCAACATGTCAGTGGCACAGGTTAACCCAACAACCCAACAACCCAACATGTTGATGTGGTCAGTATGCACCACATCCAGTTCTATCTGAGTCAGTTTTGCAGTTCCGCTGAGCTCCGCCCGACTCTCTGTACAAACATGCGGCGTTCTCCTAACCCTCACGCCTCCAGCTGACCGGTTCTGAGGAGTCCTCCTGGTAAAATGTCATCCATTGACTCATAGATCAACTTGCATTAGGACCTGTCAGACATGTGAAACCAGAAGAATGTGAGCGCTCACGAGGCAGAGAGGTACGAGGAGGATATTGCCTGGATAAATCACTGCTCTTGGGGAGCTCCACCCGTCCCAACAGTGTTTCCCAATCATGCTGAAGCTTTTCTGGCCAGCCCAAAGCCACACACTGAGAACGGGACAGAGAGAGAGAGAGTGGAGTTCCCCCACTCTTTTAGACCTGTAATCCCTTCACTTGTTTAGTCATCCTTCAAGCCGTGGATGTCATCTTCCTCTCTTTCTCCTTTTTTTTGTGTGTGTGTGTTTTTGTGTTTACAGCTAGGGAGTGTTGCCTGGAGTTTGGATAAAAACATGACAGTAGCAGTAAACTGACCTCTACCACTCAGGTGTCAGCTTATATTATATTGTGAGAGAACACTGTTGAGCAATTGCATTTTTGTGCCAAAATAGCGATTCAGTGTTCGCAAGTAGCACAGTATAAATCTTGAGACACTTCTAGCCTCTCATGGGAAGAGTTAGTTAGTTTATCAGTTTAGTGGAAGTTAGTTTATGTTATTTAATTAGAACACAACACGCTACATAGGGTTCATTGTACTTACAGGAAGAGTTTTTTTTGACTGCTAAGTTCATAGATAAATCCTGTTTTTGAGACACTGTTAAGTTTGTAGACAAACCTCAAGACTAGATAATGATTCAGTTAAGTAGGTCAAACAAGCAAAAATAAATAAACAAATAAATTTAAAAAGGCAAAAAAAGAAAGAAAAACAAATGCTGGCAACTGTTTCGAGTGACATCACACATTTGGCAATAGCAACACCACCACTCTGAGTGCACCTGCATTTTGAAACGTATCGCTCTGACATAAAAGGGCCACTTTTGTTGATCCAAGGCTGTGGCAGAAGCGCACTTGGAGGCCCTGGTGCAGGTGCACTCTAGTGTAATTTCTGACGGAGTTTAATGGGTTTTACATAAAGAGGGCTTCTTACACCCAAACAAACAGTGAGTCAGTGTCGTAAGAGAGGGGTGGGGGATAGCTCAGAGAGAGGGAGAAAGAGACAGAGAGAGGAGTCATGAAAGCCCTCTGTTCATGTTGTGAGTAAGGCTTTATTTTGTACCTTGTCTTCATATCCTCCTCTTTGTTAAAGAAAGCCATTTGGTCGTTGTCTCTCACACTAAAGAGCCCCAAGCTTGGCAGAGCCTTGTCTGTCCTGAGGACAGAGATTCAGATGGCTCTAAAGTGCTCGCTTGTGTCGAGAAGCTCTTGTGAAGATCTAAATCACTGGTTTGTTTATGTTTATGCCGTTCCATTTAGCCCTTAGCCATTTTCACTGTTCGGCCATATACCTCCTGCTCCTTATCCTGTGTGTGTGTGTGTGTGTGTGTGTGTGTGTGTGTGAGAGAGAGAGAGAGAGAGAAAGAGAAAGGGAGAGAGAGAGAGAGAGACAGCTAGTTAGAAACACATGCTTCCTGCTGGAGTGACTACAACTTTCCCAAGGACACTTTGGAATGAGTAATTTCTGAATGAAGGCAGCTGCTTGTGTTTTAGGGATTTTGAGCCTGTAACACGAGGGCAGGACTATCTAAGTCGGTAGGCTGACTTAACTTTGGTATGATACATAGGTCTATTTGTGTGTGTGTGTGTTTTTTTTTTTTTTTTGGGGGCTAGGAGGGAAGTAGTGTTACTTCCTCCTTTGGGTTTAGCATGTTTACTGGTAACACTGCCTCAGAGCTCAGAGCCAATGTCTACATTCGGGACACCATCTCAACTTTTCCTGCTCTGCATCCACACCCAGTGTTGTTTGTTGTTATGGATGCACATTGCATGGGGTTTTCTTTGAACTCCTGCCCAAAGCACAACACAGGTAATGATCTTATATGTCATAACTAGTGTGTGTGTGTGTTTGTGTGTATGTGTGAGTGAGTGTGTGTATGTTTGTGTGTGTATATGTGCGTGCATATGACTGTGAGGATAGGGGATTGCATTTGCTGCAATCTCTCTCTCAGCTCTGTTTTTTGACACCACATCTATCTTGCCGCTAATACACATCTGTGAACGCTCCCCAAGCCTTACAGAGTTTCAGTTCAATCAACCACACCACACAATCAACGCAGCATTTCTTTCATTTCGTCTGCAAGTCCATTTATCGCTCACTGACCACCAATGCATCACCATCACCAAGGGACTCTTCATAGTTTCTGTTTTCATTTAAAGAAATTAGGGGCTGGGGACTCATGTGAAGAACATGTGAACGAGAATACAAATAGACTTGTACAAAAACATTTTTCCCTCTCTGTCCAATCATATTTCAGGAGCCAAAGCACTGCTTTGCCACTGATGCTTTCTATCATGTTGTCATCAGATTTTCAAGATTCCATACCTCTAGTCATCTTTTAGCTCCCTCGTTCCTAGGTGAAGCATGTCTGTATGTTTACAGGACCTGCTTAAACAAATACACCTTTTGATTCATTCTATCTGCACACTAGCATTCCACCTGCATTATGGACAGATGTTGTACTAATGACAGACAGATTTATGCTGGTTGCACACAGTCATGCTGTATGCGTGCAACCCACACAACCACACACACACACACACACACACACACACACACACAGATGCCATGTGACTCAAATGCACACATGTGCAGGCAGAGAAAACACACACTCTTGCACCCACACATGCACAAACACACAGACACAAACACGGACACACACATGCACACACACATGGACCCACACATTTTATACTCCTGACCATCTGAACATCTGTTGGTAAATGGGAATCAAACAAGAATGCAAATTGTAGCTGAACATCTGCTGACCACAGGCCACATCCCAGCCCAGAAAGAATAAATAGTGTTCACCATAATCATTTACAGATATTGATTTTAAATGAATATTACGCAGACCCAGTCTCGTCATAGAGGGGACCACATACTTTGTTTGCCCTTTGATTCTGAGCCTTATTGATTCTTTTTTAAACTCTTGCTTGAAATGTCCATAAATTGACAAACAAAACAAAGAGATCTGTGGGAAATGTTTCATAAAACAACAGGCCCAGATGTTGGACTGAGACATGCGCTAGTAAAATACCACAATGAATGAAAAAAAAAAAAATCAAGGTTCCACCAGTTGTTTTTTTTATGTCAGCAGATGTGCTCGCTCTCTTTCTCTCCCTCTCTCTCTCCCTCCCTCTTTTTCTCTCTGTCCTTTCTCAACGTTCTCCTTGTTCTAACACCAAATTTGTGCGACCCCTGCACCCTCCCCCCGCACACACTTTTTGTTCAGTTCCAGGGTTGCTTGCATAGGGAGCTGTTATTAAATTGGCTACAGCTGTGAGACCCATATCTGAAAACATGTACTGTCACCATCTCTGTACAAAAATAAATGGATAATTTAGTGCAATTGTCATTGAGTGTTAAAAAGACTGTTTTGTTTCAATCAAGATTGGTTTCATTATTATCATATTTCTTCACCTGGTACAACTTAAATAGTAATTTGAAAACTTGTGCATTCTTACACGTAGTAGTAGTAGTAGCAGGGGCAGGGAGAGAGAGTGTGAGAGAGAGAGAGAGTGAGAGAGAGATATTGTCTGCACTGCACATTAGAGAGATGTTAAATGCATAAAGAGGGAATCACATGTAACATGCAAGAAAGAAGTGGTCGTCAAATTGGCCCTCTACTACTATCTTTTTTTATTTCACTTAGTTTAACAGATCCCCCCTGACTGACACACACACATACGCACACATACACACACATACGCACAAAGATAGAGACACACTCACGCAAACACACACACACTCATATACACATACACACACGAAGACAGAGACACACTCACGCACGCGTGCGCACACACACACACACACACACACACACACACACACACACACACACACCCCAGGTGCAAAGAGGGTGTGTTTCCGCTGCGACCGCCCTGTGTTGTTTTATGGACCCTCTGTGTGTGAGTTCAAAAATAGAAGGGGTGAGTTAGCAGTCATGCTAAGGGCCCTTGCAGATGACTACTGTTGGAGGAATGATGGAGTAATGACTTGCACATTGATATGGTTTTCCAGGCCATTGCACTCACTGCCACAGGAAGGAAGGACCAGGTTTTATTCTCTGTATCACCCTCTCCAGCCACTCTGAGTGGGCAGGGCAGGTTTGTAATAATAATAATCATCATCATCATCATCATCGTCATCATCCATGTCCATTCATTTACTTTAAAGTGGATCTTTTAAATTACAGTAGTGGAATTGGATTACCAGTGACTTTCAAAAAAATACATTTCATGTACATGGCCTACTAATACACACACACACACACACACACACACACACTTTCTATGGAAGAACACCCAATGTCTGTAAAGCAGGTGGAATGATACAAATAAAGTTACATTTCTTGCCCACCCCATTCCTAAAACTCATTGCCGTCACCACAAAAATGAAAAAAATCATGCAGTGGTTGTCTGTCTGTCTGACAGCGGATATGACAACAGGACCTCAGAGAAACAAACCAAAAACAGCTTTCAACTCTTGCTGAGTAGAATAATCAAGGCAAGCCACAAATTGAATTATGCTCCATAATATCTTTGGGGAAATGTACATCCTGGGGAGGGGGATTTTCCTCAGTTTCCCTGGGCTGCTGAGTTGAAGACCCTGAACAGCTCAACATTGCCCTCTATTGGAGCAAACCTGAGGTGCATGGAGCTCAATCAGTGACTCAGTGCAGGCCTCAAGATAATGACATGGTTACCTTCATTAACTCTCCATTCTCTAACCAGTTTGCTTCAATAAGGCAAAGTTTAGGTCATAACACAGCTGTGCCGCAAATCAGTTAGGTTGACACTGCAATAAAGATGAAGAAAGAAGAAACAACACGTCTAAAAGTGCGTCACAATCCGGAGGGCCCAATGGGCTTGCTCCAAAACCGAACGTGCATGGTACTTGTTCAACAGGAAACAGTAAGATGCTTCAGACTGTGTCCAGACGTGGTGCTGCTGGCGGTGGGTAAATAAATGCTCTCATTTTTCGGCATTGATTGTGCAGAGCAGCAGAGCGCTGATCTGGGGACTGTGAGGCACTGTCTTGTCACTGTGACCACAGGCCCAGTGAAACAAGGCACACCCTGTTCACCGCTCTGCCTGCTATGGAAAAAACAAACTTAAAGACATAGAGTGCATGCTGGAGATGCCCCAGAGATTTTTTGTTGTATTTCAAAAATCTCTCACCCAGAAGACAGAGATACTTGGAGCCTTTTTGTTGAATTTACTGAACTGCCTTTTCAATCAATAGAAGATATGACTACCATACAGAAAACAGTGGATGTTTTTTTAGTTTTGTTTTATTAATAATGCTGTTGGAAGATTTCACCTGTTTAGTTGCATTTAGTTCTGCCATTACAGAAACGTCTATGCTTCCTTCCCTAAAAAAAGCGTCATTTATCCTTATGACAAACATTTCACTTTGGTATAAGGCCACGCTATAATCTGCCATGGGTTTCTCCTTTTTTTCTCTGCTGGAATGAAGCTTGGCTTTTTGTCTCCTTTAGGTTTTTGCGTCTTGGAACAGGCGCTCCCCTCTCTGGTCAGACAAAAGTGCCTTGTTAAGCAAAACCTCGGCAAACTTTTATGGCTTGTGTGGCCGCTGTGCTATTTGCAAATGCTCAAACAAATTAGAACAACAGCTGTGTGAAGCTGTCTCCGGGCAGCAGGGAGCGTGCGTGGATACGCGAGGTTCCCCTAAATGAGCTCCTGCTATGCACAGCTATTTCGGTGGAAGAGAAAGGTGCTATTACACGGAAGTGACTGCAAGTCAGCCCTGATGCAAAGCCACTGGGGGTAGTGTGCTCGCCATGCCCTGGAGTTAGACTTGCTTGCCTTACATTGTGGACAAAGGCTTTAGTTTGTGGCTGAGAAATGCATGGTTATAAGTATGTGATTGTGTGTGTGTGTGTATGTGAGTGTGTATGACTGTGAGTTTAGGGGTTTGCAATTGCTGTATCTCTCTCTCGGCTCTGTTTTTTGACACCACATCTCTCTTGCCACTAATAAACATCTGTGAACGCTTTACTTTCATATTTATCCTTCAGTGGGCTGACATTGGTATCTTCAAAGTGTGGTTGCCAAGAGACCAAGAGCCGAGAGAGCCTGTTGGATCAAGTCAGAAAAAAGTGACACACGCATCATGATGCCCTTGTGTTCGCATTTCTGTATGTCTGCATTGACCATGAATCAGCCCTAAAAGTGACTATAAAACTGGTAAACCAATAGTCACACCAAATAAGCAGCTAAAGATTGGCAGCTTGTCGCTAGTGAGCTCCAAGAACCCAAGTAATGGTATGACTCCTGAGAGCCTTCGTGACACTTGGGCTCACTGAGGTGTGTCGCTCGGTGAGTCATGTCACAGCATGGCACTAGTATTATTTCCTCTTTCATGTTCCCTCAGCACTTTCAAACACACTCCTTCACTGTTCTTATCCAGCCTTTGTGTGGAGATACTTACACCCCCCCCCCCCCACCCCACCTCTGAAAAAACAGAGAGAAATATTTCCATGTGACATATAGCTATGTGTGATGGAAAACCCCCTATGCCTTCAGTACACACCACACATTTCCTCTCTAACTCTGTGAAGAAGGGAGGAGGTGGAGGTGGGGGTGGGACTGGGGGTGGTGGGGTTGGAGTCGGAGGGGGAATAAGTTTCCCTTGCGGGCCTCTGACGGCCGGAGGAGGTTCAAACAAAGTGCTAGGTGCTAATGAACAGAGGGCCCGACAAAGTTTGTTTTCCTGCGCCGGGCCAGCGCGCATAATGGGCCCTTTCAGGAGTGGCCCCGTCTCAGCCATGGAAAGAGCTGGTAAATCCCATGCCGTCTGCGTGACCTTTCCTTACTTCACCCAAACCCATTTGCCTTCTGGGCCCTGTCAGAAGGAGCATAAATATTCATGAGAAAGCAGCGAGAGATGGACACCAGGCCAAATGAGTTTCCCTCACCGCAGCAGTCCAGAGAGACCTGCTCAAAAATACAGCCCATACACAACTTACCGGGACACCAGATACATGTCGATATGTACAAACTAGTCATTTTACTCCACTATGAGACTGTATAAACGGACCAACACGGTGGCTTAAGAACACACACACACAGCTGTTGGCATGCATGTATGTATGGAATGAGAGTGGACGTTGGAGGTTGTGTGCTATGTGGATATGACCTCCTGTTCAGGGTCCTCCATCTGCCTGCAGAGCCATTCATGTGGCCCCTGTGTTCACTGGAGTCATATGAGGATGGCTTTGAACACATTCTCTGGTTTTGTATTTTTGTCAATGTACAGCAAAGCAGCCTTGATATAGCGGGACCTGATGTTGGCAGATGCACTGTATTCTTGGGCTGGACTTGAGCAGACATGCAGACCGCTTGCCATGATGGAAATAGCAGACTGTCTGACAGAGAACCCCCCTCTGTGTGCTCAGAGCAAGAGAGACGGGGGATGGGAGATGGAAGGCTTCTTTTATTGCTTGTATTCGGTTAAGTGGAGGTGGCAACTCCAAGTGGGAAGATTGATCACTTAGGTATAGAGATGCTTTAGTGATCAGTAGTATTTACATATTTATAGACATATATTTTTTGAAGATGTTATAATGAGATGCTCATGTGCTCTCTGAGTAATGGCATAATCTTTTTCCAGTGGCACATTTAATGAGGTGACTCAGGTACAGATTAAAACATATAAACATATAATACCTTATTATCGCAGAGGAGCAATAAATACCTATGAATTTGGTAAACAGTGCATGTTAAGATGCACAAAAATGTCCTGTTGCTTTGCCAATAGGACAGGTAGGTTAAATTCAGGAACTGTAACTGTCTAACTACCATAACAGCAGTGCATGTCGAATGAAAACAGAGGAACGGTGCTAAATATAATCCTAGTTGTTTCATGTATGACAGTAAAAACATGTATAATAAGTATATAAAGAGAATATCTTGAGAATGTCTTGCTGTGTCTTGTTCTTCTTGTTTTAATAGATTTAAAATGGGTTTAAAAAAGTAAGTGTAAACTGTTTCAACAGAAAACTGTCTGTGAGTTGTTCTTCTCTGTCTTTGCTGGTGTGACACTAATGTAGCCATGTTATGCACAGCAGTGCATTGTGGGATTTAGACAGAATTATTTTTAGCTGAGGTTGAAAATTGCAGACCTTGAATCTAGCCTCTGGTTTTTCTGGGTCTTTTTTTCCTCGCAATGGCAGAATTGGGCAGTCAGTCTTGCCATGTTCCTCACACAACACAAATCATCAGGTGTTCAAAAAGTTATCGGTTTATGCTTTTATTACTGTGTGGTTTTCTACTACAAATTGCATTGTTCTCAACTTGTACTTCAGACTGGCTTTCTTTTCAAAAGTATGGTTGCGCACTGACAAAAAACTTCCCATTTGTTACAGTCTTTCAGTCTTATCCAGACATCATATTTTTGATGTGAACTCAGATCTTCTCACTAAAGATTCATCAATTTCCTTCAGGGAACGGCATCCTATGGAATAAAAGAAAATAATTTATTGATATAAAACCAACAAAACCCTCTTATGACAAAGTGTGATCAAACAAAGTGAAGCTTGAAAAATCATCCTCTAAAACACTTCATCTTAAAGCAAGCTGTAAATCAAAAATAAGCCAGCATCCCATTTTGCAACTTAGAAAATAATTCTTTTTTGGATTCTTTACAAGATGACCTGGGAAGCATTTGAGAAAAATCAATCAGTTTGTGATCAGAACAGAATCAGTTTGTGTTCCACAGCAGGGAGAGGCAGATGTGATGGGGGAGGACTAGGCCTTACCTGCCAGTGCTAAAGCTAGCCGGAACTCCTCACGGATGAGCTCAAGCACATCGCCAACACCCTGTTCTCCCTTTAAGCAACAAACACACACTTAACATTTACATAAGAGCAATGCCTGTCTTGCCACACAGTATTGAACTGAAACTGATCTACTGCAGGAGGAACTAACAGAAGGAGCTCCTGCAGTTTTGAAAAAGTCTTTGTCTCGCAACAAGATCAGCTCTTTTTTAAATTTTAGTTGTATTTTTATAAAAGGCCCTTAGGAGAAATGATGAGCAGTAAGAATAGACTGGAAAAAAATTGAGATCTTAAGTTGAACTATTTTGCATATGAGAAATTGCTCTCCTCTTGTCTTAACCCAAGACCAATTTAACCTCTATTAACTTAAACTTAAGCAAATTAACTGCACATCTCTAAATACGCTTTTATCTTCCTAGTCTTTTCTGATTGCTTCTTATGTCTCCAGTCATGAGGAGCATACATTTCCGCTGCTCTCAGAGAACAATTCTCTGGGATATCTGTCAATTTCCATTTTATCCTTTCCATTCCATTCAGTGCCCTTTAGGAGAAACAGATCAGATCTTGTTTTGAATTTTTTCTCTCCTGTGGTCTAGTCTCACCTCATAGGCCAGACCCCAGAGGACAGGGCGACCCAGAAACACTGCTTTGGCCCCCAGTGCCAGGGCTTTGAGGACGTCCGTGCCACGCCGTACTCCTCCATCCAGGTACACCTCGGCCCGGCCCCCCACTGCCTTCACGATCTCTGGCAGCACATCCAGCTGCAGAGAAATGAATGGAGGAGTTGAATTCCACACTGTTATTGAAAACTGATGGCCAAGTTTAACACCAAACTCCCCTGATTAGAAGTCCAGAAGCAAAACACAGTGGAATGGTTCTCTATCTAACGATTACTAGGAAATTAAATTGTAATTCTGGTTAGGATGGCATCTTGGTCTGTTTGGTGTGTGTCTGAATCCATACAGCAGATTATCAGTGTCTCATACCATATTTTCAAACATGCTTACTGTGGCAGGTACACAATCCAGCTGTCTGGCTCCATGGTTGGATACAAGTATACCATCGACTCCATACTTTAGGGCTTCGACTGCATCTTCAGCTAAATATTTAACACAAAAGAAAAAGAATTCTTCATGCAGCTTAGGCACACAAGAACAGCGACTGAGAAGAAACACTGAACTTAAATGTTAAAACAGGAACTCACTGTGGTTGTTAAAAATACTCCGTTGTTACCCATAGCAACAGTCCTACAGAGAGAAAGTCAGAGCTCTTGGATAGCCCAGCATGGTACATCTGTCAAAGCGAGATGCTCATGTGGTGTGACCAGTCATGAGGAGCAATACATTTCCGCTGCTCTCAGAGAACAATTCTCTGGGCTATCTGTCAATTTCCATTTTATCCTTTCCATTCCATTCCAGAGAATCAAAATGGCGCAAATTCAACAGGAGGGAAGTATTTATTACAGTTTAAATTGCTCTACAGCTGATGCTTGCTGTTTATATTTATTTCAGTTTAAAATAATTATGAAATATGAAATAGATCTCCTCAAAGTTAATTACAGTTATCAAAGTATGAATGTTATTACCAATAAATGTGCTTAGAATGCTTAGAAATATTTTTCAGGTTTCTTTTGGTTTCTCAGTGCAGAATATATGGGGTCCAACGCATCCGAATCCAATGTTATTCTGTTTTATAGACTGCAATATAAATTACTACAGGGCCTGGCCATGTATGACAAGGTACAGGATGTCTGAGTGAGCTACCGGAGGGAAACGATGAAAGGCTTTTTTCATGCTGACGGAGAGCAGGGGGAAAGGGATTAACTGATTTATACCAAAACTTATGTGCTACACATATGAGCTAAGATTATTGATAGTTCCTCCTGGAAGTTTTGGTAAAGAAGACCTTTTTTTCCCTCTTCATTTTATGGCCCAGGCCTTGAGTTGGAATTACAGGTTGTCTTACTTGCAAACTAGTGGGCTCTCAGCAGCACTCAAATAAGTATTCCAGAACTTCAAATGGATTTTACACATCGCTCCCTCTCTGAAATGTTTGTTATCGCTTCTGCAGATACAACAGGCAAGAAGTGAATCACTTCACAGCGGGATGCAGACAATGTGTTATCATCGCTGAGACACTTTTTCACTAAACCACAAGCAAATCACACCAACTGTCTGTCTTTTTTATCAGCGCATCTGTTCTAAAAGAGATAAACTCAGCTGGTTGGAGTTTTGATCACTGACTACTCCACCCTTCAATCTCTTTCACTCTCTCTCTCTCTCTCTCACACACACACACACACACACACACACACACACATACTTACAGATACACACACAGAGACACTCACAAACCCACCATTAAAAACAAACAGCCGCTCACTTTTCATCCAAAGGGTGTGTGTTGAACAGCCAATAGGGGTGAAAGAGGGAACACAAGGCCAGTGTGTGTGGGGGTTGCTGGTGTGTGTTTGTGTGTCTGTGTGTGTGTGTAAGAGAGGGGGAGCAGAGGGAGTTCCCAAAAGTTGTGGCGAAACCCAGACACACACTGATCACTTAACCCCCGCTGGACGCCTCACCTCTCAAAACCCCCTTGACCACCACGGGCAGGCGGGTCAGACTCTTGAGCCAAGCCACGTCCTCCCAGCGCAGGGTGGGATCGATAGCCTGGGCGACGTACACCGCCAGGCCACTATCCTCACCATAGCCCTCTTTGGACGAGAAGGCTAAATCTGGGGAGTCAAAATTGGACATCCTGTGAAGAAGAAAATATAAATAAAAAGATAAATAAACAACCAAGAGAGGTAGACTTTATCTTTTTTGAGAAAGAGAGAGAGGATTGAGAGGGAGAGAGAGAGAGAGAGAGAGAGATGCCTGAATGGAATGAGTCCTGAATGTGTTGTTTTTGGTCTCATGGGTGAAAGCGAAGCCAAGGACTCCTTTCGCAAACACCATACAACGCTTGCTCGACACACTGCTGTTGTTGTTTCGCCACTTTGATTCACGGGGCCAAGAAAAAGATCCCCTAAAGGTTGAGAAGTTCATCGAATGTCATCCAGTTGATGGAGAGGAGGATGAGGTTTTTTACACATACGTATAAAAGTTACAATGCGGTCGTAAAATGTTTTCCTAAAACCCTTTGATTTTTTAATTGCCGTAATTCATCTGGCAAGGTGGGGAGGTAGGCTGAGGGCTTAAGAGATCTGCATGTGTCCGCCTGTGAATAGCATATTGTAGCAAGTTTTGGCTGACCCCAGAACAGTCCAAATTAATCCTCTGGAGCGACAGACAGGCTAATCTGCAATGTGACACAAGTAAAAGGCTTCCCCCCATCTCTTTTTCCATAAATATATAAACCTCCTCTTTAAAGACCAGCAAAAGGGCTAACACAGTTTAACAACTTCAAAAAACTTTTTTAGGACAGACAGTTGTGTGAGAGTGTGTGTGTGTGTGTCTGTGTTTTCTTTTCAACCCTTATTGCCTGCACAAAGCACAGTTCAGTCTATTGCGACAGTGCAAGACTAACTTGTCCTCCTCTCTTCATTTCTTAAGTCCCCAGTCTCTCTTCTTGTCTTGTCTTAATGGCAACTGAATGCATCGTGTGTCGTGTTTATTTTGGTGGCGACCACAGCCATACAAGCCACTAAAACTCAGTGAGTTTACACATTTGCTCGAGTGTCGGGGTAAATATTCCTTACCCCATCTGTTTGACCAAATATGCATATGGCGCACCGCATATTGTTTGCTGGCAAACAGACAGGTTGAGCTTTGCCTGCTCCAGCTCTTACCTCAAATGAGAGGGCAGCTTAAATCGGTTGCGCACGTCATTGCGCCGCTTGCCAAGGTAAGGTGTGTCCACGGTCACAAAGATGCCCTTATACCCGGCCTTCTCGGCCCTCCTGACCAGCGACTGAGTCAGCGCCCTGTCCTTGTAAATGTACAGCTGCAGCCATCGCACGCTCTCTGGGCTGGCCTCCGCCACCTCCTCGATGGTGGATGTGGCCCAGGAGCTCAGCATCATGGCTGTGCCAGCGGTGTGGCAGGCTGGGACAGAGAGAGTGAGAGAGAGACGGAGAGAGGGAAACGCAGAAAAACAGAGAATTGAAAGGAGTTGGATCTAAGCTACTGACAGGAATCCAATGCAGAACTTAAACTGACCTTTCCAAGCATGTACAAGCAACTTGCATTGTGAAGTTTGAACTCTTCTTATTTTTGTATGATTGCCGGGACTAGGGGCCTTGAAGACTCTCAAAATATTATTTAGTTCAATAGCACCACCCAGTGGCCAAACTAGACAGACCACAAAAGAAAACAAAACAAAAAAAAAAACAAGCAGTCAGTGTGAACATGAAATGTGTGTCTGTGAAGATGCAGATGCAGAGCCATGTAATAAAGCATTGAGTTTTTCCTGTGCTAACAACAACACTCTCACCATCTTTATTTCCTTAGGCTGACAAATTTTTGATTGCTTCACCTTGTTTTAGTCAAACTGTCCATATGTGTGTAGACACTATTGTGACTAGAGCTCGTGTTTACTCTCTCACATGTTTGTACTCTCTGAGAGGGGTTGACTACCGAATATTATGCCGTTAGGACTCCAACTAATGATCCAGATTATTAGTAAGGAGGTATATCCTATTTGGCTCCTAAATACGCAACAGGTGCTCTATTTTGAATGCAAACATTTCACTAGGACTACTTCAGGAGGACTCCCAGTACTCATAGGTAAACAAATAATGAGAAATATTCCACAGATGTCTCCCTTTTTGTAGCTCCAGTCTCTAGTAATAACAGATCTCAGTTTGTGCAGGAGATGGCAGTGAAGACCCAGGAAGCCTGGAAGCCAGTCACACTTGAAACACATATCAGGAAAGAGTCACCACTTCACAGCATTAGCACACTCACTAATCCTGTTTCAAGGTTCCTGGATTTGGACTTACATGGGTCCAAAGGTTCTGTGAAACTAATAAGACAGACTTTGGACTTCTTGTGACTCCTTGCCTCATCAAAACAACCCTCTCTAATCTTGGTTAACACCAAAAAAACAGACAAAAAAAGTATGGATTTTGCTATTCCTGTATATCTTACAGTTTCTAGCTATTTCTGCTGTCTGTGGAAAATGTATAAATGGAAAGCCCATGAGTACATAAATGAAGGAAGTGGTGGTCAATCAACAGCGAGTAAGTAAATGACTGTAAATGACTGACTTAATTCTGCATTCATAACAATTTATGACTGCATAATTAGGAAGTCCAAAATGTTCTGCAAACCAGCCCACCTCTCACAGTGGCTGTTTCCCCATCTGGGTGGGCCATTCTCTGCATGGCGGTGGCAGCCACACACACAGGCATGCTCAGATGTTGACCCAGCACCTTTGCTGACAGGTCCACCTTGGACACATCTCGCAGCACCCTGGGACGGAACCGCCACCTGATTTATGCGGGAGAGAACAGAGAACAGCCACAATGAACAGGGGACAAGGGAAACTGAGCATGTTCCGAGGCCAGATGTCTGAGGTTGCTGGTGGTAGTACACTGTGACACTGTGACTGTTGAGTTCAATGGGTTTAGTCTGAGATGAACAAAGTATGAATTTCAGCAGAAAGCTTACACCAGCTCTCTCGCTGTCAAAATACTCATCAGGTGGCAGAGTTGCATTAATGCATAAATTCATACGCAGCACAGCAAGTTTTTTTTTTTTTTCTGTAGTTGTTGCCATGGGATGTGTTGCTGGGTTGGGGGGTATGTCTGATCACCCACACAAAACAGGGCCAACAGCAAGAGAAAAAGGCATTGAATGCTGAGGAAAATTCGCTAAACACTAACTACTCCTGACCTCAGGCAAGAAGCACTGGGAGCAGGGCTAAAAATAGGCAGCAAACAAGTCTGAAGGGTTTTAATGGTTGGCGGATTTAAGGTGGAAAACATCTATTATTTTCTCAGGTTCTTGCTGACTCACATAGTGAAAGTAGACGTTTAAGTAAAAAAAAAAAAAAAAGTGTAACAACTTTTCACACTTTTTGTTTTCACACAACCCTGACACATCAATATTATTGGTCATTCTTGTACAGAACGTACTGTATATTTGAGACATACAGATACAGTATACTCAGTCATGCTGGGGGATATATAAAGATTGAAAAGAATTGAAATGATCTGAGTAATAATACAGAATAATCTTAATATAGTTTTCATTTGTCTTTAGACCTGCGGTTGCTACCTCAGTTCTCATGACCCACTCGGAACAGGGAAAACAACAGAAGGCTTCAAACATGACAATGCAGACAGGACTGACACCTACCTGGAGAACGCGGCTACATTGTCATTCAGTGTCTCCTGCTCATCAGCCCCTGAGACATAATAATCAAACACAGACTTGGGCAGGACTCTCTTGGAGTGCAGCTCAAAATCTGCAACACAAACGGGCTTGTCAGACATGTTTTCCACTAAAGCTACAAACCCAGTATGTTCACAGAGATCACTAGGGCACAAATCATAAATCATTAACTATTCTCCACTTTGGCAGCAGGTTACTTTGTTAGAAGTTAACTTTGAGAAGATATTAGGAAGGTGCTTGCCTGAACAGCCTTTTGGCCTCTGCTGTCACTTTAGACAGTTTAACTTGCCTTGTCAGCAGCCCACACAGAGCAGACAAAAGCAGAGAAATGAACTATTCAATACTTTTGTTGGAGGTTATCCTCCACTTCATTGTTAACAATGACTTTTAACCACCTATTCTACCTTTTCTGCAGAGCACTAACTTGATTGCTCAGTCTGCTGTGTTGTACAGTATATCTGACCATATCTCTGCTACATGGTTAGTGAGGGCCTTCACTTTCACTGTTCTATAGCAATGCTGAAAATGCCTTTGGGGTTATCAAAAGGCAGTGCCCACAGAAGACACACTACAGCTCAGTATAACATCCCTGTGTAGGTTGCAGGCTGCAGATATTCCTGGATGTGTTTGAATTTGGCTCTCTTCAAATCCTCCCCTGTAGCTTTTACGTAACAGTGTACTCAGTATCCCACACACCAGAAGGGGTGGTGGGGGGGGGGTGTTATGAAAATACACAGAGCACTCAGCAAACGCACTGCATAGCCTCTGTGCTTGATTGCTTGCAACTGAGAACGAAACTTTTACAAACCAAACAGAGCAAAAACAGGACTATATTACATGACACTTGACGTTACGTGAGGTTCTGACATTCAAGACAAATTTACTATCTAAATAGTATTTATAAGATCACAATGGGAGGCAGATGGAAAAGATGCACAAAGGTCTTTCCAATCTGCAGTGCAACTTAGGACAACATATACAACTGATAAGAAAATTATGCAGACCCAGGGAGGGCTAATGGGACTGAGTGCATTAGCACAATTGTTACTCTTCCAGCATAATCACAGCAGATGCTGCCAGTTAGCAAAGTCTGACATGCTGGCAGCCAAAGCATAGGTTGTTGGCCAACAGTAATACCTCTGTGAATTTTTCCTTTTTAACTTTAAGGCCGGAACTGGGAAAGTTTGTTCCTTAGTTAAGTACATGGAAAGCCTTGCTGGTTGCTTTTAGGGAAAAAAAAAACATATTAAAGCCCATCTCAGGTAACCTTTATAACAACTTTCATTCACAACTCTTCAAATTTACAATATACTGCTTACTTACAGATACTTATTTGTCAGAGATCAAAATCTCCAAATGGTATAACAAATCAGATAATAACAGCTCAATATAACATACTGTGAAATAAATGAGAAATTCAGAACAGCATTCTTTTTTATCTGAAACCTAAAATTCAAAATACAGTGTCACAATTCACACAAACATAACAAAAGTCAGTAAAAAACAGTCAAAAAAACCAATGGCACAATCAGAGTTTCTGATGAAAAACAAAAAACACAAACTGCTGTATGTAAAACTTCAATAAGAAGTACGCTACAACAATGGTTTGCACACTCAAGCTACTACAATACTTTGCACAGATTGGTAAGTCTAACCAAATGACTGTAGTAAAACTTATAACGAAACATAGCTAAATGAAAGAACAATGTTGTGTCCAATGTTTTGCTTTGCAAAGGGTTTCACATACAACAGTGAAAGTGTTTGCAGGGGCAAACGGCCTACAAGGCAAACAGTTTCACTCCCATGGACTTATATCAATCTTTATGTGTTCTGTGGACTAACATTATTTGCAGTCAGCAGAATAATTTGAAATGACATATTGTTTTCCAACAATTGGGTAAATATTTAATTGTCCACTGATCTTTGTAAACACACTGCAGATACCCATATCTATGTTCAATACAATGTACAACTTACAACAGTCTATTTGCCTTATAAAACCAAGTTAAAAAATTACTTCAAAATTTCCATATCACAAAAAGCACCAAAATCTTTGAATCTAAGAATGTGCATAATCGTTAAAATCAGATATATAAATAAAAACTATTGGTCATTTAAATGGCTTCCTTCAGGAAAAATATCCATTTCCTCTGCCCTGCCATTTATTTTATTGGATTAAAGGCAGTGAACATGTAGCAAGGACACACATATACTCCTTGCATGTAAGAACATGTTTCAGGCTTATTTCTCTTTTAAAAAAACAGACAACAACCCCTGCCTTTAGGTGCTGTGTGCTTACTGTGTCCTAATCGAGACTGCAGATTTGTCGACTTACATAAGCAGGGCTGTTCTGGCACAACTAAATCATGTTAAGTGCTCCCCAGCCATCCCTTAGGTGATCATTAAGAACATACCATGGGCGGATTCATTCTCCTGAGACGGTAAATGGAAAAAAAAAAATCCAAATCATGTAAAACATCGCAACTGACTAAATTGTGTTCAAGGCGATGTTTGTCCTCTGGAGTGACTATTATGTCAGACACCTGTGCAAATCTATCTACTGTATTCTGAAAGTCAACGGGCATCAATAAACTATGAGTTGTACAGGTATGAAACATTTACTGTTTCCACCCAAAACCTTTTGGTTTAGATATGCAGTCTTGCATGTTAAAATTTGTTAACAGAAAATAGCTATTAGCTAATAGCTAAATAACTTTGTCATCCTAAAAAGATGGTGAACATGGCTAGATAGTCATGAACTGGATTTTTGGATTATTTATTTTTTTTAATCTTTGTTATTATACTGCATGATATCATTGTTTTGGCATGTGACTGAAAATAACAGCAATTTTTTTCACACATTCAAAATAGACTTCCAGAGGCCCTATCTGAAAAGATTTGGCAATAACCTCCAGATCAAAGTATACACCACTCTGTTCATGCAAAAACGGCCACCTGGAAGAACATGGTCTGTAGGAAAGGGCTCTGACCTCGCATGGCTTGTGTAAAGTGGTGGGCGAATAATTTCAAAGCAGTAAAACACTGTGAGTCAGATATATAAAAAGACGATGAACGTTTAGGGTTCCGGGGGGTGGGGGGTGATTGGGGGGTGGATGTGGGGACATTAGGTGTCCTCTGGGGAATTTGGAGACTCTTGGGGCCTTCTCTTCCTCAGGTCTGTAGGGGCGTCGCTGCATGCGGGGGTTGCCGCGGCGATGTCTGCAACCTCTGCGACAGGAGTGCCGTCGTCCTCTGCGGAGTCCTCGCCAGAGACGCGCTCCCTCTCATTGTCGCCATCCCACGCTCTCTTCTCATCTGTCAAAGAGTCCTCGATCTCCTCTTCTGAGCAGTCATCCTTTACCCCAGCTGTCAGTCAAACAATGAGAGAGTAGGCAGAAAGCAAAACAGCCGAAGTAGAAAAAGCTTTAATTGTACTTTGACCATTTTGGTTCTTCAGAAGATAACGGATATTGAAAGGATTCATAAAACACACTTTTGAGTCTTATTGCTTGTCAACATCTTGTGATTACCTTTCGAGCCAGTCTTCATCAGCTCATTTTGTTTTGGTCTTGATGGCCAAAAGAAATCTGCGATCAAAACCAGCATCTACAACAATATAGAGAGAAAATGGCTGAGCACTACGTATCCATGTAATTTTCCAGAAAAGAAAATGGCTTAAGAAAAGAAAACCACCCCCATCCCTGTAGTCAATGCTAGAACACCATGCAGATTTACATCACCACATGTTGTATAATGTAGAATTGTATAATGCTGTGGAAAAGAGGGGGCTTTTTTCCACACTAAACCTTTTTTTATGTCTTGAATCTTAATGTTCATTTACGGAAATGTGGAAAAAAGAGAAAAATGCTGATTTATGCTGTGTTCTTTAAGAAATATAAATGATACCTGTGTGTGTGTGTGTGTGCGCGCACGCATGTGTGTGTGTCCGTGACCCTGTGTGTAGGCTTTACAGTGTGAGCACAACACACTGTTCATTTTCACTGCATCAAACTGCTTTTGTCTAGGATCCTGTGGGATTTTCTTCAGAATTTGAAATTGGGTTCATGTGATGACAAACCGAACTCCCTGGCGGAGACTCCCAATCCCCCAGCCGAGAACTCCTTGTCACTAAGCACAACCCACGGAAAAAAAACAAACAAAAAAAAACAAACAAACATTGCACTCACCAGACCAAGGAGCAGCCCTGTGAACAAGGTTACAAGTGCAAATATGATGTAGGAGCCCCATGCAGGAATTCCCAGAGAGTCAGTCAGGTAGGTGTGAATTTGCTGTGGAGAATACAAAACAGACTTAAGAGTCAGTGGCATCCAAGGACAGTCTAATATAATCGGAAATAAACACCTCATTATGTTGAATGCTTTAAGTATTGGCCATTATCTGCAGCATGCGTGGGCTAACTTAGATGCCTCGGGTGAAATATCCACATCAACAATGCACTCTGTGGATGTCTCAAGGGCCCTAAGAGCTGTCTGGACATTAACTGAGCAGATAGATGTTATATAATGAGACGGTAACGATATGTAAAATAAACTACACGTCAAACATGGACTCCGAAGTGTGTGGTCATTTTTATTCAGGTTCAAGAAATGGCCGTTTGGAATGGGACTCACCCTGATCCAGACAGACAGGCGGAAGAGAGCTGCCATGCCGGACATGCTGTGGAGGACAGACTCACAGGATTAGACTCTTAAAGCAATAGTCTGGAGTAAATTAATTTATAGCCCCGTTGTTCAAGGCCACTAAGTACTGTGGTAAGAAGAACAAGAACATTTGTCACTATAGTGGCCAAATAGCAAAACAGCAGCTAACACTAACTGAGAAAGGCAAAGAAACTCCATTTCAGGTGAATTTTCCTGTGCTTGGTTTGCAAATTTGGTCTGTGTTGTACCAAATTTTCTCTTTCTTCTCCGTACCAATAGTACCCGGTAACCTTGAACAGGGCTTACACTGGAATACTCCTTTAAGAATTCTCACCTCTATCAGGAGTTTTAGGGAAAGGTGACTAGGAACATGCATAAGAGTAGAGCAGTCTGTGTAGAGGAAGTAAATGAGATGGGAAGTAGTAGGGAGTAAGCTGCAGTTTTGTTTTTCTGTGCCCCATCGGTTAGCGCTAACGTTAGCTGCCATTTTGCCATTTGGTCTACGCTGTACCAAATTCTCTCATTCTCATCCCTACTGATAGCACTCTGCAACATCAAACAATGTGATTATTGATTGATTTACCCCAGATTTCTCCTTTAACTTTGAACTCAGTGCAACATTTTTGGCCTTGTTTTAGTTCTGCCAAGGTCTTCACATAAAACATTGCACTTCAGACAAGGCGCCAATCTTCCATTCCACTAATGACTTAGTCACTGGTCCTAAATCACTCTAAAGGAGAGTCCACACAGAAAAGTTTGAAAAGTGTTGAGGTTGCTTTACAGGAAAGAGGATGGTGACTTCCATCCTGGCAAGGGCTCCACAGACTCCCACTTCTTCTGAGAGATGTATACTTGAAAATCCTCAACAGACCGGGAAGACATATACCTCCGGAAACTTCCATCCTTAGCACTGCAAGGAGACAAAATGATTATGTAATACACCCATTGCAATATTATCTTATTATGTGCTGCAGTGCTGACTCTCCTCACATAGACACAAACACACACACACTCACACATATTTACTTGCTCTCACTCACACAAACCCTTTAACTGTGGTGTGAAATAACTTATGTGTAATTGGTCATAACCATGTTCCCCATGAAAATAGTCCTGGAGTCAGAAGACAGTTAGACCTTTTGTGTGCGTGTGTGTGTGTGTGTGTGTGTGTGTGTACTGACATGTGTAGGTGTGACTGACATGACCGATATGAAGCACATTAATTATCAGTCATTTGAGGACTACTTACTGGAATATAGTTGGCAGTGTTGTCACGAGGAACCGCCCACTCAGACCTAAGAAGCAGACAGTTAAAAAAAGACCGTGAGAGAAAGAAAGAGAGAAAGAGAGAGAGAGTGAGTGAGTGAGAGAGTGAGAGAAAAGTAAGAGAAAACAAAGCCCTAAACACCCGGCAGTATGCTCTGCAGAGCATGGCAGTTCTGCCTCGGCTTCCCATGCTCATCAGGCTCTCAGAGGCGTGGGTGTAGCTTGCTGGCTAGCGGCGTTACTAAAGTATCCTGGAGAGGTGCTGGGGATGGAGGGGATGGAGGGGAGGGGGCAGTACTCAACCAAGCAGAGCCTCTCTCAGTCTACCCAGCTTGGAGCAGAGGAGACTCTATTCAAGCACCACTGCAGGTGGAAAAGGGTGACTATTTGTGGAAGTGCAGAGAGAGAGAGAGCCAGAAAGAGAGAGAGAGAGAAAGCGACGTGGTGATTTCACCTTGTCCTGCTTAACGCTCGCTGAACGACGCTTAATTTTTCATGTGCTACTCGCTGCTGCTGTGCAAAGGTTGCCGGTAGGGGTTTCAATCCTGGCAAACATTTTTGAGTCCTTTTCCTAAACTCACAGCAACTCAACTGACAGAAATGGTACAAGTCCCATAATGCACTAGGCCACACTTGGAAAGGACACGGCTGTTCATTTGGTAATTATGTAAGAATACAAATTTACATGAACTGGTCATGTAAGCTATTTTATATGGTCTTCTGTAATTCAATAAATACTTTAATTTTTCTGACAGACCATACCAGCTGAATGTTGTTAGATAAAGTGCTGTAGGTACGGTCTCCAACAACAACAAGCAGGAGATATCTTGCTATCTATATATTTGGGTAAGACCATACTTGCACACCGTCCAAACACCATCAGCACAACCAGTCATACTCAGAATTGGCTTTGAAACAGCAAAATGTGCCTCAGGCACATCACATTTTCAACAGAAAGCATTGGGTAAGGATTCTTGTCATCATGCTCATTTGTTACAGTGAACTCTGTTAAAGAGCTCCCTGACAGTTCCGTGGCTTATGCATGGAAATGATGAGCATGGGGCATTTTCTGGTTTCTTTTCAACAGTTAACATTTTTCCATAACTGTCTCTATGTTTGCAGACAACCTAAGTTTGTTATCTGTTTCCATTCCACTTGCTTATTGATGTACTTTGACATGCCCAGTAAAAGAGCAGGTCAAAGGGCATCCAGCAGACAAAGCACAACTTGAAACTGTAGTTCAGGAAATATTTTTATCCTTTTAACATAGCTGTGCTCTTGCACACAGAACTGAATAATATGACACAAGACGAATACATCAGCTGATGGTTTCAGTCTTACACAGGCTCTACTACCTGGCTCATTCCACACAAATGAAGCACACGCAAACGCTGAATGGTGACTTGCAATGGCTGTGGCGGAAAATGATCACATACCTGGCTGTCGAGTTACATCAACCTTTCCAACAGAGATATCCAGGGCCTCGCTCAGTCTCGCAAACCCTTCCCAGTCATTTTGAAGATGTTGACAAGCTGGGCACCATGGGGCATAGCTGTGGAAAGAAGGAAACTGATCAGTGGGATAATATGTCACATCAACAGAAAACCGATTGGGATCATCGGGGCCAGATGTCAGTGACAGATGTTGGCACTGAGACAAATCATCGATGATGCAATGAATAGGTTAATGGGCTACATGTGCAATGACAGCGGTCCACAAATTATTGCGTGCAATTCCAAAATATGCAATGAATCAGCCAGTTTAACAATAAGGCTACAATGCTTCAAAGATTGTTGCAGAAATTCGCTAGGCTTTCTAACATTTCCGGGTTTGCATACTCCCGCGTTTTGTTACATTGTTAGCATAGCATTATTGCAAGGGTATTGATATCTTTCACCCAACAGTGTTTGTCTGTAAAGAAAATACAATTATTCTGCCAAACCAGCTATTACATCTACATCAGTGAAACTGTCTCTACTCACAATTTTAACATCCACTCCCCTTCTAAAATTACAGTCCAGTTTGCATCTGCGACGGTCAACACGCTGTTTTCAGATGAGGCGATTGGTGAAATTATCAGTAAGGCAAATATTAAAGTATAAATCCATAGTCTGCTACTGTCATATTTCAACTTCCAACAGCGTTTGTATCCCGCCATATTGCTAGTGCACACGAAGGCCAACAACCAGGAAATGATATTGGCCCCGTTTTTAAGGTGGACCGAGACATTTCTGGAGTCCTCCAACCGCGCAGAATAATGGTGCGCCACTGCGGCAAACGCTCATCCACAAAGCTCTTGAAAGAGAGAGTGAAAATAACGGTTTTGTTTGTCTGTGTTGTGGCTCCCGTGTAGTAATCTAACCTCACATTTTAACATCTCCTCCGTAAAATATGACTCAGAGTGGCATATGAGTAAATATGTCATAAAGATCTGCGGGCCATTAAACTTCAGTTTATGGTCCGTGCTTGTTGAAAAGAATCTGCGCCAAACCAAAAATTGGTTTCCACGTGAGATACAAAAGGCAACCTTATTCCACCAACTGCCACATTCACGACTAAATCAGCGCTATAAAAAGACACATATTTTCACTATGTCGAATTTTGCTGCAGACTTGGCTGGGGAGTAATCATTAGGCTAATCCAAAACAAGAGACCAAATTGTCTTTAACGCTTGGTGTTGCTAGTTTATTTTAGATTAAAACGAAAAATAAAAGAAAAAATAACGACGTGTAGTATCATAGACAATATTGACAAGGCACACATTGACCAGGTAAGAAACAGCGCATATGCATAGGAGTCGTGGCCTACAGGGTCTGTTCTGAGCTGGTACCTTATGAGCACTACCATGGTCACTGCTTTTTTACCTTGGCGCATGATGATGTCCAACATACCCCACCAGTCCCATTCACCTCACCATCAATAACCTGCTCTCCAAGACTAATGGAACCACAGTGCGCCGCAACTCATCAAATGTGCTGTAAAGCTCAGTATTTTAAAAAAGGGTGTTTAACGTGGTCAGTGTAATAAAATGCCACGTCGAACATATCCCAAAGTTGAATAATTCGAATACATTTCTTAAATTGAATATACTTCTTCTACCTCAACAATAGGCCGCAGGTAGCAAGTGAGAAAATGTGTTTATATAGTGCATTACTTCGTTTTTACAATCATTCTGTAATACCCTTCTTCTCTTGGCGAGCCCTTCGAAGGTGGCCGTAAAAAAAGAAGAAAAAAATGAGAACATCCTTGTCTCCCGAGACTCGTCAGTTTTACTTACAGGTCTGCCCTCCACTGATGACTCCTGCTGCACACTTCGGAATGTCCATCCCCACGGCACTGGTAAGCGCACTAGGAGGCGCTGATTCTCAGTGAGCGAATCGCTCATGCGTTAAGTGCCGCAAATGAGTCAATGCGCGGAGGACAGGCTACGCTCACCGGTTGCAGCTACACTGACTGACACCTCACTGTTTACGGCGCGTTTTCTGCTGGCTCCCCCGCGCATCTCCCGGAATCTCAAGGAAGGCTCGAAGATGAAAGATAATGAATGAAATGCCATGCAAACAAGATGAATCCTTATATGGCTTTTCGTAAAGGTCCAAAATTGATCTAAACCACAAGACATCACTTGAAGCCCGTGATTTGGGCAATTGGAGCAAAGAATCAGTATTTTAAGGTCCTGGAAGCAGCCTTAATGTGTAAATGGCAGGAGCACAGCCTGGGGTTCATGCTCTGCAGCTCAAACCGATCTCCGTCCCAGAGAACCTGAAGAAAGGCAGTAGGTTTATGAAATGGGATGATGTAAGTATGCATCAACATCAGGTTGGTTATGTTTGACATCATAATGTTTCTATCTTATTATTTGTATGATAACTTCACTATGTCTAGTCTGATATCTTAGAGATGAAGAGTCACAATTGATGGGCTACCGCAATCTCAATGAACATAACCTATCGTCTCGACTTGCCTGTCACTTCAGATAAGATACTGTCCAAACATCTGTGAAGTCAAGGTGGTTGACAGCTACACAGCATAGTCGATAAGCACTTTATAGTAGGTTACATTATTTTCTTACGAATCACGAGGCCTATCATTTGTGCAAAATCTTGAAGAAGTAGCAGAATATTTGACTGAGTGATGGCTTCGCCGACAACCATATGCGAGAGTAAGGCGGTTGCTATGAATTCTGCAATACCCATTGAAACATAGCAGAAGGAAATGTGAAGACACACTGTACATTAAATGCATCCGTCAAAGGAATTGGTCGAATGTATGAATTTCTATTAAAGTACACTTCATTGAGCATCGCTACACCAGGCTGTTGAATAAAACCCTAGGATGATACCATGCGCTCTGTGGATCTGAACCGTGGACTATCCGCTGGTAAATGCCTTTACAAAAGATCGATTTTGTCATTTTAGCGGTAGAGATGGCATATCTACAGAGTAAAAGGGTGGCCACTCTACCTAAAGAATTACGGCACTGTAGCGCCTATAAATATTGTTAAATAAATCCAGTTCAGTTACTTGGTTGGTGTTGTTGTCACCTGTTGGTATTCTAGTCTTTCCCCAACAAGTTGAAAACTGGATCTATAACCAACGTTATCCTCTGTCTTTCCAAAAAGTATAGAGCTAAGAAATGCAGTGTAGGGTGTAATGTTTTGCGTGTGTCTGGCAACAGTCGGATTTTGTAATGTACGCAAATTCAAACTGTCCAGATATTCTATGTTCAAAAACAGGCAACGAACCAATTACTGAGAAATATATTAACATTTTATCGCGTGGATTATAGGATGGCATACTTGTTTTAATGAATGTAACTTTATTGTCTAGATATGCATGAACTGTAAATCACAGCCTAGTTTTTAGAAAAGAATACATTCTGCTGTTGCTATGGCAGCTGCCATGCTTTAAATCCATTCTTCTTCTTCTTCTTCCTTTTCTTCTTCCTCTAGGTTCCTTTTAAAATTGCTTTCCTTCACCCAACTTAAATGTATGAGTCAGACACAGACTTGTGCTAAGTAACATCTAAATCAAACACAATGACTTAGCCGACCAGTTCCTTTAGAAGGCGTCATTGTGCTGCGGGGCTTGGGGAATATTTTAGGGCTGAGTAGAAAATCGTCCCCTTTCTTCTTCAGGGAAGACATCTTTCCCGTTCCCCCACCATTAAAGTGTCCAGTCAAAGTGTGCAGCTCCTGACAGAACTAAAGTGGGAAGGGCTGGCAGTGGTGTGTGTGTATGTATGTGTGTGTGCGGTGGTGGTGCTGGTGGTGGTGGGGGTCACTCACTTTATGGGCTGGGATGTGGATGTGGAGCCCTTCACTGAGGGGATATGCAAATGGTCGCTCAGAGCTGGTGTGAATCATTTTAATGTAGAGCACTTATGCAAGGGCTGAGTCAAACTTCACAACTTGATCTGGTAAAGGGCTCAGTGTCTCTCGAGAAAACCTAGAAAAGACAAAACATATTTTTAAAGAAGATTGCTTCAGTCCCTTGTAAATAGGATGAAATAATCCAGCCGACAGCAGTTACTCTTTTTGACTCAAACATAAGAGAGAGTAAAGGGTTGAATAACTGTGAAATAAAAAAAGATGTTTGAGGAGGACACAGTGTGATGCAATTCATGTCCACTTAACGTCTATCTCATTGTGTTTCTTGAAGGACTCATCAACGGTTACCCCGGTGTCGTTGCGTGTGGACCCTCAGGGCTTTTTTCTGTACTGGACTGACCAGAATAAGGTAGGAAATTCACACACACACACCTTCTCAAACATTTATTGAGTGATTTTACAACATTCTGTCTTACGACAACCTCATACTAAATACATCTCAGAAACCAGCTTAGTTAGAAGCAATCCTAACCGTATATTGACAGTGTTTTAAAGTTGACTGGTATTTAGCAGACAGTTTTGTCAAAAGTAACACAACTTGGGGATTCGGGAATCAAACCTGGGTTTGATTCTGATCTGATTGTCAGTCAACGATGTTACCACTGTACCACCACACTTCTGATAATGTCAGACTTTATTTCCATTGTATTAAATTGTTGGATACAGATTGGCAAATCGACAATTAAGCACACTGACAGTTCAACACACTACACAGAGATTGTCTGTATATAATATTTATATGTACTGCCTAAGAAGTCTGTCTAGGAGTTGCTGGCATTCAAGACATTCTCTGTAGTATTATGGCAGTTTTCCACTGAATCAGCTCAACTTGACTTAAGTTTACTCGGTTTGGTTCTGGATGTTTCGTTTTCCACTGCATAAAAGTACTGTTTAATTAAACTGGTTGCTATAGCTCCAAACTATCTTTGGTATCAGTTCAGCTCACTTGGAACCTCAACAAAGGTGGTACCAAGAATGGTACCAGGTATCTAGTACCAGGCACCAGATTTTAGCAATGGAAAAGCAAAAACGAGTAGAGCCGGTACCAGACAGTGGAAAAAAGCCTTTATAGTTAATGTGGTATGTATTCATGTAATCCCAACATGGATGTCTGTTTAGGAACAACAAATCATGGAGTGTTTGCTGTGCTGCTTGATTATGGCAGAAATCATCATGTTTATTTTGATCAGTATTGAGAACACAATTTTTGACACAATTAATCAATAATTTTGGAAACGCCATCTAAACTTTTTCTACACTTTAAAAAAGTTTGAGTTGATTTTTAAATATAATTTAACGTTTTTAGTATACTTTTTTAAAATATACTTTAACAAAACAAATCACAGAACCATCTTCAGATCATCTTTAGATCAGCGATAGTTGCAGATATCAAAAGTGCACGGGCAGAAGGACCTCACTGCTGGACTTTTCCTTCCAGAAGATGGGTAGTCCACCTCTGATAATAATAAATCAATCAAAAAATAAATAATCATTATATTTTGATTATGTGCTCATAATACAAGACGTGCAGAAATTGTGATTTATTCAGCCAAGGGGTAGTCCATGTTTGTGAGAAATGTTGCAACTGCAACACTCACGTTGTCCTGAAGTGCTTTGTGTAACAGATTACATCACACTCAATAGACTGCCGTTGACCTGAAAATCAGTCCAGTTTTGAGGCCTACTTCTTAGCTTGTCAGTGCCAACACAGTTGGATAGTCTTCAGATTTTGAGATTTTTCAGAATTTGTTGAAACAAGTGTGTCCCTTTTCATGCATTCAAGAAGCCAGCTCTGTGAAAAGCTTTAAACTACACTTCAGGAACACCCTGGGTTCTTCCATGTCAAAATATTGGCTAATAATTCCTCATTCCTCACAGGTTTAATCCTAATTAAACAAATTTGTGGTGCAAAAGCCCAAACTTACGATTTTTAAGGGACATGGTGCGTACTCTGTACTTTTTATCAGGTCATTATGTTGATTAGTTAGTTGACAATGACATCATTAAGTCAATAGCTCCAATCACTCACGTATTAACCACTGTGCCAGTGCTAGTGGTGTAATTTTCTCATAACACCCATAACCCATTCCCCTGTAGTGTAACTCTTTGCCCACACTCTTCCTGTGGGGACTCTTCCCCACAATTCAGTATCCTCTGGTGTAAATCATGTTCAGTGAAATCACTGCTTCCAGATTACATGAATGCATCATGGATGCCCAGCCTTGGCTGAAAGCCCAAAGAGAGTCTGGCTACTGGATGGCACAGTCCTTCTCAACCTCTTTGTCATTGTCCCTCCCTTGTGTGCTGATGGCAATGGAACTCTGGCACCGTGCAGGTTAAACGCATGGCTGACGTGTCAAAATGAAGAGTTATGAAAACAATGTCTTTGACCTGGCAGGCAGTCTGCCTCGCGTTGTCCCCCTCAGCACTGGCACAATAGCCTCTGATTAATCACTGTGACAGGGTCGGCCCGGCAGTGCTCCCTTGGACCTCAGTGAGAGCAGATGTGCATATCATCCTGACGACGTCCTCCCCCCCAGCCCCCACATCACATCACCTCAGCCCAGGCGACTGAGGACCCGGCCCTGTTTGAGTGCTCCCTGCCCTACTGCTGACAGTGACGTGGAATTCCTTCCATCATTTTGACTTCCTGTGCTGTTGTTGTTGCGTATGATGGAGGCTCCGCTTGAGCTGATGCCAAATATGCCAGAGGGAGATTCCACAGAAAGGTTCTGTGCAGCGGTCGATGAGGTGGAACTAGCAGCTTTTCTGGTGCCGTGTTGAGCATCATAAAAATGCTCCTTAACACAGTTCTTCATGGCAACAGTCTACACGTATGGATTTTTTGGTGAGACTTTCCCTTTCAAGAATGATTTAACGTTCCCAGAGTTAGCTGCATATGCAGATATGGAATGTCATTCCAATATGGAAGCTTTCCATACGCGTCTGTAAGATGTGGAGTCATTAGGGTATGATCTGGTTCATCTTTAGAAGCCACTGCTAGTCTGGTTTGTTCATACACCCAGACTGCTTTGGTTGTTATTAAAGCAGTGATCTGTTTGAAGGCAATGAGCGGATGTATGATTACAGGCTGGGTCCTCATGGCGTGTTTTTTGATCCATGATTATCATTCATCTGGCCCCTTCTCCGACTCATTAGTGTCATCTAGAGAGGAATGTGGCTTGCAGGCCAATGAGTGGAGAGCTTCTGTCTGTCTGTCTGTCTGTCTGCTAGATCTAGACAATAATTAGGTCCTAATGAAGCACATAGGATCATATTACCTTTCGTTGGCTAAAAAAACAGGGTTGAAGGGATACTCAGTAGAGTCACGTTGTGATTTCAGCCTACGTAAACAAAGCAAGTCCCAGGCTAAAAATAGTCAGATACTGATGGTATGAATGATGGTTTATCTTCGATGCCCGTACTAAGTCAGCGACACTGCATTTTACCAAGCCAGGTCACTGTACATTCACTGTACAAGCAATAGAAAGAGTATTTCTATCTCAAAGCACTAATGTTAAGCACCAAAATCCAACAAAGTACTGCTTTGTTTCTGGACCTTGGTTGCACTTTCTGTGTAACTAACATACCAGCCACAGCTAGATGTACAGCAATGTCGTTAAAAGGTTTGTACTACAGGAAGACACAAGAGACATATTGAATATACACCAGTCCTCCATCAGCGCTGGCTGAATGTCAGTGACACCACAGCATTTTAAAAACATCAATAGTAACAGGGCAATTATGATGACAGCATCCCATTCTACTTTCATTGGGCCGGTGTCTGTTGTTTACCCATTCAGAGATGCTTTATTGTGCTTTAGTATAGAACATGACACAAGGCATGAAGGCATGAACCCAGCATTTACCATGCCATGACTTGCACATGTGCACTTGTCATGTGTGCTGCACAAAGTAGACTACGTGAACAACATATCAATCCTTTTCAGTATCTTAGCATTTTACAAGTGAATGTTGGTTGCTTGAAAAAGCTTGTCGAAATCAATGTCCTTAGTGAGGAAAAAAAACAATGCTTTCATTCATTACACAGTGCTGCTGCATCCCCCGAATCTGAAGTGCAAATAAGGCATGATCCTACTCTTATACAAGCAGACACGCGCCCAATGGTGACTAATGTAGTGAAAACAATAGCCCTTGATAGAGCGTTTATGCAAGGGTCTTTGGATCGATTGTGTGTTGCTATTTTTACTGCTCCACAGGCCAACCTTGTCACCAGTGAGAAGAGGGAGAAAAAAAAAGCCAGTCTATAAAGGTAGATTAGCATGTCTGTGTACTGTAGAACGTCGGATGTGATTTAGCAGACCGGTCATGCCCCCACGGAAGCCAGTGTCACTTATTTGATTCTGGGCGGCATGAATGTGCGTGTTTACAGCAAGAGGCCTCAGTGGACCTAGTCAACAAGTAGATGAGGCTCGTGGAAAGAGCCAGCCGACAGTTGATCCGAGCCATTTGTGGTGGACGACTGCACTTTCCTGGAGCTCATTTCAACGCTGTCTGATGGCTGCCTTGAAATTGCTTTAACCCAACACACCCCCTTTCATAGACACTAGACACCACCCCCACCCGTCCTCCTGTTGCTATGGTACCATGCAAGCGCTTTCTGCTGCAGTGTTTCTGAATTTTAAATCTTGGTCTGCTAAAGCAGGTGATTAGGCTTGAAGATGGACAGAGAGAAAGACAGGGAGAGAGAGAGAGGAAAAGCAAGCGAGAGAGAGGGAGAGAGAGAGAGAGAGAGCATGAAACATAAGTGTCTATGCACAGAAGATATGTTATATATAGTCTGCATGCCATTTAAACATTAGCTGATTAAATGGGGGGAGGGGCATGTTAGAGAAAATTACTCAGTATTTTTCATCTTAAGGTGTATGCCCTTACAAAATATTTCATCCTCAAGCATGACTATCGGATTCTAAGTTCTATTTTATCCCAATTCTTCTGGTTCTTCTCTAATCAAAAACATCATCTGTGAATTTTAAATGAAAGACAGCTATTAGTCTCATTGGATGAAACGTGTGGCCCCTTCTCTTGCACCCCCTCCCTTAATTTCTTTGGTTAAGTATGTTGCAAATTCAGGTCATGACGTTTCCCCTCATGAAAACAGATGATTCTGGAAAAAAATATCCATCATGAATTAACCACACAGAAGCAATCATCAACAAAACATTTAAAAATCACTCAGTAGCGCAATATTTCACTAGACAGAATGATTATGCATTAGGATATCCACTGATGTCCTTAGATTAGGGCAAAAAAATAGTACACTTCCATGGATATGATATTTAATGGTGCAGAGATATCTCTATGGATGCTTAGCATCATAGAAAATCATAGAAATGATGCCTAGCCAGTAGTAAAAGGATGTTTGTAAAATGTTGGGCCAGTTTTTCTTTAAATATAAGTGTTTGCTCTGGATCATATAGCTTTAATGTTGTTATGATCTAAGCAAACGTCTTGAATGCATCTTGCCATTTTGAATCTAATGTAAGCAAATTTAATATTAATAAATGGCCATAACTACAAATTCCTATTATACCAAGGTCATACAGGCTAGTGCTCAATGATGTGGGGGTCTTACTCCCTCCCCCACACACAGCAATGGTGGAGCATGGACACAGTTTGAAATAATGTCCAACTTTAACCTTTAGCATTTTTGCAATAATGAGCAATGCATTGAAAATAGCCCCCTCTGCCCCCTTGTTTGTTTCTTTGCACTAGAGATGGTGGCCTGTAGTTGGTGGAGCGCGTCATGAGGTGGTCGCCAGATCCCCCAGCCCACAACCACATGTGTCTTCCCCGCAGCCGTCACAAAGCATGAGCATCACACCAGGCTCGCCCCCTTGTCCAGCGTCCTCGCTCCCCCCCCCCCCCCCCCCCCCCCCCTCATAGTTGTCACTTCCTTTCATCTAGCTGAGTTCACTATGGTCTCGGTGGGAATCAGACCGTATGTTTTTTTTTCCCTTGCTCTCTGTCTCTTTTTCCCTCATCTTGCTTCCCATCTGATTCTGGTACATAGCAGACAAAGAGAATTGTCAATGCTGTGTTGTTTAGAGGCTTTCACTCTATTCTAAGATTGCTCTTCTTCTTCTTCTCCTCTGCTTTGCGAAGCATCTGCACTTCCCCTCTCTTTGACTGCTGTAATGCTTAACATTACTTTTCATCTACTCTAGCTGACAAAGAGAAGGGATGTTAATGTTCTTGCTGTTCTAATGAGCTTGATGTAACTTGGCACTGGTGTGTGCCTCAAGTCCAATAATAATCTCATCTGGAGAGCAAAAAGGGAGTTGTGTGGGGATGGAGATGGGCAAGCTGCCGTTAAGCACAACCCTCTCCCATTGGGGACGAGTCGCACATTTGATCAATTTGTCATTGTTACCCTCAAGGCTGGTATCCATAATTGAGAGGCTACTCAGGTTACAACACTGTCTGTTTCTCAAACTCACAGGAGCCTTGATAAAGTTGTTGTTTTTACAATTTCAGAAAAGTGAAACTCATAATGGACATATCTTGTCTAAGACAAAATTACCAATTTCCATCTTAGCTCGATTGCATCAATAATTCATGCTTGCTCATCGTTAATGTCTTTTACAACTTGTCCCCCTGACCATTAGCGGGTTCACAATTCTCTTTGTTGCAGTATTGGAAAATATTTCTACTACAGTTTCCTTTGTTATTTCTGTCGCCATTTAACACTTTCTCTTTTCTTATTCCTTTATGAAGTAATCATACAAAATAGTAGGGCTATTATTTTACCACATAAAACTACAGTAAAACCAAACATAAAGGGTCTAAAACTATTCACTTTACTGCATCAAATCAATTATGTTTTGACATTTTACCTCACACTACATGTTATGCTCAGAGGACCATGGACACATTATGTGGTCAGCTTGACAGTGCTGTCCAAATGTCAACCTAGCACCAAGGGCATTGTAACTCTAAAACTTATTTTAATTTAATTTAATTTAATTTTTCATCATCCCAGGAAACTGACCTGTTGGACATCACCTATATCAAAGATGCAAGAACAGGAAAGTGCACAAAGACTCCAAAGGTATGTAAATTATTCATGTTAATTAATGCTGTGATGCTTTTATTTTACTCACACAATCACGTCTGGTTTTTATAGGGAGGCTCAGGCCGTAACAGACAGCTTTCATAATAGTCAATGAAACAGGCTACAGACGCGACAGCACTGTGTGCAATCTAAAAAAAAAAAACGAAACGTGAAATGGTGCTTCAGTAACGCACTTGTGTAGCCGTAGCCTCTGTGTTCTGATTTGATTAACACAACACTCTGCCATCTGACATTAATAAAGAAAATCTGTAAAGAAAATCTGTTGGCATAATAATAATAGGAAAGTGACCAAAAAACATCACGCAGTGTGATTTCTTGGCCACGTTACTCACAGTGCTTCCCTATGGACCATTACGTTTAATCCAGCAATGTTCATGACAACATAATCACAAGCAAGCTACATAACTGAGCCCCTTATGAGGTGTAGCTACTGTTGTGACTTGATTATTGCCCTTGGTATAGCTTGTTCACCTTCTCCGCGCTCTACTTCCCTAGATAAATATAGGTTAATTGTCACACTGAAAATCTGTTACTGGTGATAGCCATCTCTCTGTGGAGGGGACGAGCCAGACGACCTGGGCTGCCTGCCGTGGCCACAGGCAGGCATCTGTAACCTGAATCGGACTGCTGGCGAGTCACGTAGAGCAGCCCATTTGAACGCTTTCCAGGTCACTCTGGTTAATTTGCACTGTCCCCTCCTCTCTTATTTTGTACCAATTCAGCCATCTGCTGTTTGACTCACAAGGTAGAAGCCTCTAAAATTAGTAGGGCCTGCAGCAGTTTGGCAAACAACAGCAGCTATTGCATACCATATCAACATTTGTACACATCTCACCTATTGTCAGCTGAAGGGGTTTTTTTGTATTCCTACAGGTCTTTATCGATGTGTTTAATTTTGCATTACTTCTCAGTTAGTGATTTATCATATTTGAATTACACTATAATTCAATTCTTCTTGTGTACAGTCATTATGCCTTGTGAGGTATGTTGGTGTGGATTTAAAATGCAACTCTGTGCCTGAACTTATTCAACTGTGTTTATCATTCTAAGGACTGCTGTCCCTCAGGTGATGTTTTCATCTTTGTTGCCTTTGCACTCATGAGCTCATTGTTTTACAGATAGCAGTAATTGTCAGGGACATTAGGTGCTGTATATTTTATACATTGCAGAGGCTTTTTGGTCAGCTTTTACAGCAATATGTACACAACACATGAGATGTTTTTGTAAAAAATCTGTTTATTTATTAATTTTATTTGCTTTTTGCTTTGGTCTTTTCTTGTGGTAGAGTAGTAGAATTCCTCCAAGAATGGCAAGACTTGACCATTCTGCAGTGTATTTACATACATGCATCACAAGAGTGAAATGAGAGCAGACAGGGTTAGACTTCAATGTTTGTATGTCTCTCAAGTCACCCATGTTTGCATACAGTATATAGTCTTTTATACTGTTATATCACGAAAGGTGGGCAACCATGAGGCTTTGTGATATACGGTTATGCTATAGTAAGAATATCACCCATTGCTGTTTCCAGCAACACCCTGCGTTAAAATATCCTATTAATGGTGCAGTGATATGAGAACATTGGCTGCACACATAAATGTCAAAAACACTGAACTTTATCTCTCAACAAGCTGTCCATGTGCTCCCCTGCCACACAGACATAACTGTTGGAAAAGTTAGTTTTTTCCATGTCCAGGGACTTGAATTCTGTTGAGGTAAGAGGATGAGGAGAACGATGAAGGATGGTGCCACTCCAAACAGACACAAAAAAGGCTGTCAGTTTCAGATCGAGGGACTAGAATCGCATTTGGCTTTCTCTTTTAGATGCGTTTTTAAATTTTGAACTGGCTGGAGCCTAATTTTAGACGAGAGAAGTTTCACACTTAAAGAAGTTGAAGCCAATAATAGGGTCTGCAATTCTGATGGCCCTTTTCTGTGATCCTGAACAATTTCAGACTTTCAGTTCAACGAGTCTGCAGTGACATATAACACAGAAACAGTAGCAGGCTTTTGTAATGTCTTTTTTTAGACAGCAAATTTTACACCCCACTTACCAATTTGATATTAGTGTGGGATGACACTGATTTGCTTTCCGGTCTGTTCCACAATTCATATTTGCGAAATTTGATCCGTAATCTAAATTTACAGACCATGCTTCTAATATAGCACTAACTTTGATGTTTTCTTAGACTGTAAAGAGCTATAAAACTATTGTGTTGATGGCATAAGATATCCCAGATCTCGCTGTCTAAAATGCAGACCACGTACATCATCCAGTTTTAAGTGTCCATTAGCCGAATGACTTGACAAGACGGCATGCGAAGTTAATGCCATAAGCCTGCAATCAATACTTCTAATGTAACTGAGTGGTATCAGGTTGAATCCAATTTCAGAGCAGAAGTAATAAAAGAGAAGAATATGCGCACTGGATGTTAAGATAATTAGAGCATTTTTATAGACTTAATCTGTCTTATGCCCATCAGCTTTGGGCCAAATGGATGATGTCAAGCTCAGTAGACACTGTAGATTCTGAATAGGCGGTATCAAGAGAGCTAGTAGCCTTGGCTAATGATTTGTATGAAGGATGGAAGATGGTGAAGAAGACAGTAATGATGCATTTTCTCCCCCCTTTAAATATACAGGTTAAATTAAAGCAATGTGAAACCAGTCACAGGGTGGGTTGGCTGTGCATGGCCATCTGTCTGAACAGAGGCTAGTGCTTTGCCTGTGCTGTCATTAGGAATGAACATATGCTTAAGGAAGACGTTGTTCTCCCACTACACCGCGAAGCAGTTGCAACCATGGGCAGGTTCCAGTAGTTCTTGGCCTTCTCCTTGTGATAAATGGCGGAACTCATTCAGATTCTGTGAAGACGCTGGTACTCCGGACTTTTTATTTTATTCAGCGTGAATGATTTGAAGAGAATTTAGAGCAGAGAGTCAGTGATGGAGAGACTCTTCTCTCCCTTTAGTAATGGGTTACTTCCCTGAATATGATATGCCATCCATCCTTTGAGAGGATGGCCAGAGTGTCTGCCAGGGTTTTTGGCCAGTGGAAAGTTGGAGGAAGTGGACCCCTCTTCCCCAGAGCTCTGAGCCCAAAGTGCCTCCAGCAGGATGAGCAACTGAAGATTGCTGCCATGAAACCAGATCACTCCATCTGTTGTCATGGATGTGGCATATCCAGCATGGGAGTTAGAAAAGAATAGCCCTAGAATCAGTTTAAAGCAACACAACACTATGTAACTTTTTGCCAATATTTGAAGTATCATTTTTAATAGGCACTTTTGGTACCATCGCCTATTCCCACCAGCCATCCAGGTTATGCAATGTGCAACTCTGGAGGGTAGGAGCCCAACACAAAACAAAACAAAAACATTGCTTAAAGTACTGCAATCAAACTCCAATTAGCATCTTCCTGCAGAGATAATAAGGCTTGTTTGGAAGGCTTTGTGTGCCTTTTAGGTAGTAAGTCCAGCAGTCCAAAACCCCATATAGTAACTTTAAATCTAGACAACTCTTGCTGGACCACTGCTAGATGCAGGTTGCATATTTAACAAAGCTAACAGATAAGAACAGTCAAAATAATGGTTATCATTAGTTCATCATTGATATTTTTATCTTTTGGATCTTTTAGAGCAGATGAATCCATTATAGTTGGATGACTGAAGGCATACCATTTTCTGTCTGATCAACAACTGGGACAGCAGTGCGGTTCGGTGTGTTGTGCTCCCTGGTGATATAACACAGTCACACAGTTAGATGGAAACTGATGCTCAGCTATCAGAGGAAAGTTGTTGCAAAGAGACCTTTGAAGTGTATATTTGTTATCAGGGGAATGAAAATAATAGGTATATATATATGTCATGTGTTGCTGCTACAAAATAGTACAAATAGTGTAATATTGTACAAAATATTGTACTAATCTAGTACAAAATAGCCCCATTGGCTTAAATGAAACTGCTAAAGAGTTTTCCCCTTTCCACCAATTTTTACATTAATTTTGGGGGATATTTAGAGAAATGCTTCCATATTGTGTAAAGCTTGGTGAAATGAACTGAAACTAGATTTGGATGGGTTTGACATGGCTCATGGATATAATTATTTGAACTGCGCTGACTTATATCATATCTTACGTTAGCTTATAACAGCTTATATTATTCTCTCCCTCTCCAGATTCAAATTTAATAATTTAATCCGTTTTCACATAAATGATGGCCAAAATCAATCCTTCTGCCAGTCTCAACAGTTGAGTCTGTGGCCTGTCTTGATTATGAGCATCTGAGACAGGAATCCACCTCATATGGTGCAGTTGACTATCGTGAAGGACAGCTCAGTTAGCTCCCGTGACCGAGAGAGACGTAGCCATTAAGCCCAGCACGTCCGATGGCGATCAGACCAGCGAGCGGCATGGTGTCTGCTCTTTGATTACACACAGGCGGCCGCTTCACCGAGATCTTGCCTCCAGTGTGCCACGACGACTCAATGGATCGTTGCCATAGAAACCCTGGAGGCAAGCTACCCGGTGTGACCAAAGCCCATAGGCGCGAGAGCTAATGAGAGGGGAAGAAAGGGCACGCGGTGTGAAAAGAGAGAGAGAGGGGGGCCCCATCAAGCAGGAGCTGCTCTCCCCAGGAACTGTTGCCTCAACCCCCACCACCTCCCAAGTGTGCTGACACTCCACCTGCGTGACGCATTCCTCCATACGCTCTCAGAGGTACACCAACTAGAACTATATCAGAGGGAAGGAGAATAACAACAAGAAGAACAAGAACAAAAACAAGAACAAGGATGGCAAGAAGCTTTCAAGAATTGTTGAGCTGTCAGAGGTTGCCATGCTTGTGAAGCATATGTGGAATGGTGTGTGTGTGTTTCTATGTGTGTGTGTGTGCTTGTGAGCATGTGTAGGTGTGTGTGTGTGTGTGTGCTTGTGAGCATGTGTAGGTGTGTGTGTGTGTGTGGGTGTTTCTCTGTGTGTGTGTGTGTGTGTGCTTGTGAACATGTGTAGGTGTGTGTGTGTGTGTGAGCATATGTAGGTGTGTGTGTGTGTGTGTGTGTTTCTGTGTGTCTGTGTGTGTGTGTGTGCTTGTGAGCATGTGTAGGTGTGTGTGTGCAGATGTATTTTTTAGGGCTTGTGACAAACACAATCCTTTAATAACTGCTAATCTTCCCCTGACTCCCTTTGCACATATTCCTGCATTCCTGGCTATTGTTGGCGATATATCGCCCAAGAAAGTGATTACCAGCAGAAGAGTACCCGGAGGTGGGAGAGTCCCTCCAATGTGTTTTTCTTTTCTTGTGCACAGAGTCATTAAATCAGAGCGTAATTACCATGGACCCCAACAGCAGAGTCGTCTGCCCACCAGCAAAATGGCAATATGCACAGGTGTAGACGCAATAAAAATCTCATTTGTTTCGTTCCTTTTCCCCCTGACTTTCATTTCTCTTCCCCGGCAGTGTCCTGGAGTGATAGAGGAGCAGTGAAGTGTTCATGGAATGGAATAATACATGAACGTCATTCAAGTCTCTGTCCTCGTAAAGCTGCACTGACACTGGGGCGAGACAGAGGGTGAAAGAAAGAGAGAGATGGAGAGATAGAAAGAGAGAGGGCATGAGAAAGAGAGGAGAAGGAGAGCGAGACAAAAAGAGAGAGAAGGAGAGGGAGAGAGAAGGTGAGTGAGAGAGCAAGAGAGATTTGTATGCCTGTCTGCTTGTTCAACAGAATGGCCAGTGCTTTAGAGATAGCGTGATACACAACACAGTCATTCTGGATTGAATTGGAGGAAATTTAATTGAGAGTGAGAGAAAAGCATTTCAAGCTGAGTGTCAGTGCCAATGTCAGCCTCAGATGTTTGCCCCTGCCGTCCTCAGGCCCATTGGGTGAAGGAGAGGATATTACTACATTCATCAAGCCCTGTGCTTAATGACCTCCAGGGATTTCCCACCATCTCAGAGGTCTCCTCACCTTCCGCTGCCTCCTGCTATGAGCTACACCTCCTCAGCAGTGTCGCACCCCAGCTGGTGCCAGTTTTTAATTGCATTAAATGGTGGTGGTGCTCCTGTTAGTCTTTCATATGAGGTTGTAATGAACCAGAGAGCAGATACTTTATTAATTGAAGAACTAACATAGATCCGTAGCAAATTTACTGTGACCATTAGAGATGGAACTGCTTGCCATATATGGGCCTCATGAGACTGCATGGCCCATGTCATCAACATTGCTGGTCATGGCTCCCTTCTCTATGCTGTTTTGCGTGTGTGTTGGCATTTAATACTCAGGGCCACAGAAACACCTCAGGACATCTGAGCGCACACCGACATAAACTAAGGGGTTATTTCTTATTAAACAGGAACTTTAAAATTCATATCCCACATTAATTATTCAAGTCATATTCAAGTTCCAACACTATATCATAATGTACGTACAGTGCCTTTGCACTTCATTGTGATGAACTTAGTTAGGGCTTGAGAGCTATACCCAAAACCATTTGGAATCAAAGTGGGTTGCCAGTCTCAAAGATTAATCACAGATGTTGATGGCTGTCTGACTGCTGGCAATTGTTCAGGCACACAAGTCTATGTCAGACAAATTGGTCAGGGAAGTGACAAGCGTCTCGTCTTTGTACAGAATCTCCCTGTTCAGGATGTTCTGCTTGGGCGCGTGCTGATTTTTTGGGGATGGCTGTCCTTGGAAATGCTTAGATGTCTCATGTATTTTTATGTTTTTTTTTTTTTTTTTACACCAGGCAGAACAGACTTGAAATGATGTGCCACAGCCTGAAATCTGTTTTGAATGTATTTTTAGAAATCCAAAAGGCTTCTAGGTTGTTACAGCATGCGATGTCACAAGAGTTTAGCCAAGTGAGATTTTTTCCACCGTTCTTGGAAGTGTTTGATTGTTCGGCACGCCAACCACCAGAACCGTCAATAGCCCATCTTGCGATGCCGTCTGCCTCACCAGCACGGCTCCTTTGTGATGGGCCTTCCCTTCAGAAGTGCTTTGATTTGCCTAATAACATCTGTCAGGCTCTTTTCATCTCATGCGCTCTCTTGTTAAGGCATCCTGTGTGCCGCAGAGCGGTGCAAGCAGACAGAGAGATGCACGCCATGGTCGGCTATCTTTGGAAAGCACAACTCCATTCCCACTTATAGCTCATTATCCTCTGACCGCCAACACAGAGACCCGGACTCTATGTAGTCTCTCTCTGGGTGCTGCAGGTGGTAGAGAAAATAGCACACCTGATGCCAGCTCGGACACACTCACACACACACACATACACACACACACTCTCTTATACACAAAAAAACAAACTCTGTACCTCCCAGGACACCCTGAGTCATTTGTCTTGAGGTGTTGCAATAAAATGATCGATGTGCGAAAGGTTGAGAACAGAGAGGCAGCAAGAAAAGTAAACATTTTCTATTTTAACTCTGCTCACACCAAATGAGATAGATAGATGCAGAAAAGTGAAATAGATGAATGGATGGGTGTGTCGATAGATGAAAACGATAATGTTACCTCTTCATGCTTAGAAGTCGTTACCTTGGCAACTTGGTTCTGAAGGCGTTTCCAATGACCAGTCTGAGAAAAAAAAAAACATCACCAGTTCCAATTAAAGCTCTATAACAGAGCTAGCCACCTGCCCAGTTTGTTCTCCCGTTACAGAGACAAATGGAAGCAATGGGCCTTATTCACCAACCGTTTCTTTGAAGAAATTTGCTCTTAAAAAAAACACGCAGTTTTCAAGAAGATTTTGCATTCACTAGTGTTTTCTTATTTGGTATGTCTTCATAGGTAAAAACAAATCTGTTCACTTCCGAGAGCACTTGAACCTGTCAATTCCGAAGTTCTAAAACATTACAGCAGTTAACTATTTTTAAGTGGGACCTTAAGAACAAATTTAAGAAAAATCTTAAGAAGATATCGGTGAATTAGGCCCAATGACTTATTAAGACATATGCAGAGTTACCATCACTCTCCTTTTCCACAGCAAAGCCAATGTCCAAGGAATGAAATATGTAGCCTACACTTAGTGTAGCCCATGTTCAGAGGAACATGAACAGTCCTTGTCTGTTTTTAGACTGTGTGAAAAATGTGCTTTGGTTTTGGTCTTGTTGCCAGGAGGCCAAGTTGCGAGAGCTGCTGGATGTGGGAAACTTGGTGGGGAAAATTGAGAACCGGATGCTGACGGTGGTGACGGGACCGGACATGGTGAATATCACCTACCTGAACTTCATGGCCTTCCAGGAGGAGGTGGCGAAGGTAACAGCTCGGCTACTTTTAAGGGGAGCATATTATTTTGTCATAGCTAATGCTAAAGGTAGCAATTCTGGAAGAATTTAGCCTGCTCGACACATACAGATGTGCAAGCTAGACCTGATTTCACTCTTCAGTTTAGTATGATCACTAAGAATGTTTCCACTTCGTTTCATTTGTCTGAGAGAGGGAACCAATCAAAAACCCTCACACAATGCTGGTGGGCTTAACAGCGTGTTTTGTTATTTATGATGTAGCACACCCCACTCTGTCTTGTCTTAGCAAACGTCATTGGAATCATTGGTCTGATTAGTTAGGTCTGTCCAATACCCTACTGAGGCATTTTGAGCTACGTTCTTTTATTCCGCCTCAGGAAAGTGGGAGGTAACGGCAGTATTCAGACCAAACTCAAGACTGAGACTGAGGTTGTCGTGACAACCAGGCTAATGTATATAGCTTTGGACAAAAAGCATCCACCACAAACAGAACGTCTTTCCACATTGCTTATCCCAATGCTAAACGTGACGTGACGTATCTATACACTGAGCTCTCGGCTTTCAGTAATTTAATAGCCTGCAGTCTGCAATTAAGCCTCCCTCACCATTCATCATCTACAGGAAATGTCATAAATTCATCAACTTGTTATTCGCTATGAATAACAATGAGACGATGTCACCTTTCTCTCTCTCATATCGAGTGGTTGAGTGTCCTAATTTAATTGAACCGTTTTTTTCTCTCCTCCCCGTTTGTTTTGACATCTCGCGGCAGGAGTGGGCAGATGAGTTGTTTAGTCTGGCGTCCAACCTGCTGGCACAGAACGCAACGAGGGAGTCGAGCCTGGAGAAAGCGTAAGCACCTGTGACAGCGTTGTCATCTCTCGTTCTCGTCCAGGCGGTTAGCGATGCCGTCTGACAGCCACCAGGCAGCCCTTTACACCTGTAGCTCCTGCCCCAGGGCGAGTGAGGGAGAGAGGGCAGAGAGGGATTCCTGCTGTCAGCTTCTCCCTTGTGGCTCCCTTTGAATATGAAGTCTTATTTTTCTCTCTCTCTGCGCCCCTTTGCTGTTTCGTTTAGAGGAATTCTAGTTGTTAATTCTAGTTATAAGTATTTGCTAAAGAAAAAGTTTTTGCGGTATAGTTTTTATTCAGTGTCTCATGTTGACAGTGAACCATCAAACTTGCTTTTAATAGTTTACCAAGTTGAAAGTTAGCTTTACTCATATTTTCAACAGCATCAATAATGATTTAATCTGTATGATTCTCTATGCTCTCTATTTATCAGATACACACGACTGAAACTGCAGCCAAACCCGGAGGGTCGAATCCCAGTGAAAAAGTATGTTTGCGCACACAGACACATAGATTTATGTATTTAATTATTTATTTGATTTCTCACACTTGCTGTTCTTACTGCCTTTCATGGCAGGACCAGAGCTCAGTCTGTGTGTGTGTGTGCGTGCGCGTGCTGGCAGCCTTATGAGTGATTATCACTACAGACCGCTTGCTGTCTCTTTCGCAGCATATGCCGCATGTTCTCGGCCGACCGGAAGCGTGTGGAGACGGCGCTGGAGAGCTGTAACCTCCCGTCGGGCCGGGTGAGCATATGTTTACACGCCACTTCCAGCTCCCAGGCGCGAGCGCTCAAGAGTCGAGCTCTCTCACAGCAAGGGAAAGCTGTTCACAGGAAGCTATGCCATTGTGGCGATCACCAGCTGCTGAGCAGGGTCTTCTCACATATAGTGTGTGTCATCTGCTGAGAGCACGGACCTCTGTCCGTTAAACATCCAGGAAAGCGTAATCAGACTTCAGGATGCTCTTGGAATTTGACCCTCTTGGTTATTACTGAACCATGGTTACATATATAAACCATCTCGACCATTCATTATCTGCAGTGCAATCTGACTTTCCCATTGTAAGCTTCTCTTGTGTACACAGACCAGCAGTGAAGCTGCAAATAGCCTGTCATTTTCTTTTGTGCGCCAGTAAAAGCAGTGTGTTCTGACAGACACCTTATTTATCTGCACTGTTGGCCTTTTTTCACGCGCAATTGTGGGCCCAAGGGATGGACACTGGATAGATTTTCCCAACTCCATCAAGTTCCTAAAAGGCCTGCTGGGGATTGGCATGGGGAAAGTGGGGCGGTGGGGGGAGGGGGGATGTGTAATTAATGCAGAATTATTGTCAAGTTCTTCTTAGTGACTGCCTCCTCCCAGTGACTCACACTAGTAGCTTGTCCCTTTCATCTCTCCTCTGCCTGTTCCCCCCCTCTTCCTTCTTCTTGCTTCTGTCCAACAAAGCAGTAATTGCCTGCCGGCCACAGACACAGCTTATCACATTGACCGGTGTGCTTGAATATTCACTCGAGTGTTTTCCGGAGGTGAGAGTGCGAGAGCAAAACGGATGTAGGGACAATGGCGAGGAATGACATTGACTAATGTTTTCACACAGGCGACTTTGTTCATTATTGGATTCATGATCTGATTGATTTGACGTCAGAATGCGCGGGATGTTGCCAAGGACTTGGCGAGAAAAAAGCTCCAATTAATTTGCAATACTGGCTCTTGGTAGTTATTAATATCTGACCGCATGGCATGCAGTTGGGAAAAAAACCCTACTCAAGCCCACTTCTATTTTTAGTCTGCCCCCTACAGAATGTTTCAACTCATCTGTTATTAATTGATATCAGTGTGTGAGTGACACATCAGCAGACCCCAAGGAACACTTGGGTTGGGGATAGAGTTGTGTTTAGTCCTGAAGAAGCAGTCACTCATGCTTGAGATGACAGCATATCAGATACTGTAGCCTACATCTGTTTGTGTTTCAGAGCTGCATCACTAATCTGTCTCTCTTCTCTGCTCCTCTTTTCCTCTCTTCTCCTTCCTTCTTGTCTCCTCTTCTTTTGTCTCCTCTCTTGTATTCTCCTTCCCTCTCCTCTCCTCTTCTCTGTTCTTCTCTCATCTCTCCTCTCCTCTCCTCTCCTCTCCACTACAGAATGACTCCATCCCCCTTGAGGACTTCACTCCCGACGTTTACAAAGTGTTCCTTAGCAACATCTGTCCAAGGCCAGAAATCAATCAGATCTTTGCAGACCAGTAAGCCATTTCTTGCTGGATTTCTGTTTTATTATTTTCTTACAAGCTCGCCTAACATCTTTGGCTCTTCTGCTCTATGTCTTGTAATCACATGTTCAAGGTTCAAATTCTTGTTTTTAATAGCAAAATGGTTTAGGTCACTTAAATGACAGTAAAAACATCAACTGTATACTGTAGATTCAATATATATTTATTTAGGTAGAGTTCTTCCTCTAGGAAGGTTTGTGCTTACCCCATTACATCACCTTTTAGAGCAGAGTCTGAACAGTTACAGCCCCAGAGCCAAGCACTGTATGTCAGTCATGATGACTCAAGTACCTTTCATCAATTATTCATCCAGACCAGAAGTTCATTTGGAAACACTATAAACATCTGCTGTTTTTTTTTCCTTGATCTGTAGATATATATAAAAAAAAAAAACGTAAAAAGACTTTAAAAAGAAAAAAAAAGGAAATAATTCAACACCTACACCAGTACAGCTCTGGCCAACTCTTCCCTCCAGAAACACACTCCACTCACTCGTTTGACTATTTATGAAGTGCAGCACTTTCAAGGCTCATGGCTCCATATGCCTAATAGGCCCCCTTATTTCTGTGCACCAAAATCTTATCTCGCTGTGAAGAAAATTGAACTGCTTTCTTTAATTTCTTGACACTGCAAAAACAATTCTCTTTAGTGCTGTGTCAAATGTTGATAGTTTTGTCATCCTCTCTCTCTCTCTCTTTCTTTCTTTCTCTCTGCAGAGGTGCCAAAGGTCGTACTTACTTGAGCATCGAGCAGATGACAGACTTTATCAACAATAAGCAACGCGACCCACGTCTCAATGAGATCTTGTACCCCCCACTGAAAACAGATCAAGTCCAGCAGCTGATGGAGAAGTTTGAGCCCAGTCCAGGAATTCTCCAGAAAGGTCCGTCTGCCGCCTGTGATGGCAAGCATCAAACAATGCCATTTGGTGATCTGGTCACCCTGTTTTTTTTATGTTTTCTTTTGTACTTTTTGTGTTTGTTGATGTTCACATATAATGTAATGATAATGTAATGATGAAATCCCCTGAGCCTGACGACGGTTTTTACCGTTAAGGATAAGGATTAGGGCATGGGTTGGTTAAGATGATGCTCGGTGAAGAATGAGAAAGACTGAGAGTGAGACTGAGACTGAGACTGTTCTTGTTGTTGGATTATTGCATTATCAACATACAGTACTGTACATACCAGTGATGTCTTCACTGAAGACTGATTGTTCACTGGTTCACTGATGCGCATCCATCTGGACTAACACTGACAGCCACAGATGACATATCACTCTGATCATCTCTACCTTTTGTGCGTCTGTGAAAAGACCTGATTGCTGATCACCGGGTTATTGTTCCGTATGTTGGCTTCCAAAAAAACAACATAAGGACACCAAGTTGATTGTGTTCATTTCACTTTGACTGTCGGTTTGTGTGGGTGGGCTCATAAGACAACCTGGGTAACAGTTGCCATCTTGGAACACAATTCCTCCCTAGCTGATCTTAATCCATCAAAATACACAGTAGCTGTTGTCTGCCAAACACATTCTCTTTCTTTTCTTTGTTTTCTTTGTTTTTTCTCTCTGTCCATTATTATTTCAGTTCCTGCCATCTGGTCCTGTAAGGACACCCCCCCAGCCTCTGTCCTTTTTAGAAGCCTGAATCAATGCGCAAGATGATTCACTTTGACCGTCATTCTCCGGTTGAGACAGAAAGACTAAAATCAGTGTTGCTTTGCCATCCTCTAGCTCCATGGTGTGACAGCCTGAGTACTAATCAGTGGTGACACCTTGGGCGTGCTGTGCACCTGCACTCTGAACTGACCCAGAGAACCATGGGTATGTTGACAGCGTGTTCTGGAATGTGGAGGACGCACTAGTGGCGTACACACAAACAGATTCAGTTAATGTCTTCACTGAGATTTCAGGCTGACCTCAGATTTGTCACCACATAAAAGCGTTATTAACCCAAGAGCAGTAACAGTTGCCTTTTTTGAAGTATGGGTGTTTTTAATTATTCAAACGCTGAATGTGGTTTGTGTGTGTGTTTGTTTGAGAGAGAGAGAGAGAGATAGAGAATGAGTGTGTCTGTTTATAAAATGTATTCAAAGAATGTGTGGGTACTTCCTCCACTGATTTAACTCTCATCTCCATAGCAACAGCTACTGATGGGAGCCTGTGCAGGCCGTGTCATGCTGCAATATGGACAAGATATTTTTGCCTCTCGTTACACAGCAGGGAGCCTTCAGCAGCACAGTAGATTGGGATCTTAATCCTAATTGATTACGACTAGGATGTGGACTCTAGGTCCACATCCTAGTCGTAATCCCGAGGTGGACTCCGGAAAACACTAGGTGAGGGGCAACAGATTGGGTAGATAAGGGAAAAAGGACATGTAAGGACATAAGTTGTGGGGAATGAGGTGGGGCTGATATGGCAAGGAAGGAATCTGAGTGGGAGCCACAATGGAGGCCATAGTGGCTCTGACCTCTGTGTCTCGGCTGATGTACAGCTGTCATGGTGACAAGGAAATTCTCCGCCTCCACAGAGAGAGGGGGGAACGGTTGACAGGCTTTGGCTCGTGTCTCTGCAGGCACCGTGGGGGTGTGTGCGAGCTCAACATGTGTTACTATATTGGAACATGTTTCAAAAGCACTGGAGACACCTTCCATGAGATTATTTTAGCTAAACCCTTCAGCGCAATACATCTTCATTGACATATTGACATTGTGGCCTTGATGGACAGAACATGGTGCACCAAGGAGACCAATTTAAACAGGGCTCTCTTCAGGGCCTTTCCATAGAGTCAGTCAATCAATCAAGCAGTCCATCATGCCAAACAATCACTCAATCAATCCATCACTCATCCCACGGAACCTCTTCAGATACTGAGGAACGGCAGAAAGTGAAGGGAGCTACTTGTGATTGTGTTGAATTAGAGACATAAGTGTGGCTCTCAGGAACATTCAAGGGATTCTGCAGGGATGAACTGGCCTGTTTTTGCCTTTTTTTTTTTTTTTCAAAAATGTTTCAGCCATCTAATGGGAGGCTGACTTTTTCATTTCCCTTTTCCCTCCACCCACCCATCCCAGCATATGAAATGAAAGGCTTGCTAACTTCTTGAAAAGCATTCCACAGTTGTGTCTTCCAAATGTCTCTGCAAGGAGCCCATCTGCCGTGCAGTGCCAGTGACAAAAGCATTCCTCAGTGAGAGATAATTCTGAAACATTGTAGTCTCTCTCTCTCTCTTTCTCTCTTTCTCTCTCTCTTGCTTTCTCTCTCTCTCTTTCTCTTTCTTTCTCTCTCTCTCTTTCTCTCTTTCTTTCTCTTTCTTTCTCTCTCTCTCTTTCTCCGTCTCTTTCTCTCGTCGACTCTTCTGTTATGCAAAAAGGCCATTGTTAATTACCTGCGCCGCTCCGCAGAGAATAGCTCTAATTAATGTAAACTGCTGGTGAGAATTTGTCACAGGGGACAACCATCCTCGTGCGTGCAGTTTGTCGTTTAGAACTGACTGATCTTACAGACTGAGCCTAATGCGATGGCTGTTTGCAGCTCTGATGCTAATCCTCCCGCACTAGCACTGACTGCTGCTCAAGGCGCTAATGACTGGGAAGGGTGATAATTCTCTGTGACTTTAAAGGTGCATTAAATCGGAAGCTCCCCGGTGGTTCAGCACTGTATTCCCCACCTCCTTAATGGCTCGGAATGCCGAAATGTTCTCGAGGGTGTCTGGGGTCGTGTTCTGAACTTGCTGTGTGTCGTTCTCTGTTAAACACAGGGCAGATATCAACAGAGGGTTTCTCCAGGTACCTCATCAGTGAGGAAAATGGTGTCATTCCTCCTGAGAAATTGGACCAGAGTGAAGACATGACCTTCCCTCTGTCCCACTACTTCATCAACTCCTCACACAACACTTACCTCTCAGGTCAGACGATCATCTGCCTTCTACTCCACTTCACCCCTGGGACTGCTGTCTCTCTTGCGGTTTCTTTCTCTCTGCATGACCTGCATTTGTCTTTCTGTGTGTGTGTGTGTGTGGGTGTGTGTGTGTGTGTGAGAGAGAGAGAGAGAGCGAGCGTGTGTGACTTTTCAACACTAGTGTTGGCCAATATTTTGTGAAATTATCTGTCCTCATATGACTTTCAGTGCAAGTAAGTACATCTCAAGTACAAGTACATTTCAAGTGATTTTTTGGTGTTCCAACAGATTTTGAGACATGATATATACTTGTGATAATTGTGATAATAATCTACTTGAATTGTGATATTAACAGATTACGTTTAAAGATGCCATAGCAACATATGGTCTCCTCTTTCTGCCACTTTGGATGAGACATGCGTTCTGCATTCCAAATTCACGAAAACTGTAGCAAACAAGAGTGTGTTTGGCAAGGTCCTTAACTAGGGGTATGAAGTGCTTTGAGGATAGTGGCCAAGACTCTGCAGGCTGGAGTCAAGCAGGATCTGTGCGTACACCCCTAGGCTATTCTTAACCAAGGAAGATGGGAGGTGTGAGGGGAGGGTGATGAGTTGAAAGCAAGTGATCAAACCAAATAGTGCAGTTTGAACAGGTAGACAGGGAATAAATCACCTGAAGAGCCTGACTACTAAAGGCATAGCAAATTCTGTCACACATCTCCCGAACTTCACTGCCATCACTTCTGGAGAGACTTGCAGTCTAATCGCAAAGACCAAACACATTTTGTGACAGGGCTAAAAGTCAGATTAAAAGTTTCATACCATGTGAAATGCTTTGAATATGGATAGGTGAGGATTTGCATATTGTTTACACGTACCTACACAGAGATGTGAGAGTTACTACTGCAAATAGCATTTATGTATTTGTCTTTGTGCTGCACACTTTGAAGATGAGATCTAATCTCAGAGCAAAGTCTTGACCCTATGTCAAACATGTTCCATTTGTTGGAAAATCGGAACAGAGGTCATGTTAGAAATGTGAGTCAGAGATAATTAGAGTCAATCATGATCATTACGGTGTCTGGCACAGCTCTCAATACCCACACACTTCTAGTGACAGCCTCCCTCATTGCTCTCAAGAGATCAAGGTATTACTGGGGGGGTATAGGCACATTACATGTGCACACTGTCCATGTACCACCATGTAATCAAATGCCAAGTCTTCAGTGCGACACAAAAGGTTATGGTTTGTTGGCCCTGTGCTCTCTTAGATGCTTTAGTTGCATGCTATAGTGGCTTAACAGTGGAGTCATATGATGTCCAAAAGATACAGAGAGGAGACATAGTCAGGGACGGTCATTCTTCGATCTGCCAAAGGATGGGTGCCAACCAATCTCAGCCTTGCTGGCAGGACATGGTGACGGTTTGCCAAGTTTTAGGTTTGGACCCAAGGTGACATTTCTCTACTTGATCTTTCCAGCATCCACTCTCATTTCTCACCAGGACTGCCCAGCTGTCCATAAATTCAGTGAAACAGGCACTAACCTCCTGATCAGTTTTTTCCTTTTGTTTTATATTAGGAATTCAGCAAATTGTTAATGTTTTTATATATTCTTTCACTTTTTCAATACACTTTATATTTATACAGTATATTCAGAAGTACTGTAACTTTTTTGCCTCAAAAAACTCAAACATTTTGCACTTTCCAAAAAACTTCGAACCTTTGCAAGGTTCTACACTTTCCTGGTTAATGCACAGATCTCTTTGTTCATTCTGTGTTGATACCATTATCAGAACTGTACTGGTCTGTTTTACCAGTTCCAATTCCCATGTGTTTATTGATTAGTATGACCTTCCTGTGTTTTCTGGTTTAGATAATCTAGGCTATTGACAAATACAAGATAACTGCAGATGTTGTATTCAAACCTTCTTATCATTCCATGTCATGCTTGCATGCCATGGCTCAGTATTTTTGTTACTGTTAAAGTGTTCCAAAATTACTGCAGGTCTAGTGTCTGCAAGTTTAAAAAAAAAATATATATAGCAATTCTCCCCATCTTTACAAAGAATCACACGCCAAAATCACATTCAAAAATCTGTAAGGTTATTGTAGACAAGTTTTGGTTTCATAAATTAATTTGAAGGGCAAACAAACACACCCAGTTCCATTGCAGGTTTTGAACCATAGAGTTCTGTGCTTGGAAACTCGGTCTAAATGCAAAAGCAGTTTTCCCAACACTACCACACCAGCTAGGAAAAACACCAGGTGGTATGCTAGCAAGCTTTAATCACTGCCAGCATAGCTGTTGGTAGTGTTTGCAAGCTTTTTTGCATTCCCTTTGTGGAAGTTAGCTAGCAAATGTCCAAATGACCAAACTCAGCTTTCATGGTAGTTGACATTCCTGCAGTCCTTCGCTCAGAGATCAGCCATTAAAAACTTACTCGGATGTTTACTCACTCAACCATCCAACAATCGACTGGGTTGATTGAACGCGTGCAACATACAGTGACATTAATGTGTTAGCCTCAGGCGATTTTTGCTGTGGGACTACAACAGGCCCATGTCTGGGCAAAGTGTTACATGTCTGTGTCTGTCTATGTGCTTGTGTGTGTGTATGTTTGTGTGTGAAAGAATGGGTGAATTGTGAGTGTACTGTTCGTGTGCGCTTTTATGCATGCATGTCTGATACGCATTTGTGGGAATTTGTGTCTACATGTGTGCAGACTAGCTCATGTGTGTTTGCTGTGTGTGTGTGTATGTAGCGGGCCAGCTGGCGGGGAATTCGTCGGTGGAGATGTACAGGCAGGTGCTGTTATCTGGCTGCCGCTGTGTGGAGCTGGACTGCTGGAAGGGACGGACGGCTGAGGAGGAGCCGGTCATCACCCATGGCTTTACCATGACCTCTGAGATCTCCTTTAAGGTGGCCACAATTCCTCCCGAAGTCAAACACACACACACACACATGCCCACAAACATACAAACACACACACACACACACACAGGCATGTGCATATGCACATGCATATGTACATACACAGATATAGAGTTCATACATAGAATAAATTGGGCTTGAGTTTATTCCTGCCAGAGGAGGTTCAACCAGTGATTAATCCAAAAGGTTCACTGACTTTTGCTGTTTTTTTTGGATGTTTCATGGAAGTTTTCAACAAAGACATGCAATGTAACAATTTCTTTTGTGCTGTTAGCTTCAGCACACTACACTCTTGGATGAAAATCAGATAGCATGTTATGACTAAATAATGCAGAAATGCATACTGTCTTTTTAAATTACTCGTTGATAATGGGTCTTTATAGTTCTTTGTTTGTTTTTCTTTTCTGTCCAGGAAGTGATAGAGGCCATTGCTGATTGCGCCTTCAAAACTTCCCCATTTCCTGTCATCCTCTCCTTTGAGAACCATGTGGACTCGTGAGTGAATGTCCTTGTACTGTTTGTCTCTTCCCAACTGCCTTACTTTCTGCATTCGTGTGACAGTGTGTGCTAGGCCAAGAGATTGCCACTATGGCAACAGCAAGAAAGAACTGTAAAGGATCCTATAAAGTCTGATTGGTTGTCTGTTCTCCCTATTGTGAGGTACAGGGTAGTGTTTGCTACAGTTTAAAAAGGAATATTTTTGCATGATTGTAAGGTGCAAGGAAACTTACGAGTTTGATGGCTGTTGCAAATATATGGACAGACAGTACAACGACTGACTTCTAATGCTGCAAATTAAATTAAAACAACAAAAAGCTGGAAATGGTGTGTGTCCAAATATACATTTAAGAAACTTTTTAATTTAAGACATTACTGAGAGATCGGGATCTGGTAGCATAGCAATTCAGGAACCTGCCTAGCGTGTCTGTAGCAAATATGTAGCCTGAGATTTGTGGGTTCGAATCCCACTGTTGTGCCCTTGGGCAAAGCACTTAACCCTAAGTTTCTCCGGGGGAGACTGGCCCTGAACTAATTGATAGATGAGAAATGCAAGTCGCTTTAGATAAAAGCATCTGCTAAATGCATATCAAATAAAACAGCTTGCTGTGTTAATATGCTAGGCCACCCAGGTAATTTGTGATCTTTCATTTCTGTCTAGTGGAAGGTAGTGAGGCCCATACAATTACTCCACCTATGTGATAATGTCTGAAGAATATTGCTGCATCATTATAGCAGGCAGAAATACATCTTATTGGAACGGAAGAAAGAAAGGAAGGAAGAAAGAGAGAAAGTCATTTTTCTCTTCAGCTTTTTTTTGTCTGTGCATGTCAGCAACAGTGAGAAGAATGGCAAGTTTTTCTCAGGCAGGAGAAAAGATTGCCAGTAGACTACTCACTCTTGGTTATGGGAAATGATCCCAATTCAGTTATTACCCTGTTAGTCTCTCAGGTTGTCCTGTTTTGGGAATAAAAAAGATGTGGTCTGTGCCTACCTTACAGCACACTGCCATATTATATACCCCTGGGAGCACTAGCTGTTCTGAAAAAAAAAGCCTTCAATTATATAGGGACCCACAGACCACTTACAGCACCCACCCATGGTGCTAGTGTTAGATGCCCGTTCACTATTTGGTCTGTTGTACCAAATTCTCTCATTCTTCTGTCTGCCTACAGAAATTGTTAAGCTTGAACAACAGGGCTATGGTTGGAAGTACTTCAGACTATCGCTTTAAGTACTAAGGGAGTAAATGGAAAACTGCCCTGAGCTTTCCTTCTGTCCACTGTGTGAATATTTCACATTGCTTTTTGGTCTTGTTGATGCTCCTGCTTGCATTCCAGATGGCAGTGAAATACTGGTGAGAAATTCGCCATAAATTTGTAGTGGTTTATATTGATGACATTCTTGCCTACATTAGGGCATAGTTGGAGCATGAATAGTATGGAGTAGCCTTTGCAGTGCTGTGCTGGCAGAGGGTTTGTTTTAACAGAGCTCTAATTCTTTTTTAGCATATTAAGTACGGCTGGTGCACAGAAGGCCGTGGGGCATTTTTCTGTAGTGCTACAATGGCCAGCTACAAAAATCATTAATGATCTGCAGGAGTTCTTGGCATTTTGAGACATCTATTACCCTCATCAGTGAGCATTCAATACCTGAATTATTAAAAGAAATCCTCATTAAGTCACATTAGTAAGACATAGTATGTGTGAAGCATCATGTGTAATCTGAAAATTTTACACTTGAATACCCTCTGAATTTGCTTGAAGATGCAGTCAAATTAGCTTTCACTAACATGATAGTAATGACTCGTCTCAGTCCTCACCAAGACAGTTGGGCTTAGACCCTCCCAATGGTTTGATTTTGCCACCTAGTACTGTTTAAGACATACAGAGCAATGGCTTGTCGCATATGTGTAGCACATCCCACATCATCAAAACCTGGATCTGTCATTCCATTCTGTCAGGGCTTTAATTTGGATAGATTTAGGGTCAATACATCCAACTGGCTCCTCTCTCAGACCCTGGAACAACTGAAGAGTCATGCAGCCAAATCTATGGTCAAAAGCAGCTGTAGAAGTGCCCCTCTTAGCCTTGTAGACTACCCAGACTTTCTCACTTTTTCTTCTAGTATGCTTAAAAAAGCAGTTGCTCTATAACCACCACTTTCTCAAGACTCATGATAGGGTAGGCAACTAAAAAATCTCTTTGGTTTTACTCGATTTACTGTTGTCTGTCAGCGTTTAGTCGCATACATACATCCAAATATCGTCTAAGAAAAAAATACCAGCAGGAAACAAACAGTCAGGTGTTGTTATTTAAACCGTGAAGGCAAAGGATGCAACTTGTAATGACATAATTACTGGCAAATGGAATGCCTATTCACATGGGACTTCCTTGTTCATTATTGTTACAGGCGTCTGTGGAAATAGCTTACATTCTAAATGACTGGTGTGCAATCAAGCGGCAATACGGTCCTCAGTTTGTAAACACTGAACAACATTAAATATGCTCTGTTTGTATTACTGCAGTCCAAAACAGCAAGCAAAGATGGCTGAATACTGCAAATCAATATTTGGAGATGCACTGCTGACTGAGCCCCTGGAGAAATACCCAGTAAGTTCCTGACACAAGGTCACACCTACTGTGTACATTATACTGTGTTTGTATGTGTGTGTGTGTGTGTGCACGTGTTTGTATGTGTTTGTGTGCATGTGTGTGCGCATGTGCACCTGTATGTTTGTGTGTGTGTGTGTGTGTGTGTGTGTGTATGTGCGTGTGTGTGTTTGTATTTGTGTGCATGTGTGAGTGCACATGCACATGCATCTGTGTGTGTTGCGCTATGTATGTGTGTGTGTGTGTTGTGTGTGTGTGTGAGAGTGCGTGTGTGTGTGTGTGAGAAAGAGAGATAAAGATATATATATATAGAGAGATAAAACTCATTGCACCCTCTCTCCCAGCTAGAACATGGGGTTCCTCTGCCCAGTCCACAGGAGCTCATGGGGAAGATCCTCATCAAGAACAAGAAGTCTCACCACAAGCCGTCAGACGGCAGCACCAAGAAGAAGCTGTCAGAGCAGGTGTCCAACACCAACAGTGATTCTTCCAGTGTGTTTGAGCCCTCATCTCCCAGCGCAGGTCCCACAGGTAAGCGTCGTTTACTTGGTAACTTAAAAGGATACATTTAATTCCATTACTGTTCATTAATTTAACCAGAAGTATTTGGATTTATCACATTGGTCTATCTATGTACTTGAGAAATGTTAGGTAAAGTTTTGTGTTTGTTTTGTCTTTTTAAATGTTGTAACCTCTGATTTGTAAACTGTATGAAAAGTGATTATTTGCCTTTTTACAAAGAGAGAGAATGATAATGTAATTTTGAAGTGATTGGACAGGGATGCGATGAAGACACACTTGAATCACAGTGTTTACTTATCGCCACCTGGTGGTTCATTTAGATCACAGCTCTCTTGCTTAGTTATGCCATCCCTTGCAAACAGTTCTTTATCGAGATCAAATATACATGTCATGTGTTAGTAGTAGTTAAATATATGTGCATATAGAAAGATACAAGTACCTATTGTGCTCCAGGAATAAATGTGCTGTGCTCAGTGACCCTATGGTGGGTAATATCCCTATCATGAAATATTCATGGGTGTGAGTCTTGCAGCGCAGTCTGCCCCGACTCAGAAACCAGATGCTGCACAGCACGTCTCTCAGCAGGGCAACATCAATGCCTACCGGCTGGGCAATCGCCCAAGTTACAGATAAATATGACACAAACAGAATGAAGTATTGATACTGACACAAAATCAAGCGTCTCCTTGCATTAGTGATTAGTCCTAGGACAAATTTAAACCTTTCTATAGATAACAGTCCAGATACTATTGAGAATGTGTCTAAAAACACCATGCCTGTCTGGGAGAAATTTCTTTCAGAGGGAAATCAATAAATTACTAGACTACCCATGTCAAGAGAGATTTTCTGTCCTTCAGAGCGGGGGTGTCCTGACTCAAGGCCTTCCCTTCGTCCATCCTTTCTCTTATCAACACAGACACACATCACTGGGTTGTTGATTCACTGGGTTAAGGCCCCCGCATCCCCCCATTTTTATAATGGAGGGCATACGAACTGTATCAACCTCAGCCCCTGCCCTTTACTTATCTGTAGGAAGCCAGCTGCCTTATCAACAGCTTGCCTTCTGGCTGTTAACAATTAAGAAAATTACAAATGGACACAATATCACCCCTGTGCTTTCTTTTTCTCTTTTTTTTTGTGGTTGTTACTGTTTATCATGTCATGCTCACAATCAACTTGGCATCTTTCCCTCACAGTTTTCAGTTTTAGATAAGTTTTTATGTGTGTGTTTGTTTGTTTGTTTGTTTGTTTGTGTGTTTTGTGGATAGGGGCCAGTCCCACTAGGTGTATGTGTGTGTGTGTGTGTGTGTGTTTGTTTATGTGTGAAAGAATGGAGAGTTATTTATTGTGATTTGTTTTTGTTTTTGTTTTTGTTTTTGCGGACTGTGTTACAATGCACATGATGCAATGCAGTTCCAGCAGAAGTGGAGGCTGAGAGTGAGGATGACGATGACGATGATGACGACTGTAAGAAGTCGATGGATGAGGTATTGCATCAACATCTCACTTTCAAACTCCTGTGTGTTTTTGTTTTAAATCTTTTCTATGGGCATAAAAATTGAATGCCAGCATTTCTCTGTAATTCTCACCTCAACCTCCTCCAGCCCTCTTGCTGTTGTGTAGATCCATCACTCTCAGCAGGATTGCTGTTCTTGAACTTTAAGATCACTGATGTTAGCCACAAAGTTCATCATTTACTTGTGACATATAAAAGATGCTGCAGGGATGTGCCAATGTGTGTGTGTGTGTGTGTGTGTGTGTGTGTGTGTGTGTGTGTGTGTCATATCTAGGGAACCGCTGGCTCAGAAGCCTTTGCCACAGAGGAAATGTCCAACCTCGTCAACTACATCCAGCCAACAAAATTCAACTCCTTTGAAATCTCTAAAAGTAAGGGCCAAAATTAATAATGAAAATGAAATGTCACAAACACACACACACACACACAGCACAGACACAGACACACACACACAGGCACACACACACAGCAAACACAGCACACCCACGCCACTGATTTGTGTGCCAGCCTGTATTTATGTGCCATAAGTCACGCCATATCTGTACACTGAGACCAGCGAGAAATGTATTGCCCTTGTTTTCTGTTTTCAATTTTTGTCTTTTATTGTTTCCTCCAGAGAACAACCGCAGTTATCAGATGTCATCCTTTGTGGAAACCAAAGCCCTGGAGCTGCTCACAAAATCACCCGTGGAGTTTGTGGAGCATCCTTTCTCATTCAACTTTAATACGTTGCTTCCCCAAATCCAGGCACTCTGTTTTCATAGGAGTGCAACAACACAGCCCTTATAGGCATCTCATTAAATAGGTGAGGGGAAAGCAGGCCACAGCCATTTATATTTCATGGCTTTGCCACACAATCTCAACAAATTGTTGTCTATGAAAGGGGGGATAAGTCACATGTCAGTTACATAAACAGCTTTATTCTACATTTTCTCATACCCCTCTATTGTCTTGTGTGATGCATCATGTTTATTTAACACCCTGGAGCTGTTGAACTCATAGACATTTCATGATAACCGGGAAAAGAGGTTCTTTATGCCCAGTGTAGCCTACATTCTTCCTACAAAGGCAAGAAGGACCATGTTATAGTCTGCCTGTATCGATCGAACTTAAAAGTGAATGTGAGAACTACTGCATGTGGTGCTTGTCCCGCCCCCCAACCCCCACCCCATTCAAACTAAATCCTTCAGCTTTTCCTTAACCAGCCGCAAACAGGTACAACAAACTCCAGCTGAGTCGCATTTATCCCAAAGGTACCAGAGTGGATTCATCCAACTACATGCCTCAAGTCTTCTGGAATGCAGGATGTCAGCTGGTGGCTCTGAACTTCCAAACAATAGGTCAGTCAAGTCGGCCTGACCCGGCCCTGACAAATTTCATTCTCTGAGTAGCTTACAGCCTCAGCTTAACACTCACAGCCTTGTGGTGTGTTGCTGTTCATTCAAATTCACCAGATTACTCTCCCTTTATCTCTCTCTCTGTCTGTCACCCTCGTCCGGCCCACAGATCTCTCTATGCAGCTGAACCTGGGAATGTATGAGTACAATGGAAAGAGTGGTTACCGGCTCAAGCCTGAATTTATGAGGAGGCCAGATAAGCATTTTGACCCTTTCGCTGAGAGCACAGTGGACGGCATTGTGGCCAATACTCTTTCAGTAAAGGTCAGAATATCCATACAAATACACACGTCACCAGACTGAAATAATAGTGTCACCATGTGCCCTTATTGTATCTTTATATACAATAACCCAGTAGCTTTAGTTGGCTTGCACAGAATTGTTTAAAAGTCACCTTGATTGTCACCTTGATTGATATTTATATACATATTATTATTTACATATACAATGCCAAATAGAATTTATCTTAGTATATCACATTTTTATCAAAGAGATGCTCCAGAGAAGCATGCAAATACTGGCTCTCTTCTCCATTTAGATAACTTGATATGACAACATTGTTGACTCATGCAGATCATATCTGGTCAGTTTCTAACTGACAAGAAAGTTGGTGTGTACGCCGAGATCGATATGTTTGGACTTCCAGTGGACACAAGACGGAAAGCCTTCAAAACAAAGACGTCACAGGGCAACGCAGTCAATCCTGTTTGGGATGAGGAGCCTATCGTGTTCAAAAAGGTATGGGAAAAAAACAAATGGGAATTTGGGGCTGTCTATCTGTCTGGTTGTGTTCATTAAAGTCTTCAATGTGAATTCATACATATCTGAGTGTATCAGCTAGATATTCCCATCTGTATTTTGAAGATGTTGCTCAATATTGCAAAGGTGCACTGTTTAACAGCTACACTTCCAGTTGCTTTGGGGTTATTTTGAAGAATTTATTTACTTGCTGCTTTGTTTACAGTTTTTTTTCTGTTTGGCTGTTTTGATTATGAGTAGGTTGTGCTACCCACTCTGGCCTCACTGAGATTAGCAGTCTTTGAGGAAGGAGGGAAATTCATTGGCCATCGCATCATTCCAGTGTCAGCCATACGACCAGGTAGAAAAGGAGGAAGGAAGGAAAAAAACTACATATTTTTAGTGTGTTTGAGAAAGGGTTGTCATCCATTCCCTGACACCTAGTATTTTCTTTCAGGCTATCGGTACATTGGGCTCAGGAATGAGAAGAATCAGAATCTCACCCTGCCGACACTCTTTGTGTACATTGAGGTGAAAGACTATGTGCCAGACACTTTTGCAGGTATATTAGTCTAGCATCTCAGTACTAAGCCTATTGAGGGTTTATTTTCTCAGACATCTGAACATTGTATGTCTGTCTGTGTGTGTGTGTGTGTGTGTGTGTGTATGTGCATGTGTGCATGCATGTGTTAGTGTATTTTTGTGTGTGCAGGTGTGTGTGTGTGTGTTTAATGCTAGGATCTCAGCCTTCCTTGCCTTGAGCAGAGATCTCAGCATGGAGCTCTCTCAGTTAAAGTGCACCTGCGGGACTCCCTAACACAGACCCAAGACCTTTTTCAATCAGCAGAGAGATATAGTCTCCTGATGATCCTCACACACTATCAGCACACAGGCAATTAATGAACCACAGAGTAGGATTGGCTCCCATCCACAAACATATGGCGACCACACCACTTGCTTAATTCCCTGAGAAATTGCTCCGCGTGAGACAGCGTGCAACTGTTTCCATCTCATTCATACACGCTGATTTGAAGACACCTGGGTTTGTCTACAGCAGGCAATGCTTGACCTGTGTTTCTGTCTTTCAAAAAAAAAAAACAGATGTCATTGAGGCGCTGTCCAACCCCATCAGATATGTGAACTTAATGGAGCAGAGATCGAAGCAGCTGGCTGCACTGACATTGGAAGAGGGAGAGGAGGATGCCAGCAAAGAGGTGGGAAAAGACCCCCAGGGCTGATTGGGTTCCCTGTTACATCACCGCTAACCCCTGTCTCGCAGCTCTGGCAGTCTCCTGTCCTTCATTCTAGGCAGTGGTGAACAGTACTTAGCACACTGAAAAACTAATGCCTTTACACCATCTAGTGTTTTTTTCCACAGTTATATCCAGTGTCTGAGCTTTCAATCACGTTAACCCTAATAACATTTGATCAATAAAAACAACGTGTCTAGTTATATTGTTTTTTATTGTTCTGTTTGTTTTTAAAGTGGAGTGTGTGGGCAGGCAGTTGATAATAGGGTTTATCCAGAATATTGAAATCGATTGTAATCTTATCTAATACAAAGTGAGTTTGTCAGCCAGAGATGTACACACACACACACAAAACAAGAAACAGGAGGCTGATGAGAGGTGACTGTGTTTCCTACAGCAAGTGGAGCCTGGTGTAGAGCAGCCTGCAGGTGTGGAGCCCAAGAGTGAGCTGAAGCCCACTCCCCTGGAGAATGGAGTGAGCCACACCCCCAGTGCCACCCCCAAACCAGCCTCCCAGGCCCCACCCCAGCCACAGCCCACAGGTAGTCCACAGAGATGGCCCTACATCTACAGCCAGTCAATCAATCGATACATTCATCAATTGGCCAATCAATTAATCTATCTATCTATCTATCTATCTGATAATCAGGCAGCAAATGAGTCTTACAAAATGAGAAAAACATCAACATGTTATTACATGCAATAAAGCTTATGAAAGATATATAATATAAGTTGTAAGAGCAATAACAGTAACAGTGATATAGTGCAGTTTTTTGGGGGTTTGAAGATTTGATAGTGGCACTGGCTGCCAATGAAACACATGCTTCAAAACATGGTAAATTGTTGCATATAGTCTCTCTAATGATGAAGCAGATTGTCAGTGGTTTTGGAGCTATGGTTGATGGGCAGGATCCTTGCTAGTGTGTAATGAGGAAGGAATGATGCAACATCAAGAGAGTGTATTTGTCAGTAATTAAGGTTGAGATTTGTCAGCAGTCAAAAAGTATCCTTGTGATATCTAAATTCCAGGATCCGCTAAACCAGCGCCAGCTAAAACAGAAGACATCATTCAGAGTGTCCTGACAGGTCTGTCCGCCATCCTAATTCACTTCATGCTTTTCAAAAAATTATGAGACCAGAGTGATGAAACCAACACACTTCAAAGAAATAAAGGAAGTAAGGCCTTCAGAGCCCTTTTCGTTACTTTAATTGAAGTCAGTTTAGGACTAAAATAAAAGTCGTCTCAAGTCCAGAGGCAATGGAAGTCCTGACTTGTGCTGATGCTGGTGCACTGATTCCGTTATCTCCTCCACCAGAAATCGAGGCGCAGACTTTGGAGGAGCTGAAGCAGCAGAAAGCGTTTGTGCGTGAGCAAAGGAGGCACTACAAGGAGATGAAGGAGCTGGTGAAGAAGCACCACAAGAAGACCACAGACATGATCAAGGAGCACACGGCCAAGTACAACGAGTTCCAGAATGAGTACCTCCGCAAACGCTCCGTGCTGCAGAAGTCGGCTAAAAGAGACGGTAAGAAAAGGTAGGTCCACTCTGTTTCTTTGTCTTTTATTTATTTTCTCTGCCCTTCTTCACGTGGTGTTAGGTCAGTATCAGAAGGAAGGTTAACATTTTCTTGTGATTAGATAATATCACGTACCTTGTTTGTACGCTTACATTAGAATTTCAGTTCCTGAATTGGGAGTTGGGCTTGGTCATGTTCCATCACCTGTTGCCTGTGACATAGTTTTGACAATTTTAATTGAATGCATTAAGAAATAACATAAATAATTGATTTGGGGTAATTTATGGCAATAGTTAGCCAATGTTAGTGTCAGCCTAATGAATTATTCAGTATTTTTTAAGCGTTAGTATATTTGTTTCTGACACAACCCTCTCCTGTTGGAGTTTTTAAGTGAGGACTGGAAGTATTTAAGCCTCTCATCATGCCTAAGTGGGTGAAATCTCATTGGAGCCACCCTACTTCCTGTTGAGAGAGAGGGGCTTATAAAATAGCTAATTCAGTGGAAAGTCCCTTCACACTGACATAGTCATCAATATGTCAGTGTACAGTATATCAGTAGTTCACAGTCACAGTCAGTCACACGGGGGAGAGCAGGCAAAAGCAATGTATCTTGCTCTCTCTCTCTCTCTCTGTTTAATGGATCTGGAATTTGATCAGATGAAAAAGAAAAAAATATCTGGGGCAAGAGTAGGTTAAGTATTAAAGGAAAAGAAATTTTAGTCTTTATACTTTATCCAGGACCAAAGACCTTTTGTCCTTTTGTCCTGCCTACTGTTGTTTGGATCAGAGACTAGCACCTGCACTGAAGCATAAAACATAGTAATCCCAGTTGAATACAACTGAACAATTCCTATCTCATGCTTCTTGCAAGCTCCATTTCACTTGAATCATGTTTAAATCATCAGATGAATTTTATTATTAAAAGTTCAGTTCCTTGGACAAAAAAGACCTTGGATCTATCACTGATAAATGATGTGTTGGGAAGTTGTGACAGTGCTATGTGAATTGTGAAAGCCATATGGGGCAGATGGAAAAGGAATTATATTTGAGACAAAGCAAACCCATTCTCAAAAACTGGTTAGCTTGATTCCCATGTGCTCATCTGCTGTGCTTGTCAGGTGCCTGTCGCCCGGCCAGGATCAGGGCATGTCCTTCTTTGAGCAGGAGCTTGTCCAGCTGGACCAGGACAGCAAGGGCAAGATGGCCGAGCTCAAGGAGCAACAACAGCAGCAGCTGCTCAACCTGCGTCAGGAGCAGTACTACAGCGAGAAGTACCTAAAGAAAGAGCACATCAAACAGGTTGGGGGCAGCACACCACCACCACCAGCAGTAGCACAAGCAATCAATGGACCACTTTCGTTTTTGTTATTGTGTTTTTTTTTTTTCAAAACTTGAACAATAACAAGCAACATATTTTCTATGTCTTAACTTACTTACTTAATTTTTTTCATTCTGCATAAATACAGTCCGACTATCATCTCACACAAACTGCATGGTAGTGTATGTAATAATAATTGATATTAGTTTCTGCTCTCACGCTTTAATTATTTGCGTTCCTTATAATTGATTTTCATTTTAGCTGTCACGTTATAATCTCTTCTCCTTCCTGTGCTATCTTCTCTTTCAGCTCATGGTGAAGCTGACAACAGTTGCAGAAGAATCGCAAAGCAACCAAATGAAGAAGCTGAAAGAGACATGTGAAAAGTGAGTGCCAGTCAATATCACCCCCTCTCCCTGAAGGTTCTGCTGCTTGACACAAAATGTCAACAAAAAGAAACAACTTGAGAAGTCTGGTTAGTTTTTGTAAAACTTTTGTGAACAGGGTCTCTTCCTTCGCAGGGAAAAGAAAGAGCTGAAGAAGAAAATGGACAGGAGGAGGCAGGAGAAAATCAATGAGGCTAAATCAAAGGAGAAGCATTTAACAGAGGAGTAAGTGCCCAACTGGGGCGCATGCCCAAGCCTTGAGCATAGAGCCGACTGACGTAATGAATAAAGTTCTCTGCCGTCAAACATTAATTGAGAATTAAGTGAAATTTCAACTCCCACTAGTAGTGTCTTAGCCATCACATGTTTTTTTTTCTCTTCATCATTAATACGTTGGCATTAATATTGAAGTGGTGACTGTAATATGTCTCTTTCTGACATGGAGTTCTCTCAGCACCCTTCTGCTCTGAATCAGAAACTGCAGCCAAGTGAGACTGTCTCTAGAGATGTTAGCCCTGCCGGCCTTAATGTTTTAGAGTAGTATTCTCAGCACAGATCCTCCTTATATAAATAAATATGACGGATCCCACTTGAGAAGCTTGCATGCAGCCTTTGACCATCCACACTTTCATGCTTTTCAGTAAGATAACTCAGTGTTACAATTTTGTTTTTATTTTGGCTGATTTTGTAGTTGTACTATGCCTGCCAAAGCAGATGATTGCTGACTGTATTTGATCATTTGACTTTGTGTCATTCTGTCTCACCTTAGAGAGAAGCTGGAGATAAACAGGTCATATGTCAATGAAGTGGTGCAACACATCAAAAGGGTAAGCTGACATGAAACATTAAGCTTTCCTTCCATTAACAGGATGCCATGGATTCTCGGTTGATCCTTGTTCTTTTTATATCTTGTAACTCTGTAGTTGGAAGAGGCCCAAACCAAAAGGCATGAGAAACTCGTCGAAAGCCACAAGAATATTCTCCAGCAAATAGTTGATGAGAAGCCCAAGGTAAGGATAGATAGATAGATAGATAGATAGATAGGTAGATAGAGATACTTTATTTATACATAAGGAAACATAGGTGTCCAATAGCTTGTACATACATACACATAGGCACACGGGAATATGACATCCATGCACACATACATACCAAAACAAATACTTTACAAAAACTAGAAAAGAAGAAGAAAAAAGAATACTGTGCAAAAAATACAAAAGAAGATATCAATTGTGTGACAGTACAGTTAGGTTGGGACATGTTAGGCCCTTGTACCTGTAGTTTAGTATTTGATTGTTTCTTCCATGTACATTCACACAAAGTCTCATAATACACATAATATCTCCACCACATTACACAGTTACAGAATAGGACAACACTGGATCTCATACTTGCGTGATATATGCGTGTGGAAAAAAGTGGTGCACATTTAATATTATTTATGGGTAGGCAGGGACAAACGGTTTTCTCCTGGTCCTACTTGTGTAGTTGTAAGCAATCTCATTTAGTCCAAACGTTTATAAAGCTATCATCACTGGCATTGTCATTATCATTGCTGTAGGAGGAGAGCTCATCTGATGATGAAGGTAAGCACTGCATCTGTCTGTGAATGAATGGATCATTCCATTGAGTTAACATCGGCTCCACTGACAGCCCACTAAACTTGGGACAGCGAGGCACTGTGACAACATATGGTCTTGTCTCTGCTTTTGATTGTTACTGTCTGGCGCATAGCACCTGTTGCATCCTTGTGACTGCTTACTGTAGGTCTGATTTTGCGCTGCCCCACCTGTTTGGATGGTTCGGTGTGTGCACTCATTGACTGTGATGCGGCTCTCCACAGCATATTTCAATGAGGGTTGCTGCTCTTGCAGATTGCTCTAGTTGTCCATGCCTTCTCAGTAAAACTGTCCAAAACGAAGAAATAAACAACTTACTTACTCATTGTGTAATAGGTCTGAATGCCCAAAATGCCCAAAGTATGTCTATGGTATACGGTACAGGCGTAATCCGAAATGTTCAATCCTGCACAGATGAGTGAAAATGTAGCATACAATCCTTAATCTGGTTTGGTGTAGTATCTTTACGGAATTATGTAAAAAAGTGATCTAGAGTGGGAAAATAACATTCAGGCTCTTCATAGACAATTTACATGATGCTCACATATTGAAAACATTATTCATCATTTATTCCTGGAATACACATGTAATAGAGTAATCTGATTCACAGTTGGTCTGAATACACATAGTGGCCACCAAAGCAAAATAATCTGCACAGCAACAGTACACTAGATCAATGAATGTCATTATTCTCATTTTAAATAAGAAATGCTAGGGCTTTATTATGCTGCCGCATGTGGTCCAATGACTCATTGTCTACTGTTGTTTTGTTTGTTTGTTTTTATATACGCTGAAGTCACTTTCAGCATACTAAGCAGAGTATGCACTAACTCAATACTTCGTTTTGAAGTAGGCACATGGTCTCTATTCATCTCTTTTTCGTGGTGAAACATCACATTTGATTATTTCACTAGAGATAGCATCAGTTCATTTAGGAAAAAAAATAACATTACTTGCGCTCTAATTAGTTCAGATGGGGTTTTGTTAATTAAAACTTTTGTCATTCACGACAAAATGTTTTCCCATGCGCAAGAATCTGTCAGCACTATTCTCAAAGCACTTTAGAGTGTTGCCGACATATCAGAGATCTTCTAAAGTGATGGGGTACATGTGAACTGGCTGAGTCAAAGTCTTACTGGAAATGACAAACACGGCATCTGTTTGCATGTCTTTGTTTTCAGCTGCAAAGCGATTTGGATCAAGAGTACCAGGACAAGTTCCGCCGACTGCCAGTGGAGATCCAGGAGTTTGTGCAGGAGACCACTAAAAGAAAACTGGCAGAGGACGGAGACCATAACGCACTGCCAGCCTCCTCTACACAGGAGAGGCTCAACCACAAGGGGGCGCAGTCAGAAGATGATATGGACGACGAGAAGAGAGACTGACAATGACAACAGAACTTTGAATGAGGCACTACTGTATTCTTTATTACGACATATACTTTTTGGAGATAGCCTGTGTTTTTTATTTTCTATTTGTTTTTGGTCTTTTTACATTTCTATGCTCTTGATTTGTCCCAAAGGCTTCAAAGACGTAGCATGGCTGAAAGAGCTGGCTAATTTTCAGTATTTAAACTTGGCTTTATTTATAATTTACATGTTTACTGATATTGTGTGGAATTATTGTTTTTTATTATTATTATTTTGATATTTATTTTTATGTTGGACATTTTGGGATTAACACTGATACTACAGTTGTGAACAAAATTGTTTTTTTTTTCTGACTGGTATATCTTCTTGAAATGTTCTGCATGAGTACAGTTTGGGCAAAAACTATTTGATCTGATGTCTTATAAAGTACCAGAAAAACAACTGAACTTACAAAAGGTACACATTGTATATTTGCACTGAAATTGGTAACCTTACTGTTTGCTTTGGGTGGCAAGCACTGGTTGCTTGCTATTGTAGATCATTCTATTGTATATTTTGCTGCTGATTGTAGTTGTTTTAAGTGGTTTGAGTTTTCACAGTATCACTATTTTTCAAAGATTGTTGAAAAGAAAATACTGATTGGTTCCTTGTACTGATATAGGTGTTATCTTTTGGGGACAGAAATTATCTAGAAAATGGCATTTTTCAGGGATGCATGGGTGTATTAGGTATTTTACTGTGTTGGCATACATTTGTAAATGTTAAACTAGTGATTTGTTGTTCCTTGGTGTAGTGAAGTAGTTAACTGTGAGGATGTGTTTTCTGATTCTCGATAACTGAAGAAAAGTGATATAATTATTATCAAAGTTCAGTTTATACAGGCTCTATGTGTCTTTTTTTTACCTGGTGATTTTGAGCAGTGACCTTTTCTTCATAACAAGCCTTTTCACCCTTTAGCTTTCTCTTAATTAAATTCATGTAGGGATGTTTGAAGTAAAAAAGGATGAAAACTTGAACACGTTTTGTTGTTAGGATCCTGACCCTCTATAGAATAGCCTTCTCTGATAGACCTATGATTCATATGTACACTTATTGCATGGACCCATAGACACAATATATAGAGCATACTTACATGATGACCCTCATAATTCCTGGCAAACATACACTCCATACAGTACAGAGGGTGCACGGGATGTCCACCATGTAATGAATATGCACTTATGATGTCTGTTAGTCTTAGTTCATAATTATGCAATTTATTACTTACTAAATCAAGTTATGCCCATGGCATAACTTTTGGTTTACCCCATTGTTTTAGTTTAAGATAAACTACATTTTAAAAGTACAAACTCTTGTGTTGGTGTATGTAAATAGTCTCTCTACTGATGGATCTTCAGAGCTTTTGAAGTCATTGAGCACTTTTTTCAGGGAAATGTCATGCTCTTGTGAGTTTATTCAACTAGAGTCATTCCCTGCAACTGAGAGTCTTCGGATATTTTGGGGTATTTGTTTACTGTCTGTGTTTCTCTTATGTTTCGCAAACACAACATTTCATCCCCAAACATGTTTTTGTCTGCTTTCTTGCTTTTAAGCATCAGCATTAGTTAAATAAACATCAAAGACGTTCCAAACCAAGTCTCACATCACAGAAAGTACAAGATGCAAGGTTAGGTCCACCCGAAAACTGTCATCTGCTCTCAGTGTGTGACCTCAGATATGAGGTCAAGCCATTTGGATAAAATATTGGGGTTTTGTGCTGTGTACATTAATACTGTTGTATTCTGAAGGTTTCATCACAGGATGATATGTGATGCCACTTCTGTTGGGTTCTTTTGCAGGCCCAGATTTATGTTGTTTTGGAAAATGGGCTTTAAATTTTGAAGAGTGCAATGTTTTGAAAAGTCTTTTTTTCTGTTGTTGTTTGTTTCCTTTTCTTAAGTAACCTATCAGAGTTTACATAATGTTTGACTGAAAATGCTACCACTGGGAGCCATTTTCAGATGTTTGCAAAGAAACTCGCTGTGCCATGCTTTCTTTTCTGACCAAAATCTCCTCTAAGTAAGATTACTTGAATTCCTTTTCAAACTGAAGCTATTTTCCTTCATTCTGATGTGCAAGTCCTGTGCCTTTATATGTGTCATCCATTGTAGTTGTGGAATGTAATGCCATTTTGAGTGAATTATTCAGAGTTCTCCTTTTTGAAAACAGTATGTGCATTTTAAAGATGTTTATACAACCAGATTAGATGGCTATTGCTTAGTTGGCTATTACTTATTATGAAAAGAATAATATTGCATTTTATGTTCGCTACTGAATGCCATATTTTTTCTCCCTTTGTTTATGTATCTCAGAAAGCCTGATAGCATAACTGAAATGAAACAGGACGTATAACTGTATTGCTGGTGACACCGTTTTTCAGTCATTTTTTTGAGATGAGTATAGTTGAATGTAAGTGGTCTTGTGGTGCTGTGCATTTGTTTGAAATGATTAAAATGTTATTGTGAAAGTTTTATATGATAAATGGACAGTGAGTGATTTATTTGTGGGTGGAGTATAAAACAGACTAGGCCCACTTGCAGATCCATTAAATCTGAGAGTAGAACCTGATTTGTGTCCAGATATCAGGTTGCCTAAATGACAAGAAAATCTAGGTGTTGGTGAAATGGAACTGCAAACTTTAATTGTATTTAGGCCAAACATAAGGCGCTCAGACTGTTCTGAAAGTAGCCTAAGACTAGTTTGTCCTGTAGGCATCTACTTCATTTAAGTAGCCTATAGGCCTAGTAAAATATTTACATTCGTAACAAGCACAAACAGTGACATTTAAGGCATAGTCTGTTTATAAAAATATTATAAAGACACATATAAAACCACAGACTGCTTATAAAAACACATTTTCGCTAGAAGGTCATTGATACACAACGTCAAGATGTCAGGCACATCAGTGATTGACCGTATTCGCAGCACCATCTCTAGCGCTCACAGGCGGCCGTATGATGGCAGTAGACTACTGTTTTTCTTCTCCCTGGAGGATATCGAGTATAGAAAGGCTGTGAGAGCACGAATTGTAATGAGGAATAAAAATAGACGATCCCAGCTGCAGAGAAATTTCTTTAACCAGCCACACTCCAACTGCGGTATCCACACTGGACCACCCTGAAAGTAAGCGTACACATTTGCGGTTAAAGTGAAGTACCACTAGCTCTCTTCGATGGCAACCACTGATTTTAATATTATTCTGTAGTTGATTTCTGTCTTTCATTCATGAAATGATCTTAGTTAATTTGGTCATAGTCGTATCGTAATCATTTTATGGAAACATAATGGCAACGTTACTCTTGATTGTGATGCAAAACATATGTGAAGTGGCAAGGTAACATGCGAAAGTAAAGTATGGACAAAGTTCGTAATGAAAGGGCCCTGTGTTAACAAAATAAAGATGTAATGACTCGATCACGAAATGTTAACTAATAAACACTTTGAAAACAATTAGTCATCAGGTCAGTGTTTCCAAGTGTGAAACACTGTTGCAGGGATGTTTTACATTTGGCTATTAAAAAGAGTTGTCCACTAGCTTATGCCTACTCTGTCTAAACTGAAATAATAGTAGGTTAAATGTACTTTGGTGAAAAATGTAAAATGTAATGGATGACGTGCAGTCATGGCCTAAAGCTAGCAAATTAAAAGCTGAAACACTAAAATGCCAAGGATATAATGTCTATTCAGTGGAATTTAGAATAATGTTGCTAAGTGCTCGTTCCAGTCAGTGATGTTCCCGTGATTAATATCTTGATATTAAATTCAGTGGACAGATTAGCAAATTGCCTCCTCTCCAACTGTTGCTTCTTTCTATTATGGATCATTGGATAATATAATTAGCCTGCCTGCCCAGACCCTCTGTAGCAGTTTAATAATGGAGACACTGGATGCTTTGGAGGAGAAGGATACACTGCAACAGGTCACCGCATTTAAAGAGAACTCACCTTGTGTTGTTGTGGTAGCCTACATGAGTAGTACAGACTTTCACTCTGAATTAGACTTGTTACATTTGCAACCAACAGGTTGTTGTAATATAAACTCCTTTAAGTTACGCTCGCTGCACTCCCTATTCTGGTTATATTCTCCTGCCCGACTTCCCCGTGTAATTATTCAAGACAACTGAAACTGAAAGTGGCTAATTCAGTGGTTGTTGATGGAAACAGACATTATAACGTTCTTTGGTGTTGTTTTTGACTTGGTACTTAACCAGATGTGCTCTATTAGAATACGGTAGTAGTAGTTACAGTAGTAGTGTTAGTTGTAGTAGGTACTAGTACTAGTAGTAGTAGATACTACTGTTTCTTTACAGGATTTCTTTACATGGTCTGGTTGGTGGTCTTTTCCGAGATGCAATGTCTAAGCAGAGGTAGCCATGTGTTTCCTTTGGACATAGGTGCTATCAGAGAAGGTTTGGGCTTTGATGCAAGCCTGTACTTGTTGTGTGGATGTGACATACATGTTACTGTATAAAATACACTAAGATGCTGAACCACCATTAGACTGGCATCCTGCATTGTACTGTTCTTACTCAGAGGCCATGCTTTGGCATGCTTTACTCCAACATGAACATCACCACATCAGACCCAATATTTCAAAGTGATGGACACTTGAGGCCTTATTTAAACAAAGCTTTCATATATATAACTAATATATAAGAGCGTATAATAATATATAACAGTGGGGGCCATCAGAATGTACTGATGAGAGGCTTTATTCATGTCATGGCCCATTAATCCTGGAAGTTCTAAATGGGGGGCTGAGCCTTAGTGAAGGCTGAGCGTCAGCCTTTTTCAGTCTCTCAGAATTCACTCTGTGCTCTCAGCTCTTGCTCTGACTCTTTCCTCTGTTAATTATTGCCTTTGTCGACAGATGCATGCCTTCTGCTAGTACACCTGCCTGAGAACCATGGCAAGAGCATATGAGTTCAACTGGCAGAAGCCTCTTCCAAGCTTCATGCAGGAGGGGGCATACTTTGACCGATTCGATGAGGTGAGAATATCCACTTGTTATTGTACATTTTTTTCTGTCTCATTGTTAGTTAGCACGAGCATGTTGATTGTTTTTCTGTAAATGTCAGAGACATGGTGATATCATTTTGTGTTTTTCATTTGTTTGTATCCTCTTTAGTCAGAACTCACTTACAATATGTTCACAGTTTACCATTCTCTTAATTTCATTGTGTACCTGTTAGCTTGTAGTGTTTCATTGATGTTGTGGGACATCTATGTTTATTTTTATGCCCATTCTAATCTCATCAGTTATTCTAATAAGGTACCATTATGCAGTGTGCCCAAGGACATTCTGTGCCAGAATAATTTCCTTTTCAACATGAAGTCCTCATAAGAATTAAACATTTCTCAGTCTAGTGTGTATGTGATATTTGGTGTTAGTCCTGTGTGTTTGTCAGATGTGGTAGGAACAATAATGTTTAGAATCAATAAAGCATTAGGAGAAGCATGCTACATTTTCTCTTTCAGGGACCCGGACTGGGGAGCTGTTTCGCTACAAAGCCAATCAATAATATTGATCCACATGTCGACATACTATGACTGCTTTTTCTGTTCACGCAGTGGATGAGCCTGAATTCTATACAGTGGCTAGTCGAAAAATCCTGAGAAACGGAAGTGTTTGTGTTTTATCACAGAGGATGTTCAGAACATCTGTGCTCTCAGTCATCCCTAGAGTCGTCACACTAAGGCCACAACCAAGTTTATCTTGGAAAAGACATCAGCACAGAGCTTAACTGATACATATAATGTGTCAGAAGCTAAAAATGCTCAAAGTCTCACATAATTGATGTGATTCCTGTGTGTCTTATGCGACTCACTTGACTGATTAACTGTTTACCCTTGGGGGAAGAAGAATTTGAAGACTTGATGTTTTGTTTTGCTTAACCAGTCAGAGACATTTGGCTGTTTGTAATGTGAATGACAGAAGCAATGTATGTTCACACATAGTAAGTCAATGGTTAATGGTTTGCATTATTTGAGGATTGTTTTTCTTAAATTGTACTGTAGCATAAGCCACCAAAGTTTAGAGTATTATCCCCTTGTATTGTAATAGGGATGAGCGTGTTTAAATCGTTTAGAATCAAATATCTCTCTGTCTTTATAAGTACCGCTTGGAGAAGTGTGAGATATCATATTTGAACTGTTTCTCCACAGTGATTCAGTGATTTCTTCTCAGCAGTCACATTGATGATAAGTGTAATTATGTTGAATAGGACCTTAAGTGAAGTCTGTGGTGTCTCTCTTTAGTGAAGTAAAGGAAGGACATGATGCTGGGTCAAACACAAAAGCAGAGTATGTGAAGCCCATTGATACAAGGAAAAAAGAATGAGAAAAAACTTTAAGCCTTTCAGAGGCACGGCAGCCAGAGGGCAGAAACATTCAACTCAACAGCCGTCTGTACAGCTCACTCAATAAGACATTATGTAACTGGGAACCCATTCTGCTTTGGTACCAATGAATGCATACATATGAGAGAGAGAGAGAGTGAGATTGAACATGGAATCATGTACTATATATTTTGCTTCCTTGTTTCACAGAAGTAGCATTAATCAGAACCTACTATATTGTCCCCGGGAGCAGAGTTTGTGTACATTGCATGTTTTGTTTTTAGTTAAACTCTAGTGGGAATGGAGTGGGAATCCATTAGAAAAGATATGTCCCATTAAGATATGTCCCATTCACATTAATAACGTAATGATCTGAAATGTGACATAATATAGTTTAGATTTTGTCAGTATGCACCTTCTCTATCACAAGTGGTTTATTTGTTATGTGTGTTGTTGTACACTTGTTCTTTTCTCTGTATTCCTACTGAAGTGGGTGGCCTTTTGAGGAAATGCTTTTGCCACTGAGTCAGAATATTTTCTTTGGTACATTTCACTCCTTGTCCTTTTAAAAGGAATTTATTTTATGATAGGAAGACACAAGGCGGACAAATAGAGTTACATCGCCAAACTCGTGTCCACAAACTGTCATCACGATGGCGGAAAAATAAGCAACTTCATATGTATGTTGCGTGTGACTGACAGAGTGTGTATAGCTCATTTTAATTCAAGACCATTTTCACGTTTGTGTCAGGTGCACTTTATCCAATATGAATACAAATGATGCTTGAATTTATTTTCCAGTCAGGCAGGTGTACCCAATTCTATTTGGATTTATGTTCGTCTTACCAGGGTGATAGTAATGTTGAAAGCATGTTTGAAGTGCACACAGAAATTTGCTAAAGAAGTTTTGCTAAAGCAAATAAGTCATTCTTTTCACATTTTTCTTCCCCTAATATTTGTCTCACCAGTGATTAATTAGGCTACCTCATCTGTGATCGTGTTTGTTTTGAAGAATGTTCAATCCTCATTAGATGCTGAATTGAAGTCTGTTGTTTCACAGGACCCTTTTGTATTTGAACCGCAGTGCTTTTTCAAAGTGGATGAGTTTGGTTTCTTCCTTACATGGAAGAGCGAGGGAAAGGTTGGGCCTTCTGAGTAATTACTTTGCTTTTTTCTTGTTCTTGATGACTTTTAATTCCACACAAGTTTTGTCTGGCGTATTTCTCATGCAAGCTTTGTTTCTCCTCAGGAAGGTCAGATTTTGGAATGCTCTCTTATCAACAGCATACGTAGCACCATTCCAAAGGTAATTTCCAAGCCTCCCCAAGACAATGTGTACAAGTACTAATATAGTCATAAAGTTAAATCATCTCGGTGTTGAAATGTATTTGTCCTTGCGTTGCATTTGCAGGACCCTAAAACATTGTCATTATTGGAGACAATGGGAAGAAGTGAGAGTGACTTAGAGGACCACACCATTTGCATCTGCAGTGGTCCTGACCTGGTCAATCTCACCTTCACATTCATAGTGGCCCTGAATGCTAACGTTACCAAGGTAACCCCACTGCCTCCATGACATATCCCATCATATCCTACTAGGATTCTTTGTCTTTCTTTCTCTCTCCTCTCTTGCCCTATCTTTCTTTCCTTCTCTCTCACTTTCTCTGTGTCTTTCCTCTCTTTTTCTTTCTTTCTCTCTCTCTCTCTCTCTCTCTCTGCCTCGCTCTTTCTTACTCCCTCAGGGGGCATGGACAGACGTGCAGCCTCCAGCTGAGACAGCTCACTTGTCACTGCACTCCACGCCGTCTCACGGTGTCGTCATGCAACCCAAGACTAAATCCCTTAAAACAGTAACACTGTGGCTCCGGAGCTTTCCCCTCCCCCCCAGGGGACCTATGTAATGTACCTCTGGTGAATCTAGTGGTCAGCTGCTCTGTCAAAGGACACGTACAGCTTGGATTTTTGTTTGGTTTTACCCGTGACATTTTTTCCATTTTGTGCTTTTCTGGAACATGTGGTTAATTCATTACTCTTCCCACCCAGGAAGAAAGGAAACCTCGTCTTGAATGTACTGAAGAGGTCATTCACCTCAGAATAGCTCTCGCTCTCTCCAGGACCACTCCCCCACCCCCCCTCTGTGTGTGTGTGTGTGTGTGTGTGTGTGTGTGTGTGTTTGTGCGTGTGTGTTTGTGTTTGTGTGTCTGTGTGTCTTTGTGTGTCAATGTGTAAAAATAGTCTTCTAGAGAAGCACTTAAGCAGACAATCCCAGAGTAGTAAAGTAGAATTTGTTATTTAGTTGTTCGAGAGTTATGGCCAGGATGACGTTCGCCATGCCCACAGCTCACAGTGTCCAGTAGTGTTCTTGAAATCCCACTTTAGTTTCAGCGATGACAGCACCAAGAGCACCTAGAGCATGTGGCACACAGCCTGCTGGAATTTGAACCGTTGATATAACTTCAATCAATCAGAGATGGAGTGTTCAGTCCATGAAGTGTGTGTGTTTGTGTTTGGTGTGTGTGTATGACGCGTGTCTGTGTGTTGCTGTGCAATGCGCATTCCTTTGAGGTTAATCTGGATCATGCATTGACCACCCCTGTGCATTTGTGTGTGTGTGTGTGTGTGTGTGTGTGTGTGTGTGTCTGTGTGTGTGATTACAGCAATGGACAGAGGGCTTGAGGTCACTGATTCACAACTTCAGGGCCAACAACGTGTGCCCCATGACTTGCCTGCGGAAACAGTGAGTGTATGAGCAGCACGACCAAACATCTCCCCTTTAGCCAATGAGTCACCACTATAGCCAAGGCCTGAGCATTTCTGCACTTAGTCTCAGACAGTGTAAAGAGTCACCTCTGAATCTCAGCTCAGTCTCTTAAACACTTAAACTTAACACTTAAAGGAGCCACAATGGAGTTACTGCGAAATGTATTTGTAGAGAGGAACTTTAAAGTCCCCGTTTGATTAATCAAGTCACCTAAAAGCCCTTTTGTTAAATCAACTCCCAGTTTAAACATGCACACGCTCATCATAGGTTCTGTTAAAGATGGTGTCAGAATGAGTTATAGAAGCAGAGAAACAGACAGGGATTTTCCAGAAGTGTTGCAAGAGGAAAGTAATCTTGTGGGGTATATTGTGTTAAGTCATCTACACAGTCATTTAAGTATGTAGTATAGTACATTTCAATGTCACAGTCAAAATGTACTGTCAAAAGTGACTTGTTCATTCAAATTGACTGAATGAATGACTTAATGGATATCCAACATGGACTCATGTTAGCAGATTCTGCAATTGTACACTGATAATCAGTGATGTCACTGCTGCTCTGTTGCTGCTCCAGTAATGATAAAGTCATTAAGCATCACATTAAGATCAGTTTACACCAAGGAATGTATACCATTTTGGGGTCTATAGACTAGAATAGGGAAGACAGAGAGAGCAGGCAGGTTTTTCGTCATAATGAGCAGTCGGCAGCATAGAGAAATATCTGCTTTGTACTTGGTTTGCTGTCATCCATCATGGGTTATGAGAGAAAGCTGGAATGCTAGATTAGCCCAAGGCAGGAGAGCACAGCTCTCAGGGAATATTGCTCTAATCATGGTCAGTAGGAAACAATAACACAAAGCATGTTTTCAGCACATGTAGATTGTGTGTGTGTGTGTGTGTGTGTGTTTGTATGTTACATGATTTAAACCCTCAGAGGTATTTCTCTGTTTTTCTATCTCAGTTGGATGAGGCTGTCATTTCTCACAAATGTGAATGGAAAGATTCCTGTAAGAAGGTACAGTATGAATGATTATTCTCTGATATTTATATTTCCATGAAATAGGCCTTTTCTGAAATTATGATTTCCTTGGCTAGTGCTTCCTAAACACTTTTATTTGACAATTAAGAGAAAGTATATGCAGCAAGATTGAAGCCCATAATATGAGCTTATTTACCCTTTTTACCATTCACAGCATCACAAGAACCTTTGCCTCAGGCAAAACAGAAAAAGGAATCTTCCAAGCACTTAAGGACTTGGGTCTCCCCAGTGGAAAGGTGATTATTTTACTTTGATGGTTTGGGTTTAATGTGATAGCTAATGAAAGCCTCACAATGCAACATGCATTTCCGCACTTTTTGAGGCATGCACGTAAGAGCGACACACTTTTTTTGTGCCATCTTCTGATATCATCAGTTCATTTTTGTTGTAATGTGGATATGTGGAGGGACAAATACACACACCTGTTGATGCTACTGGTCACCCCAGGCTATGCACTATGCACTGCTATGTCACTGCTACAGTGGTTTCAGTTTGCTCTTTTTTCCACAAAAGCCTTAGCAGCATAATACACTGCCTGGTTATATGTAGGAGTTCAGAGTGAAACTACATAAGCCCTGCAATTCTGAACATGATTACATGTTTGTTGAAATTTAGTGTGAAACTATTTTTTTTGCTTAAAGAAATATGAAAAATGAAAGGTTGTCTGCACACTGAAACGTGTAGCTCCTAGTGAGGTTTTTTATTACAAACATTTACAAACATTTTGAGCCCATGGCACTTTCCTTCAGCCTGAGGAAGAGCCAGGGGCTTGAAATGTTGCAAATTTCACTGGAAGCTATATGTTTCAGTGTGCAGACAACCTTTCTTTGTGTACTTTTGAAGGTCTGTGATCCTGCACCCATCCAAGTTTTGCAAGTGGATGTGCATGGTTATACAGTTTTTAAAAAAAAAATTTTTGCTTCCACAGAATGATGAAATTGACCCTTCTGTTTTCACTTTCGACAAGTTTTATGCGCTCACACAAAAGATCTGCCCCAGAACTGACATTGAGGAGCTCTTCAAGAAGATGTGAGTTGGTACATGCGTCACTGTAACAGGACGTATTCCGTTTAATATTTCATCAAACCTTTGGCTATAACTAAGCAACCTGTATTAACAGTTTAACCTTTAGAAGTAAAATAAGGAAACCATCATCTCAACTTTTCTATCAGTGCATTCTAATGGTCCTCATCTGCAATGCTTGCAGCTAAAAAGTCTAACCTGCTGTAAAGAGTTTGAAGATTAATCATTAAACTGGGTATTGACATTTTAAGCCATTGGAAGGCTAGGAAAGGAGCATAATGATTTCATGTCTTGAGGACATTCATGCTGTAAATCTGTTTTCAGTATTTTTTTTTTTCCTTTTCCTTTTCAGAAATGGGGGCAAAAGTGATTATTTAAACGTAGAGCAATTAGTCTGCTTTTTAAACGAAGTAAGCTTTTTGTTTTCCTTATCATCGACAAGTCTTGTTCTTTTGCCCCAGCTTCATGGCTCCCAATTAATCACCCGCTCACACAAGTCCTTCTTTACCTTCTGCTTTTCACCTTCATGTGACCTGCCTCTCCCTCTCAGCTTCAGACCCACTTTACCTTAGAGAACCGGATATTTACCTGATGTTTGGTGTGGCATTTTGTAGCTCCCTGCTCATTTCGTCTGGCCATGGTATCTCTTCAGCTGGCATTTGCTTGTTTGTCATCCCCTGTGCTTCACTGAATAAACAGAAAGACCTCTGAGAGTCCCTGGAATGTGCTGGGAATGTCTGTGCACTCACATCAAATTTAAAAAGTTACTGCCACTAAAGGATGTTGCTTTAACTTCGTCTGTTGCCACTGTCAGTAACTCTCACAATACTTCTACTAATCTGAAGACAATGAGATGAATTGGAGTTATAATGTGGTTTGTGATTCACACTTGCTTGATTTGCTAATTGCAAGCCAGACTTTTCTCAAAGAGCACTTGTCCCAGAGTGCACTAGGTGCAGACGTCCACTGAGATGTTCTTCCACCCATCATTCCTCCACAGAGTCAGCGAGATTCACGGCTCAATGAGATTCTCTTTCCTTTGTACGACTCCAAGCGAGCCATGCAAATAATGGAGAGGTATGAGCCGGATGACAAGCTGAAGAGGATAGGTAAGCAGGCGTGTGAGCTCTTAAATGCAGTGCATTGAAATTGCAGGGTGCAGCCTGCCACTTATATGCTGAGACTGAATGAGATTTCTGACAATGTACCTCCATCTGGTGGTGAATCATAGAAAAACATGTTTTGCCCACCGCTGAATACTATGATTACAGAGCTTTGCAGAGAATATATGAAACATCTCAAAGTCTTATATGAAGTACTGAATAGAATAGAAGTGTATATCCTGTTTTTTTTTTTTTCACTTTTTACTCTGAATCTTTGGAGACTCAACGTCTCAATTTCACATCTATATGCCATCAATGAATGTGTTGGACCCCCATAGGCCTTATGTCGAGTGACGGCTTCTGCCGCTATCTGATGTCGGATGAGAACGCGCCCGTCTTCCAGGATCGCCTTGAGCTCTACCAAGACATGGAGCATTCACTGGCTCACTATTTCATCAGCTCCTCCCACAACACCTACCTGACGGGACGGCAGTTTGGAGGGAAGTCTTCGGTGGAGATGTACCGTCAGGTCCTCCTGTCAGGATGCAGGTAGGCAGGCTTGGCTCGGGGGGGTGGGGGGGGTTCTCACTCCTAGCTCAACACAACTTAGACCTTGTTTCCACACACGGAGGGAGGGAGAGTAGAACAAGTTCAGACAACTTGGAGCTAACAGGATTTTTTGTGCACAATTGTAGTAAACAACATGCAATGCATACATACATGCATGTTAATTCAGCCTGCTCTCAGCTCCCCCTATGGTCTTTTGACTAATTTACCATGCTTGCATGATGCCAATGTTGCCCTAGCCTGGCCTTGCCTTTCTAGCACTTCTGCTTGATTATCATCTCCCTACAGTGCTGGTCTGGATTTGACCCCATTGAGCTTGTTGTCTCAGTAGGCATTTTAACTTGTCCAATCAGCGAACAGAGGAAGGCGTTGTGAATGCAGAGCTAGAATGCTATTAGTCTAGGCAAGCTATCAGTCAGGGGCTGATCCAGTCTTTTTAAACCTAAACACCACAAGCATGCAATCGAATCTCACTACAGAATGTCCAGACCCTCTGTACAAAACAAAAGTGTGGAACAAGGGTCAGGTTTTATACCAGTCTAACATTGCCCCAATGCAGGACGAAACTGAAAGTAACTCACATGCAGTATGGGCCTTATGAAATCATGCTTATTATGTTGTCAGTCAACATAACTCTTCGAAAACTGTCATTGTTGGTTCCTGTCCTTGTGCTTGTAAACAAATCCAGGTTTGGCAAGAGTTGGCAAGGGCGTGTAAACTACAAAACAAATCAGCCCCTGTAGGGGTACTTGCATTGGACTGCTTGAAGTTTAGACATTTAGACACATTCAGATGCATGAAAAAAGCATACTGTAATCCCTTAATATAGGATACACATTGCTTTGGTAAGAGCTGTGTACATTCTGTGCATTCTGTCTCTGGGTGCATCTTAAGCTATGCACCTTCACTGTTGTCTCCAAAAGCCTTGGAGGAGTTATCATGTCTGTATGACTAGTTGGGTGATTTCGAACCCACAACTTTTCAGGCTACTTGTACGCTAGCCAGGTTCCTTAACCACTACGCTACCACCACTTAACAGCTCAGGGCTGTTATAGACCCAGCCTCAAGGTCATCTGATGCTGTGCTCACTCACTCACTCTCTTGCTCTCCCACACAGCCAGGAGTTGTCATTAGGGTCACTGTTTTGTGTGAAAAAAACACAAATTACATCCCAGGTGAGAGTCAATCAGATGGAGGGGGGAGGGGTGGCAGAGTCTGTCGGTAGACTGTTGTGGCAAGGCATGTTGGCTCACGGAAGCTTTCATCTGAAATGGCTTTCCAGCAGTGTTACGATCAAAGTCCCCGACACTGCTGCCTCCCCACCCTCAACACCCCCCCCCCTCTTTTTCCTCTAACCTCATGGTGGGAACCACACCTGGAACACCTCATCTGTCCCCCCTGCTCTGCGGCTCACAAACACACACACACACACACACACACACACACTCACACACACACTCAGAAACTGGTGCCAGGAATCACAAATGCATACAGATTAGGAGTAATCAGCCTAGAGGACGTGTTTCTTCTGGTCTCGTGCCTAATGCCTGCTTCTTGGCATGGGCACATCCTGTGCTTATGTCTCTTCATCTGCATAGCACAACCGATGTGTCTCGACAGCCTGATTGACCAAGTCAAGTCGTTGTGTTTGCACTTTGAACTCTGGGAAGTATGTGCACGTGTCTGAGTTCTTCATGATAGTGCAGTTTTGCACTATTTTTTCCTACAGTATCTCAAAATGTTTTCGGTGGTATTTTATGTACAGAATTGTTTTGAGCCATGCACTGCTGGAAAGGAAAGGACAATGCTGATATGGTTTTTTGAGGATCTGTGTGTATGTGTGTGTGTGATGCAGGTGTGTTGAACTTGACTGCTGGGATGGCAAGGGAGAAGACCAGGAACCCATCATCACTCACGGAAAGGCAATGTGCACAGATATCCTCTTCAAGGTGAATAGCCTCGTTATGCCCACAGGCCTATGGAACATTCTCTTTGAAACATTTTCATTTTTAGTTCTTCTTTCCGCTGAATTGCTTGCACCCTCGTATTTGGTCAAATTAGAAACTTAAAGTTCTAGAAAATGTGAATAACAAAATAATTACTCTCATTAACATCATAATCTAAATTTCATTAAGCCTCATGGTACCTTTCTAAGGCCTTTTCTATGTATTATATCTTGCCAAGCAGGTGCTGTGAGAACTCAGGTAATCATATTAAATGTTGATGAGATCGCTATGGCCACAACAATTAAATCTAATAAAATCTCTCATGAGATTATTACTGACTGATAGTGTCCAACTGAAACAAAATTTGTTTTTTTTTTTCTCTCTCTCCTTCCTGTCTTTTTGCAGGATGTTATTCAGGCCATCAAGGAAACTGCCTTTGTGACATCTGAGTACCCTGTGATTCTGTCCTTTGAGAACCACTGCTCGTAAGTGTTGCTTTGTATGATAACAGATTCCTAGATAGGCCTATTGATTGTGTGCTTTTCTTTATTGCCTTACGTAAAGACCAACACGACATGACTCTGTACGTGCTCTATTTTTCCAGCAAGCCTCAACAGTACAAGTTGGCCCGTTACTGCGAAGACATCTTCGGGGATCTGTTGCAGCGGGAACCACTGGAAGGCTTTCCAGTAAGTTTTTAGTCAGTCATGAGCACTCCCCAGCCAATATTTTGCATTTTGCATGCTCCCCTGATCCTAATCAAGCTGGATGTTTTCTCTGGCTTCTGAGATGGAGCCCGGATGCCCCCTGCCTTCTCCCCGCGACCTCAAGAGGAAAATCCTCATTAAGAACCGACGATTGAAGCCAGAGGCCGAGCAGAGTGAGTTCGAACAATCACGTGAAAAGTGAGAGCAAACAAGCCTGAGAGCGTGAGTGTGCGCATCTCGCTGAGACAGAGCAAGACACACCGTCATCACCGTTGTTTTTAAGGCAGATGGATGGTTGGGGTTTTTGTGACTCTCCACAAGTGCATTGTGCTGTGCTTGAAGTACATGTTATGAAATATAATCAAGTCTGTTGTGGTTGGCAAAGTAAATGTGTTTGTGTGGTGGTATCTCTATGCAGAGGATGAAACGAACACCGTCCCCAGCATCGAGGAGAATGAAGGTGAATCACCTAGCGGTGAGAAGCAAAAGCTGTTATCTATGGAGCTGAATAAACACAAGATGTTGAGGTGTGCTCCAGCCTTCACCCACCGCCGAACAGTTAGCATGCTTTGTCTCAATTTGTGTGGAATTTTGATTAGCTACGGTGAGGTAAGGTGAAGGCTTGCTAAGCTTTGTACAAGACTTTAGTGAGAATTTTCGTACAGTCTTCCATTTAGCTTCAGTTCAAGTTGAATAGCACTGTGAATCATATGTTCATTGAAAACACGTACACACAAATGCACACACCAATTTACTCTCTCTCTCTAACAAACGTACACACACACATACACTCGCACACACACGCACACACAATCACACAGGTAGAGAGAGAGAGACAAAGAAAGAGAGAGAAACATACATTTAAAAAAGTCCAAAACTGTTGAAAATAAAAAGCAGTTCACTCTCATGAAAGACTATTTTCACTTTCCTTGCCTCCCTGGTAGTGGATGAGGCCCACCCAGAGCTATGGCTGGGAAAGCCGTTCTGCTCCAGTAAGCCATCCAGGGCAGGAGAGAAGGAGAGCGGCAGGGTAAGAGAGATGTTTCACAACCCCCCCCCCAAACCCCCCACCCATGAATTATTCACGATTCATCTCACTGAATGATATGCTACAATGGCCTCAGCGGCACCAAGACAGTGCCCTTCCCCGCTGGAAGGTGAGGCACGACGGTGCACAAGGTGAAACGCTAACTGGAGATGTCATCTCACTCGGCTGCGGCGTCTTTATGCTGATCGCTGCAATTGAAATACATCTCTTTCTCGGTTAGAAAATGACACTGGATGAAGCTGAGATATCAGAAGCCCCTTATCAAGAGAATGGCAAAAAGGTTCTTGACTTTTTTCTTTTCTCTTCTGCTGTCTTTTTATTTCTGAACTTGTCCAATATACTTAACGTTGAATTTAATGTATCTGAACTGAAAGCATGATTCTGTGGTTTTAAAAGGTTGGGGAAGCGAATATGGATGAGCAGGCTCTTATCAGCAGCTACCACTACGTTGCAGCCACGACCAACGTCCATCCCCACCTCTCATCAATTGTCAATTATGCCGAGGCAGTAAAGTTTCTGGGCTTTGAAGTAGCAGAGGGTGTGTATGTTCAGGCCCACCCAGTCACTTTGTCACTCACATGAAAGATGGCACACGTTTTGTTTTGGTTGACTTAAATGAAAAAACTTTCTTAGCTAAATGGCGTTTTTGATGTTGTGACAACATTTGTGCGTTTGTGCTTGTGAACAAGCAGTGGCAACCATATGGATGCATTGCAGCTTTCTCTCTCTCTCTCTCTCTCTCTTTCTCTCTCTTTCTGTCTCTGCTTTTTACCTGCCACAGAGAACAACATCCATCACAACATGTCCTCGTTCAACGAAACGGTCTGCCTGGGACTGCTGAAGACGAGTGCCATTGAGTTTGTGAAGTATCCTCTTTTTAGCTTTGAGCTTTACCGTGTGCCAGCACCATGAGCTAGCTCTATCCATCACAGAGAGGGCTTTGAGAGAAGGTGATGCCAACAGAGAGATCCCTTTTTTAAAAAAGGAAGGGGGGAGTGGTGATTATGCTTGAAAAACCATAACTCTCTGAAAATGCCTTTTTTCCCACTGTTAAAAGCTGCACAAGTGAGGGGATGAATCAAAACCGGGCAAAAAAGAAAGCAGAAATTTTTCATTGCCCTCTGAATAGGCCTTGAAGCCTAGAAGGCCGGAGGGGTTCCATGGTAGTCGGTAGCAAAGACCTTTGATCCAAAAATAATCCTTTTCACCCCAAACCCCCTCCATGTCCTGCCTTTTTTCCCACTGTTTTGTCCTGAGTGAAACACATAGCTACAACAAGCGGCAGATGAGTCGGATCTATCCCAAAGGGGGCCGAGTAGACTCCAGTAATTACATGCCTCAGATCTTCTGGAATGCTGGCTGCCAGATGGTGGCTCTGAACTTCCAGACCCCAGGTAATGCTCACTCTTATGTGGCCTCGCGCCAGGAAAGGGCCCTTTTCTTCCCATGTGTCCTCACACACACACACACACACACACACACGTGTTGTCACAACTACACATATATTCAGTGTCATTGCCAGGAAACAGATGCTGCATCAGAAAGTGCTATTTTGTCCCCAGAACATACTTCTTGAAGCCAAAAACATTAATCACCAACACACATATGCACAGCCAGAAGAAAACGCACATATAAACATGCACACACACAGACACACACACACACATGCATACACACACATGCTTTCATGCTCACAGATGCTGGATTTGAGTAGGACAAGGTGTTAAGGCCTTATTTAATCCTTCTCTATTAGCATTTTGCTTGTATGCGTTGGCTGTCACAGCCAGGGCCTAAAGAAAGAGGATGTATAATGCACAGGAACTCCCAGGGGGGATTCTGCCATGATTTTTGTCCTAGAAACTTCCATCAGATCAGAGATGCCCATGAAGTCAACAACAAACAAATATTTTAACTGACTGTGACAGCATGTCATTTACAAACACAAACCCACCCATTCGCTTCAGTGTTAACACTGAATGTATTCTATACAAGCTACACAGAGGTACTGATTTGTCATTTTGACAGTTGCCTGTGAGTGGATGGCGATTTAAGGAGTGGTTTAGTAGAAACAACAATAGCAACGCAGTCTCGGGCGAAGGAGTAGTGTGCATATTTTCCCTTAAAAACCTGACCCTAATTTGTCAGTGGTAAAATAATTACGATCATAGGCATATTCTTCTTTAGAGAGATTAATTACTGTCACCATAAATGTTTCTGACGTGACTGTTGCAAAATTTAAAAAAAAGTTGTGTATGAATTTGATATCCAGAACCCCCAATATACTACTTTTAAATATATTTCATGAATCTTCAATAGCAGATGACTACAACTACAGGCCACAGCATTTGTCAAGAGCAGTCCCTCTATATATGAACATAAAACCAGGCTTTTTGTTGTATTGGAATCGTATCTTATATTCATATGAGATTGAACACTGATGATCATAACTAACTCAGTCACATAAGTAATGCTGATATGATGCACTGTAGTTTTAACCTTCATAGTGAACACTCAGGGGACAAGATGCTGCCACAGTCTATCCACTGAGAAGAAAATGTCAGAAATAATCGCATAGAATTGCCCTTAGATGAAATAGTCACTTTTTCTTGTCCTTGATCCTGTACTGAGCAGATCCAAAATAGGAAATTTGGAAGTCTAATTGGATTCACACAATGCTCTTTACATATATTTTGAATGTATTGCCATGGTGACTACATGCATATCTAAAAAAAAGGCATGTGCAGCCATCTTTATTGACTGAGCCTGGCGCCACAGCCAGGTCTAATTACTCCTGTTTAGGTCATTACATTTAGCCCCATTCTCACTGCCAATGCAACAGTGCTTCACCCGTGAGGCAAATTTGTTGATTGCACCTGGTGCTACCGCTAGCCATAACTGCTCTCAAATCACGCCCTATTGTTTAGAGAGGTTAAAATAGACACATGGATTAAAACATACTGAAAATTTTTCAAAACTCAAAAAGTGTCATTAGCAAGTGATTCTTTCATTCTTTCATTTTGAGCCTTTGAGTTACAATGGCACACCAGACAACCAGCTCTAAAAACTATTGACTTCTTAATGGCCTGTAATCGTGAATAAAAATGCAACCTTGTCTTATTTTAGTTCAACTTTACTCTATAAAATTGAAATCTAGACACACCTTTGCAGTAGCAAATAGTTTTGCTCAGCGAGTATGTCAAGCCACGCACCGCTGGAGCCTTAGTAGGTCTCCCATTAGTCTTACACAGGCTTGGTAAGACCAATCACAACGTTCTATCTTTGTATCGTAATGATAGGGCTTTGAAGGTGCAAATCAACTAAGTGGCCAAGGAATATCGGTCGTTTGAATCGACTTTGGCATCAACTTTAGAAGAGTTAGACTTGGGCTTTTCTTTGAACGTTTAGCAGAAAAATGTGCTCAAGTCATTAGTTTGAAATAAGGACGTATTTGCTGTTTTGCCGATGTTACTCTGATGGGTCGTAGCCCTATCCAGTTTGAAAAACAACCGCTTAGTCCGCCCCTAGGATTGAGCTCAGTCGATTGGTCGTGGTCAGATTATATATTTTGATGTTATAGTCTGGTTTGTCAGGCTAACAAGCATCCCCATTTGCCAGATTTTTGAGGGAATTATTTGCATGAACCTTGAAGCACTCATGCTCCTTAGCTTTAAAGCAAATATTTGATTCAGAGAGCCACTCTGTCAATATCATGTGGCTTACAATAGCAGAATTAGTCATACCAATTGAATTACATAGTAACTTTAGCTCAATTCACCCTTGTCGTTATTAATCTCATGATTTATTGATTGCATTTCACTGTCTGTCAATTTCTGACTCATAATCTCTCTGGTTCTGTTTGCAGATTTGGCCATGCAGCTGAACCAGGGCAAGTTTGAATACAATGGCTCGTGCGGGTGAGGAGGCTTCTCTGTGGTGATATAATTGTGTTTTCACATCACCTTTATTACATCTCGGCAGCATCCTCTGCCTTGGCATCATCGAAGTGGAACCGTGCCTCTGTTTTGCCACTTGGCATTTGGCTAGCATGTGAATTTCAAACAGTGGTGTGTGTGAGCATGGAGACCTTGTGTCAGTGGAGATCCATTCACCAGCCATGTACTCTTGTCAAGTTTACTCACAGAGATAAAGGAAAGCATGCGAGTCGGCCTCGAATGCTCTCTCTCTCTGCCTCTCTCTGTCTCTATCTCTCTCTCTCACACACACAATCACACACACACACACACTACACTACACACCCTCAAATGGACCCACAGACACATGCACACACACACAGACACACACACACAGACACACACATCACACACAAACACACCACACACATGCGCATACACACACACACACACACACAGAGACACACACACTTACGCATTGTCTTTTGATGTTCTGGCTCTCAGCCCTAATGCATTGCTATGCCTGCCCCGGCTGCTCATACTTTAGCAGTTGGCAGAGGAAAATTCTCGCTTGTTGAATAAGAAAGTGATCCAAACTCTACACAGTGCTGTGAAGTGGAGCTGTGGCGTAATTGTTGCCCCGTGACAGGGAGAAAAACTCCAACATATTAATCAGTGCATTCATCAACGCTGCACCCATGCCACATCTATTAGCCTGATGTTCCCTTGCGTGTAAATTGAATATTGGACAAGGGAGACTTAATTAAATGGGTCGTTGAGTTGAGGGTACAGGAGATAATGGCCTTAATGATGAATTGTAGCCTCGCTTCTGCTGTCACATGGCTCTGAATAGAAACAAATGCAAATGCATATTTTGACATTGGCCCGGGCTCCGAGCTGTTTAATCTGCTCCCTCTCTTCTGACACAGGTACCTACTGAAACCTGACTTCATGCGGCGGCCCGATCGGACGTTCGATCCGTTCTCCGAGACCCCTGTGGACGGGGTAATTGCAGCCATGTGCAGCGTTCAGGTGAGTGGCCAGTCATGCCATATCAAGACGAAGCGTGTGTGTGTGTGTGTGTGTGTAATAGCCTCCGCCATTTGGTGTTTCTCTCTCCCTGCAGGTATTCTCTGGCCAGTTTTTGTCCGACAAGAAGATTGGAACATACGTGGAGGTGGACATGTACGGCCTGCCTACAGACACCATCAGAAAAGAGTTCAGAACAAAGATGGTGATGAATAATGGACTCAATCCGGTATATAACTCTGAGCCTTTTGTGTTTAGAAAGGTAGGCCTATGAGTATACTCAGCATTGTGTGTGTGTGTGTGTGTGTGATCGTGCATGTTTAAGATAAATACACTGCCTACACTGCAACACTGGTGCACAGTACCGCAGTGTGGTTCTTTTGTGAATAAAAAGAATGCTTTGTCTTGTGCTCACATGTCACCTTGTATTCACCCTGTGTCTCTCTCTCTTTATTTCACACCCAATCCACCAACATATGTACAACACATATGCACATATCACCTCTCTTTCTCTCTCTCTCTCTCTCTCTCTGTCGTTCTCTCTCTGTATCTTTCATACGCACACACACATACACACACTTACTGTATACTTACTCTCATGCGCAATACTTTATCTCTGTCCTCTACCCCCTCTCCTTCTTTCTTTCTCTTTCACACACACACACACACACACACACACACATACACACATGCACTCACATTTACATATTTTATCTCTCTCACACACTCTCTCCCCCTCCCTTTCTCGATCTTTCTTTCTCTTTTTCTGTCTTCTCTCTCTCTCTCTCTCTCTGTCACACACACACACACACACACACATGTACAAATTCCCATGTACATGCATGCACATCACTGGCCTCAGGTAATCCTGCCAGACCTGGCTGTGCTGAGAATAGCCGTGTATGATGAGAGCAATAAGCTGATTGGTCAGAGGATTCTCCCCCTGGACGGACTACAGGCGGGCTACAGACACATCTCCCTGAGAAACGAGGGCAACAAGCCACTCTCGTTGCCCACCGTCTTCTGCCACATTGTCCTGAAAACATATGTGCCCGATGGCTTTGGGGGTGAGAAGATTGCTTCTATGCTCCGTTTATCCCAGAGCGCCTTGTTTTCCACCTCAGTTCAGCCTCTTGTTTTTTTTCTCCCTTCCTTCCTTGCCTTCTCTTTCTTCCCTCTCTTCTTCTCTTTCCTCCACTTAAGGAAATCAAAGCTACATAATCTCTTATTGTGTGTATTTGTGAGTGTGTGTGTGTGAGTGTGCGCCCGTGTGTGTGTCCGATTGGGGTGTGTGTGTGTGTCTGTTTGTGTGTGTGCTTGTGTGTTTGTGTGTGTATGTGTATGCGATTGAAGGGGGGGGGTTGTGTGTGTGTGTGTGTGTGCACGCGTGCCAGTCTCTGTATTTGTGTTAATCTGGCTGATGCAGCAGTGTGTGGTCAGAGTTGAGCCCCATCACTGAGCTTGTAAAAGAAAAAAAGCCAAGTATACATTGGGAAATAGGGCAAATCTCCTCCGCCTATTGTGTCGCTGTCATGGATTCTGTTTTGTTTGTGACATCCCAGTGCCTTCCCCCATCGGAGTCTTGCCTCTTAGTATCCTCACAATGCTTTGGGAATTATTTGTGTCTCGCAGCCATCGTGGACGCATTGTCTGATCCCAAGAGGTTCTTATCCGTCACTGAAAAGAGAGTGGACCAGATGAAGGCCATGGGCATCGAGGAGGTTAGTGTTAAATGCTAACAAAGTCTTTACTGCTAGCCTGGTAGACCAGACTCATTCACTTTGTGCAAACAGTCTAGATGCTCTCAAGAGGCGTATGTTTCCTTTGTGGTGGGTGGGCCCTTTGTTTGAACTGTAAACCTTTTGCTTCTGCCTTCAGTTTCCGCTTGCTGATTTGGTTGCTGGAATTTCGAGTTGCGGAATCCCAATTCTTTGAGAGTACCCTGATGTAGTAGTATCGTAACAAAAAACAGTATTGAATGGAGGCACTACAGCTGCACTTGCCGAGGCATTTCACCCAGGGGTAGCACACTTAGAAACACCAGTAATAGGTAGTTTACTGACGTGTCAGCTGACATTTCATCATTCCAGAGTGATTGAACTGTTTTTTTCATCAGCCATCTGTTATGTTTTTTGTCTTTTCTGTATTTCATGTTGTTGTTGCTTAGCAGTGATTTATTGATGCTGCTATGTTGATTGACCCCTTTTTCTTTGTGACCATGACCAAGGTGCCCATCAGGCTTGCATCATACGTCTTCAGTCATGTTGTCATGTAATCAGTCGAGTTCCCATTCTCTATCTGAGCATCCTCTGGCCACAACGACCGCCGTCTAGAAATAACCTCCTTGTCTCCAACACAGGTCACACAACTCACACACAACGTGTCTCAGTGGTGGACAGCGTGGCATTGTTCTGTCGTGAACAAATGCCCTGACTGTCCACTGTGATTTATTTTGATTGTTTGCCCAGTGTGACATCGTGGACGTGCTGAGCGACAGCTCCAAGAGCGATAAAAAGCGGAAGGTGAGCCAGGTGAAGGCCAGCGTCAGCCCTCGCGTCAGCACAGAGCTCCGGCACAACTCCACCACGCCCAGGCGGCCCGCTGGCTCCTCTGCGGCAGGGGGTATGTAATCGGAACAGGCGTGATACATTTACTAATAACAAATATGCCAGCCTCTGTTACCCGTGAAATCTTTTCAACAGGCATCTCCTGTGGTGAATGGGTAAATGTGTCTTACTGTGATTTCCTTTTCAACTTTTGATGTGGAGTATTTTTTTTCTCTCCTGATTTCCCTTTCTCTTGCTCAGATACAGCCCTGTTGGTGCATCAAGTGAGCGTGGATGACTTGAAGCAAATGAAGGTGAGGCGCTCACCAGGCGAGTTTTCCTGCTCGGCATTGAAATCTAAAAACCTGTCTGTGTTCAAAGTTAATCGGCTCCATCAGTACTGAGCTGAACTTGTGCACCCTGTGTGAATGACTAGGAGGGGAGCTATTTAAATTCAGCCAAGCACAGGCAGACGTAGACACCTGAAAGGACACCCCAGAATGACTGGTTGGTTTCATGAAAGCATCTGAGGATGATACCCACAGCCATCTTACATGATTCAAAGGGGCTTTTTTTCTGAACAGTTGTTTGCCTTTTCTGTTATTTTTTCACCTTTCACAAAGGCATTTAGATTATTGGAATATTTGGACTATTACCTAGTTGTGAGTTCACACATCTTTCATAATATCCCAAAAAACTGAGGTTCCTCATCACATTTGAGCACAGTATAAAACACTATATGGGTATGTTACTTATTTACCATTTCTTGTTTGATGTCCAAGTGTAGTATAATGACAGCCAGTGCAGTATTATGTAAACTAGTTTTAGTCTTACTAAGGCAATGCTCTGAGCCCCGTCAGAGGTGAAAACAAGTGGCTTACCTCATCATTTCTCTCATGCCTGACCAGCCTCTACTGTTTTCATTTACAACCATTTCAGAACTCTAAAGAGCCCCGAGTGAAATACCTTTAAAGCAGTATTTTAATGCAGTACTTAATGCAATATTTTCAATAGTTCATACTAATAGCTTAGGGTAAATGGAGTGACCATGGCAAAGCAGGACAGGACAGAGCTAGTGTTCAGATGGCCAAGCCCAGAAGTGGCACTCACCCCCGATGGCTTGATCAGGGCTCTCGTTGCTGGTAGAGGATGTTCCACTCCCCCACCCCCCTGGTGCATGGACAGGGAAAAATGTTTTTGCTTTGAGACTGGTTTCCATTTCAGTCTGTGAATTATAGATGATGTCTGGTGCGCTATTGCTCAACAAACGTCTGCGCCACGGTGCATCCAGCCCAGGAGGGAAGTGGTAACACCATGCCCGTAGCTATCAGTGTTCCACTGATTGAGCAGAGCGCTGGCAGGAAACAGTGAAGTGCTGGCATCAAGCTGACCAACAGGGCTGATTGCAAGCATGAGCTCCAATCAAGCAGCCAGAGAATCGGCATCAGTCCACCGAGGGACTCCAGCTGCCAAAGCGCTGTCTCTGGGTTCCACATCTAAGAGCTTCTCCCTCCCTCCACACACGTACACACACACACACTCACTCACTCACACACACAAACACACCCCACCCCTGCAACCCCCAGTGATCTCCATGCACAAGTCTATTGCGTGCCTGGTCTAAAATCTTAACAGCCAAATACAGTATTTGTGCAAAGTTTCTAGAAGACAAGTATACATTTATGCTCAACACACGAGGGAACATGGAAATCACTCAGTCGAGCAAAAACGATTCCCTCTTGCAGCCAAGTGAAGCGTTTACAAATGCTCCTCAGCTGGAATACCATTATGCTAGATGGAGGCTCCAAATGGTGGATGCTTGAGGCTGCATCCTCCCATCTCATCCCCAGCACTTCAAATGAGCCAGACACATTCAGGAGCCCAGTGTCCCTCTTTCTCCCATGTTATTTTCATGTTGCCCAGTCATTTAGAGATTGACTCAGGACTCAAGTGCTGATGGTTTTGTTGTTGTTTTTGTTGTTGGTGTTTGTTATAACAGACCTACCTTAAACTTTTGAAGAAACAGCAGCGAGAGCTTAGTACCTTAAAGAAAAAGCATGCCAAGGTAAGGTCATGTTTCAAGCTTTGTGTTTTTGTGTTTTTCTCACACCTCTTCCTCCTTCTATTTTTTTTCTTTTATTTTGTTGCAGTTGTCAGGCCATGTTTTTGTGGCAAATATTCCCTGAATTGACAGAACTAGGTGAGAGATTCACAGATTTGTTGTGTCGCAGGAGCAGTTGGCAATGCAGCGGGCCCACAGCACACAAGTGGACAAAGTCGTGAGTCAGCACACCAAGGACAAGGGGACTCTGGAGAAACAGCTGGAAAAAGCAATTAAGAAAGCAGGGTATGACGCATTGTGACTTTGCTGTGATGCCTCGAGCCATTTCAATGCAATTACGAGCGCAATCTAATTAATGTCAGGCACGCATGTTAACAGCGAAGCAAATTGTGACGTTGTGTTTCCCCACTTGTGTGCATTCTCTCGATCTCCATGAATCATCTATTGCAGTGAAAGCTCCAATCTGAAGATGGAAACCGACTTTAAAATCCAGGCCATAACCACTGAACACAAAGAGAAGGTATGTGGAGGTAGTCTTGCGCTTCACAGACATCAGATAGAATACATTACTGTACAGCTACAAGGGGAGGGGGAGAGGTCGATCATAACAAGCTTGGGAAAAAAAAATCACTGCAGCCTTTAATGGACGTGTGTGTGTGTGCGTGTGTGTGTGAGTGTGTGTGTGTGTGTGTGTGTGTGTTTGTGTTTGTGTGTGTGTTTGTGTGTCTGTGTGTGTGTGTGTGTGTGAGAGACAGAGATAGAGAGACATATAGGAGGGGAGATATAAAAGGTTAAATAAATAAGGTAAAAAAAAGAATCCCTGGCCCTTTAACAGCACCCACTCCTCTGCAGGTAAAAGAGCTGGTGTCCCAGCAGGCCATGGAGTGGATGGGGCTGGTGAGTGGCCACAGCGGCGAGAGCCTAGCGCTGTGGGACCAGCACATCACACAGCAGTGCGAGCTCCTCAAGACTCTGCTTGCCTCCCTCCAGCAGCAGCACTGCCAGGAGCTTCAACTCATCCACAATCGGTAAGATGCCCCCTCCACCGCTGCCTCCAGCCAATCACAGCGGAGGCAGCGGCGGCGGCAGCGGCACACTCACCGGTGATCGCCAAGGCTTGTGATGCTCAGAGGCGGTATTCACATGTGCTCAGTTCCATTAAAGCTAGCCCCAGGGTGGCTGCTGCATTAGACTGTATTGTTTGAACAAGGAAAAAACACTGCCACACCACCCATTTACTAAGTGCATAAATGCTTGTTCCAGTCTCTTTGGGTTAAACTTTCTCTCATATTCTGCAGTTATACTTATTCGTTCAGCAAACATCTTGTGCTGTATGTATACCCTTACTGGCAGCACAGGACTGGCATACTTTCTCACAGTGGGTCTAAAATTCAGCGAACGACCATCTGGGCCATGATATTACTTATCATCTTACACTGATTTGTTGATTTCAAATGATATTACCCTTGTATAGATATACATTTTACTTTCTCTGGGCTATGGGTTTAATGCTGTGGTAGGGCAAGCAGGCTGTAGGCTTACTCAAGTCTTTGGTGAAGCTTCCTAATGGGCATTATTATATAGTAATGACAAATGTGTTGGACAGTAGTGCAGGATATCATGTCATCAGTATGTATGTCAATGCTTACCTGTTCACTGCCATGGCTTGTTTCGAGTTATTTTTGCTGTGAATCTAACCTATTACAGAACATCGCAGTCAGAATACAGTATGCCACAGTACATGTTTTATTTACGCAGTTCTGCAATTCTAGAGTGATGTTCCCTTTGAAAAATTGGCTGCGGCAGTTTTGACTGTTAACATTTTAAGACTGCTGAAGCCTTTGATTCTCAGCTTGATTAATAGAAGGTTCCCTTGTGGAGTCGCAGCAACAAGGGGAAAGTATTGGAGGTTTTTAAACTTATTACCCATGCGAGAGAAGTGTGATATTGGCAACTCTTGATCACGTCAAATTCTCCCCCCTGATCCAAAGCAATGTCTTCTATTGATCTGAAAAGATTGTAATGGCCTTCCAACCTTCTTTTTATGTCTTCTCAGTGATAGCCTCCAGGTCTGTATTTTAGCTCAAGGGATTCTTTTCAGTCTGGCCTTCTTTTCTTCAGCTGAAAACAACAGCCAGCGTGAGACGAGATCTCCCTCTCTCCACTATGAACATGACACATACTCTTACTCTTACTCATACTCATTCCCTGGCTGTAAAATCAGACTGTTTTGTGATTTAAGATTGTGGGTCGTTATATGGATAATATTACAGCCAGTTAAACTTGATTTTAACCCCACTGTTCATCATATCCCTGTCATCTGTCATACAGAACAGATTAAAAAAATTAAACATGCTAAAATGAAATGGAATTTGAATATTAACTCTGGACATGCGTAATTGAGATATATCTTTCAATATCTATGAATGATTCATGATAGCCCAGATACTTGAGATGCATATAAAATATAATTTCAGATTAAAAGTCCACACCCTCAGGGAACGTCATTTGAGTATTATGCTGGTGATGGATATCATATCACGTTCCTCTTTGTAAGTGTGGAAGTGGTGTTTCAGTATCGTAGGAAAATGTGAGTAAAAAAAGGTCATCCTTGTGACTTTTTCAAAGGCAGGGCAAAGAGATGCGAGCCAAGCAAGCCAAGTCCTCGATGGAGAGTGGCAAAGCTATCAGTCAAGACAAAAGCATCAAAAATAAGGCAGAGAGAGAAAGGTAAGAGAATTTTTTGCTTTTGGAAGAAATTCCTTCTGGATTGTCATGCTGTTTTGTCCTTCAATCTCACGCGTGGGCCTCTGTGGTATGGCAGCCCAGTAGAACAGAGAGAATGTAAGAGTGGTGTCCAGGTTGTCTTGTGCTGGGCTGTGCTGTGAAATGATTCTTCTCTCCTGTGACAGGCGAGTGCGGGAACTGAACAGCTGCAATACCAAAAAGTTCATGGAGGAGAGAAAACGGGTAATCTGCCCATGAGAAGTGTGTGTGTTTCTTTGTGTGTGCGTGTGTGTGTGAGGGGGGGTGTCAGGGCATGGGAATGTGTGTGTGTGTGTTGGTAGGTGGGTGGGTGCTGTGGGTGGGTATGTGTGGGTATCTGCTTGTGTTTGTGTGCAAATTAAGTACATACAACATGTAACGGGAGGAGGGGTGGGAATGTGTGTGTGTGTCGGTAGGTGGGTGGGTGTCTGTGCGGGTATGTGCTTGTGTGTGTATGTACATATGTGTGCAAGATAAGTACATACAACATGTACTGTGGGGGGCTGGGGATGGGAATGTGTGTGTGTGTGTGTGTGTGTGTGTGTCAGCAGGTGGGTGGGTGACTGTGCGGGTATGTGCTTGTATGTGTATGTACATATGTGTACAAGATAAGTACATACAACATGTATCACGTCAGTAACCATGTGCTTTATCAGTGTGTTGGCATATTTATATTATATGAGTGTGTTCATATGTCAAACATGTCTTAGTGTATGTACTTTGTGTGTTTAGTCAAACGCTATTATGTAACAGCCCTGTTTTCTTCTACGTCCTGACTTTCCCTCGTGAATGTTGCTGACAGCTCGAGACGAAGCAATCCAAGGAGACGGAGCTGCTCCAGAGAGCCCAGCGAGAACAGCTGGATGAGCTGGAGAGGTGTATTGAGCAGGTACGCCCCACGCCCAGCCTCCTCCACATCAGGAAAAAACTGCACAGAGATGCCGTCTATCTCTCCCATTTGCCGCACCTCCATCACTTGTTATTTGCTGCCGTGTGCCATGACATAAATGCCATTTCCAATTCAAGGACAACGCCTGGCTCTCCTCTCTCTCTGTCTCTCTCTCCCTATCTCTTTATCCCTCTCTCGCTTCCCTCCCTCCCTCTCTCTCTTTTTCTCTCTCCCTTTCTCTTTATCCCCTTTTCTCTTCCATTCCTCTCATTCTCTGACACACACGCTCATTCTTTCTCCCTTTCCTTTTCTCTATCTTTCTGCCTCTCTCCCTTTCTCTTTATCCCAACCTCCCTCTCTCTCTTTCTCTCTCTCTTTCTTTCTCTGTATCCCTTTTTCTCTTCCATCCCTCTCACTCTCTGACACACACACTCATTCTTTCTCTCTCTCTCTGTCTCTCTCCTTCTCACGCTGTCTCTCTCTCCCTTTCTCTTTATCCCTCTCTTTCTTCTCTCCCTCCCTCTCTTTCTTTCTTTCTCTCTTACTCCCTCTCTCCTTTTCTCTTTATCCCTTTTTCTCTTCTATCCCTCTCACTCTCTGACACACACACTCATTCTTTCTCTCTTTCCCTTTCTCTCTCTCTGTTTCTCTCCCTCTCACACTGTTTCTCTCTCCCTTTCTCTTTATGCCTCTCTCTCTTCCCTCCCTCCCTCGTTTTCTCTCTCTCTCTCTAACACACACACACTCATTCTTTCTCTCTCTCTCTCATCCCTCCCTTTCCAGCTTTTGCGATCACATCACTCGAAGCATCACTGTGAAGGTAAGTTTCATCTCTTTCTCACCCCATTCAAATCAATTCAACCAAATGTCTTTCCCCTCTCATGATTCTTTCATTGACTCCTCTGCTACACTACTGTAGCAATGAGGTGGACTGGGCCTGTGAAGTTGCTGCTGCAGACCTCACTCTTCCCCGGGCTGCGGCTAAAGTCTGAAGTGATGTGAGGAAGCTCACATCGCCCGAGTTCCCCAGGGGTGATCTGTTTATTTCAGCTGCTGAAAGACTTGCGTGATGGCAAGAACTGCCTCTTGCTTCACCAATGGATATTCTTTAATGAGAGTTAGAGTTAGAGAGGCTGATGTACGTACGTACACTCACATACACACACACACACACACACACACACACACACACATCATGCATACAGAGAAAAAGAGAGAGAGAGAATAGAGAGGGAAAAAAAGAGGAAGTGAAAACTACCTTCATGAATGTTTCATGCGCACTGGTAGGTGTTACAGCAGGGGTGGGGGAAAAAAAGAGAATTCAGAGCTGAATAAATAGCTTAACAATCAGATATTTTCTCCAAGGAGAAACATACACACCTAAATAATGCACAAACAGAACTTCACAAAACTCTTTTTTTATTCTCTGAAATGCTATTAATAGCCTGCTCTGTTGTGTGCTGCAGGGCCTGCAGCACTGCAGTCTGCGTGTCTATATCATGCATTTTAAACTGCTGTGACGAAACCCTAATGAAATATTGACATATTGATGAAGATACCACTGCTAATGTGGGCTACTGTACATGTGTGCCTGTCAGATAGAGACAGATAGAGAGAACGAGAAGTGGGAGGAGAGAGAAAGAGAGAGAGACTGTGTGAGAGATCTCAGGACCGCTAGCACGTGTGCATTTGTCTAGGTGCCTCCCTGCATTATCCGCTCAACTCCACTGATGTAGTGCTGGCCTGAACACATATCAGCTCCTCCACCGCGTAGGGAGATGTGTGTGTGTGTGTGTGTGTGTGCGTGTGCGTGTGTGTATATGTGTGTTTGTTTATGTCTGGTGCTCCACAAGTTCAACTGGTACTCTGATGTGCGAAACACCTTCAAGGTCAACAATTTAGCCTGCAGAAACCAAATACGCTTTGGAGTACGAAGCAGGCTGGCTCCTTTTCCTTCAACATTTTAAAGAAATGGGGAATCATATCTGCTTAATGTTAGGATGTCTGTGTTATTTCTGTGCATGGCTTTAAGTGTGCATAGTGTCCCTTGTTCTACCTACAGGTTCAAAAGATGCAGAAGAAGGGGAAAGACAACAGGCAACAGGTTACAGTGATGCAACAGCCAAAACATAATGACACACACACACACAAACACAGACACACACACAGTTTTTTTATTCATTTGCTGTACTGTCTCTTACAAGGGCAATTGGATATAATTTACTGTTTCAGTAGTAGTAGTAGTTATTTTATTTCTTAAAATGTTACTTTGTCACCTGTAGTTTATTTACTTTACATATGAACCTGTGATCTTTTGAATTGAGAATTGAGCCTCTGTGATCTCTTGGCATTCAGAAATCCATACAGGCTTGTCGCCATTTATTGGGCGATTCCCTTTGATCATTTTGTACGTTTTGGTCAGCTTCGTTCTGATCAACTTTTGCAGCTATTTTTATGTTTTTTTTTCCTCCAAGGAGGCCTGTTTGTTAAAAAAAAAACATTTATAGCAAAATTAATGATTGTAATAAGTAGGCAATAAATATAGCATAACATGTTGCCTTTTTGTTTTGCTATTTTATATTGTAAACCTTTGAACCTTTGTTCAATTTTATCTTTCTGTAACTTTTACATTTAACATTTGTCATTCAGAATAACCAGGGGGCTCTATTGCAATTTAAAGCAAACTGTTTGCTTGCACATGCACATCTTAGTATTCGGTCCATATTGTGTACAGTCCTGTATTTTGCTGTCATTGTCAGTCGGTCCAATGCAGTTTGATAATGGCAAGTTACATATAGCAGCAGCTGTGTCTAGTAGAGAACACTGCTTTGTACTCCTAGACCTCATTATGTCTGACATTAAAACATGCCTGTAAATGCTTAGTGGGAGTAGGGAAATCCAATATGGCACAATGGGAGTCGTAGAGTAAGACTAAAGCACAAATGATAGCTGGGAGAATTGTGTTGAATCAAAGTGTTTTGTAACATTGTGTGAAGGCTTTGATGACAACGATTGGCAAATTAGGGGAATCCTTGACCCTGATACCTTTCCACACTGATTTACTGAAAATGTTATTAAACAACATCATTTACTGTAACTGTAAATCCAACCTTTGAGATGTTTCCTACCAAGACTTGGTTTTGTCTTTTCTTTTAGAACAATGACATGTTAAGTGTATACTGTACAATTAAAAAATATTTGCTGAAGTTTTACATTACTTTCCTCACTCATTTGACACTGCAGTTGGTTCAGTTAGACTGAGCAAGTAATTAGTAAAAAAATTGGCTATTCTTGTATTTGTGATAAAATAATTGATTGCTGAGTGGTTACACAGTTATCAGTACAGTTCTCAGAATCTTTGACATGCTCCTCAGAATGGTGTTTTTTTCTTTGTGTTGCTGACTAGCATGCTGCTATTTATTTTTTGTTTGATTGTTTTGTTGAGTGGCCCAAATGAATGTGTGTGTGTGTGTGTGTGTGTGTGTGTGTGTATTGTGTCTGTCTGTATTGTGTCCTCTCTGTACATAGAAATTTAGAGCAGCCGCACCACAGTTCAAATATTTTTATAGATGTATGTCTACCATATATGTAATGATGGCTGCAAAATATCAGTTCCCTCAATATTTTATTTATGTGTTGGATTACAGTTTTTATTGACTTTGTTTGCCCCAGTTTCATCTCTGCCACCAAGCTCCATGGTGCTATAGAACTGGTTTATACTTATTCGTCTCTTTGTTTTAAAGTAATTAGAATGTAAACCCTCTTGTGGGATGTTATGTTTTATTATTAATTTTTTTTCAAACTATGTGGATATGAACTAAAAACAGAAGACTCATCTAAGAACACTTCATAAGACCTGGCAGGGGTCTGACTTGTCAATATTCACATTTTTAGCATGTTTACACTTTGTTGCTGCCCTAATTACACAAGTTGTCATAGAGCTGACAGCCACCCACTACCGTGGCAGAACTTTGAACTATTTCTGTTGTAATGAGTAGGTCATGGTAGACACATTCAACGTCTTAGAGTTAATAAGAGGTCATCTTTTTCTTATGTAGGTTGAAGAACTAATTAAAGTTGTCTTGTGGTGTGTCTATGATTAAAAAAAACTCTAATTGTCCACAGAGTCTCCTGATGTCTTATGATTCCCACTGGAATGTTGAACATTTTTCTGTGCTGGCCAGAATTAGTAAGCATGGCTGTTATTTGTGGTGACAGGCTAAAACAGCCCTTCATTGAATGCTTCGCAAAAGGCCTCACGACTGGTGGGAGACTCTGACATTAATAAGAATTATTACTAGCTAAGCAGGCCCCGGTGAGTTGACACCCAGTGCTATCTGCTACTAGAGACAACAGAACAAAGACTCTCTTACTTACTAACACCATCACTGAGCTAGTCTGCATTTCCAAAATTTCCTCAAGAAAATCTCTCAGGGGACTTAAATGACCTGCTCGGGCCTCATTTTGATTTATTTATTTATCATTATCACTGTCATTGAGCTTTACTAGGGCCGTGACAAAAGCGTGCCTCGATTTAATCAGTTAATCAATCTACTGCCCCATGGCTTCATTACAACAAAGCCGTTGCCATTGTGTTGCATCAGTGCAGGAGTGCAGTGGATTCCCTTTTGTCAAGTTACATTGTCATGCCTTCTGACAAGTCGCCCTCCTTTCTTTGTCTTCTTGTGAACTCTGTTGAAATCACAGGGAATAATGAGACATATGTAGTCTATCAAATGGTGTTTGAACCATTGGGAAAGTTGGCTTTGGCAAATGACAGGATTGTAACATGTATTCCCAGTCATATTAGCACTCTTTCAAAAGTCTCTTTGCAACACAGCACAAGCACTGCTGTTTTGATAAACTGTAGAAGACTCACTTAGAGCTTGTAAAAAGCCATGGAAATAATGCATAGTTTCTGGCCCTTTAGTTCTTTGGCACAGTGGGCCAAACAGAACAGAGTGCCTTCATAACCAACAGTTATGACCCCCCCCAGCATAGTGGTTAAAGAACCTGCCTAGTGCTAGCATGCGAGTATCCTGAAATCTGTTGTGCTATGACCAAGGCACTTACCTAACTTGGCCCTGAAGTAATTGCCAATTGCCAAATGTGGGTGCCTTTGGATAAAACTCATGCCACTTAAGTGTTGGAGGGCTCAGGCCTGTGAAGTTTATAGTGTTTGGGGTGCAGACATTACAAAAACCTAATGATACTTCATTAAGTGCCATTAATATTCATGATTCATTCTTATGTAGACACCTTCAAATAAAGTGTTACCCATGTTTGCACAAAAATGGAGAGCATGAAAAAGTAATGGTTCAGATGCTCCACTATGCATGCAGTTATCCATAAATTTAGAAATATTTTAGGCTTCCTGATAGGATCTATATATTACAAAATTTGTATCTTGCAGATTAAAACCTGGAACGCAGTGAGGCTCAAGGCAGCGATTGTGAAGTCTGATTATCCAACTTGATGAATGGATGAGATTAAATTAACTGTAGTAGTGCTGCTATCTTCTTTTCAGTCTTAGCATGTCTGTTATTTTAATTGTATGAATTCAATTAACCAAATAACCACACGCCTGAAATAAATCCAGAGCTGTAAAAAATGTGTTGGCAGAAGAGAGGGTGGGAAAGAAGAAATAGGAAGCTGATGTGTGTAAGGGATAAGGTCCTGGTTAATTAATGGAATTAATGAACTAAGCCAGGGATGGCCAAACTTTTCTGTTTTACAGACCACATATGGTCACACCAGACGTCTCACACCAGTACTTAAACTGTGTGATGGATAATGTGTGATGTTAAAATGTGTGATGGATATAGAATAGTAGATTCACGTAACAACAGGGCACAGTACGTTTTATTTTTTGGCTTCATAGCGAGCCACATGAAAGAGAGCAGAGGGCCTCAATGTGACCCCCACAAAAGGAATAGTTGCTGTATCACAATGTCTTACCTAGACCCTCGTATGTCTTAAGTTGCCTGAATTGACTTTGTAATTTGCTGATCCATGCCAGTTAAGCATTCAGGTGAATTCAGAGGTGTTAGGAGGACATTGGGATTCAGTCAGTCAATGTGGGCAGATAAGAGTGGTGACAGGAGCTTTGCTTAGAGGACCAAGACAAGCAGATCATGATCAACAGCTACACACTAGGGGCCCCTGGCTGTAGATGTGTTGCAGATGTGGCCCCTGTGCTCTGCATCAAAAGATTCAAATCTGTGTCCCATTTATCTCTGTGTCCCTTAATATGTTATCCATAAACAAGCTTGCTCTGCCCTTCTGCACACATCTGTATGTAAGAACTGTAACCGCTTTGTTTGCATCACTTCTCCACCATGTGAATTACATTTGGCACAACTGTCTCGGAGCTTATTGCTAGTCAAAGGAGAGTTCTGCTTTTGTATAAGCTTGTGAGGACTTGTGAAGTCCACGGTATCTGGAGCCCCAGCTCATTTTTGCGTCAAACGAGCAACGCGTTTGGACAGCCATAATCCCTGGTGTTCACGGAGACATTTGCTTGTGTCACTGAATCTAGTGCTGTTAGCCAGGGTGTGCCAGGATGAGAATCTCTTTCAATTACTCCATTCTTGCCCACTGTTACAACATTTGCCACAAAGCTAATCACAGTGTGAAGTCATTCATAAGAAATCAGTTTGGAAACCTCTGTGCATCTGCCACTCAGTATTTTGGCCCCAAGCACATGTGCACAGAAACACACACACTCACAAACACACAAATACACACACACACCCTACCCACAGTATATTTAACACTGATAAGGAATGGGTGATCCGTGGCAGTCCAAAACAAGTATGTCATTTAAAGTGCAAGAGAGAGAAAGAGAGAGAGAGAAAGGACAGACACAGCCTCAGGGTGCAAAGCCATCCTCCGTGAGATGTATGAGTTTGTATTATGTAGTCATTGTGGTGAGTGATTGAGGGAGGGAGGGAGGGATTGACCCCAGCCAGTTTAGCAGCCTTCTTAGGCCTTTATGACCTCCTCTGGATGTGAGTCAGTGTAGCAGCAACACGTGCCCACCGGCACCGACAGTGGAGGACACTCCTCATTTGTCAGGTCGTGGAGGAGTATTTTTTGGGGTGGGGCAGGGGTGGGTGTGATGGGAGGGTAGGGGTGACAGGACCCAGCTTTGGAGAGGGCAGTCAGTGCCACTAAAATTTCAATTAGGCCAGAAAGGTCCTTATTATTGCCCTCGTTAGCCACTGATTATGTGTTGACATTTGGACCTAGTGTAAAAAAATGTGCATGCTGAATATATATTCAGCTCCGTCCATTGTTGAAGTGGAGGGTGCATGTAATTATTGTTTTAGCGATGGCACATCTAAGAAGGTAACCTTTGCTAGGATGAAATTACATTGGTAGGGCAATGACTCAGTGTTAGGAATCTTGATGTCAGAGGCAGGGGATATGATGCTACACTTTGTCCTCCACAATCATTATCACACAAACACTGCTTTGTTGTGCAGTCTGCACATTCAATGGCTCTAAGATATTTGCCTTCTGAATTAGTGTGTCAACAAAACTAGAAAAATGAAGCTGTATTGGAAGCTGTTCAACTCTGTTGCTGACATTAGACGCATTACATCTCAGAATGATTTACTTATTTAAATCTTGTGTGAGCATATTGTATTGGGGTACTCTGAGCTAATTAGTCAAACTATTTTAATACGGATAACTGGAATAGATTATCTCCATCCGTATGTTGTACCCCCCATTCTCATTTGCATGATATAACTCTGACTTCTTATTTTTAATGACCTGCAATTTCATGCTCAGTTAGCAAGCAACATTTACATTATATCAACAAAATATTACTTGAAGTTTTCTCAAAATTTGGGCTGTTTTACTGAAGTCTTTCTCCAGTATGTTACCAGGAATCTGCTGTATTAATGGACCATTTGGCTTCTGCCCAAAGTCTTTAGATACACATTAGATATGGCTCTAGTCATGGACATGCACAGCCTAAACTTATATGGACATCATGTAGCACAGATCAGTTGCGGACATGTGGTAGTCGCTAGTTTAGCCACTATATAATACGTTTAACACTATATGTTTAACATGGATTTAACATGGTTTCGCAGGCACTGATTTGTCAAAACCATGTTAAAAGTGTTAAACTGTAAAAAGCGGCTTAGCCAGGGAAAGCACTGGCCAACAGGGTTCGATGTCATATCCCCACACCAGGTCTCATATTGCCTCTATGTAGCATCCTGTCTTTAATCAGCAAGAGCTACTTCTGTGGTATTCAGACTCAATCGATTTGTTTAATTAGTTCCAGGGAAAGTGTTCTCAGTATGTTTTTTATTCCAGCTGAAACTAAACAGTGTGGCACTAACTGGCATGGGTGCAGCAAACATTACTGATGGAAAAAGGTCCTATAAATTCTAAGGGAAGCTGGGCTCACCGTGGGCCTCTTATGTTTGCTGAACTGGCCTGAGATGCCGCAGCCTTCTTGATCCCGTCCTGTCAGATTACTGCCTTGGAGATTTCCTCTCTGCTGTCAACCTTTCTGACACTCCCGAGAGAGGTGACAGCGCCATTTTCAATCCTCAGGAATGTTTGCTCCTCGGGTTCAGCAAGTCCCCGGTGTCACCTGGCTGGATGTACACAGTTTAGTCAGTAGCTGGGATTACATGCCGACCCTCTAAAGAACATTAGTACACTACTGCATACAAATGCAAGGTGAATTACATATGCCCTTGGCATATTTGAGTCTACTTTTACTTTGAGTCATGATGAAGTGTAATGAGCACTGTTGTAATGGTAGCCTGTTATAAAAGGATCTGTTGTGTAATTAGTTTCAGGTCAAGATTTGCAAAAATGATCTAGAAACAGCTATAGGATGTGAAGAAACAGCCAAATTGGCATCATGTCAAAAACGCCCAACCACTGCGTTGTCCAAATATCCACAAAGTGTGGCTGCAAATCAACTAGTTACGGCCCAGCTTGCTGTAATATCACTTTCTACTATGTATGGCTGCCATATTAAATATAATGTGAGTAAATGCAAAATTGTGTTTAAGATGACTGCAAACCAAAAATATTCCAGAAGAACTATATATAGCAGCTTTAAAGGAGAATTCCAGCACAACACACAGCCCTGTTGTAAACCAAATAGTGAAAAACAGAGAAGGTAAAGGCGGATCAAGAGGCACAAACTTTGTTAAGTTCCATGTTCTATTTTTGCAAGGGGGAGGGGGGAAAATCCCCCTTTATGCAGATCTGAGTCAAACCCTCACATGCTGATACAGAACTTTCCATTCTTTTTCCTACAGACAGCTAGTCTAGATATCCACATGTACCCTAGTGCTAGCAAATGGTTTTCTAGGTACATCTAGAAAGAAACCATAGGGCCTCAGTTGTTCTCCCAAGTTTGGTTGGACCAGTCACATCGCTCTATGTAGAGAGTCGCCTAGACGTCCCCTAGCGGTATCTTATCAGGCTACTATTGCATTGCATTGTACCACGGATTCTGCCCCTTGTATTGACCCTGGTCTATAAGTCATAGACAGACTATACATTTTGATGTTATTGTCTGGCTTGTCAGGCTGACAATACTAAGTGACCTCAAACAACAAGGCTATGGATTGAATCATCAGGGATTTCTCCTTTAAGCTACTTGGTTTGTTTTTCCATGTTTTCTTGTTCTTTTTCCTACCAACAGCACTTGGTGGCTTCAAACGACAGGGCAATGGGTTGAAACGTGACAGAGTTTTCCCTTAAGCATTTAAGCATATGCAAGACCACATGGTAAAACGCATATGCTTCATTTCCTGCCTGTGAAATGCAATCCATGGAATATGAAATATGGTTTTGAGTATGCGTCCCTCAGAAAGACCACGGGCCTGTTTGTTTTGCTGATGTTTTGTAGTTCAGTTAGTTTAGCATAATGGATGCCTCTGCAGTAAGATTACCCCAAAGAAAAGGGAGGAGAAGAAGGATGGAGAAGAAGAAGAGAAAAAAAACACTGAAAGAGAAATGAAGTGAAAACCCACAGGGGGTCCAATTTCAATTTGAATTTACAGTCCATATATGGAGCTGAACTTTGTGCCTGGCTTGGTAGAGAAATATATCCTTCTTACCTTCTTCTTATATATGTTTATTCTTCTGTCTCTTTTGCATAGTTCATCAACATTCGCTACTTATGCATGTTTAGATAGGCAGACATAGACACTATGCAAAACTTAACAAAACAGCAGATGACTGTGGAAGACTTTAAGAAATCCACATCGCTTGAACACAGTGGGAATATTCCCTTATTCGATGTTAAAATATTTGCATTTCGGTCCTTCTTGATGTAGGATGGTGTTCTGGACAGTCAAGCAGAAATACACTGTGAAACCCTATTTACATACCAGAAGTGTTTACCCTGTTTGAACACAGCATATGCACACAGCATGCCAAGCAGCAGCTGAATCATCATGCAAGTTAGTTCTGATCACTTCTAATTCTCATCTAACTGGATGCTATTTTGCATTTCAGCCAAATAGGGTTGAATATTAAGAGCCGTCCTTTGACAGGTTTGCTCATTTCAAATAAGATATTGAAGATAACATCTTGCTTCAAGGGCTTGTTACAGCATGTCACTTTATGGCAGTAGAGGAGGAGGGCTTATTTTATGCCTGGACTGAGATCGAGACTTACTGCCTGAATAAGATGCAATTCTGATGTGTCTGTCATGTTCCCTGGAAAATCACAAGGTATTGGTTCTTAATACTCTGCATTCCAAAGAGAAGCCAAGACTTCTGAACAACATATGGTATAGCTTTTATTTAATTTTAGTTTTCTAGTTTTTTCTAGTTTTCATTTTTTTCAACAAATGTGTGTTGGCATGTGTGGTCTCCAGACAATTTGAGGCAGTGTTCTGAATCAGAAAATTATTTTTAATGTCAGCCCACACAAGTTATTTGTGAAAGAGTCCCACAAGGATAAAGTCACTCTAGCAACAAATCAAAGCCATGCTACTCGGCTTTTCTATACACTCTGAAAAAGATCAGAGTATGGACCGCAACAATGCACTATTCCGCTTTCATTGCGTGCATCCAGGGAAACTAGGACTTCCTAATCATCATTTACACTCCAGGAGAGTATCAACATGCAATGCAATGCATATTGTGGGTTATGTATGCTTGGAGTGTCCAGACTACTGAGTGGTCCGCAAACTGAGTTGTTCATTTTATTTTATCTTTTGTTGTTTATTTGGTGATGAAAATAGTAATACTCTTCCATTGCAGCTGTCAAAGTACAATCAGCTGTGAGAGGATCATTGAGTCCATAACACAGATTTATATGCTGGTATCATGCTCTGTCGAGCATATGTCTGCAGAGAGCTGCTGCACCTGTCGTAAATTTGTGCACAGAGGCATACCAAGTTACTTTCAAGTGATCACTGCCATCTAGGCCCTGAACAAAAGGGCATCATTTCAAAATGAAATGTAATTTTCCATTGCTTGCACAACCCTTTGCCATCAAGACACAAACGTAGCAATTATACAAGTGACTGAGGTAAGTCACCTATCTACTGTGCATCTTTTTTCATTTTCGTGTGAAGTGTGCTTGTTCTCATAGTTCATTTAGACAGCTCCCCTTTTTTTGCCATAACTGTATAACATGACTCGGGATAATGTGTTGAGAAAAAATCACAAATACCAGAGAAAAGGCCACTGACACAAACTTCTATTGCACTGGAGTATGTTTAATAGTTGCTACTTTGTCACATGTTGTTGTCCATCATAGATGAGTAAGCCCCAATGCGATCCCTTGGAACTACTGCAGCTCTTGATGTTGACACCTTCGGACGTTCAGAGCAACTGTGTCATACTGGCCTTTCCATGCTGTCAAAGCCATTTGGTGTCTGTAGGGGAAGAGGGTTTAATTAAATTAACAGGCAGGCACAAGCAAGGGATACAAACGCAAAAGTCATTTTTAACCTTTGGTGCTACAGCACATTAGGGCTTAGCTAGGATCTCTCAGGCAGGGAACAGCATAATGCTCAGCACTACCAATGCACAAATGCCTCATCATCTGAGGGAGTATGTGAGAGTACGTGTGTCTGTGTGTGTGTGTGTGTGTGTGTGTGCGTGTGTGTGTGTGTGTGTTTTAAACATCATCCCAGACACTGAAAATCACCGGAGGATAACAAGCTTGAAGGGACCTCCTTTTTGCCAACGTCATATGTAAAAGATGTATGTGTGTGAAGCTTTAGGTCCCTGGGCATGCATTATTCATGAAATCATCTGCTAAAAACTGGCTGACTGAATAAACACATCCCCTCTGTATTAGTTAGATAGAGAAGCTATGTGTTTCCACAAAGAATGGAGAATTTAAACTAGGTGGGATTAGTCCATTTAGTGCAGGCCTCTGTAGCAATTGATGGCTAGATTTTGTATCTCCCAGTACAAAGCAGCAGGAATCATGTTTACACAAGTGTAACTTTTGAGAATGCATTACATCAGTGTGTGAGACGATGAAGGCCTCCGAAGGCAAATTCGGTGAGGCCTCAAAGGTAAGTGTGGGTGAGGGGGTCTTAACCCCTGCTAGCACCATATGTGATAACAGAGTGTGAACTAATGTGAAGTGAAAGGACATAACATTTGTCTTTGGGTTATTGTGTTTCTGTGTTCTAGAATGTGTGAAGGTGATGCTTTGCACTGATTCAAAGTGCCAATGGATGCAGCCTGGGATCTACTATATGTACGTATGTATCAGGCAGATACCAGCACATATGACATTTTTATTCTTGTGAAGACATAAGATAAATAAAACATTGTAGTGCTCATAAGGATGTTTCTTGTGGACAAGCCCTCTTTGATGTGCTTGGATATACAGTGCCTTCCTCTTTATTTGTGAGCATTTTTTTTCTTATTGGAAGATCCTATTTGCTGTGTCCCTCTAGAGTATGTCAAGGCAATCTTATAGAAGAAAAGGAGCCATTTTGTCCAGCCAAGAGCCCAGTGCTATGTGATATATATATGGATGCCCTCTGTGCCCTGAAGCCCAGGCGTTAGGGTGACATCCATTTCCCTCTTCAATCTTTTTTTTTCCAAGGACATTATCTCTGAGCTGGTCTGTTCGCCTGCAGTCCATTACAGAAACAGGTAAGGCTGGTAGATTAAATAAACTCCTGAGATAGGTCTTGAGGATGGGCTGGCCCTTGAAGGTCAAACGACCAGCTAAGAGTAAACCAACAGCCAACGGCTCTAAACGTGGACCTAGCCGGAATGCCGTCACCAAACTCCAATCATCTAGACTTCATTCGAGGACAATGACAGACACATGCCTTGGTTTATATTCCGGCTTCTCTGTGCTTTCTCTTTGTTTTTGTCTTCCTTTTGGATGTACAGAGTGCTTTGAGAGGCACAAATGGGAGCGACGCATTTCAGAGTTCAGTGAAACAAGTCGATCTGTTTGGGGCTGTCGCATGTGAGCGCTCTAACAAGATGTGGGGGAGGCAGCAAGAGCCAGAGCAGGAAGTACAGAGAGTGTGGCATCTGGATAAGAGGCACTTCAGCAAAGTTATTATCAGTGGCAACACCATACACACAGACAGACACACACACACACATATATAAAAGCCTGAAACACTACCTAATGGATAATACACTACACACAGCACAAATATGCCATACTGTATATACCAAATGCTGTCCAGCATAATTTTTCTGAATTCTCAAAACACATTTCTTCGATATTTTGTTAGACCTAACAACTAATTGGTTCCACAGAGCATCTTGTCTGAGAGACTTTTAGAGTTAGCTACCTAGGAGATACATTGAAAACTGATAAAATTATTTAGTCCCAGCAAGCACTTGTGAATAGAGGAAGCCATATTTAGCAAAAGCCATTCTGCATTAACAAAAACTGTAGTAAAGCAAAACAAAATTCAGAGATAAACATAAGATCAGAAACTCAGTATCTCCAGAGCCACAGGGTAGCACCATGGTCATTTTAAACAGGAGGATGAAGTTATTCCTATACAAAAATAAATAAAGCTGACATTTGTATACAGTGTACTTCTTTTTATATCACACAGCTTACACTGAAGGTAGAGCTCATTTCTTTATCTCATCTGTTTTTCAGTTTTAGAGTCCTGACTGACACAGTTTTACCCACTTATTCACACACTTGATAAATATCAAGCTGTGCCCGCAATAAGCAATGAAATGTGTCTCTGTAGGAACACACAGGAAATAGGTCTTGGCTCTAGTGTGCTCTTCCTCTGTAGTCATATCAATATATCTTAGCATTCTTATCCCACCATTTTCATTTGCCAGGTATATCACTGAAATAGACCTGAAGATCCCTGTTAAAAGGAGTCATAAAAGTCGGTTGTAATATTAGGTCAGTCGCAGGTTTTCCTGAAGTAAAACTCTCTGAACTTCACAGTTCATTTTAGAGTTCAGTGGGACTAACAGCACCTCGGTTGACTTTGTTGCACTTGGAGAAATAACATCCGGGTCTCTAGCGTGGACCTTGACACTTCTATGTTCTTGCCTTTGGGAAAGTGACTGTAACTCCTCTCTAAGCAAAAATTATTCTTGTGGAAAGGGTGTTACATTAAAGTCAGGGCCACTTTAATAATTTTTTTCCCCACCCAACTGGTTAAAGGGCAAGACTCTGTGAGTGAATGGTTATCTCTTTGTGCCTATACACATACATTTGAATTTATGGTAATGTAAACACAAATGCATTGCTGTAAATTGTCAGTTAAAGTTTAAACATTATTCTGTTGGACGTAAAGTGAGACTAAGCGGGTGCTAACTTCACCCTCCACACTGGCGTGGGTGAAGGAGTTATGAGAGCACTGGGCGACTGACAGTTGCAAATCTGGATATGGACTGTTTTAGAAACTGCGGCCCACATCTTATAATTACATGCCTAGCTGCCTCATGGGAGTAGTCCTTGCCACATACATCCTGTTATGCATAGACATAAATAATTATTTTTCATTACCAGTGACATGTATAAGTGATGCTTGTTCATTTGTGCTGTCAGGTTTTAAATAAATGTTCACTCTCTCACAACAGGGTGTTATGTCTACACCCTGCACATTGCTATACAAGCACCCAGTTGACCTGGAAAATAAGGGCTAGTATACTTACTGAACATATACTGTACCTCATATCTACATCAACTGTAATTGCAGACGGCTTGTAATGATGCACAACATGTTTGATGTGGTCTAATCTGTGTTTATGCAGGCCTTAGTGCTTTGTGAGTATCAGTGATATGTTGATCTAAGCTTCTCAAAGTCTCTGTCAGGTGATTGTTGTGATGTGAAGTGATGAGATGTGATGTTATGACATTGCTAGTTACATATGTGTGCAATAAACTAGTAATAAACTAACTAACAAGGTAAGAACGTTTTACACTACTAGCAATACAACACACACCATGGGGAGACTGAGGTCCAAATCTTGGCTTGAACTCTCCCTCCAAGCTTCCAGGTTCATCGAGGGGACATTGCTGCAGGGGAGAAAGTCCTGTGGGTATTGGGCCAATCTGAAGGCATCCGAGGGCACAACCTCTATCCCGGTGTTGTCACAGATGACACGTGGCAGAGAGTGCTTCATCAGCTCTGCTCTCTGTTCCTGTGTGAACACGCCTGGGCTCTCCCACCAGAATCTACAGGTCAGAGTCGCCAGGACACACACATACACACAAACACACACACAGAGAAAGAAAGACAGATATGGCCATCTTCAGATGCTATTGTCACAGTCTTCATTTCCTGTCATAGAATTTTCAGTTCCGTAATGAGTTCCTTAAGTGCATTATAGCAGTGGGTGCATTTGGTTCCATGTGTGTGTGTGTATGTGTGTGTGTGTGTGTGTGTGTGTGTGTGTGTGTGTGTGTGTGTGTGTGTGTGTGTGTGTGTGTATGTGTGCCTTCCCTGGCGCCACTGAGCCCTGAAGTGCACCATCTTATAAATCCTACAGTACCTGTCTCCTTCGCGAAGTGCTTTCATCTGTTTCCCAATCAGACAGGCAAACAGAGGGCCAGTGCGGGCATTGGGCAGAGCTTCCTCCAGCAGACCACCCAACCACACATCAATGTTGTCAGGGTGCCCATACAGCTCCATAATCTTCTCAGCCAGGCTCCCATCATTTATAACCCTACCAAGGTCCGCCAGAGTCTGCGTTCTATCAAACCCACAGAAGCTCATCCACTCATTGTACCCTGAAACACAATAAAACATTCTATAAAATAGTGGAATGCTAAAAATAAATCTTTCCAACCTTTTTTTTTTTTTTTCTCCAAGCTTGCCTGTCCTCACTCTCCTCCCTCTCATCTATTCATCGAAGGGGTGAAAAAACATGCTGCCATTATATGAACTGTCTGGGTCTCGGCGTTCACTTCACAATTCCAACTCTCGCCACGCGCACTAAAGCTCCCTCCAGTAAAGACACAAGCTGTAATCATTTTTCTTTTTTTAATTGAATAGCCCCTGTTAGCACCTGCATGATGGTCGTCTGCTGAGGACCCCTATATTATTAGGAGGCCATTGGCATGTAAGACGAAAAGCTTTTCTCTTTTGTCCCATTCATATATATATATATATTATTCTGCTGAGGTGAAACAGAGCAGGTAATTGCAGAGGTGCACCAGGTCCTCATCATCCTGGCAGGCCTTTGCACCTTTGCATAATAATTGGGCCGTGATGATTCCATGAATTCCTTGCAGCTTTTCTCGTTCTAATGAAAATGTGAATGAATAAACCCCAGTCGACCAGCTCTGCACTGTGTACAGACTAAGGAGGGTAATTATTATTGGGAATGACAAGTGCCTTAACTTGATCAGGCAGCAGCCCAGGCTCAGGAGTCAGACTATGGCGATGCCTGTCAAAGGACATTGAACAAGTTGATATCAGTACATGAGGTGCACTTTGCATATCCACGCTTAAATTTACTGACAGTGCTTCAATCCCTTTCTTCTTTAAAGTCTGCAATCTTTGTTAACTATATGAGACAAAAAAAACAGAATTTGTTTCTCTGCATTAGACTGAGAATCAGTTTGTACAGCAGGTGCTCATTGGCAGCAATAAAGAAATGTTAAAAAAGTATAGACAATAATATTACTACTAATAGTAATAATCATCATCATCATCATCTCTGTAAAAAACGCATTGGTCAGATACAGTACAAAACACTGTAAATTGTTTTAATTACTTCTACCATTGGATTAGTACTATTAGTACTAGTATAGATTAAAATCACTATCTATACTAACAGATACTAACAATCAATAATAATAAGAAGAATTCTTGTTATTATTATAAACTATGTATTATATATTATATACTAATAATAAACTATACTCTTGATCCCATGAGAGGAATTAGTGAAACACAGTGAAGTGAAGTACACACTAACCCAGAGCAGTTGGCTGCCTGATATAGCAGTGCCCAGGGAGCAGTGAGGTTAGGTGCCTTGCTCAAGGGCACTTCAGCATGGTCGAGTGCATCAACCCTTCAACCCTTCCAAAGCCCTAACTAGTAGGCCATGGCTGCCCTGATTTCAATGATAAAAACAAATGCTGTGTTCTGTTTCATTCCCAAACTACCTTCGATATGTTGAGATAACATATGGAATGTTAAAATGGAAACCTTGTAGGAATAGATGTGACACTTTTAAATCAAATTCTCTTGAAACAGTCTATGAGAAACGCATGAGGATTAGCTGAAATAACGGAATCAGTACATAGATAAACACCTTCTTGCAGCTGTTCTCCTATTTGTTCAAAGATAAAAGAAATGTGCAATGCAATTATCAGTAAATCCCTTCAGTCAATCAGAATTAAATTAGTCTTGTACAGCCATTGTAACCAAGGCCCAAGACAATTTCATACACTGATTTAAATCATGGTTTATGCTAGTTAAGTGTGAGCATGGTTGAAATCATAGTCTAGCCAGTTAACCGTGTCTGTGTAATTAAGATATCAGGATGTGTATGTCTGCTATAGTTTTCAATTATTGTTATTAAATGGCTTAGCAAGTGTGTCAGTTGTGCTGAAAATATGACCTCCGCCGTGGGCCAGCACAGAATGTAAACAAAACAGAACTCTTGCAGTGTTCACTGAAGTAGTCTATCTCAAGGCATATCATTAACTCAACATTGCGAATGAGGAGCAAAGGAGAAGTGTTGAATTCTTCATTGGCACACCAAGTGTTTTTTTTTTTTTGCCTTAATTCTCCACTAAGAGGCCAATCTTCAGAGGTCTATGACAGCATAAACACAGAGTGAGTCTGAGGCAGTCATTAGCATTAACAGACCTGGTAGAGCATGATCTCGTCCCCGCTGGAGATTCAGAGCGGCCAGGTCCAGTGTCTGGGGAACGGTCAGCACCACCAGCCTCTCTGTCAGCTCCTGGCTCATTAAGTGGTCCCGGGTCACCTTGGTTGCGGGCCGGGCCAAAAGACCACGGATCACAGGGTCCAGACCTCCTGCAGGAGGGACACAGGAGTGAACCCCTTGCTTCCGCTTCATGCACAGCTGCCCGCACTGTTTTAATGTCCAGCCAATCAAAGAGATCGCCTGTATATTTACCTGCCACCACCCCCACAACCCCAACCACCACACAGCACCACACTTCACTGTATTACAACAATGACGTACATATAACATGCTGTGTGCAATACCAATCATGAAACATTAACATGAGTTTTCTGTACACAGGAAAATTTTTAATGATTTTATTAAGCGCAGCTGTTCTTAACAAAATCACTAATTATTCCTGTCTGCAGTAGAGGTTACATTTTTGACACTTATGTTCCTGCAACCCAACAGCACCTTAGAGATTTAAAGACTCTTTAAATAAGTTATTTTGCTTTCTATTTTTTGAGGAATCCAATGTGATCAAATGTTCCCCCATACAAACCACCTGAAAGAAACGAGAGGTTCATCACGTCTAGCAATTTTTAGCACTTTAAGATCTCCCAACTCACTTATATGACAAACATCCTATGTCCTATTTTCATAAGTGGTGTTGTGCCCTGACCGAAAAGAAATGATTGTTTTTACTTTACAGGTGAATACATAACATATAAATAACACTTTCATAAGACATAACTCAACATTCATACCTAACCTTTCATAAATGGGAAAGACAGAATGGCCATAACTACAGTCTCAAAGAAGCATTGCCGTTTTAGTTCTGAACCTGTTACCTGTTTATATCACACCTAAATATTTCATGAGCATCTTATGAAGTCTACTTCAAATGTCACTTTACTACACAAGCTGTGAAGTGTTCATAATCATCTGAGTTTAACACAGAGATGTAAACTACATAGAGCTGACCAGTATTTGTGGACCCTGGAATAGTTCGACACATTCTCATTTGAGTGTAGGCAATGTCACAAAAAATGGTAAATACCTTCAAAGGCTACATTAATTTTCATGAAACCTAAATTATAGGCTTGCTTCAGTCCAACTGTCTCAAAGCAGCATTGCTGTATTTGGTTTAAACCTGATCATGTCACATCAGAGTCAATGGGCAAGGCCAGTGTCAAAGAGACAGATCATGAGCAAGCATATCATTTAAATGTTTCATGAAAAAATAAGGTATCCTTTGTAGGTATTATCATCTTTTGCTACCTTGCCTACACTTAAATGGGAATACTGTATGTCCCACCATTTCAGGGTCCAGGGTCAGCTCTATGTAGATTACCTGCTAGTGTTAAACTCTATGACTACTTTACAACTTGTACAGTAAAGTGACATTTGAAGTAGACTTCATGAGATATTCATGAAATTATTTAGATGTGGCATGATCAGGTAACAGGTTTAAAACAAAAATGGCAATGCTGCTTTGAGACTGTTGGAAGTTATGGCCATTCTGTCATTCTGTCACATTTATGAAAGGTTGGGTATGAATGTTGAATCATGTCTTATGAAACAGTCTTTAATGCTTTGTGAGCAACTTATGACAGCTGCTATGAATGTGTTATGTACTCACCTGTCAAAGTCTTACCAAAAGATTTAACACTGAGTACATTAACATCCTATGATAATTAACCCAGAAGTGGAGCTCTAGGCATGTTTATCAGGTTTGCCTGTAGCAGGTCTACTAGGATCACTGGCAGCAGTAGGGGCATTACTGTGATTTTAAATTGACATGATCAGTGGTCATCAACCTCTCTCCCCTTTCTACAGCTCCCAGGGCTGATATTACAGACCTGCCTCTATTGCAGGTTACCCTGCCCTTGCAATCACATCATCTTTGAACACACCTAACTTTTACAATCAAGGTTTCCATTTATGACAACAAGTACATCATCATAGACAATCTTGTCTGTGTGTGTGTGCACGTATGTACTGTGTGTGCTTCCAAGTGTGTGCTTCCATGTGTGTGTGTGTGTGAGTGTGTGTGAATGACAGAAGAGAAAACAGGTCTGAACAGATATGAGAGAGAGAGAGATGAAAAACTGACATGGCAAATGGTACCAATTCTGCAATATCTTCAGTGCAGATCACACATTCTTTTCCCATTATTCTCATCTATCCTACCAACCAAAAATATTGGTTACGGTTTTGCAGAGATTTGATATTAAGACAAAAATAAAAGAAACCCCTCGTCTCAGCTACATTGATTATGCCTCATGGGCCAGACAGAGATCACTGACCCTGTCTAACAATTTGCCAGGGGCTGAAGAAGGTCTGGTGCAGAGGGAGGGAGGGGAAGAGATGGTGATCCTGGAAGCTCTCGTTGAGTCTCTTCAACACTGTCGGAATGGTGGCGTGGCCAAAGCGGAACGCAGCCGTGGCAAATACGTTTGACACCGATGGATTCACAGAGTCGTTGTAACCTCTGTACGGGCCAAGGTATCGATCACAAGCCTCCCGTCCAATAATTTTTGGCAAGTAGTCCCTCATGGTAATGATCTGGAATGGAAATTACAAAGCAAGTTGCATTATCTTCAGAGATCAATATTAGAACAGTATACAGAAACTTGGGGAAAAAAAAGGTTTTGGGGAAGGAAATATATGACAAACTGGTCTTGGTTACTGATAACAAAGGCTTTAATCCAGAAACAGGTTTGCTGACAAAGTTATATGATAAGGAACAGGCTATCTGGGATATTGTACATACATATGAGTCCCAATATGCCTCTAAGGTGGCAATTTGGGACATCCTGAGCAGCGAGATAAGATAAGTTTGCACGTTCCATTCCCTCTGCGATACTGCTCAGAAATTCTTCTGGCCCTTATCACTATTTATAAAAGCCTGGGCTCACCTCCAGAATCACAATACACACACACTCATACTCACACTCACACACACACACAAACTCACACAAGAGCAACCTCCACAAAACACCCTCACTTTTTCCTGTCAGTATGTGTAAATCAGAATGCCAGCTATCAGATTCTAATACGGAACCTTTATCAAAGTGAGTCCGCATCCTCTATCATCGATTCCTTTCATAGAACATATTTGGCATGTATTATAAATATATGAATTCTCTCAACCCCTGGTCCAGTGGGACATTGTTAAAACAGTTCTGTCTTGCTTGTGTGTGTGCAGTCTGTCTTGCTCTCTCGCACAATGCTTCAGCGTGACTTTCTCTGCCACTTTAATTTAAAGGGCCTGGGCTGCACTCAACCTTATAGATCCCTCTGTGACCGATAAACTGCCTCTTTGATCCAACGGGGACTGCTCAGAGAGGATAGGCTTTAGTTGGCGGCTCAGGGCCCCCTAATCCTTAAATTTTTCTCCCAGTCCAGTGTGGTGAATCGGCTGTCCGTTATAAACTGTGAGACTCGGTCGAGTCCACTCACTCCAAAAAAAAAAAAAAAAAATGGACAACTGAACCACAGCCATCCACAAGGCTCCCAATTCCATCCCATCAAACCTTCGGGCCATAATGATGACAAGATTCTATTAGATTAACCCTGATGTTCCACTGCAATGACAGATGAGTTATTGAAGTGCTATTGCAAACATTGTGGTCAAACCTCCTGCTTTAGCACAGTGTTATCTCCTTTAACAATAGGATTCTCTTTTCTGACTGGCTGATATGGTGGGAATTAACGTTGTTTAACTGGCTACCTTTGTAGTAGATCTGAAAAATTTGAATCACTGTTTCTTATGAATGTGTTTATGAATGGTACCCATAACAATCGTAATAAAGTATTTCACGTTGCACTTTCCCCCTTAACGGTAAGTATAATAGGTTATTTTCTGTAGTTCATACACATAATTCCTAAATGTAAAGAAAGTTATAGATAAAATTATATCAATTATGTCCTAAATGCAAACGGGAGAGAACAGCTTTTGAGTTGACCAGGAGGAAATAATGACTCTGCAGAGGCAACTCCGCTCTGCGCTTTGTGCGTCACAGAGTTCTTCGCCGCCGCCTCGCCATTATTTCAATCGAACTGGTCACCTCGTTGGCCATTATCCCTTACTTAAACTGAGTTGCAGGGCAACCTCTGAGTTACAGGGCATTTCTTACTCAGACAGCTACAGTAAGAATCAAGCCTGTGTTTTTCTCAGACAATGGTTGTTGCTCTGAAGACAGTTTTGGATCGAATTTCCAGAATTTCTTTATGGGATAATAAAAATATCTTTCTATCTATCTATCTATCTATCTATCTATCTATCTATCTATCTATCTATCTCTCTCTCTCTCTCTCTATATATATATATATAGAGAGAGATACTGTATATATATATAGTAAGCATGTGAGATGGCCTCTATAATCTGGCCTTCTAAGTATTCCCTTATGGAACAGTTCCTTTGAAAACATGTCCATTCTGTCCTCATAAAGTAAAGTAATGTGATGTAATGACTATATAACTCGCAGCTAACTTTTCTATGGGGGTTTACACAATGATTTTGGTATAATTTAGCCGCATATTGCAAATTCTCATGCACTGGTTTAAATCCTGAAATTTAACAAAGTGGTAAATTGCAAAAGGAAGCCTTGTGGCATTTTCAGAGCATCAGCATGTATACTGCTGAGTTGGTTTTATGTGACAAGGTTAATTGATGAAAGAGCATAATAGATTTGTACCCTGACAAAAATATGCAATAAAATTTAGGGGGAAAAAGGCACTTGAGACTTGCCTGGTTGAATAGACATCGTTTCACTTTGGGCAAAGAGACATCGCTTTCAGCCTTCCCACTGTTCGCTGATCAGTCCACAGAAAATTCTTTCAAAGCAAACCAAAGCCTTGGAAGAGTGTAGTACTGTGGTGAAATGCAATATTGAGCGGAGGTACTAGGTGCCGATGGCTTGGCTAATTGAGGACATGATAAATACAAACATTTGGAGTCTACGACATAGAGGAAGTTAATTTGCTTTACATACTGCACAGCCATTTTCTGTCATTTTCATTTTTAATCTCAAGAATCTTCCCTCCCTCTGCTGGAAATACCTGTCAGATGTGCTTTTCCTGTACAACTATGAATGTTAGCATTGAACCATCATGATACAATGTCAGTTTGAACTACATGGCAACTCAAGTCTAGCTGTTTCCCAAAAATCGCTAACCAACATGATACCATGGAAGTTTGTAGGTCAGCCTATAGAGATAGGGATTTTCGGATGCATCTGCCACTGCTAAGAAAAGTTACGGTCGAATTAGCAGAAAAATGCCTTTTTATGCTTAAATTTTTAAAGTTAGCAAGAAATTATACCTAACTATACTCAAAAGGCTTGTAACTCAGAAATACAGAAATGAAAGTGAACCAATTATCTCACTTTTGCAAGTTAGGAATCTAACAACTCCCAAATGACAACCCACTGCATCTGACATATAACTGTTGTGGACCATTATTCAGCAATGCAACCAAAAAAAAACATTAACTCATAGGCGCATTGGTGCAGCCGATTTCCATCTTCATGAGGAAATATAAGACATATTAGTGATTTATTTAGTGAATAGCTAGATTAAAAAAAAAAGATTGCTCCAGCCCCAGGAACAACAAGGATGGTCACATACTTTACATGGTGAAACTGTAGCTGTGGCATGGGCAGATCATAATCCTTGTTGTTGCATGGAGTATATTTATAAATTTTCCTGTTAAAAACGATACAAGGAAGACAATGACAGTTTAGTGTCACTACCGCTTTGGGGATTTATTTTTTCTACTGCCTATTAGGCATTAGAGCATAACAGTAGGTCTGTCCTTCAGAGACAACAGTATGTCTGCGGTGCGCAAATGGACAAGGGCACAGCATTGCGATTTGTCCCTGCTTGTTCACTCAGAAGCTGAATGTCAACTGATTAATAGCGACAACAACCTCATTAATAACTAACTTATCTAAGCCCTAAAACACATATGCAAAGTCTGTTTGATGAGGACATGATGACTTACAAATCCTGTGTTCAAAATTCTGTTCAGGCCTACTGTATGTTTTATGATGAATAGAACATATGGGTGGCTCTTTTATAAAGAACTTGTGGCTTTCTAAATTGTCTTGTTTTTCCTATTTCATGCTATTTTGTTGAAAAGGTTCCAAATAGTAATTCAAAGAACATCATAATTGGAAATTATCCATTTGAGGTCAGGTCTGTACAAGCATAAATAATTTATAAAGCCTACTTTGCATGAATTACAAAAGTCAAATGAAATTCAAGTCACTGTAAAGTTAAAGCATTAAGTTTAACATTTAAATGTAAGACAGACCAGGGACATTTTAAAGATTAGGCCCACAAAAAAAACACTTCTAACCCTGACCTAATAAGGTGATAATGCATTCACATGGGTTTTGCACAAACTCATAATCTGTTTATCAAGTAGAAAAAAAGCTTGCTAATACTGTGAGGCTGTGAATGTGTTTTATCTGTTCACAGGCTTTACACTCACACATACACACACACACACACGGCAATGTTTGTAAAAGCCCTTGCCTGATGCAGTGCTCCGATGATTTTGCGGCTCTCCTGGTACGTGATCTCTGCGCTCCACTGGGGGTTGAGTGCTTTCAGAGAGGCCGCCACTCGGTTGTGCTCCCTGACCCATAACGTGTGAAGGGTGATGAGTGGCAGCACCTCGTTCACCCTACTGTCACCCGCCAGAAAACACTCGACCCTCTCCCTCCCCACCCCATTGGAGCCTCCAATGCCACCACCGCCACCCTCCTGAAAGCAAGCGGACGGGGCGTCAGCAGCGACAGACGGTAGGAAGGGCCGCCCATCGGTATCGGCGAACCTCTGATTGACGGCCAGCAGGCCGGCGGGGCTGGCATGGTCACGCAACAAGCTCTGAAGTGCCGGGCTGTGTCCATACACTGTGGAAGCATCCAGGAAGGATGTGATGGCGTTGGTCTGCTGACGCTGAAGCATCTGCTGGAGGTTTTCAGGAGGGTTCCTCATCTTCGCCACGCTCAGGCACGCCGGTGAGGAGCGGAAGAAGGGAAGACAGTTTCTCCTCCCAAACAGCTGGTCACCTGGGGGGATCTGTGGGTAACAGAAAAGATCACATACATTGAGACTAAAATACTCCACTTGAATCATAAACCACAAATTATGATGAAACATCTGTTACTAACAAGGGCACAGTGCTGAATGTTGTCTTTAATTTAATTAAGCTGTTGAAGTATTAAACTAGATGGTTGTGATTGAAAAACAAACGCCAACATCTAATTAGATTTACATCAGAGCCACAACACTCACAGTGACTTGGTGGAAGTTTGGCTGAGGAATCTGCCTAACCCTCTAGGCTGGAGACATGCAGTTTAAAACACTTAACCTGTCAGACGCATCGTTTGGAACTCGTCTAATCTCCTTCATCCAGACATTTTAAAGTGCTACCCCTCACCCCGAAACACACACAACACATTTTGCACAGAGGCACTTTGAAGCTGGGACAAAGTGGCATTAGCTGTGGGGCTTAAGGTTGTTTTATGCAAAAATACCTAGGGCTCTGTGTGTGTGTGTGTGTGTGTGTGTGTGTGTGAGTGAGTGAGTGAGTGAGTGAGTGTGTGAGTGTGTGTGTGCATGTGTGTATGGAGGGGTAAGTTGTGTTCACTCAAAGACGGCCATGTAATATGCTCGGTGCTTGGTTTTCATTATTTAGTTTTGTGTGTGTGACATGGGTGTGCCCCCCCCCCTCCCCCTCCTCCTCTCCCCATCCCCAACACTTTTCTTTAACTTCTTAAATCAGCCGCCCAGCTCTCAGAAATGCGCCATGCTGCAGGGGTGGCAGACACAAGATGAGATGGGGTTTGATGTTCTCTGTACATTAGGGACTGTCATGACAGCTCATGTTTTAGCCCCGTAGACGTCTCTTTGGACACAGGGTAAATGTGCTGTGAATTGTGAATGGCCCTTGTGGTTCAAAACAGAATGCTCCGATTGGTGAAAGGAAAAGCAGCTTGGGGATGCAATCTGCTTAATATATTTTTTCTTTTTTTAAAGACATCATCGGCGTATGCTGACTTCTTCACTCCGCTCCTCCATATCATTTTCAATGCTAATTTTGATTGCCTGTCCCTCTCCTGATCTCTTCTAGGCGTGCTTCCAATACAGTGGGCTATTTTTCTCATTTACCAGAGCATCTTTATTGCATCATTATGCAGTTTATTGCAATTGTTTTCTCCCAGCAACTTGAGCTTTGCACGGAGGATGTCCCCGAGGAGCTGCAGAGCTCTTCTGCTCTTACAAACAGTTGATGAGGCTCAAATCCAATTCAAACAAAACATTAGAGAGTCTACTCATTTCCTGACAGCTGCTTGGCAGTAATTTAAACTTTTGTCAGTCTGATTTGTTTTTCTCTGTGTGTTCATGTGGGGGTTGGGGAGGTCATTTGTTTGAATTGTGTACATGGGTGTATGAGTGTGTGCATGAGTGTTGGTGTGGGGTGAAATGGTGCTTGAATGTGTATAGAGTGTTTGTGTATTTGAATGAGTAGGGTGTGTATAGGTGTGTGTATGTGCACATGTAACGTAATTAACCATTTGTGTTTATTTGCACTTGAAAAGATTGTCACCAACACGTCATTGAGAAAGATTGGGCTCCCTGTATCTGTCCCAGTACAAGTGATGGTTAACCCTCCTGTTTTGTTCCTTTCATCGTTACCACTTGGGTGTTCTGGTCAAAAATTACCAGAGCATTTTTAACTTGAGATAATGCATATTATCAGTGATTATAATCAAATTTTGTGATGGACCTCTGTATCAACATATCCTCTCTTGGATATTACACATTTAAAACTTTAGTGTACTAATCAGGGCCTGTAGGCCTCACTAAAAAAGAAGCCTATGTAATTTACTGAGATTTTACTTGAAATACGTTTTTGGTGGAGGCTGTCACTGATAGCAAAAATAGGTAATGAGGGTGTGTTTATGTTTGTGCAAGTGAACACAAACACAGTTACACTGTCCATCTGATCTGTAGGTAAGACAGTATGTGCCTGAAAACAATTTTTGCACATTTACTGTGGTCAGTACCCTCATTTTTGACTGGAACTCCACAGGTGTAACAAAGTTGAATAAAACCCCACAAATGTCTGTATGAACAAAGTCATGGAACCCCATGACCATCCAATTAGATTAAGATTGGATTGATCGGAACACCACAGAATGGTTAATCTCGGTAGATATGATCTCTCACAGTGTAAACAAGAAATGAAAAACTACAGAGAAACTGTAGCTCCTCTCTGGTATCTAGTGTGATATCCTAGCAATCCAAGAAATTAGCAAAATTAATACTGTACATAACACAAATCACATAAAGGAACAAAAATAATAAAACTCTTGAGGAACAGTAATCCTATTTGTTGTTACTACAACAACAGTTGTGAATTAATTGCGGTTCAGTCAGTTTTATCTAGCAGCTGTGATATCTGATTTGAGCCCATACAAGAGGCACACGTTGCCCAAACCAATCCTCTGTAGTGAACTATTTACAGGGGAAAACAAACAAAACTGCTTTAGTAAAACTCTCTAAAGACAAGCTCAAGCATTGCTTGAAAGTTGACCCTAATATATATGTGGAATGGAGGCCTAGACTAGAGCAGCTGGCTCTTCACTGTGTAAGAGAGGCAGTCTGGAGAGATATCAACTCTGGGGATCAAAACTGCTCAGCATAAAAACATGGAGGAGGAAAAAGAACACGAATCCGTATCATCTATCAAGCAGGCCCCTCCAGAAACTAGACTCAAACTACAGAGTTCATGTTGCCATAGGAGCTCCCCCCTTAAGAGCTGTCTGTTACACACCGATGAATAAGCCACACAATCACAGGATTGAAGGACCTGCTAGGCTCCCATCTCTGTGTGTGTTTGTTTGTCGCTGAGTGTGTGTGCATGTGAGTGTTTAAGAAAATGCGCATGTGTGTGCATTTGTATATAAGTGTGTGGGTGTGCGGTCTGTGTGTGTGTGTGTGTGTGTGTGTGTGATCATGCCATTTGTGCATGCATGCTGTTTTTGTTGTGGTGACCCCAGCTGGATGATCACATACCCTGAGTACCCTGGCTGAGTCACTTTCCTCTGGCTGGGATGGGCCCAGAGATTAATCGCAAAAGCAGACACACACAGCATCACTAACCCCACACACCCACTCCCACCACCCCAAAAAAACAGCCCACAGACTGATTAATGCGCCGGGTAGCTCATGAACTCATGAGCCGAGGCAGCCAAAAAGTGTACTGTTCTGCCCCGATAAAAAGAAGCAATCAAAGAGATTCTTAATCAGAGGTCAGTGCCCTGGGCTCTGTGGACTTTCTCTCTCTCTCTCTCTTGCCCAACAGAGTGATAAACACAGTTCACTGCTTGGGCTGGCAGAGCCAGCAGACTTGTGGAGGAAAAATTATGCTTAAGCATCCTCGACACACATAAAATAAATAAATAATTTTTTAAAAGAGGGGGGGCCTTCATTTCTGTCAAAAGAATGTCTGTTTTCCCTCATCCGTTTGATAAGCTCGAAAACAAGAATTATATCACGGCACAGCTAAGGGGAATTGGATTGAAGGAGACACTGTACACTATGAATTTAAATGGGTGTGTTACGGTATATTACTCAATACAGCTCCAAGGCTGGCTGATTCTGGCTACGTGTGCAGGCTTAGGACGCTCAAGACGCTCAGCAGTATCCAAAAAAGCCTGTGAGCATGTCTGAAGTCCCATAGAAAAGAGGCTGTCCTCCACAGGCTGTCCTCCACAGAGCACTGTGGGTGAACACAGAGGAGTCTGGCAGGAGAGGTAGAGGAACAGAGAGAGGTGCTGGAGTCTGTGCGTCTGTGCCTCACATTAAAATGAATTGAATTAACCTGCATCATTACCCTTCATTAACCTCTGATAATGTGTGTGCACCTAATTTTGATACCTGATACTGCAAGAACACTTGACTTGTACCTTACAATGTGCATGTCACTGTTTTTTTTATGTTGGCTGCCAGACAGCCCTCAGTTGGCCAATTTGGAAACAAATACACAAAAAAATCTTTCAGCTGTTTCTATTTACAGCTAACTGATTTTTTTAATCAAGCACACACACTCATCACACTAGGCATATGAAAACAGGATCTTGTTAGACTGATTTTCTCATAGGGCAAAAGTGACCTTGTCGTGTTGCCTTTCTTTAGTATTTTTATACACCTTCAGCTGTCATATTGTTCTCAATTCTGTTTTCCTCTGACACAGTGGCTTTAAAAGGTGCAAGGTTCATGCCTGCAGCTGAGCTGAACCTGAGGTGCCAGTCACATGCTCAGTTCTGGATCCTTCTACAGTTAGATTTGATCATTTCTAGTAATGTAACCCAGTGTGACCTGTCATTATGGCTCCTTGCACTCCCTAGCATTCACAGAACTGCCTAGCAATTACAGCACTCCTACAATTAGTTACCTTGATCTGAAATCTTATAATTTACTGTAGATCGGGAGTTAACCTAAATCAGAGTGTAATTCTGTGACACGCAATATTCTTCTTTTTACAAATTCTTTTGTGTTTTGTAGAGTGTAGAATAACAGGTAGCACACTGAACGAGGTTATTTCAGGTAGTTTAAGGTTAAGCTAAGTCACCATAGAGAGTCAGTTTTATTACACAACTCAGTCAAAGCTGAGAATGCGCTAAATTTTTTCATAGTGCTGGCTGCAGTATCAAAAAATGGTTCCCAATAAAATCCTATTGCTGCAATTTCCTTCTATTCATTATGACATTTATGTTTGGCATGTCATGTGATTAATTTTTAAGACCTACCAAACAGTTGAAGATGTAGTGATATTTACAATACAATGACCAAGTGCTATAGACTACCAAGTTCATAATAAATCTTCAGTAAAAATAGAATAAAATAAAAATCAGCAGTTACAACCACTCTGGAATGATGTAAGACTAGATAAACCATATCAGCAGTGTTAGAATAAAGGCATTCTCAAGAAGCCTTGCATGCATTTTTTTGACCATGACGAACTAGCATAGCATCGCTAACAGCAGCAGCAGCAGAAACAGGCACATGACTGTTACCTCAATGGGGAAACATGGGTTGGCCTTTCCACACATGCTTTGGCAGTCCAATCCTGTGGGAAAGGCTGCCGTGCTGCTGCTTTGAGGAGTAAAGGAGATGTCGTGGTCTATATACTGGCCCCAGTCCACCAGCATTTGAGAGTAGTCTTCATCCTCCAGGATAGGCTGGCTGGGAGAGCCTTGCATAATTTTGTTGCTCACTTCACGCACCTACAAATGTATGAATATGGAACAGTGCCACACACACACATACACAGAACACACACACACACACACACACACACACACTCACACACACACAGAACACACACACACTAACTCACACTCACACTCACACACACACGCTCACACACACACACACACACACACACATACACTCAGCTTGCCCTAAAAGCATCAGCAATGATTTAAAAAGTAAATGTATGAAAATAAGGATGGAATGTGATGAGCAACTGAATGTTTTTTTTTTTCATTTTGTTTTTTTGCCCTCCATTCGGCGATCGTTTTCATGCCGCTTCTCTCGGCAATCTTTTTAATGAACTTTTCTCTTTAAGCTATGCCACTTATTAAAATGAGGGTGTTGCATTAACCACATACTGTGATAGCAGGGCTACATTATGGCCATACTGTGTGTTTACAGAGTGATGTATTCAGCTGTGTTATGTCAACAACAGGAAACAAATAAAATGAGCATTTTTTGAGTGAGTTGCAACAACATGATTTCATTATCTTGTCCTCATTCCTGACCTTATATAAAGGGATTTTTTGCATATCTCTGGGCTACATCTGACTAAAACTGTAAAATATTTAGTTTACTTGTGTATTTGGGGAAAATGATGTTTTATTTAGGCAGTAGGCCTGCTTCCTTGAAAGACTCCTTGCGACATAAATGTTAAAGTGGTGCAATGCAATGTTAAGGTGGTGGCTATTACCATATGTGACAAGTCTGATTTTCACAGTGGGGTATATGCTATTTTTAAATGCTCATGTTGTCCATATTAATGTGTCCTTCCCAGCAAGCACACTACAATGGGGCCTGCATGACTCATCATAATATCCTCTGATCAGAGACTTTAGCCATTACGTAGGTCACATACATTCTAATCAGACAGTCTTTCTATACTGTAGGTACATTGTATGTGTAAAATGAATGCAGGCAATAAAATGAGAATTGGGCAGATTTTCAAACTGTGTACTGTCACATCCTTCAGCTTACCGGAGGGAGCTGGAAGCTACCGTACTTGCGGTCGGTGTTCCAGCCTTTAGGCTGGCTCTCCTCATCTTCGTAGTCTGCCGGGAGCCATCTGGCCAATACGGTGTTGGCGGCTCCCCAGAGAGGGTTATTTCTAAATAAAACAGAAAGTCTGAATAGCTGCACTAGAAAAAAAACTCATATCAAATCACATTGCAGTTTTAGGGGTTTTAAGCAACACCAACCAGCCCGAGCCGGAGATTCAGACGTAGTCTGTCATCCGCATAAAACATGGCACTGTCAAGTGTCACAGGCAATATCTGAGGCTGTGCACACACAAGTGAAAAATGTGTGTTTTTAAGAGGGCCGTACAAGCTGTTTGGATAAATTGTGCATGGCTCTGCTTAGCACAGAGCTGAGAGTGGTTGATTGGGCTTTGTTGAATTACATTGTTTTGTGTTAATCAACTCAGCTGTCAGTTCATTCCCGAGCAAGCCTGACTTGAATGCGACAGAAATGCAATATACTTCCCCTCCACATCTGTCAGTCACAGCTGCCAGATAAATCGTGCCCAGCGTCATTTCCACAGAGGGAGCATCGTGCTGCTTGGCTCTGCGCTGCTATGGGTAACACTGCCTAGGATTCAAATTGTTTTTTTCTGTGTGTGTGTGTGTGTCTGTCTGTGTGTGTGTGTGTGTTGGGGGGGGGGGGGGGGGGGGTTGGACGGGGGAGACCGGGGGGGACGGGGGGACGGGAGGGGGGGTGCTGGCCTCTCCTTATGTGCCTGATAACAGCAATGCAGCAAGATATCTTTTCCGGTGCTGCTTAGCACAACTCTCCCTGCTGGAAGCTCTCCTCACACCGGGACTGCTGTGCCCTCCATCTGCCCAGCAATCCTTGACCAGTTCGCTCTGTCACAGGCCATCTCATCAGCCACCGTGCTGCTCCCTGCGCAAAATGCCACCATCCGGTCAGGCTCAGTGCTGACCGTTACTTCTGTGCCAGGGGGCCTACACTGGCTGGGACATGATCCAGTCAGTGCATTTAGTCTGTTTATATATATAAACTATTTTTGAGCTGTTATTTTTAACTATTAATCATAATGTCGTGCTCTAACATTGTGAGTTGTGTTGGACAAAAGCATCTGCAAAACGCCATAAACATCATAAATCATGCATACAAAATAGAAACAAAAAGGTCATAACTTGTGCTGGTTTTAGGCCTCTAACTGTACATTCAGTCAGTGAAGACATGCTGATAGCATTAATATTCAATTTCTGAGATGCTTGGATGCAAAGGATTTGGAAAGGGTGAAGTGTATTACCTGTTATTACAGACTCCATCGATGGAGCGGTATTTGTTGGAGTGATCTCCATGGGTACAGACGGATGGTTGCATGGGTGCAGGGCAACCAGACCAGTTAGCAATCAGCTCCACTTCCTCCACAGAGAGGTACTCTTAACGGGAGTTAATTAGGTTGACAAATGCAAATCAAACAACCCCACAGTCAACAGTCCTCCAAGGTTTGTGTAATATCTTTTCCCAAGCCTAATGTATCCAGACTGTGTACACAGATCAGGCATGACATTTAGTAGACGTGGGCTGGGGGGATACATAACACAACAGAATTAAGGAGAAATGCTATCACTTGCTTGTTGTGAAAATGACCCGCTTCTGGGATCAAGCTTTTAATGATGACTCCTCATGTAAACACTACATCTATAGACAAGTTGCTCGGCATGGCTGGATTACTGCAGTGCTGACTTGGCAGCCGAGCTGAATTGAAACAGGACCTCACCTGTCACAGCTATGGCTCTTTTATGTCTCTGGCTTGCCTTGGCCTTTATGAGGTGTAAAGTCATTTCAAAGACTTCGGCAGCTTTTGATATCGCCAGGGTCTCTGGCGCCGGTTGCCTTAGAAGCGTGAACATCTGCATGGGGGATTGGGCTGTGCCTTGCCTGCGAAGCCACCAAACCCGAGGAAAAGTCAGCAGATTCTGTCGGATTAGGATGAAAAAGTGTGTGGAGTGCAGGCGCCAGTTTACACATGTTTACCTCGTATTAGTACGCTGGTACGCCTGTTTCACCATCTGCAAACTCTCCTGAAATGCTGAAAAAAGCACCTCCTGAGACTGGTCTGGTCTTCCTGAAACAGATGTACACAAGGAAGCAACAAAAGAAACAATAACTAAAGAAAAATTGAACTTTGTCATTGGCATCATCTCTTTATACACTTGGTAATGTGGTTTGAAGGCAAGGAAATCAGTTTAAATGTTAAAGGCTCACGTGGTGTTTAAACGGAACACTTCCTGTCATCATGCTCTTGGTAGTCTTTTTGCAGTGGGAAACATAATTAGAAAGGTGATTGTGTGTCACAACAATGAATCTATTCATACACTGTCTTCAGTTTCTGATTGTACATAGAAGAGGCAAGAATTTATTTCCTTAACCTAGAAAACAAAATGGGTCTGGAAACACAGCCCTAGATACAGCCATGGAGTCATGGAGATCTATGTGACTCTGGCTCATTTTCCAGAGCCAGCTCATTCTGAGTCAAGTAAGTGCCTCGGTGACCCTGGGGCAGTAGGTTTCATGCATATGGCCCCTATTAGATTACCATGTCCACAGCCTAGCCTTGAGGTGCTAACTGTCTTCTCTCAAAGCATGCCACATCCCACAGAAGCCAAACAGCTGGCAGCATTTCCAGGCAGACACTCTGGGATCAGCGCCCTTTTGCAAAGTGGCAATATTGGAGAACTAAACTTTTGAACAGGAAGTTAGGAGGGAAACATCTTGTTTGTCACAATAATGTGCATTCTGCAAAACTATTCCATTCTAGCTAGCCTTACCTTTACCCCTTTAACACAACACAGGCATCACTGGAGTGTCCAAGATGGCATTGTGCCAACTGCAGTATCCTTGAACAGTATGCAGTGAATCTTTGGTTAACACAATGCACCAGTGCACCACAAAGGGATATCTGGATAACCTCATGACCCTTAAATCTCAGAGCTGTGTGATTCATGTGGTCTGCACCTTCTCAATTTCTATTTCAAAATAAATCAGGTACCTCTGGCCCAATGAAGTCGTGATTTGCTCTGTGCTAGATTTAGAGGGCCAAAAAAACCATAATGTAACCTTGTCATGGGCTTCAGCAGTTTTAAAAATAGGCTCAGGGATTCAAGGAAATACACTTTTGAGCATACTGTTTATCTCAGTTCTCATTTTAACGTGTTTATATGTCCATTCTGATTTTTCAACTCGACCCTCGACCCTCATAGCTGGAACTCAGAGCTGCTGCTGCTGCTGCTGTCACAACTGGTTACTCAAAGCTGGACCTGCATTCCCTCCATCGATAGGGCAGATTTTTTTTTTTTCTTTCTAATCAGTTAAATGGTCCAATCAACCAGTCATTAGTCCCAGTCACTACCTACACAAAATGTAAGGCTACCTTGTGACAAAAAGTAAGACTAAAAAGTAAACAAAGGCGAAAAACAAAACAAAAAACAACAGAGTGACATTTAAGAAGCTCAGTAGAATTTTTTTTCCAACATTGTGAACCACATGGAAAAGTACAGTGAATTACTGTAATTCACCTAAAATTACCTCTCTGGGAGAAAAAAACTACTAAAAGCAGGAAGAGCTGCTCAAGTACATATGTCCAAGAAAAATGCCCTATTTAAGATATAAACAGGTCATAACAGCAAGAGCAACAGAAAATGGAGGAAAATTGGAGGAGTTTTGTGACAAAGTACACGGTATGCTTCACATTGTTTATCATTAGCTAGCATAGAGGTTTTTTGCTCAAATTGACAGAGAGCACCAGAGAATGTATTGAAATGATATCTTTTCCTAGTCATGCCAACTACTCTCCACTAAAACAAAGAGTAATTTTGCCTTGCGATCTTATACATTGCAAACCAGTGTCACTGAACAATGAGAAAAACACTGCACTGTAATATCATCACAAAAGTTTATGCCAAACAGTGTCCACTTGTATTTGCACAAACCCATCATACGGACACAGAGTTGCCTCTGTGAAGGCCAGGATCTGACAGATGCCCACACACGTGCTGCCTAACCAACACCAGAACATTACTCTGCTATGGCTGTCAGATGTAGAATGGTCAGACACAGACAAATCTGTTGTGATGTCTTCACAGCAGACTCAAAATTTGAGACTGATCTACACCACACACTTGATGACAAAGCCCAGCTGACTTGATACCTTTCCAAAGACCATAATGTCTCTATGAAATATTGTTACATATTGTTATTGTTGCAGACAATGGCGCAAGGAACACAACATTGTCAAATCCACTACTGCAGGAACCACTTTGACAGCTGGGCTTTCAAAGCTGACAGCAGTGAACTGCCAACTGGACACCAATACATGACCCAGAGAAGCATAGAGATTTGGGGGTTGGGGTAAATCACACACCGCACCAAACACCCCTCCTCATAAAGACTCATGATCTGGGAAACTTCCACCACACCTACAGCACCGATTGCAGCAATCTGACACAGGAACAGGAGTTAGTTTAACAGCACACTATTTCTTCTCATACTTTCTCTAGCTATGTCAATACAGTGTTGTGTAGGTTATGTGTAAGGTTATACTAAGCTCATGGAGCTACTCCCAATTACGACTCGAGGGAGCAGGCAACACAAAGAGGAGCAAGATGGCACCACAATAGATATGGGGCTGCAAATGGGGCCCACAATCCCAGTGGCTGAAAACTAGCAAACACAGTTTCTGACATGATTAACACCTAGGATGAGGCCAGCTGCCAAGGGTTCTACAAAGCAACCCTCCCCTGGCGGAGAGATATTCTCTAAATTAAAGTAGCCTTGCTGAAGCATATAAACTGCCTGCTATGTATCTAAATGAGAAATGTATATATTGGTATAACTTCAGTACCTGAGTGTAACAAACCCTGGAATCACTCTGGAAGACAAACGACTTTGATGTTGATTTTGACATTTTTCACGAGGTTGACGGATGAAATTTGGTGCATGAAATATTACTCACGTTTAGAGATCTCTGCTCCGCTGATTGAAAACAACGCAAGCAAGGTGCAACAGAGACTGACAGGTGTGAGAGCTTTGTGCAAGCCAGCCATAATTACATAAAATTCTGTAAGAAAAAAAAGTGTTTTCATTTGCAAACAAATCAAGCACTACGGCAGACTACACAGTTAAAGAACAAGCTTCTTACTAACATATTGGCACAACAGTTAGTCACATCCACGGTTTCATATTTTTTTTAATGGAAATTTAACATACACAAAAGGTATTATTAAATAATTATCTAAACTTTGAACATTTCCTTCAAATATACTTTCATGTTGTACAAGGACCTTAACACATAGCTTCAGCAAAGTGCCTACAGATAAAGATGCATTAGAGTAATACCTGTAAAAGGGTCTTTCTACCTTTGTTGCCGCTCCACAAAAGGACGAATACTATCTTCTGTTGACAGTTTGTATGTGTGAGCTGGGACTGTTTGCATAGACTCTCTCTCTCAAAGACGCACTGAGGGAAATTCTTCATACACTGTTGACTTACCCCAAAAGCCACTTGAGCTCTTGCTCTTGTCTGTCCTCATACTCCAACACACTGTAGTTTTTTTTTTTTTTTTTTACTAAAGTAAGAAACCAAGTCTGGGAGACAAAGTTAAGTTAGGAAGCTGGTTTGTTCAGCACTTTTAGCATTGTGGAAGTAATGTAGAAGATGATGTACTCACGTGTTTAGCATGTTACAAACCAACTCTTTAAAGACAAAGTTGACTTAATTACTATAACAATGTCATAATTCTCACTTCAAATCAGAGGTGGAACAATCAACCTGGCAACAGTGGTTGGATGCTGGAACATAAAGTGACATCATGACTTTGTTTTATTTAGATCATTGGTTCTCAAACTGGAGTCCGGGGACCCCTAGGGGTCTGCAGTGCTTTGCCAGGGGGTCCGTGAAAAACTTTGCTAAGAAATAGTATCTAGCATCTAGCAACTGAACATATAGATAGTGTATGGTTAAACTAGTGTTGTGATTTTTTCTGTTCCGTGAGGGGTCGCTGGACAACAAAGAGAACCCCTGCTTTAAATCATCAAATAAGTTTGTCCCCCACAGACCACTTAATCTAAGAGACTACATACATTAACTGCTTTGCCCACTGTCTGACAGTCTACTTACAAGTCTACTTACCATTTTGGGTCCTCTTGTCAAAATGCATTTTGAAGGGATATTATGGGCTTTATGTCAAATAAGGAAATTACAGATAATTAGTGTTTGAAGTGCTGACAGTCATAGTGACGTCAGTTCATACATGTCATATATATATATATATATATATATATATATATATATATATATATATATATATATATATATCATATATAGAATGTTATCCTCTTTTGTAAGTCGCTTTGGATAAAAGCGTCTGTTAAATGCCTAAATGTATATCTTAACAGATGCTTTTATCCAAAGCGACTTACATTTTATCAACTATCACTTGTTCAGGGGCAGTCTCCCTTAGAGCAACTTAGGGTTAAGTGGGGTTAAGGGCACAACAGTGGCAGCTGGGATACAAACCCACAACTTTCCAGGCTACTAGCTTGCTAGCATTCCTACCACCACCCCCCTGACATGAGTTTCTTTCTAAATCATATCCAGTGGAACTGATACTCTTAAGCCCTTTCTCTTCCAAAGATTTCATCAGGCCTTTTTCAGCATATCAGAGATGTGGGGCAGCTCTTTAGTCTGATATTCCTCCTTTAAGGCTCTTTCAATTCTCTCTTCATGGCTAACATTAAATATTTTTTGCCAGAAGCTCCTTTAATCTTTTTAAAGATTAATGCATTAATGCATTTAATGCATCTCACTGCATGGTTCACAGTAAGTTTCTCTTTACTCCAGTGGTTCTTTGAATTCAAGTTTAAAAGTGGCAAGTTAACATTTCACCCACCAAAGCCTTTTCTGGTCAAGTGCCTGAGACAGCAATCTCTTCAAAAACAGACAGTCAGGCTCGCCACATCCGCACATGGACAATGCATCAACCTATATGCAACTAACGATGCACAGGGCTGCTCTTTTCTGACCAGCAACACAGAACATTATACATTATAGTTAGTATATCTTTTTATGCTAGTCTGTTAATGTGAATTTGAATTGCTGTTATTTCTCCCTCTACCATGTTGAGTAGCTCTCTCATGTGAACTTTCCTTGGTCAAATCATACCTTGTGAATTATTATTAGTTGACCAATAGGGAAAATCACTAAAGGAGTACACAATTTTCAAAAAGTACACAGTATTCAGGGCAATTATGTACGACTTCAGAAAATAGTCACTTTATGTTCTTTGCTGTGAATTATGCCAAAGCAATCACACTTAACCCAAGGGATGTTTGTGAGAAATCCAAAGGGGACAGAATGAAGCAATGTCAGGCATGGTAATAAATATTGATAATCAATATTGTTTATTTGTGCATGAGACTAAAGATGCCTTGGGGCATGAAGTGTGATTTGAGTACCTATGATTGGTTTGTGGCTCGGGTATTGTTAAAGAAGGAATCAGGCCTGTCTGGCATTGAAATCAGCAAAGTAACTAGAGGTCACCAAAAGTACCGGAACCTAATTTCTTGTTTGTCACTTTCAAAATGTGGCATATAAATGAACTGTTGCTCAAACCCTTACAAATCAACCTCAACTTCATTTGAAGTGGTCAGTAGTCATTTAAATACATTTAAAATCATTACAGTTCATTAGTAAGGATCATTTGTCAGTTGATGGATTATTTTGCCAGTATGTGGTTACAGGGCAGAGGTGCTTCACATATTAAACTTCTTCCACTGCCAATATCTGAGTGTGACTACATTAGGTCCACTGGAGGTTGCAGTGAAATATAAAACCAGTGGATAATATTAATCAAGAAGACACGGACTGTAACAGCATAATCTGCAACAATGACAACAAATAAAGATGGTATCTTTATTTAATAAAGAGGCAAGAAAAAAGAGCGTTTGTGTATTTCATATCAATCATTTGTTTTTATTGTAAAGACAGTAGGTATCATCACATGTGTACACAGCTGTAAATTAAGGGGTTGTCTTTCATTTGAAGTACTAGGCATCTGAATGACGAGGCTGTGGATTGTGAGGAATCTTTTGAAGACAAAATGAACTGCAATACAATTATTAAAACAAGCCGCTCACAAATTCACAAATTATCTTTATGAATGATTATCTTTCATGTAGGAAATACATGCATGCACACACACAGTCTGACACACAGGTGTTCAACACCCACCCAGCCATACACACACACACACACACACACATTTACACACTTTTGTACGCCTCAATACACAGTCGCTACTACGACAACTTCTTGCATCCATTTTGAATATGAAGCAGTCCTCAAAACATATGAGTGGGGCGATGAGTCAATGAGCTAACCCCCAGTAAAAATGGATTTCTTTATGTGTTTACCTACATAAAATATTGGCTGGGGTTATGCAGAAATACATAAATTGCTTTACATGGACTTTTCATATGGGCTACTTGAGATTTCACAGGGTGACCTGTCAGTCCCAAAGTTTGGTTGTTATTTGCTATGTATAGGAGTCTTATAGAGATTTAAACAGAAGACAAATGAAAATTACTGTCGGTATGAATGAGACAGAATTTGGTGCCACGCAGACCAACTAGAGGAACAGAATCCAAAGCTCGTATCTGTTAGCGTTAGCTGCCAGTTTACAAATTCAGTCTACGTTGTATCAAATGCTGTCGTTCTTACACCTACTGACAGCACTCAAAGAACAGGGATATGGGCTGATTGAGTCTGGATTTTTCCTTAACAGAAATCATATGTGACTGAGCTCTGTCAAGTTCACCTGGTTAAAATACATGGTTGAAAATAGCCATGATGTTTCAGAATCCACAAGGTTCAAGATTCAACTATGAGGAAATGGTCAAATGAAACTGACTGAGATGCAGAGCACATTTATGATTCTGAGAAAGGACATTCCCACTAGGAAAAAAAAAACCCTACTTGTGCATTAACCAGCTCCAAGAAGGTGGTAAAATATTCACTGAGTAATTAATGACTCAGTCAGTAACTAATAAGCCAATTCTTAGGGGTCTTCCAACAATTATTAAGAATTCAGTACTCCACCAAGTGTCAGGAAGGCTCGGATTTTTAATAGTTCAGCTGCATCAAAAAAGTTAATCCATGTCTCTCAACCCCCTTGGAGGAAATGAGGAAAAAGATAAATAGAGAAAAGAATTCTCAAAAGAGGAAGCTGTTGGAACATCTCAATTATTTTCAATAACGGATGGAATTAATAATTAATATTACATTAATATAGGACATGTCGGTTTAGGTTGTTTATTTTTTTAATTTACAGTAAGTTGTGGCTATGCAAGAATGCTTCCAGAAGGGAAACTGTAGATATCAGATAATCTGCTGAAGTAATGCCAAACAGAAGCATCTCTAACTGAGAAACAAAGATTGATGCTTTCTTTCATATGACTTACACAAACCATACATGCAAATGTATTCTAGTCCTCAACTAAATTGCTTCTTTAATGGAGGCGATTGCATTAATGAGGTTTGAGAAAGCGCTATTAGGCTGTTTTTGATCTGGGCTGGGATGGAATGAAGAGGCATGACACTAAAAAGAGGAAAAGATCATAACGTCATTGAGTGACGCAGGGTTAATATTGAGTTTAGTCAACCTTTTATCTCTGTATAGGCACAGTTTTAACACCTGTATGACGGGAAATTTATTTTTGAAAGCACTGATATCCTTATATTTTTGAACAGCTATGAAATGAGAGTATTCTGTAGGTATTTGCCATTGGCTTTGTCCCAGGGTTTTACCATATGTTTAGACCTGGACATTATGGATAGAAATCATCAGAAAGGTTAAGGTTAAATCTCTCCCATGAGATCCCTTTCAATCTTTAATACTCATGGAAATAGGAGAGTCTGAAAGGAAAATACTGACTTGCTTGCATTTGTATATTCTAAACATGTGGGCGTGCTCTGACTCCACACTTACAGGGGAAGTCTCACATACGCAGAAACACACACTTTCACTTTTCAACAGAAAAAATAAAACAACATTTTCTCATGGTGAAATATGTCATTGATAGGTCATTAATATCACTCAACAAAAGCAAAATGGCACTCTTAAAAATGTAAACAAAATGCACAAAAGTCATGGACAATCCATTTTGTACACAGGAACTTTAAATTATTTTTCTCAAGAAGTCTTTTTGTGTCTTTCATTAATTGTTAAATGCAGCACATGCATTTAGTAACAACCTACGGACCAACCGTGTCAATATTTGCTATGCTACAAGACCACCATTTGGAGAAGACTGGTGACAAAAAGAATGTCAGTACCAAATTATTAGTTGATGCATGTAAAATATCCTCTACCCTAAAAGGTTTGTTTCAGTCACATATTGTTCTTATTTTACAAGTCATAGAAAAATAACAAGAACTAAATATATCTATAGAATTTGTGCATAAAATAGTCAATAGACTTAGGAGCAAGGATGCCACATGTACATGACAAACACTTGGGTCTCTAGCTGTTCCCCATATATTTCCTGGTGATGCTTTGATTGTTGACAAAGACGGGATCCACCGATGCCACTTTGGCGGCAATGAAGGAATGTATGCAATGGAGCACTGCCGTCAGGTTGGCAAATTCCAACTCCTATCAAAACAGGCCGAGAGGATACTGTATGAGAGAGCTAACCGTAGCAGGGGAAATGAGAGGTGTAATTGAGAAGAAGCCTTATTGAATGCTGAGTCAGTGCAATGACTGACTGAAGGAGGTTGTGTGCTTTGTTACCTTCATTTCGATTTGTTTGTTTTCCGAGTTTTGGAAGAGGAGCTTCACTCTCGTCTTGCCGTCGTCAGAAGAGCCTTTTAGCTGGGAGAACTTGTACCGCCAAAGGATTTTCTGCACAACAGAAGAAGGGACAGGGAATAAATCAAAGGCTATCAGGCTGCACAGAACAAATGGCAGCAGCTAAAACTGCCCAACTAAATAAGCACACTAGCAGTTTTTTTTCTGAAAGGAATTGAAGCCCTTTTTGTTGTTCTTCCTAACACCAGCCAAATAAGTTATTTCTGTTTGTGTATTTGTTTTGGTTGCAACACCCACAGGGCCTGATTCAACTTGAAAGCCTCCTATTGAGATTAGTTTGTCTGGAAGCTCCATAAAGCATTCCCTCCAAAAAAAGCTCAAATAAAAAAAAAAAATAGCAAAATAACAACAAAGTGTCCTGTCTATGACCAACGCTTGAACCTGTATTGTTTAATGAAGCTAACGCGGTATTAGGTGACTGAAGACCTTTGTTTAGTGACTGACACCACTAAAAAGGATGTTTTTGTACATCGTACATCACTTTTTTCCTCTTGACTGGTGGACTGGGCTGCACACAAAGACAGACAGCTGGTTCCTGTCTTGAAAGACAGTTAATTAAAGGCAATTCCGATGACAGATCTGGGCTATAGAGCATAATCCCCCCCCCCACACACACAACATTGTACATTGTGACAGTTTCCCACACTGACTTTGAAAAAAGCCCAATCAGCTTTCTCACAGTCACAGGGATCATTGGTGGCGCACTGCCTTCCCCTGCTGCTTCCACAATGAACACTTCAGACCCGGGTACAATTAATGGCAGACTGTCGGGGGTGCAAAATCAGACAGCATTGTGCATTCACATTCATGGGCTCACTGCCCGCACTAGGATCATAATAATAAGTGCTGGCTAATGACTCCCTTCACAAGGGTGGGCTTGAAACTCTATGGAAATATTTGTGTAGACTAATGTGGGACAGACGAGTGGGCCGGGAGGCAAGGGGAAAAGAGTGTTCAGTTGATTTAAGTGCCATATGTATATAAAAAGTGAGCCATGTGGTTCACACTTAGTTTAAAGGAGAAATCTGGTGTGAATCAGTGAATAGACCTGTTGTTCAAGGTCACTGAATGCAGTCTGTAGAAAAAAGAACCGGAAGGTTTGAGGCAACATAAACTGAATAACGAACCAATAACTATTGTTAACTGAATGGGGCATAGCAAATTGAAACTGAAAGGTTCCAGTTTACTATTCGGCCTATGTTGTATCAATTTTTTTCATTCTTTTTCGTCCTGATAGCACTTGGTGACCTTGAACAACAGGGATATATTCACACCAGATTTCTCCTTTAAGATACTTGTCTGTGTTAAACGTCTTAAACACTGGGTCAGTAGACATGGTGTTAGTGCCAGGCATGCCAAAGTCATAATGTTGGCTGCTTAGCATCAGCATGGGAACTGGCGCTTTTTAGGTCATCACGTTTTCCACCCATCTCTCATTTCCTGTGGAGCTGGAAGTGACAGGTATATGTCACAGCAGTCATTGCTGACACTTCAGTCAGCACTTATTGTGGCTTTATAAATAGTCCCCAACAAGCTAACAAAACTTGGCTAAGCGCCTGAGAGGAAATGCTTTAGTCCCCTGAGGGCAAAATGACATACTGCGTATGACATACATGGGACCTGGAAGCCATCATTTTGCATCAAGAGAATGTGTTATTGCTGGAATAAATTGTGCACTCACTTAAAGGAGAAATCTGGTGTGAATAAATCCATAGGTCTGTTGTTTAATGTCCCTGAGTGCTGTCAGTAGTAAAAAAGAATGACAGAATTTGATACAACATACACCAAATAGTGAATCAATAGCTAACACTAACTGAATGGGGCACAGTAAGTCACTTTCAGTTTCATTTCACTATGCCCCATTCAGTTAAGATTAGTTGTAAGTTCTCTATTTGGTCTATGTTGTATCAAATTTTCCAGTTCTTTTCCCTACAGACAGCACATGTTGACCTCAAACAACAGGGCTATTGACTGAGTCACACTGGAATTCTCCTTTAATTAATTTGTTTACTGAAATTACTGAAACAAGCAATGGGGCACCCCAGACTCCGCTTAGTCCATATGCAGTATCTAGTATAGTAGCGTGCCATTTTTGAAAGGGTATTTCTCAGGTAACCCCTGCGACCTCTCACCTTGGATATGCTCTCTGAGCAAGAGAAGCCGGATTCAAAGTCAATGGTGAAACACAGTATTCTCCCATGGCTGCTGCACATGTATGTCTTGGACTGAGGAGAGAAGACAAACATTCTTAATTAGGCAGAATAAACACCCCCAACACACATTCTCATGCACACAAATTAGGCTTTAGAAAACTTAACTAGATGATGCCAAACCCCACCATGCTCAGGGCTGGCATCTGATTCACCTGTATATAATTTCTGCTTTGCGGCGGTTCTGTGAGAATGGGTATTTATGTTAATGGGTGGGTATTTCCTGCACGCCTGCTGTCACCACTGCAGCTATTTTCTCAACCAATTGGACAGGTACGGTCCCGTCACTATGGCAACAGCTATGCAGGTCTCTTCTTAGCAGAGAGGGAAATTAGAAAAATCTGAAGGATTTAAAATCTAATGCATATATTATGGACTCCACAGATAACAATTTTGCCATTATAGTCACAAAATGTCTTAGGAAGATATTTCACTGGTGTGATTTGTGAATAATTGATACAGCACCCCCCCCCCCCAACCCCACCCAATCACACACACATTGTACTCTTCCTGCAACTGCTGTCTGTGCAGCAATAAAATCAGTGATGCAATAAGAAATGAACTCACAGTCAGTGGACTTTGACATGCTGTGAGAAGATCGACAGGCATTCTGTTTTGGGGCCCAAGGCTAACATACGGCAGGCCTTCTGGAGAGGCTGACAGCAAGAGGCTGCATAATTGGGTTGCACATAGCTACTACAGAGAATTGATGTCATGCTTATGACTATTCTCTCAGGCTTTGGCACTGAGCTCACTCACGTAGCCTTGCAAGAAGCCTCTGTCTTGAGGCATATAGAAATTCTTCATGTCTGGGGCCAGGTAAGTTCTGTCTTTTTTTCCCTCAAAACACAGCCCAGCGACTTCTAGAGAGGCCTTCTGACAATTCTTCCATCTTTCACAAAAATAAGGAATACATTCCTTTTTGCACTTAACACTTTTAATTCAGTCAAGGTCTAAACGCCTTCATATCTTTGAGCGTCAACTAAGGAACTGTTTCCCATAAGGTTCTTTGTTGTGCACTATTCTTTGGTCTTGAAAATACAGCCTTGGTTTAAAAATCCACACAGGCTACTCATTCATCATCACCTACAGTCTCTCCCCACGCAAATTTCTGCTGAGGTACCACAGTAGACTTCTGAATTGTACTGTACTGTTCTGCTAACCTTTACTCTTCTACTCTCTTTTCTTGTGAGGCATCTGTACCATGATGCCAAACCTTGCTCTCAGTTCAAAGCGTAAACAGTTTGTCATCTCCTTGGGGTGTGTTTGTGTGTGTGTCCCACTATAAAGTTCTTAATTGTGATGTACCATCAGCGCTAGTCTAGGAAGAACTCTCAGAACTCTGAACTCCCCTGGCAGATGTGGCTCCGGATCGGGAGGCACGCTGGAACATTCCGCCTGCCAAGAATGTGAGCAGCAGCGAGGCGGATTTGCAATGCTTACTGTCACCCTGCATGAGCGCCCGACGTGGCACATGAAGCGCGGACTACACATCGCTAATTGGCGGGTTTCCTCTCGAGGACTGGGGATATGTGTGTGTGGGGGGGTGCACAGCTGTGCCATGCTTCTCGGAAACTCCTTGTCATGTTTGGATACGCTGACCAGTAATCCCATGATGTGTCTTTGGGCCTATTTCCTTGCATCAACATGCATCGTAAGACCTGTCGTTCTGAATGCTGTAGTTTACAGCTTACCCTATTGCGCGTGGCTTCCAAAGCACCCTGCGTCGGATTCAATCTCACTCCACGGGAGAAAATCCATAGCGTTGAGCCAGCCTTGAGTTGGGGATGACTTGGGAGTGGCACGCCTGTGACTGACTGGAATAATGTCGGCCAGGATTTTCAATCACGATCACAATCATGACGATAATGATAATTTGTGGTGCAATCAGACTACAGAAATTAGTTTTTAGCGCTAAAGAATTAAACTATCTCCACCTGGAGCATCTTCATTAAGTGCGATTTCATACTTAGAAAGAACAGTACTTTTTTTAAATGAGCATAATTTCCATAAATCCATGCTTGTTTGCCTGCCAACTGATTCATGCACAATTACCTACACATCAATCAACTTGTGAACAATGTAGTGGAATATGTGTGTGTGTGTGTGTGTGTGTGTGTGTGTGTGTGTGTGTGTGTGTGTGTGTGTGTGTGAATGTGGGTGTGCGTGTGGGGTGGGATGTGCCTGCGAGGTATGTGTGTATCTGTGTCAGTGTGTGGGTGTTTGTGGGGGTGGGGTGGAGTGCGGTGATGGGGGTTGGGTGCATGTGAGTGTGGATGCACTAGTGTAGTGTTTACTTGTCTTTTTCGTTGCATTCCTCAGTCAACCACCTCTAATGGAACACAGCAAGGGAGCGCTCTGACCATCACTTTCACAGCTGAGGTGTGAAAATACACAGCTGAGGTGTATATGTGGGGGTCAAGGCAAACAAGAGCACAAGAATGACATGCTCGCTTGACGTTTGGCTACCTGCTCCCGTGAGAAGCTGGCCTAATGCAGCAGTGCAGGAACAGAGGGGTTCGCTCTCTTTCAGTACCTCATGTTTATTTCACACAGCCTTGCGCTGAGCTGCCGATTTAGCCAAAGTTGAACTGTTGAACACTCCGCCGAGACAGCGGGAGGCTTGGCTAATTGGCTAGAGAACAGAGAATCACAGACTAATTGAAATCCTCCATCACATTCATTGCACTCCCGAAGGACCCAGTCCCGAGTTTATATCATTAAGGCAAAAAAGACTATTTAGAAATTATTTCTGTTTGCCTTTTTTTTCTTTTGGTGGAGAGGTGGCTGTTTGACAGGAGGGTTCTGCTGATCACAAAAGAGGAATTGCATTCTGCACCCTTTTGTAGCGGTCCAAAAGAGACGCCCTGGGACTGATCTGAAGCTCCTGCTATTCTCATGCATGCAGAACAATCACGTCAGCTTCTCTGCTGCATCTGCGCTGGGTGCCACACACAACTAACAATACACACATACACACACACACACACACAATCTCACACATACACACACACTCACACACACACAGAGAGAGGGAGACATACACACACACACATACACACACACCGAACACACACACACACTACAGACACACACTCACACACACATTCGCAGAACCTCAGAGAGTTGCTCGCAGCAGCATACATAAATGCTCACTCTGAGGGTTGTGATAAATCATGAGGATAGCAAAAACAGGCATGTAAGTGTAATTAATCAGAAATAACACAAGCCCACATGCTGGAGTGAATCAACCAACCTCACTGACTTTACTAACTTCAGCTTTTAAATAAACCTTAGATCTTTCATGTAAATTACTTCTGAACGATGGGGCAACTCCACTTTTGGGAGCATTGAGCTTGCAGCTGATGACTGCAATTTTTTTTCTCCTATTTCTTCTCCTTCTTCTTCTTCTTTTTCTTCTTCATTCGCTCACAGGGATCTGGTGTGTGGAAATGAGGAGCGAGGCGCGATTTAATTTTGCCTAATGCTCTTTGAAAGAGCACTGCAGACATCATTCTCTGCCTCTCACGCCGCGTGGACACTCTCTCCGGAATGAATGATTGTCCACAGAATTCAATGGAAGCTAAATTGAACTCCTCCGGAATCATGATCCTGAACTCCGGGTGACTTCAGCCCCGTTGAATCCCCTCTCTGTAGCTCTTTAATGTGATTATTTTATCTCACACACAGTGCCTCAAAAGGCCGTCACGCTGTCATCTCACAGTTCCCAGTTACGGGGGAATTTAAAGCATGCACATATGGGGGGAGAGAATGTCTCTGATAATTGCTGGTATAATATTTGGCACTGCTTTGTGGCCACAAGTGATGCAGCAGCAGATAGGAGAATTTGGGATGGAGAGGAGAACATGGGGAAGGGGAGGGCGTGGATGTGTGTGTGTGAGTGTGTGTGTGTGTGTGTGTGTGTGTGTATGTGTGTGTGCCAAGGGGGCGGGGTACTTTTTTTGGGGGAGGTGGGGGGGGGGGGGGGGTAGCTTGGTTTCACATGCTGCCCCTGCCTCTGTGTCTTGGCAGAGCTATGATTTAAATCTCTTCTGACAGGTTCTTCCCTTTGTATTATTTATAAATGTCTCTAGTTAAGGGTTCCCTGCTTCCCAGCCTCTGGGTCTGTGTGTGTGTGTGGTAGAGAGCAAGTGAAAAGAGGGACGTTGCTTGTGTGTGTTTCTCACTTTGAAGGCCAAAATATAAGAAACATATAAGCACAGCACAAACACACAACAGCCATGTGTTGAATCCTTTGCCATGACAGACAGTATAGCTGTAGAGCACCGTAGAGCACAGCTGCAGCTATCGTCATGTTGTCTTGCATGTTGGTGTTTCCCTCAGATAAAAATGATTATACAGTGTTGCTGTCAAAGCTTCTTACTCTCATTTTTTGTTGTGATCATCCAATTATTACTTAGCGCTATCGTGACTATTATTATCGAGTAGTATAACTGCATAACATTAGCTGTAATGTGTGTGTGTGTGTGTGTGTTCACAGCACCCCAGGAGAGAAAATCAAATCCAGATTTCCTGCTGTGTAGGTTAAAGTGCAATGAGCAAAAATGTTTCGAATTTGCATTCATTTATTTGATTTGTTTATTAAATGGCATTCATTTTTGGAGCTACTCTTTTCAATGAGTGGATGTGCTACTGCTGACAATGCTCGTCACGTTGGCACAGTGTAGCAGTTCATGTGGTGAGGGCACCAGGATCCGGCAAGATGCCTGTGGCTCGTCTCTATGTCCTCTCCCTCACTCAAGTTTAATTGTTACACTGTGTCTGACCTTCATTGACCTTAACCAACTAATCTCAAAGCAGAGTTGTCCATGAGTCCACTAAAAGATTTAGTGGACTCACCTCTTGTACTCCCATCAGAGGCCAGGCGTGTTCGATGCTTGACTCGGGAGCTCATCAGTAAAGCTGCAATGCCTCAAACCTTAGTGTGAGCAAGGCAATTTAACGGCTCAATGAGGAGTAGACTTACAAAACAGGTTCTTCAGTAAAATTTAATTAAACTAATAATAATGTTTGAAAAGGAATGAATCGGAGACAGAGCTCCATCTTGGCCTTGATGCTTCTTGCCATGGATTTTCTCTTTGTATAGGTAAATTAAAAGCAATGCCCCTACCTGTAATTAAAGTTCTTTCTTTGTGTCGACAGAAAGTCACCTTTGTAAAAAGCAGCTGTTCATTTTTAAAATGTCAAATGTATTCTCTCTCTCTCTTTTTCATTAAACAACAGCCTAAAATGTGTCTATCATGTTGAATATGAGTAGATATATTGTCGTTTTCTGCATATATCGATCATTAAGTCACAGTTGGATGCAGGTTACCTGGTTAAGGATAGTGCTGATTAGCAAACAAAATCAAAGTCTTTGCCAAACTGATACACACATTCACCCATTTACAACAGACACCATCCTCAGTGTAATTAATATAACCTTGTGTCTCTATCTACAGAGGCTTGAGATAGTTGGAGCTAGTTTCAGTTTGTTCTAACACCTTAGCTATCTCTTCTAAAATTGAAAACCAGGAGAAAATATTTCTTTTTTTTTCTTTGATTTTAATACTGGCTCAGTCTGAATGCCATATTTATACACTGCCTTCATGATATATTTAACAGAGATCCATACTCATATAAATCCAGTGCCTCTGGTGTATATCCTTCTGTATTCCTTATGCTTCTCTTTGTCAGCATCCCACCCCAATGCCCTCCCGCTTTAATAACAACGCAGGCCTACACGCTACTATAAACAGACTGCAGCCTCCCGAATTGGAGACAAACAAGAGGTCCTGGCAACCCTGAATTACAGCCCAACCCTCGAGATGAGGTCCGAAACAGAAATCCAATCCCTCCAGAGAGACAGTTGGAAAAAAAGAGAGAGAAAAAAGGGGCAATAATGGCCAAGCTATCCGTGTAAGCTCCCTACCATCAAGTTTCATTTCTTAATAAAGTCTCTTGATGGGGTCAGTTACATCAAGAAGCACAAGTTAGCCCACAAAAACTCCATTCCTCACACACAGTCAACGCAACATCAGCTGTCTGCTTAGCCTCTATTGACTATTCAGCTTCAAGTCACTTTTTAATGAGAGCTATATAAAAGTAATGATACAACATAAAGGCACTAAAAAGAATGTTTACTAGTATAGTGTTAATGCCATTGCATAATCAGTGATTTAAGAAAGACTGTAGATAGTGAGAGGTCATACACAAACAGGATACCCAAGCTTGACCACTCCAGATGGCTAAAGAGCATGTTATCCGTGTGACAGTAATGTTTGCTCACAGACATTTTGCGTGTGTGTGTGATGCAAAAAGAGAGACTAATGCACCTCGAGCACTTCATTAAGAGAGACTTACTCCCGCTCGGTGCACCTCGGCGAACACTGCCCTCTGGAAAGCCTTCTCCCAGAGCGCCAGGTCGGAGCCCAGTTCCACGCTGAAGGAGTGGCTCCGGCCGTGCCCCACTAGGACGCTGAAGCAAAACGGCTCACCGTCCCGCGGCTCACAGTCCTGCTGCAAGCCCAAGTACAGCTTCGCCTGGATCCAGCAGTCTTCGGCGATCCATAGCTAAATCAGATGGACAAAAAAGAGAGGGGTGGGGAGAGACAGAACAACAAAATGAGAAGATGCAGAGGGAGGAGGTCAGAAAGAGAGGATGAAAGCAATATGGGAGGAGGACAGAGGGTGGAAGGCAGTGCAGGAGCAGTGAAAGATATGGAGAGAAGACAAATTTATGACTTCAAAGGAAAGAAGACTTTTAAGAACGCTTAATTTAACTATCATGTAGATCAAGGACTTCTGCAGAGCTGCCATGCTCAATATAATAAAGGGGCCTCAGGTACATAAACACATATTACATAAGTAAAACAACAGACTGCCAGTACTGTCAGCTGACTGCAGACCTTTTGTCTATTTACCACGCATGTAAGAACAGACAATGAGCAAAGGAAAATTAATGGAGAAAGAGAGTGAATGAGAGAGACTAAAAATTCAATAGAATTAACAGAACTGTTGACTAAGAGACAATGAGAAATATTCACTTTCATAATACTTATATCAAACCTAAAACTGGCCAAGATGGAAATGCTCAACTGTTTTCAGTTATGTAGACAAAGGTCTGCAGTCACTGGATACTGCAGTCTGTTGTTTTAATGCACTTGGTGTTCTTTTATTAGAATGCAGACATCTCTATTCAACCTCCAATGAACTTTCCTCTTAAAACATAACAATAAACAGGAGTAGGAGGAGGAGCATACCTTGTGGACTTTAAAAAGAACCTCACAGAGGTTAAAGGTCGCTTCAGCTTGAGCCCAGTCTGTCACATTGACCTGGTGAAAGTGAATAATCAGTTATTTCAAAACATCCCTGCTGGAACTTTCTGTACAGTTCTGCGCTCCATAATTAATCCCTTGTTGAGTAAATGTCAAGACAGTATATTGTACACAAACAGATCAACAAAACAATCCCCTACACCCACAGGTGGCATACACCGTAAGCAAAGCTGAACTCAAAATGTCAGAGAGCTCTTTAGAGAACGTAAGCAGATAATGCCAAGGAACTGGGAAAATATGCAAGAACACTGGAGCAGTGAAGACATTTTGTCTGATTTGATTTCATAGGGGTACAGGATACATTTAATTTTGACACTAATACTGAAATTAACATTTTTACAAATGAGTAGAGGAAAGCATCTGGAGATAGTGATTAAACAACAGATGGAGACAACTAAGATATTGATCTCTGAACAATCACTTTTTGAATTACTGCCAATATTATTAAAAATTTAGTGCATATTTAAGGCGTTGTGCTGTGACTCTAACCATTAATTCTCACCAGGCATATGGACGCTGCGAGTTGCATAGGAACTGGCTTGTTGCACTGCAGTGCAATTTAACTTGTCATGACTCACTGATAAAAGAAACTTCATCTATGGCCATTCTTTCACCGGGACCACAATTAATACTGTATATAACCTCATTAATGACATGCTAATGTATAACTAGCAACTCTTCCCCTCCCCTCAAGGCACACTGGATGCATATATCTAAGACTCCTCTCAACATTAATTCAGTGATGAAAAAAATGAAAAGTAAAGAAACATCACCACAGCACTTTCTTATGCAAGCTACAGGCCCATTACCTATAATTCTCTCCACATACAGTCAGGTGTTTTCTGTAAGTGCACCGTGAGGGGGGATAGTTGCAGACAGAATTGGCTTGTATTTCTGGTGAACATATTTCACCCATGGCCAGCTGCACTATTTTGAATCTGGAAGAGACCTCTCCTCTCCATAAAACATTAACAACCCGGCCTAAATGATAACTGTGTGCTTCTTTTTTTATTATTATTCCTCACGTTTACAAGAGTCTCCTTCATGAGGATTCACTTCCCCTGAGCTTTTTCTGCAGCATAAAAAAACAAAGCAAAACAAAAATACACCCCAAGCTGGTCCGTGAGTGCAGTTAAAGTGAAGATGTAAGATGCAGCAGAGATAGGACTCTTACAGGCGGACTCCTGAGGATGTGGAGACAAGAGCCTTTGAGAGCCAGGAACTTGGAGTTGTCAGTCTGGTTGCCATCACTTGGCTGGGGGTGCTCACACACCCACCCCATATGGATAATCTGCGAGACAGATTGCGTGTAAGATGCAGAATCAATACCTCAGCAAAAGGAGAGGGTGATTGGGGTGTTGGGGGAGTTCCACTGACATCCTGTCTGATTTTCATATTAAAAGAAAAGACAGTTTGTCAACCAAAAAAGTTGAAAATCTGAGTCTGAGTCAGAAGTAAAATCTGTAGTCTGCAATTTGATTAAACATAAAATGGGGACAATGCCAAAGAGGGGTAATTACCTAACTAAAACGAGGACATGATTCTCAATTTATTTGAGAATTACAACAAACCATTAACAACATTCATTTATTTTTTCTGTTGAACCCTTTTTATTTTCTTTTTCTTCTCATTTAAAACCAGATGTGAACATAATTCACAAGGTTATGCTTTACTTCCACCAACACTATGAAAATGGCAGTAAATGCTCTTTCTCCCTCTCTCACTCATAAACACACACACAAGCACAAACAAACACACAAACACACACAAGAGAGAAAGAGAAGGAGAGAGAGAAAGCAAGCGAGAGACTGAGAGAGAGAGAGAGATGTCATAAAAGTGAACACATACTTGATCATCAGGAGAGAGGCCCTGGTTGGCCATTTTTATCTGAAATTGAGGAAACACAGTCAGCCATAACGTGTATGACACATCACATCACTTGGCAAAATAAAACCACCCCAAATTTATGCATAAGCAAACAAATGAAATTTCTCTAAACATTATTGCTCTCCAACAACTTGACTACTGTGCACAGCAATATTACCGAATTATTAGCAATATTACTGAATACTGACCAAGCCAGAGCAACGTAACATGTTGCAATGGGAGCAAACGTGAATAGTTCCAGTCTGTATAAGTGGGAGTATCACATAATGTCACAATATCAACTTTTCAATGATCCTCTGTATCAGCGTATGATGGCTTGACTTTGGTCTGCATAAAGGGTGATCCCCCACTCTTGTGAAAATAGAACACGGAAGTTAACGAAACTTTGTGCCTGTCACTCCACTTTTATCCTCTCAGCTATTACTGCACATTAAGAGAAACAATTATAAAACAATCTTAGGTAGCCTGGCTTTTGAATCCTATTCTGGCTCTAACAATTATCGTGAATATGCTGAAGCATGCCAACAGACACATGCACAGCTGCCTCACAGGAACTCAGTTTGAGTCAACATCAAATAAAACCCTATTATCATTCGGGGGGGGGGGGGGGTTGCCGTTGGTCAGCAGCTGTCAATGGTAGCGTCTGGCGTCACCAAGGGTATCAAAGTCACACGCGTCACATGCTTGCTCACTCACTCATGTCTTTTTTTAGGCTCTAGGTCAACACCAGTTGCAGCTCTGTTTTCACTGCACTGACACACAATCACGCCCTAATTGGACATTTAGCAATCAGTCTTTGCATTCATGATTAGGTGACGCAAGTGAGGTAATTAATCTTTTTTTTTTTTTTTAAATAAAAAAGGGGGGTGGTGGGGAGGTAGAGCAGATGTGTGGTTGTAAATCAGAGTGCATTTGTGTCTTTGCTGGAGAAAAAAGGGCTTTTTGGATCAACAGTATGGCAATTAAGGCAACAGGCAACACACAGGAAGTGAGATCGTTAAGTAGTTTTTTTTCCCCTGTTCAGGGTTCTGATACTGAGCCCTGGCTCTTTGTTACTGGTGGTAAACCAGGCGTGGTGAAATCCAGGACCGAGAGCCAGCAGCACTATATGAGACTCTCTACAGTGACAAGCTCATTACCATTAAGGGATTTCAGCGATGAATCTCAGTACGTTGTGTACTTCATGTCTGCGAGTAGGTTACTGAGAGAGGGGCTTTAACCTCTTTCCAAGGCAAACGAGCTTATACAACCCTACAGCTGCTGATCCATATAATAGTTCCCCTCTGCACCTCAATCCCATGTGCGCCCTATTGAACGCCTCTGTGCAGGTGAACCTGTTTGCCTGGGTTTCTATCAATATGCATTCAAGCGAAGAAATTGGTGAATTATAGGATTATGACCACTGCCAACCAACAAACACGCAAGGCAACATTCACAGCTATTGCCGTCCATTTCTAGATACTTACATTTTCTTGGGTCAGATCATTAATGTTGGTTGATATTGCTTGTAGCCAGTCTGTGCTCTCTGCTGCTGTGCAAAACTGTAGAACATTGGTGCATGATCCATCTAAGGCAAAGACTTCAAAACTGTTCGACCTGTTCCACAGAGGGAGAGGGATAAGAGGGTAGACGAAGAGAGAAACCACACAAAGGTAAAAGGGAGACAGTCAGCCTGTGGAATCTTCATTACCAATAATAGGAGTTGCGAATCAATAACTTCAGAGAGAGAGAGAGAGAGAGAGAGGATAACAAGCTTACAAATCCAAACAGTTCAGTAAATCCTGTGATTTACATTGGAATATAATTTGTTTTCAAATGAGAACAGCAATTATTAACCAAACCAAATAATTTGCCATGTCTGCACATGTGTTTTGATACTTTATTTCTAGTATTGATAAGACACCGTGGAAGTTTGTAGTGTTTAATGGCTGCTGTCAATTGTTCATTGATTGCTATGGGCTGACATCTATCAGTCAAGCCTTAAGAACCCCAAATTAAGGACAGCAGGACGCTTGTTGCACTTCAGAAAACAAGGAAAAGAATGAGACTCAGTCAAAGCAAAGGACAAGGTGAGAGAGAGGAATAATCAGTCAGAAAACTATCAAATCTATTGCTCTGTTGATCTATCATCAGACCAGTTTCTAAGACTAGGGCTGCCCAAGTTCTTCCTTACAATGGGCCAAAAGTGAACCTGGTTGATGGGCTGGTTGAGGCTAAAAACAAACATTCATGTTGAGTGACTTTACATGTAATTGAAATGTATCATATTTATATACAAAATGACTCTATAGTAACTCTATAGTAAATGACTACTGTTACTGTAAGAGGCCTCCAATTCATTTCTTGACAGTTAACATTTATCCATTATTTATCCATGACATCAACATTTATTTGTTTTCGTTTCAGACAGCAGTTTACACCCAAAGAATCTAATTGGGTCATATATAGCCAGTGTCATATATATAGAAACACTGTGAAAAGGAAGTTTAGCTAGCTTGATACAGCCATTTGTTAGGAGGCATAATTTCAATTAATCCAAGTCAAGTGAGAGAGATACAACCATTGCTTGCTTGGCCTGTTTCAGAAAGAAATTGCCTCAAGAATGTAATGTTCTGCTTGAGCTCACAGCGGACTGCAGCTGGAGCCTGGGAAACCAAGGAACTGCCATCGTGAGTGACAGAGAACAATAGAAAATCCATTAGTCTGGAGTGTTCCATTTTCATTGGGTTCTCGTATACATTGAGGAAGGGTATTTTGTGTATTCTGTGTTTGTGTGTTCTGTGTGTGTGCATATGTGTGTGCTGTGTGTGGAGGGAGAAAGACTAAGAGAATGCTGTATATGGGGAGTCTGGGGATTCTGGATAAAACAAGTATGTGGCTGGATTATTTTGATTCTTGGGGCACCATGTCGGGCATCATGTCAGGCTGCCCGAGGTTAAAATCAGACCATACTGCAGCCCAGCAGCACTTTCTCTACATCAAACCTGCTGTGAGCAGGAAGGCTGGAAGGAAATAGGAAAGGACTCGGTAAGCAGCCCTGGGGGCCTCGGCTAAGACATGGTTAGCAGAGATTTTCCTGGGGGAGGGTGGGGGACGAACCATAGATTAAGAGCCCGGAGCAGAATAAGCACGTTGCTCTCCACAGAAGAGAAGTTTCATCAGATGAAAACATGACTGGTGTATGGTTCATGGTCATGAAATGAAGAAGAGGCATGAAAGGAAATCAAATAGAGGAGAAGCCACTAAATTACTGCTTGAAAAGACCATCTCAATCCTCAGAGAGAGTGGCTTCAAATACGACCCACCCTACTTGCGAAAGTGGAGGGATGAGAGGGAAAGAGGGATGAGAGGGAAAGAGCCATGCTTCAGTAATGACGTGTAAGCAGTCACACAGACAGAATATCAAACTGCAAATAGAGCCTAATTGGAGCAAACAAGCCCACTGCTAATTACACCTCACAGTGATTAGATCTGAGAAATCTACCTCATTCTAACATGCCTTCAGCAAAGAGATGATACATTGATTCCTCTGTGAGCACCAACTAATTAAATTAATGATCAGAAATATATATATATATAGCAAAGGCTACTTTAATGAAAGTTGAATTTGGATGACATATTTTCATGAGTTGCTTGTTGTGCAGTACATTGACATGTGGTCATTTCCAACGCTCACCAGTCAGCCATTCTGTTGAATGTCAATCTTCCATTGACTTGTGCCTAGCTGGTGCTCAGCTACCCTCCACTATCAAAGCTAACTGGAGGGTGGAAAAGGGATCTGATGTTACACAGTGGCTAAATCCCCCCCAGAACCCTAAATCCTGAACCCTGAAAGACTTCACTGGCATAAATGAACTTCCTGATCTATTTTGTGCCTATTTTGTGTCTTTAAGGGTTCAGGGCTTAGAGCTGGGATTTAGGATTTAGACAAATTTTTCCTCATGGTGTTCATCCCATATGGGCCAGCAGCTTGGTTTCATTTACCCACAGGCTCAGCGACCTTTCCTTATATCATGCTTGTGCATAGGTATTGAGCTCAACGTGATTGCTCTCGCCCCCTCTCTTGCTCACGGAATGGAAATAGAAAAAAACAGGCGAATAGACCCAATCCGTCGTGGCTACGTAAACAGTTATGTGGAAGAAGAAAAGGGGGGAGAGAATGCGAGGGAGAGGGTGAGGGTGAGTCAGGTGGCGCTGGGATTACTGCACCTTAATTTATGGCTTCCGGCTTTGTGTCTGGAGACCCGGGCCATGGCCAGCGGGAGGGACACTGCGTCTACCCAGCGCTTCTCATACTTTGGTTCATTAGCCGAGGGTGAGGAGGGCGACGACGGGGCCTACACAGAATTAATGAGAAAGAGAGTGAGAAAGAAGGGGAAAAAGGGACAGGAACAGAGAGAGAGAGAGGGAGGAGAAAAAACAGAAGGCGAGAGGATAAGTATCTCATCTCTGACCACTGAAGAGAGCGATCAAGAGTTCAACAGCAATCCTGCAATCCGATAACATTTACGGTCAAAATTTCCATTCTCCTAAAGCAGCAGCTTCAGTTTAGTGATGCTCTTGTGCTGATACTGCTGATACTGTTGCTGCTGCTGCTACTACAATTGCTCCATGCTGCTTCATTAGTGTGATCATGACGCCTTAGACAAATTGGGAGTTATCATAAGGGCTGATGAGAGGGTCGCTCAATGACAAATGAGACTCATTTAAAACAGGCACACTGTGTTCAGACTGAGGGCAACATTCCTTCAGGGCTATCGCAAATGCCTGCAGCTGGGGAAGAGCACATGCTCATGTTAATAGAAGTGTTGACAGAGTGTGTGTGTGTGTGTCTGTATGTGTTTGTGTGTGTGTCTCTGTGTTGTGTGTGCATGTGTGTATGTGTGCACATTATACACATGCCATTTGCAAACATGCACATTCGCTCTTTAAACTCTGGATGTAAGCCTCTCACAATGGCTTGTACTGCTGTAAAGACATGGCCTTAATTCAGCTGGTGTTTGCCTAAAGTGGGCTGCTTCACTGAACAAACTGAGATGAAAAATTGCTTTTCACTGACATGGTCTGCCTGTTTTTCATGTACAGCACAAAGATTTGACCCCCTTACCCCTACCTGTGTCTGCACCCTGCTATGTGATTGGCCCATGACACTGAACTGCCTTCACCAGAATTGTGCCATATTTACTCCGATAGAATCAAATGTTTCAGTTATCAGTTTTTATATACATAGAGATGTGCAGATCCAGTCAGCATAACTGCTTTAGTCAGATCAGTTTAAGGCAAGAGGCATTTTATTGTGTTTAGATGCTTCTTCACTCAATCTGTACTCGAAAAGCTAATTAGCAGGCGATCGCAGCATTGACTTCGCTTAATGAAACCAAGCATGCCTCAATGCAATTCATTCATGGCAGCTCACTGGCCATTAGATGAACGCATACTTGACGTCTCCGCGGCTCTGTCACTTTCTCTAACTCTGGCCCAAAGTCAGGGTGATTGTCCAGCAGAAAATGAGGCTCTCCAAGACCACGTTTCTCCTACAGACATGTCAGGAACCTGTTTGGGATAATAGCCACCATCGACAAGCCCCCTCACACACTGTCATTAGCTCCCTGGTCTGGAGCTTGAACACAGGGTCTACTAAGTGGAAGCCTCTGATCAAATCAAAAGTGGGGTGCCAAAGCCAATTACATCTCCACCGCTTTCCCATGGACTCGATCCTCTCTGCCTTTGCAATGTTTATGCGGGGGCCCATGCTAGATAATTAAACTTGATTTGACTTTCATGTCGAGCCATGGCAGGGTAAGAGACGAGATGACAAGGAATAAAATATTGTCAGGGTGTCAGGACAGATTAGAGTGATGTGGTGTCAGTGTTGCCGTCGCGGACCTGGCCATACAAGAACTAAGCTGACATTGTTGTCCTTCCAATCACTCACTCTGCCATACTTCAAGATGTGTCCCCTCGCAACATGAGGTGCAACTCTGATTATTTGCCGGCATGTAAATGAATCAATGCGGGGGCCCCTCCTGAGGGCTCTCTGAAAGGAAAACACTGTCAATCATTTCAATGTCGGAGCAGCCTAGAGGGGATGACAAGCTTAGTGAATTCTAATCACCTGCAGGCACGGAAATGAGCGGGCCTAAAAGAGGATGAAAAAGCTCATTTGCCAAATACAGGAGTACACACCGAATGTGTTGACTCAGCAATTACGGGAAAAGCATGGCCTGTCTACAGGCACAAACACACACACAGACACTCCAACAGGGAGAGGGGTGAGCCAGGAGAGGATCGTTTGTTCACGGGTGATGCCAATTAATTGGACACACGACACGGCATTCCAATGTTTAATAATAAAGAATCTGTGCTCATTGCTTCTCGTCAAAATTAGATAAACAAAAAATCAAGGGAAGGAGGGGGTCGGGGGTGGCAGAGGTGTTCTGTCACATCATTCCTGCTTGTTTACCGTGGACTGGCCTCGCGCTTCATCTACGCAAATTCATTAGTGAGGCCTCCGAAGGGCCATGTCATTCATAATGCACACGCGACACGCACATGAAAAATGGGCAGGAGAAACATGCAGAGCCGCCCTGGCACTCAGGACCGAAATGTCACATTTTCTTCGACACTGCTCTCCTGCCTGCATAACGTCTCATTCTCCTCGCCGATTAATTACTGCTTAATGACTCCCCTGCGTGCGCCGACTCCCACCTCATTTCAACGCCTGTGTGCTTGTGTGTGTGTGTGTGTGTGTGTGTGTGTGTGTGAATGTGTGTGTATGCGTGTGGCGCTCGTGACTTGGGGACTAGTCTGGCCACCGCAAGTCGTTAATCTCACAAGGGCGTATTCATCGAGATACCTCACCAGCTAATAGACTGTGTCAGGCACCTGCCCCGTCACAGCTACGGTTTGCTGCAGAGAATCACAAAGAACGGCCCCGCCAATTGGCCCTGCCTGCCTGCCTGCCTGCCTGCTATACCTTATCAAGTCAAGTCAATTCCTGCTTGTTTATTAGCTTCTCACTTACTCCTCCAGGTAGGCACGTGGTGTCAGTGCAAATTTGCTCAAACACACAACCAAGCCCTAGATACATTGGCAAGCCCAAGAATTAGAGTCATCACATTAACATGACCGTGCAAGATGACAGTAGGCTGGAATCGGGACTGGGTAGTGGGCCTTTGGGAGGACTCAGTGTGTCCGTGCATCATTGTGCCTGCCTAAAGCTCCAGGGCCATCTTCCTTAATGCAAGACGAAAGTGGAATGAACAAGAAACTACAGTATGCACAGCACAGTCCTTGCATATTTATCTAGGCCAAGAAAATTGCAAGAATTCCAAAAGCATTTGGGATATACAGCTGAATCAACTACATTTCAGCTCTGCCCTGTGCAGACGTACTGCAAACGACAGGGGTTAACCTGTCCCAAAGCAGCTTATTGAACTGATGTTGAAGCCTTCAGTCATCCATCAGAGGAGCCACACAGAATGTATATTTAATGGCAACTCAGAGCACCATACAGCTCCAAGCTGAAGTGCAATATCCTTGGAGCACACGCTTGTGATTACCACATTAGACAACTTAAAAAACAATATCAGAACACACTAGGATGAACCATCAGGGCCAACACTGCACTGTGTTGTTGCTGCCGCTGCTCCTGCTACTACTATCAATAGCCAGCCAGGCTCATCTTGTGACGTACTTGAGGCAAACATCAGCTCGCTTTTTATTTACCCTAGCATGCTAATGCTGTATTTACAACCCGATTCTGTCAGACCAAAGCGTCTCTCGTCTCATCACCTTCCCATCCTGCATGGAAAGCACAATGCTTTTTTTTGTGTTCAAAAAAAAAAAAAAGCCCCAAGGCAAATGTGAATGCAGTTATGCAAGGGATTGGGGGGTGGTGTGTGTGTGTGTGTGGGTGTGGGTGTTGGGGGGGTGGGGGGGTGTTGGGGAGGGGGGGCTCACCGTGTTGCTTGAATTTCCATTTAAATGTAAACCACTGTCAAAGAGAGGAGAAGATGCTCTGCTGCTATCATCACTGGAAGGTCCTGGAGAGCCTGCGAAGCACAGACACACACACAAACGCACACACACACACACACACACACACACACACACACACACACACATACACACACACAACACACACACGCCCCATGAATGCCTCATTGTCTCCAGCAATAGCTATGCAAAACCTTTATGCCCCAGGGCATAGTATGACCTCTCTCTCTTTCACCATCTCTGTTTTCTCTCTTTCTCTCTCTTTCTGTGTTTCATTCAGCCTCTCCAAAATTTAATTTAATTTGCATTGTCGTGTAAATGGTCCAAAGAAACCAACACGAATGCTAAAAGCACTGTTGTTCATGCAAACAGTCAATTGGTCCAAATAGGCATCCATCAAATGTGCTGTACTAGTTGTGACTAGGCGTTTAGTCAAATGTTGAAAAACGATCTCTGTGCCTAATTCTGACACCTCAGCTGTGGCTGGTTCATGTTGTTGTGTTGTGTTCATAGACTGCATATGTGTGTGTGTGTGTGTGTGTGTGTGTTGTTTTGTGTTGTGTGGGCCACCCTGTCTGAGTCCTTACCTAATGGCAGCTTTAAGAAAGCTGGCGCTTCCCTGAGGTACCGAACAGTGAGCGTGACTTCATCTCCTGCCGTCCGCAGAAGGTGAACCTGCATCACAAATGAGGAGAGAGGAGAGGGAGTTGGGGGGGATGGGGGCAAAGAGAGGGAGAGGAAAAGAGAGAAAGAGGGATAGTGAAAGACAGAACAAACGAAGGAGGGGAAAAGGAAGGACAGTAGAGAGAAATCAGTGAAGACTAGCCCAAAGAGTACAAGAATGAGAGCATCAATAAGACAGTGGTTGGATTAAGGAGATAAGGCAAATAGACACTCCTCAAGGCTCCACCACAGAGACAGAAACTCCAAAGATGTGTCACTATCACACTCACTGCACACTTACTTGACATGATGGAATTCAAGTGTAGCTTGTGATGAGGCCCCAACATCTTACTCAACATGCAGGACCATACTATTGCCAATGAATAATTACAAAGGGGCCAGCGACCCTAAATGAAGTCTTGGTGCGATTGTAAGAGCGTGCGATTGTAAGAGGGTGGCTAACTGCCTCTCAGACAAGTAATTACCCTCTCACCATCTGTCAGCTAAAAAGTCCTTTCGTGCAGTTTCTACAAGATCTGACAAGGTTGCATCACATATTTGCGATTGAAGGAAATGTCATGAACCAATTTTCTCTTTTTGCAAAGGCACGTTACTGTCGGGTATATCGAATATGCTGCCAGAGCAAATTCAAGAGCAGAGCATTTCTCCGTTTACTGATTCAGTTCAAGTAAGTAATTTCTAAACATGCCAATTCACAGATTATTTTCTACTGATCTGTCCTTTCATACGTGGCGATGGCTTCCAACAACAGCAGTCCTGTACTCTTGGTGGCGTCAGTCACCCTCTTTCCTCTGCAAAACAGTGGTGAGAGCCTGCCTTTCTAAACCGCTCTCGTTTTGGAAAGGGAGGACAGAAATCATTAATCATGTCTCTCAACTTCCTCCCTGTGAATGAAGAACAGCTGTTTGGAGCTGGAGAAGCAGGAGTGAGAGAGGAGGGAAAGAGAGAGAGAGAGAGCAAGAGAAAGACTTGCATGTCTTTCAGGCACCCCCCCCCCCCCCCATTTCTATGTCGTCTAAATTTGGCATGGTCTTCCTGTAATGAATTTGTCCCTTATTGATTTTTTTGTCAACTGTGGCATTAAAAACATAACTTGCAAACAGGATTCAATAACTCTATTATATATCAATTTCACTGCATATCAATCACGCAGCAAATCTGCCACTGTGCAGATGGGGACTGGATGGTACAGTGGAATGGCAGGAAATACTCACAACTTCTTCATGAGTGCATTTTTCAACGTTGATGCCGTTGACCTATAAAGAAAACCAAAGATCAACGCAGAGGTCAAAGTTTATTACATAAATAAAGATCAAATGGGAATACCTAGATAGTTCAGAAAATGTCAGAGTGGAACTATAATTGACAGGGCATGAGGAATGGAATATATGTTTTAAGGTACACATGTTCCATACTGTATAGACAGTTCTAATATTACACCTGCCTTTTCTGAGAGGAATGGAAAGTACTGACAAGATGACCTTTAATTAAGTCCTCACCTGGCCCCTACCAGTCAGTGTGGTCAAGAAACAAAATCATTTCTGAGCTTTTCATTAGTGTGGCTCTTCAGCCCATTTCAGCAGGAGCAGAGGTTAAAAGCGTGGCCCACGCGAGGAAAATGACGAGGAAAAGAGCTTTATTAAAATGCAGGAGCACATTAATGTGACATGCACCTATGACCCCCTCCACCCAAGCAGTCCACATGAGAGAGGGAGGTTCATGCTGGATACACTAACCTGTAACATGGCATCACCGATAAACAGCATCCCTGTCTGATCTGCTGTGGGGGTGGGGGGTGGGGAGGTGGGGGTAAGGGGCAAAGGTTAATGGAAGTAGTGACACAGAATAAATCATTTCATACACTGGAAAAGGGCTGGAAACAGCAATCAATGCCTGCATCTGACTAGTCTCCAATTATAACAGCACAAGTGCAGTCGGCTTGACAAGGAACAGGCTAATCCATGACTAAATATTAAACAAATCTGGATATTAACTCATCTCGGCATGACTGATGGAAACAATGAAACTTCTTAGCCATTTGGAACGGATTTGTGTTAGTCTGAGAGCCGTCGTGAAGCCATAATGCACCATGGAATCTTTTGAAGCCTTCCTAAGCTAATGAAAGTAGGGCCAGTACAATAGTTTCAGTGACAAAATATGGGAAACTTTTCTATATAATATAATCAAAACCTCTGGGATATTTCAAAAGGGAATGGCTTATCTAACGTGACATGACAGAGACCAATTACATTACAATCCTCTGTGACATCAAGGCATCCATTTTCAGCTGGAGTTTTTTGGGTGACATAGGTTTGTCTCGCGCTGGTTCCCGACAGCCTTCTACACCACTGGTTTAAGTGCTAGGCTGTTAGCCACAGATTTACAAAAGTGTCTCATTTTCAAAAGCCTTTAAAATATTCTGACCTTTGGACTGCCACTGAGAAAACTGTAGTATGGCCTTACCTACTTGATCTTTAAAAATCTTTGAAATAACCACAGGCACTTTGTGTTCAGCACCCCCCTGAAAGGCAGAAGAATTGGAGTCACTGCACCATACTGTTGACAGATCTGCAGCCAAAGACATGTTCCGTGCTCCACTCCACAGTTCAGATCAATGGCTTTATCAAAGCGGCATTTTAACAGAGTAGAGTCTTCAGGTTGCATCTGTGTCTTTACCCAATGGATTTGCCACACACAGTCCACCACACTTCCTCTGAATGCACTAAGGCTGATGAGAATAAAGAGGCCAAATAATGGGTGACAAAGAGAAAGATAAAAAGCGATGAAATGATAAAACCTACTTTGATGCTTAGTCCGAGACCTCCAGTCGGCTGTCTACGAAGTACAACAGTTCTGTGCTTTAAAAAATGGGAATTTAGTTTGGTAAAATAATAACAGACATAAGTATGCAATCAATATGCATGGCCATCATTTCTGCCACGTTTGATAAAGGTAACTGGAGACAAATAGCTTGTCAAATACCATCTATAAAGAGTGAAGTATTCCTTCACCTGCACATTTAATCATGCTCGCAGAGTGTTAGTGTGTGTCAGTAAAATCGGTATCAGTTCTGTCCAGCACACAACAAGTAGGACAGGGGCCATTGTTAGCCCCAATGGTGTGACTGCAGAATACATAACAGACACAAGCTCCACATGATATTTGTGCTTTGGCCGTAAAGCATTGAAAATGGGATGTCACATATAATGAAAAACACCCTTGTTTCCTTTCACAGCTCCAGTTCTAAACAACACTTCACTGAGACATATGCCTCCCCTGCAAACACTGAATTACTCTAAAAACAACAATCCCAGCTCATGAAAAATGAGCATGTCTGTTAATTGTAAAACATGATAAAAAATGTATATATACAGTATATATAACAAACATGGCACAATCATCTTCTCCTGGCTAGCACACAAGAAAAGCCTAAGTACTTACATTTAGGTGGGGGGCCTCTCCATGCACACACACCACATCCTGTTTCTGAATGGTTAGCATCTCTTTTGACAGCTTTAGACGGATATCGTAGGTGTTACCACTATCTTCATTATACACCAGGGCAAGGCCGGATTTTGTCTGTTGATAAAGGATATTGGGCATCTGTTATTGGGATGGCTCTAGACTCAGGGGCTTTTACAACCAAAGCACACAGTGACCCAGTAATCTTTAAAGCACACCTGACATGGATGTACTGAGAATACACATGGATTGGTGGGGGGAACATTCTAGAAAATAAAAGGAGGGAAACAATGTAAAATAATTACTGACAGTCCCTTTTCTAAGACAGAAATCACAAGACTAGTCTTGGCCTACATACAGTAATCATTCAAAAGGTGAATCCCCATTCAGCGTTATGATAAAATCTTCTTCAGTCCTCTATCTTAAGTGAAAAAAATATGAGTGGCTTTATGCTGTACTCACCACTGGAACACATCAAAGTATAAAATGTGAGCCATTAAGTTAATAATGTCCTCATCAGTTATGGCAGGAATGCTTTACTGTGGTAGTCTATATACATAAGGTGGACACGCTAAAGGTGATGCATAGGCTTTGTTTTGTCAGGCAGAGAACAGCGGGAGCACAATGCAATTCCGAAGATTGATTTCAGCTTTGTGTAGAGACCTTTTTCCCCACCCTCAGGTTAGATGAATATGTGCCAGAGAAAGTTATTTTCAGCCCCACAACACTTAGCCATGTTATTTCAGGAAGGGGGGAAAAGGGAAGGAATTCTGTGGACAGATAAAACCACTCTCCGGAGCTCTGTTAATTTAGTTACATGTGAAAATGAATCCAAAGTGTTCATTCCTCTGACTGGTAAATTAAAAAAATATATATCCATGCTCGGAATGTGTGTACAGTCAGGTATGTTGTGTTTACACAGAGAGTACATAAAAAAATCATTGTAAGCCACAACTCATTGTTTTTGTATCTTGAAGGTAACAAATTGCAGTAATCACACACAGTGTGTTTCCAACTCCACCAACCTCAACAATGAGGTACGGGCATGGCAAGTACTGTTTTCATGACTCAGACTTCCAAATCTAACATCTCTTAAAGGGATAGCTTTCACCCAGCAGTTTGGCTACATGTACATTATGTTTGGCTTGGTGACCACATATCCACCAAAACACCCACAGCTCACAAATGATTTTGAGATATATAAGCTAGTTGTATTAAAAACATTCTCCTTTGACCTCCTTAGGACCTTAGCCATAATTGTATCCCTCACAAATGAGCTACATCTGTCTATTTTTATTTTATGGGGAACTCGGCCACAGTGGTTCCCGTTGAAAGCCTCTCAGACGTGCCCTAGTTCCCTTCCCTCTAACGCACCTCAACTTCTTCCCCCCTGAGACACAGATTTAGGTCACAGCACCCTCCCTTTGGCTCTCCGAAGGGCCAGAATGATTAATCAAACCACATTGTCGTGGATGGGCCGGGGCTCAGTGGCAGCATACAGTAATACCATGCCCCAGAGCGCAGGGCAGGGCCCACCTGCTTGGCCTTGTGGGTCTGGGAGAATGAAAACAGCATCCACCTACACATGAGCATCTGTCCATTACAGGAAAAGTCTGTGATTCTGATCCAATACGTTTTTTAGTGAAACTCAGCAAAGAATTTTGCATTTATCTGACGCATGATCTAGCTGTGAAATGCCCAAGAGAATATAGAGGTGTATTAATAATAGTGTTTGCACTATTTGTTCGTTGGTGACAAATGACAAATCTGAGGGCTACTGTATGAAATCCAGGAAATCTAATGCAGTGCTCTCAAACAGGGTAGAATTCAAAGCTGTTTTACTGTAATGGATGCACTGTTCTTTGATCTACATAGAAATGTGCAGGTCTCCTGATATATGAATAATAATATTCAGTATGATAAGAGGCAAACCAACTTCAAGGATAATCTTGGATAGGGTGTTTAAATGAAGCTCTCTTATAGGTACCGTCCTTGGAGCCTGACCAGCGTTTGCTTCCAAAAGAAGATGGTCACATGACAACCTCTAGATGTTCCAGTTTTGTTTTTATCTCTCTCTCTCACACCTCTTTGTTTCATTCCCTATCCAGAATAACAAGCACTGCAAGAAAACTACAAAGCCCAAAATACTTGTAAATGATGAAACATAGATTGTTCTTTCATGACAGCATTTCCCCTGGTTTGAGGGCACCTGTGCAGCTAACGCTACTGAAACATGATTGATGTTGGTGTATAAGGAGACAAGACAACATATAAAGCAGGTTTACTCAAGTCTATGTGCCTGATGCTTAGGCTTAGGCTGTACAACACATGTCTCAGGTGATTTTCACTGTACACAAAAATAGAGCATGTATGAATCAGTCCACGATCAAATGATGCATTGTCTCACGATAATGAGGAAAGTTCAACCTCAACATTAATCACACACACTTACCTATGAAAGAAGATATCAAGTGAAACTTCTTACAAGGCTGAATGGAAAATAGTTCATGAAGGTAACAGTGCTAAGAAATGAATGTATTGAGTGCATTGTCAATTTGCAGGCTTCACAAGAAATATTTAAGCTCAACACGTCTGAAAGCCTCTTGACAAGCTTACTGCCACACTGTCTTTAAATGTGTTACTCTGACAACAAGAACAGCATAATTCTTCCTATGACCAGAATGTTCCCTGACAAAAAATCTATCAAAATTCATGTGTACATCAGTCACAACATGACACCAAGGCAACCCCCTTTCAAAAAAGAGGTGTTTGCTATTTTTATCTAGTGTTAGGCTGCAATGAATGAATTTTAGGTAAAGCAATACACCCTTTGTGTTTTTTCTTTGTCTTTGTCAAATAAAAGAAGTGAAAAGATTTCATAATGCCACAGGAAGGCAAGAGTATGTCTGCACTTGTGCCGGCCGATATGATTATGCAGTGGTGGATGTTACTGTGGTAGGTCTTAAATGGAGCTGCTCCCAGTGAGAGTAAAGCAGTATTATCTCACTGCTCTTTGTAAAGGATGGTGTAGCCTATGATGAAACAGATAAGAGGGGAACCACTGAAGTACTTCTCCTTACCTTTTACAGAATTCAACCAACTCTTATCATGGCTGCCATTTAGATACTTCCAGGTCATTTAACTCTGTTAGCTAACCTTCCCAGACAACCACAGGTTCCACAGTCCTGTGTAGGCAAGCACCCATGTAGTGACCAACTGTATGGGCAGTTTAGTGATAGCAAGATTCAGGTAGTAGACGGAAAGTTGCTATTTCACATGAGTTGTGGCCTAAGGTATAACTTACAAAATGCATATATATATATATATATATACACACATATATATACATTCCCCTCATCCTCCCTTCCCTTCTCCTCCCTTTCCATTCTCTGTGTCTTTTCACAATCCCTCTTAAGAGGGATTCTATCCTCTACTATATCTTTAATTATTAATTACGTTATTCATCCAACCTTGAGCCATTATGCGCTCGCTTTAAAAGCAGCACTTGGCAAATTCCAGAATTCTTAGAAAACTGATATCAACCTCAGCTTGTATTGTTATGAATGCGAGGCATGAAGTAGTGAAAAGTAGCTCAAAATGGGCTGCAACATTAACTCCTCCAAAGCTTTGTTTTTGTTATTCATCTTCTTCTGCAAAATAGAAAGTAGTTGGTAATCTACTCCTTGCATTGCTATTTCTGATGAGAAACACAACATAGTGCATTAAAAAGCACATGTCATTAGATAACCAGTCTGTTTTGTGTATAATGTTAAAAAACATGTAGTATATAATTTGATGATGACTACTTGTCATAGGTCATAGGTCAACGGGTCATAAGTCAACATGTGTAGTTTTCATCTTCAACTTTTTGTTCACTACAATTTTTCAGCAACTATGATTCCTTCTTACAAAACCAACCATTTGCTTTGTCTTATATAGTTATAATGGTTCACACTGGGATATCAACCATCAATAAAGTGTGATAATCCCCATAATATTAAACCGAAATGCAATGACTAATGGCCAAGTACAATTTAATACAAGACCACAGTCTCAGATTTCTCCAGACTTTCCAGTTCTATTACGCTTTGAAACGTATTTGCAAATCACAATGATTACAGAGAGGCAATACATCAATATCAAGAGTCAATTTACAGTTCTCATCCTGCTCCACCTCATTACGATCATCATCATTAGCCGTGGAAAAGTGGAGTATCTATTCTTCGTTTTATGCCCAAAGCACTATAGTATTGCAGTCTGACACTTAAGGAAGACAGATATAATAGCACAATACTTTTTCGGCTATGGGATGTCATTAAAATTCATACCTGCCCTAAATCAGAATGGAGATGAAAATGAATGTGGAGCCAGTGTGAGGGGGGGTGCCAGGAGATGGCGGAGGAGGAAGGAAGAGCAGCCGTTTATCTGTTGACTAAACACCAGCATGCCTGGATTAATATTGTAGGGATGCAACTGATTTGAGGGGGAATAATTGTGGGGGATCTCTTGCAGCGCCCTTTAGAGGGACGCAACAGCAGCAGAAAGGGAATCTCACACCACCTGGATGTGGGGAATTAGGCATCAGAGATAAAACCAAAGAAGCCAAGAAGCCCTGCTTAGTTGTGTGCTAAGCCTGATTGATGGTCTGCCCGCGAGTTTGTCGATGCTCACTCTTCACCAGGGGTGCAATTATCTTTGTAACCCAAACGGAGGGCCGGCTCCGTCTTTATCCTAAGTATCTTAGGAGCTTTTTCTCCTCTTAGCCAGGTTTTATTGCAATAAACGGACAAAGGAGTGAGAGGGAATAAGAAAGGATGGAAAAGGGGAAGAAAATCATTAGAAGTTAAAATACGTTTGGCTCGGCTTCACCATGATGGCCTTGACTAGAAGGGAAAATCATTTTCAAAGAGAACTGGTCAAGTGAAATCAAGAGGTATATAAGCTTTGGGAAATTTAATAAGTCCCAAAAAATGTTCTTTGACAGAGGTATAGCTTTACAAATTCCATTCAACACTCAAGGCTGCACCTCTGTGATGGTCTTTCACACTCTTTGAGACTGTGCGTAGCATATAGTTAGCCAGCAATGCCTCATGCTCACAGCATGAGAACTTTCCAGAAAATTAGGTGAATATGACATGGGCGTAAGTTCATCAGTTCACCAGATCAGCAACCTGAAAACAACATCATATGAAGTAGGCTATTTGTCACAAAATAAAAACTTTGATTGGATTGCAAGACAGGTTGCAAAAGTGTCTTTGTCTCCATCAGAAGAGTGTTGTTCTCAATCAATCATCAATATCAATATGAGGCAGAACAGAACAGTGGTCAATGTGTGGACAAAAATTCAAGGCACTTTGTGGATCACTGCAGTCTTTAATCATGACGCCGGAGACATTTTACCCACACATAACCTACACAAGGTGTGCCGAGTAACTAGCCCATCTTCTTGGATACAACAATTCCCTTTTTATACCCCCCAGAATACATATACACATCTGTTTTAAAACCAGACCCCCATGTCCTTCCTTTGACCTCTTGTCTTTTTGTTGTTTTTGCTAATCTAGGTTTCATTATTTATTTCTTCTAAATTCCTGGTGGAGTCAAATCATCACCTTTCTGGTTTTCACCAGTTACCCATTAACCACATTTTGCTTGGTTGGTTGTCTTGTCTCTGGGTTGCGTTTTACACATGGCATACACTTTGTATCACATTACTATTCTCTTTTGCTGGATATTACAATTATTTCTACAAAAGCATAAAATGGTAATTTTTGTAGAATACTAAAGCTACAGTAACTTCACCACTGTAAGCAGCCTGGAGCCATGGTTAGTGTTATGTGCATGAGTCTTTCATGGTGTGCACCCAGAATATTTTACTTCTTTTTACAATGTTATATTTCGAGGAAAGAAAAGGAACATTGAGAATGATTAAATTTAGATGACTCACACAGAGACCTTCACAGAGACAGTTTATCAGTAACCAGAATCCTGCAAAAGGCTTAACACATTTGGTTGAATAGGTCACATGTAAAGAGCCAACTAGATCTCTGTACTAGTGAGGTCACAATAGTTTGACCTTCAGAAAATACAGCAGGCCTATTTGTAAATGCTTATAAATTCAAAAGAGGGGTATAAAATTCTTTTCTTGAGCCATTTTTGCTGAATTCTTCTTCACACTCTGATAATAATAAAATAGTAATCTAGATAATTAATCTATTATAATGCATTATAATTTTTTTACATCAAAATAAAAAAATATCAGTCACCTGCAGAACAGGCAGGGCTGTAAAAATGCCATCCAATCATCCTGAATACTAACAAAATGGATGGTGAGGTTGATCAAACTGTGAACAATGTGATAGGTCTATGGAAATATAAACAAGTATTCAGTGTTGGCCAAGCTACTCAGAAAATGTAGTTAACTAAGCTACCAGCTACTTCACTGTACACTAAAGCTACCTGAAGACAAAATGTAGCAAGTTACAACATGTGAAGCAAACTAAGTTACTACATGTGAAGCTACTCTATAATTTACAAAAAAAGGCCTATAAATCAACAAAATGATTCAAACTTGTGCCAATGTTCTATTAGTGGCCTAACTATAAGCTCTCTACAGACATAAAATAGGAACCTGCACTTTTATATTGGTGAAACCTTTTTAAAATAACCGAATGTTTCTTCCACATTCCGGGAATACATTTGACACCTCTACCAGGAGGTGTCAAATGGGAGAATAGTTTGTGTCAGCTTTATTGGGTCCTAAAAAAAATTTTCCTTCCAAAAACATTGGGAGAATATACAGTATTTCTACTGATGCGTACGGCATTTTGCACTATACTTTTTGTAGTATATGATGCTTTCTAATCTGATTTTACTAGGCCCATTAAATTTACCATAATATGCACACGTGCCATAGCTATAAGTATGGTTCAGTGCTATTGTAATTTTTAATACCTTTTCAATGCCTGTTGCTAAAGCATTGATCAGACGTTGGCCAAAGACAGTACAGTGCAAAGTTCTTTGTCCTACCGACAGCACTCGGTGACCTGGAACAACAGGGCAATGGATTGATTCACACTGGACTTCTCCTTTAAGTGTAATTCACACTGGACTTCTCCTTTAAGTGTAATAAGGTTTTCAAAAAGTTAATAAACCTTAATAAAATGCACTTTATATACTGTATGTTGACATGTATGTCTCTTTTATCACCTGCTGCATTTTAGTGGTCTGACATGGAGGTTCAAGAGAGAACCCTCAGTCCTTCTATGTGCCCATCACTGCAACCAGTGTTAAACGCTCAATCACTTGCACTCACGCATCCCTGATGTATCTAAATTAGGGATATCAAACTCAAATTCACAGTGGGCCGAAATGAAACAACAGAAACCAAGTTGAGGGCCAGACATATTCAATATTTATTATGAACTTAAGTTTTACACATGAATCTAAGAGTGACCTAAAGCTTGGGCCTATTAACTATTCTATTAGCTGTTCTATTATTGCAGTAAGATTTATTCTGCATAGCATTCAAAGCTGGGCTTGACTGATGTAACACCAGCGCAGTGGCAGTGCATTATGGTACTTGTAGTATTAACAGTGCATGCGAAATACTGGCAGGCCAGTTCTGATAGACATTATATATTATCTGGAGGGCCAAATAGAATTACATCGCGGGCTGGATTTGGCCCGCAGGCCTTGAGTTTGACTGTGATGCATGATTTAAATGAAATGGGAGTGATTACATGAGAATAGAATTTCATCTTATGACAACTGCATAGTTGGACTGAATGGCATATCCATAATCAACAACTTTGGCCTGTTCAAGTGCTTATTTTACACAACAAAATAGACAACATGGTTTCAAATACCATACCTATCTGTGAAGAAGTAACCCAACACTCAGATGGCATGTCTGCCTAAAAGTTTTCTTCCTACCATTCTTAAGTGCAATGTCTTTACTTCAATTCCAACTTCAAGCCCAAATGCAACATCTCTCATCTGCATGAATTCCCTTTAATCATTTTGAGCAAAATGGCTTCACCTCAATATAACAGACTATACATCATCTGCCATAACAAAACAGTACCTGCTATAGAATGTCTTCCATCAGTGTGAATATTTAGTTAAAAAGCAATGCAAAGTTATCAAGCATAATTTTGTTTTGAGGAGCCAGTCTGCAATCAGTTTGCGTGTTGCTTAGCAACAGGGAGGGCCCAATTAAAGTTGGCCTATGAGTGAAACTATTCTGGTTTGCTTTGGCAAAGGAATACTAAATTGTATTCTTCTGAGCTTGTTCACAGAGTTGCTTGCAAACAGTTTCCATTAGTTGTTCTATTAATCTTCAGCTTCACAATGAAAAACAGAAATGTTATATCAGAGTGAAAGCATTCCCTCCTGTGTATTTCTCTAAATTATCCTTTCAGTAGTCTATACAATAAAATACCACACTCATTTCTCACTGGCTTACAATGTTATTTTCAGATAAGACCAACTTCAGAGGGAGCATAACAACTATATGTATTGATTCAATCAAAGGTTTGATCAATACATATAAACATTCAGAGGACAAAGAAAATCACTATTCCTGAATCACTGCTGTATTCTGAATGGTACCAACTGTCTACATAATAGCTATCAATGGCCACAGAAGTATCCAAGTATACTAAATGTATGAGAAGATTCTTTTTTTAGATTTAGACCAGTACTGTGTATTCAGTACTGTGTATTCATACCATTGTCTGCCTCTGCTTACTTTGTCTTGTTTTTTTTGGACCATTATCCATTATTTACGTACTAGACTGACATCAGGTAAACAATTTGCTTTTCGGATCATGAATAGTAGCATTAAAGGGGGTGATGAAAATGAAATTTGTCAGTGTAACACATTGTTCAGTAATATACGTAGAAATGTTAATGAATAATTTAATATGTTTTATGAGACCGAATGGAAAAAAAAGGTTTAAAAGTGCTCATTTTAGCCAGTACTCATCAACATTCTATTGAACGTTCTAGTGGTGGAATACTCAAGAAAGGTAAACATCTCAGTCTGTCACTAGCTGTCCTATGGAACTGGCGCATGGAGCATCAGGCACAACTATTTCATCCCCAGTTACATCCCATCAAATAATGTTTATATAGGCTACGGGGTAAGTGCAACATCAGACAGAATTTGCTAGCACAGAAGTTCAACACTGATAAGGAAATTGCTTGATATCTGTAGCTAGATGCCTAACAAAACTGAGACAAAACATATAATTTAAAGCATTATGGCAAAACTATACACTCACTGACAGCGATCTGCAGTGTTGTTTGTGGGTGACCCTGCACAATATTGTTAACTAGCCATCTACAGCTAAATGTCCAGTAACATTATTAACGAACCAATGTTATGAGTAGGCTAATTGATTTGACAGTATTAGCTTTGGAAAGAGTATGCCTGTTATGGCATAACACAATTATAATTCAATTCTCATTCTCGTTCTCATTCTAATTGTTTATATTCTAATGTGATGACAAGGTACAGCAGTGAATGTGTTAGCTTAGCCTACTCACTGAGAATGCCCATTGCTCACTTCACTGCTTAAACCATTAATTAATTGTTGTTGATAGTTGTTGAAATAGTTCTTGATAAGAGTTTAGTTCTCCAAATCCTTGTCTGTTGCCTGATGCCAGAAAGGTTCATAATTACAAATCTAAGAAATGCATATTCTTAAGAGTTTCCCTGCCTCCTTCCAAACGGACTTCGGACTCCCTCCCCTCCTGAGTGGTCAGCAACCAACACTACGGGAGGCCTGTGCCAGGACCGACTCTCCATCCTAGAGGTCCTTCCTAGACGCCCATGCCAGGACTAACTCCCCTTCTCAGAGGCTATGTGACTGCACCCCCCTCACAATGGCACGGTCAAATGGACCCTTATTGCTACCCCCATGACCCATCTCACTCCTTGAGTTTAACACTCTGTCTGGCTCATACTGTCCAGCTACAATTCCTGATAACCACCTATGAAATGACTACCATGTAATGTAAAGAAGGATAATACTCTGGAACTATTAAGATCCATAGACAACTTGTAGTCTATCATGGTTACTACTGATTGTTACCTGACATATTCTTAACCAAATTCTATTTTGGAATGTTCATAAAGTCAGTTATGAAAATATTGCAATGTTGTAATTTAATGATGTAAATGTTTAATTCATGTATTTCAAATACATATTTCAATGAAGATTCAGTACTTGGTCCATTTTTCTAGACATGAATCAAAGTAGTTGTTATTGCAGTGTGCCCCAAATCAAATAGCAAAGCTTTTTAGTGTTGGGTAGTTCATTAACCTATCAACCTGGCATCTTATTACTTTACTCTATCATTATTATTATTAATATTACTATTTAACCCTATATGATCCGTTTGTGATATGTTTGTCAACACGTGCGCTGTACTGCTTAAGTCTTTGAAACAGTTGTAATAGTGCTTCAGGTTCTTTATCTGAGTGTCTTTGTGCTGCCCTTTGTATTGTTCTTGTTGTATTTGTCTCTGTTAGGTTACTTGTTTGCAAATAAAAATAAGATTTTTAGTGTCCTTAATGACCCGTAAAAACAAATTTAAAAATACAAGTAGCTGCTATTATAAGCAGCAATTCACATCACCTTCAGTAACAACACAAACCTCATAAGCCATTTGTAATTTTGTGCACACTCAATTTCCAGTGCACTTCGGGCATATACTGTACTTGCACTTGTGTTTCAGCAGCAGGTTCAAAATGGGAGTGAAAACTTCTCACATTCACGACCTCTACTCCCCTGAGTGAGTACCCTCAGCAACTGCAGAAACCGAAGGACTATGGTGACCATAGCAACCACAGAAAGACAGAGAGAGAGAGAGAGACACCCCCGGGAGAGTTTACAAACTTTCCTCCTCAAAGACAAAGGTCTCTCAGATCCATAATAGAGGGTACTGCTGCTTTTCTTTTTTCGGCCAACACGTCTCAAAGGTAATGCCTGTTGGAGATGTTTAATTTGTGAGGAAAATTATGACTAGGAAGAATCTGAGGCGACAGACAATGTTCGGAATTTGCCTGACTCATGTGAATGACAAGCAAATTCTCTGAAAAATGAGGGAAGTCACTCTTCTCCCAGTGAATAACAATGCACGCTATATTTTCGATGGCCTCCATCATGACTGCAGTTTTCTGTTGCATGCTAAGTTGTTGAACGGTTATGGCTTGGTCCAAGTCTATGTTTGTCATCTTGTCATCTATGTCAACATCTGTGTTGTGAACGATAGAGCCTTTGCACACACTGAACAGACAAAGACAGACAGATAGATGTTAGCCTGGGGGCAATTTGCTGAACTGAACAAAAGTGTATTGGATTACAATCACAGACTGCACTTTTAAATGGAAGAAACTAAACTTAGGCTATACTTATGACAGATATACATTCAATTAGAAAATAGGAATGCTTATTCTCATTGGAAGCAATGGTCCACATGCTTAGTCAGCTATATGCCGAATTACCCTTTGACCAGTGGGATAGGCAATGCTGAATCACACTGTGTTTGTTAATGTTAATGTTTATACTTATATGTCTTAGCAGACAATTTTTCCAAAATCAATAACACTATAGGCCCCCATTTACCCTAGTCCCAAGTCCTGAGCCCCTGTCCGAACCCTTAAAGAATTGGCATAAATCAAAGCTTGAAGGGTTCAGCCATTCGGGAGGACACTGGGATTCATACAATATTGGACCTGAAAACCAAACAAAACACACAAGAGATATTTCCCCTCTCCTTCCAATGTTCCCTGAAAAACAACACACACTGTTTGTTGTTGCTGTTTGAGAGGCTGATTGCCACCACTCTGTTTGCCTTCACTTTAGAGCTGATAAGATGATGAGGAGATATCTGCTGAAAGAGTTATAAGTCACTCAGCATCTCTCACCCTACCTGTGTTAAAGCATCACAATGGAGTTTTTGGTGTGAAACTACACCAAACACAAAACCTGCCATACATTTTCTCACTGTCTCACAGTCTCACTGACCCTGCTGCTTGTATGCTTCTTAATGGCAATGTCTGTGCCAGTTTATATATATATGTATATGTTGTGGTTTCCTACCCTCCCCAAAACTGCACAGCACATATTCTTGTCAAAATGGATTCCCCCCAGTGTTACCTCATGATCAATCCCACTCCCTGACTTCAACATTATGTTTGGCTGCTACTACACTGTCCAGACAGAACTTTAAACAACCACCTATGGCTTGACTACTGTATAATGTTGTGGAACAATATTTTGGAATTATTATGATGCTCAGACAAAATCATAGACAAACTTTAGTCTGTAAAATATAGTAACTACTGACTGTACTTTTCCTGCATGACCCCTGGCAGTTGGGTTGCCCCTTGAGCCGTGGATCTGCCCAAGGTTTCTTCCTTAAATAACTACCACAAAGAAGTTTTTCCTTGCTCCTGTTACTCTTTGGTGCTCCTTGTTAATGTATGTAAACGCCACAAGATGATTCTATTGTAAAAGGGCACTGTATAAATATAGTGGATTGAATGTAATTTATTTGAGTATCCTAGATGGCTGGCAGAAATAACACTGTGTTTATCCACCCTTTATAAGACTATATGCCAGGAGTGGCCAAACTTTTCTGTTTGCGAGCCGCAAGAGCAAGGGCAAGCAATAATAATGATAATAACTTAGATTTATATAGTGCCTTTTAGGAAACCTAAGGCCACTTTACATAGGGGTAGGGCTAGGAAGGGACGGGGGTGGTGGGTGGAGGGGGAATGGAGTCAGAGACCAAAGGCCTCAAAAGTGAAAGAGCGACTGTGTTTTAGATAAGAAAAACCTGCGGGCCATCTAATGCTACACTGTTTAATGATACTATTGACAAACATGTCAAACCAGTACTGAAACTATGATGAGCAATGGATATATATCAAAGTAATATAACAACAGGTCCCGTTCAAATTTTTCCCGTTCAATTGGCCCCCAGGCCTTAGTTTGGCCACCCTTGCTACATGCCGTCCAAATAAATTTAGAGATGGTACCAAGATGATATAAAGGATACCTCAAATAGTGGTGAAAACTTACATAGTATTGCTTTAAAGCTATCCTGCATACATCTATAGGCTATTTAAAATTGGTCTCTGAGGTCTCGAAAGATGGTATGTAATTTTAGTCAGACTGAAAACAGTCCAAGGAGATCTTAACAGGGTCTTTTGCAACCTATCCATATAGGCCATGAGTAAAATGCTGCATTTGCATGACAATGAGCTGTGCTCTGATTTGCTGCTGTAGCATGTCAGCGTTTGCATGGCATGTTGAGCGAAAAATTTTGGAATATAAAATTTCAGAGGAAGACATAGCCTGTGATACATACATCCATCAGTTGCTTGGAGATTGGAAACACACTTCGCAACAGTAAGCTTGTAATGTGCAGGGTTTCACATTGGCCAACATAACCGATAACTGCTTCATTATAGCAAGGTCACTGTTACAGCTACAGGCCACTTACGAAGCTTGTTGTATTCGCCAAAGTTGACAAGTCATTCTTCTTGCAATGTGCTAATCACAGAAATAATAATGCACTTCTTCAAAGTTTGTTCCTAAACTCCTGGGTTTGGTAACATGCATTGATGACGTTATTAAGGCATTAAATTAAAAACGGACGATGCTGTTCTGCCTGTTATCTTTATTACACAGATATTCAGCGATCTGGTATGGTTAGGATTCTGTGGGGCAGGTACTTGTCAAATACTGGAGAACATGGATTGGGCGATAATTTATTTCTACCAGCCAATGGCTCCAAGTTAATCAATTCCATGTAAAACTGAAAGACATTTCAAACTGATCTGATTTCTCTGTTTATTTCTTTTCATTGGCTACTGCAGTGAAGATAGTGTTACATTTTTACAAGCATCATGTAGCACAAACTCCCTGTAAACCTATCATATTTCAAAAACAACAGGTACAAACTGTTTTGCGTGGCAGGGCACCTTTAAGTGAAATCTTTGTAAAGGCTATTTTGTCTGTTTCTTGAACGCACAGAATAACACTGATGACAGCTATTAAACACAGGTCTAAACACAGTTGTACTCTGATATCTGCGTTCTAGCATTTAGAGCTACATAGTGCTTCATGGTAAAATAACTTACTATTAGGCTCTATTGCGTCTAGATACTGATAAAAAAGTCAAATCAATCACAGATTTTCACATTTAACTTCATAGGTACCATTTGGTTATCTTTTAGTGTCAAGTGTTCTAGGTAGTATGCAGTCAATGCTACTTCAAAGATACATACTTAATGATTTGAAAAAAATAATAAAATATAGGTATAACAATGGAAAAAGTAAATTTACCTTGAAATTAAATTGCTCCCAAAGCATCACAATATACAGGCTAGGCAAGATTAGAAAGCCATATCTGAACAAAACATTTCATTGCTAACAAAGAATACACATAATACACAATTAAATCGCTTTTGATTGTGCAGCCTGTGCAAGACAGTTCTGTGTCGGCACATTAGTAACACAGAATGAATAATTGCCAAGGCATCTACAGTCATCAAAAGACTACAACACAAGACGCAAGACACTTTTCAAACCAGCATCATTACACACAGCAGACGTGACTGACAAGCCACTGTTTAGACAGTTAGGTTTTATTTGTAAGGGGGCATGATATTCACTGTATGAACTGCATGCAAGTTTCTTCTTACTGGCTAATTAAGCACACTCAGACAAACCATCTTTTGTCACTCTGCACCACCAACTCCTCAGGCCCTAAGTGCGTCTGACAGAGATGCCTCCATTGAAGCATGCAAGCCATACACCCTGACTTTCACAGATTCCCTTTATTGTTTGTTCTTCAGTGTTTGTCTTATTTTTGACATGATATAAAATTTATTGTATGGAGTCAAGTATGAGAGCACATTGCTTATCCTACCAGCTTTGCTCTAGACAGTATACATATAGTACCAGGCCTAGCTGGTACAACAGAATACTGTATGACAGGTTTTTACCTATGTTGCTTTACTGAAATGCTTTACTACACCAACATAGCAGCCAATAGTAGCTTTTCTGCCCATAAAAATGCAGAGCCCTGGTTCAACCACCAAATAACACGGCCCTCTGTCACTTGCTTTTATAGACATGTCCGCTCACTAGTAGAAAAGTCCAATCGTTCATAAATCTTCAAACAATGTTGCAATTTAGCTTTTAATCTGCCAAATTGGTTACATAATTGGAAAAGCATCCTCTTGTGGTAATACAAATTTAGAGATAAGTCTAACAATTCTTGTCTGAAAAAATAGAGCAATTCTATGGAAAATGAAGCAATAAAATGCAGGTTTTTCCTATTATTTTCCATCATTAGAGGTTACATTAAAGAATGCACAAAACACTGAAATAATACTACTATAATAAATAATAATGAAATAATACTGAAATAATACTACTATAATACCACACTGGGAACAACAGGATCAAAACTGTCCAAAGGACTACATGCTAAAATCAATAGAAAGTAAAGACAGATTTTCAATGACACCTATTTGAAGGCTTGTCTGAATCATGAAAGTGAGATTAATAATGAAAGAATAATTAAGTGTGTGAGTCATATGCACCATCCCGTTTACTTCCATGGATGGATGACTAAATAGCAAGGGTCTGTTATCTGGCATGGTATCCTTATAGCCAAAAGTTCAATAATAGTGTTTTGGTGCTGGCATGAGATTCAATGATAACATTTAATGAGATTTCACAGGAATGCAGTACCAAACAACACAACTGAAGGGCACGTTGTTTAACATCTCGCAAGCCACTGTTGTTTCCTGATGAAGTTGAATGGTGACATATCATTAACCTGATCTCATTCACAGGCCTACTTCAACAGCAATACTGTAAAAAAGCAAATGTTGGTGATAATGAGGAAACATCCATTTGTGTTCCTGTTATTTACAGGATCCTCCTGCCTAACTAACAACAACAAACTAACAACCAAAAATACCTCTGAGCTTATATCACTACATATGTCAATAATAAAAACAAGAAGAATAACAAAGGAGAGAAATACTGAGGTAGGCTTAAATGTGCATTTGGGCCAAGAGGATATTGATACATTACTGCCTTCTAAAAACTGCGGGATTCATTGATTTTTCCTTTAAGATACCTGGGCAATCGAGTCTCAAGTGGCCATCTAAACTAACAGGTACAGCCAATGTCCTTCGTTTCACTTATGCTACTTGAACTAGATGATGGCTGCCCTTTTGTTGCTGTCTAAAAATCAAAGCCATGACGGTGCAGCAACCGAAGCAGTTATTTATAATAATAAGAAATGTTTGTGTCTGAGTTTTAAGGTCTCACATCCATTGAGTGACACAAACAAAATCAGTGCAGGTGGACTTATTTTGATGTCATTCATGCAATTCCATCTATGCTACTATTGTCATTATTCTGCATTAGGCCTATCTTAGATTCTGTAAGACAGCAAATATATCTTTCCAAAACACACCCGCCCTAACCAGTATATGGTGATTATCTGTACTAATTCATTACAGTTTATGCATATGCTTTGCATACTCCACTGTCTCACTGTGTCTCACTGTGCAGTGCAAGTATGAATTACAGTTGCGTGCAAGTACTATTCCACAATATTTAATTATGATTCTGCTTTGATGTAGCAGTATAATTTATTTATAAAATTACCTGTACATGGCTCGACTTTTTTGTTGATTTAAACCTCTGAAAACAACTGTAGGACACATTTTTTCACTATTTGCTCATCTCATTGGTCTTTCCTGTTTTTACATACCAACTTCAGTTTGGATAAGACAAGACTGACAACAGAAATACTTAAAGATAAAACTACCCATCTCATTCTTTCTATAAAATGTGAAAACAAACAAACAAACAAAAACAAGTTGTCAAGATCACTTTTCTGAGTGCATGACATAGATGTGTAACTGTTTAACACTGTTTAAGACAAAGCCAAATGTGTCACTTTGGTCTTAACTGACGTAAAACTGAAGGGGGCCAACAGATACCAGTAGGTTATGCAGAATTCAGGAAAAAAATCTCCTGTCAAGCCAACAGCCTTTTCTTTCAGTCAAAGCATCTGCATCTCACTGAACAATCCACAGTGAGTGAATATACAAGCACACCAAAGGCACTCTTGAATTATACTTTGGAATATCAGAAAATAATCATATTGCAGCGATTTTGTTCTGTTCTGTTTTGTTCTGTTTTGAACTGTTCATGGTCAAACCCTCACTGCAGCACAGTTGAACACAATAGATATTCAACTTGGGATCCCGAGATGTAACGTTTTCTACACACTGCCCACCTGCAAACACGCCTGCGAGCGCGCGCAAAGACGCACGCAGATAGCAGAGACGGGAGGAGGAGAGGAAAGGGGAGGGGGGTACACATGTGAAGCATGTGAGGCTCCTGATAAAGAGCTGTACCCAGAAGAAGCCATAATCGTCAAAATGACCCAAAGTCATAAATGCCCTCAGTCATAAGGTACGTATTCGCCCTCAGGAGCCTAGAAGCCAAATCAAGCAAGTTGTTACCACCCTTTGGTCTAGGTCTTTTGACATACCGACAAAGCGAGTGAACATAACATTTTATAATTCAGCTTAGATGCCTCTAACTTCGTGTGCATACCAATAATCTTTTAGAATAGGTCAGCCTCATAGCCAAGTCTACTGGCTACCACCGTCGCCTACTTTATCGAGTCAAAGTCATAAAGCTCACGGACCCATTATTTCAATAATAAATGTATACGCTATAAGAGGCCATATTAGCAAACAGTTTTTATCTTTCTCGAGCTGCATGCATACCTTATTTGATATGTTAATAAAACATTCTAACCATTGTTAATGGCTTTTTATTTGAGCTGGCTGATGATATTAAAATAAGGGATAATGCACCAGTGTCTTCATCAAGTAGCCTAACGTGTTCAGTCGCTTGGCTTACTTGAAATGTTACTTAAGAAAGCAGTGTGAGTGAGTAGGATGTTTCAAGTATCATCGCCTGATCAACTATTCTACAAAATATGTCAACATTCATGAGAATAGTGTAAATATGCCACAATAGCCAAGTGGTATTACTAATTAACTACCTTATTTCTCCTAAATAAATACGAAATCTAGGCCACAGTAAAGCACAGGGCAACGCAATAAATAAAAACCAAGGAGTTTTACGGTGGTTACAGCTGGGGCAGTAGCCTCCGAGATGAAAGAAAGGGCTGTGCTCACCCATGTTGGCACTAAGAGACTAGCTGGTCGCTCAATAATATCAGGTTGGTGCTTGCCGGCCACGCTCATTGCCCATTCAGCCGCAGGCTCTGTCCCCTAAAGTCAAAGAGACTTTGATCAGTCATTTATCCAACAGTCACCGGTTAGTTTAGTCCGCCGATATCTTTCCGTGATCCGAAGGCGGAGGGACGCGCATTCTGTACTCTTCGAAAAATGTCTGCACAAGTTATCAGGTAGACGTCCAATGTCATCAATACTTCAACATTGTCGATAATTTGCCATTGTTAGACAGTCGTGAAAGTGAAAAAAAATTAAGAGCATAGTCGCCGCGGAATAGAAACAACTGGGAAAATTATGCTTTGAAGTGACCGATGCACCCTGATGCCAGCTGCTGTGTAGAAAACGATGTGGTCGCAGAGGCGCGAAGTGCAATCTGTGCAGCATGTTGCCTCCTCCACCTGCTGCCGCTCGGCTCGCTCTCTCCTCCTATTCGCCACGACGAGAGCGATCCGGCGAGGTCAGTGCTTAACTGTTAAATGTCTGACAAACACAACTGTTCAAAATTTGATTTTATTTTACGGATAAATATATTATTTTGCTTTCAACCGAAAATGCTGAATATCTGCCTTTAGAAGGCATCGATATTGCAATCTCTCTCTCTCCCCCCATTTTTGAAGGGGGTGGTGTCTTCAGATGTGCTATGCTCTTCATGCCAAAAAGTACTGATCATCACTAACTTTGCTAGAGGGCACTAGTTAGCTCGTTTTTGTTATTCTCTAGAAGAAAATGCCATGTTAAAAGTAGACAGTGTGAGCTGCAGCATTTTGCACATCTGTTCAAGTCCCTAAATCTAACTGACACTTCCAGCAGACGACATAATCTTTTCCGCTAAATTAACTCACTGACACCACGACATAAATTCATCCAGTGTAGGCCTAAGAATCTTTTGAGAATTATGAATTAATCAACCATTAAGATTATTCCAAACTGTCAATCGTCAGACATCTAATCTACTTTTAAAAAAAAAAAACATCTCTATCTGTAAGTGTTTAAAACTGACTTAGGGAAAGGGTAGGTACGCGTACATAACATACATAGTTACATACATAGGTTTGCCTTAAGATATTTCCAAACAACTTAATTATTTCTCACCTTTACTGTCAAAGAACTACTATGATTAACATCAAAAGCCGTGTCTATTTGAATATATTAAGGTAAATAAAAAAGATCTAAACCTTTTGGCAGAACAAAGCCCAAAACAGAATTGCTTCTTCTGCCTGAGTGAGTGATCCTAGGGGTTGGCGATATGGGGGAGGAAACTAAAGCTAAAGTGTCTGGGCACTATGCCAGCAGCACATCTAAAGAGGCTCTTCTAGCCAGAGCTGGTCACCGCCACACAAATGGACCCCCTGATAAACATTCATTACACATGGGGAAGGCTAAATGCAACAGTAGCCTGACATAAACTCTGGAAAATGGAGATTGGGGGCAGAAAGAAGTGTCACACCATCCAACTCCCAAATCTAGATCCACTGGACAGGAGGCAGCATGACAAAGCAGTTACCCAAGGTACTGGGAGACACCTTTCCCAGAAATCTCAGAAGAAGCTTTGTTCCCTTTGCTTTCTGATGTGGTTGTTATTCCTTGCATGTCATGATGCGGGTCACCCTGAGGAGGTATTTTCACATTTGCAGGGAAAGCTGCATCAACAATTTAGCATCAAAGCACAATCCCCCCTCACACTAAAATTCTTCTCCATGTTTCATTAATTAGATCTGCACACTGGCAATTCAAGTTTTATCCAAATCGTGCTGGGGTATGATGTAATGGATTTATTTTTACATTAGCAGTCATATCAGGCCAAACTATGATTGCTGAATAAAGCTTTAGTCTGAACATCTGCTTCAGGCTGAAATTTGAAATATGTATTAATTAGACAAGAGACTGTTTTTTGAGCAATGCTGAAACATACGTGCAACAATTATATCTGGTCTGGTCTGACTTCAGAGAACTGAGTGCAATACCAACTGAGTCACTGGTGGACATCTGACCTGAAGCTATCAGACACCTAACCATCTGCCTACCATGTAAGCTCACTATAGCCCCATCCCCCCTTAGCACCATCCCCCATATGTATATGGTAACGCTTTAGATTTGGGTATGGTTAACTTATGGTTAGCTTATTAGGTTAACACTTTAGATTTAGGCATATTCATCATCAATTAGCATGTATATTAATATATTAATAATATACTAGTTTTTTGTTAGTCATTACAAGTTACTTACTAATACATTATTCAATGATCTTATTCTACCCATAGTAGACCATTAACTAGAATTTTTAAACTCCTAATTACTGCTTATTCATAATAAGTAAGCTAGTTGTTGTATATGAATTATGATCTCAATATGCTTTGCTCAGTAAGGGGCTTATAAGGTGGTAATACAACAAGAATAGTTATTCTCAGGAACAGTTATTCTCAAATCAAAAACACATAATTAGGATTTTTGTGGACTCTATTAGTTTTGGGTTTTGATCCTATGACTAGACCTCCTTCAATATTATTGAAGGAGAAGAACTGTTCCCTAAGCCCCATACTAGTCCGTGTAACGCTTTGCAGTGCTTTGTTCTATTTGCAGAATTCACATGAAAAAAAAGAAAAATGGGCTCAAAACTTCCATTATCAATCTTTCAGACTACTCAGCAAGTAGATCATTTATGTTATTTTTAGAATTTTACTGCTGTTCAAGTCAGTTTTTTTTAAAATGGTAAATACTGAAATTGAAACAAATGTAAAAATGAGTCAATATTCCAATTTTCGATTTCTGCGTTGTGGTTGGACTGACGCATCTGGGATGCCCTGGTTCAGGTGGCACCACTTGCCATTCGTAGGTATAAATAAGATGGAGTTATCGAATTCAATTCAGCTTATAGTACACCAAGTGCGTTCGAGACGTACAGTAGGTATATGCCTACCAGACCTACTGGGTACGATTGAGGACTGCCCAAATCCTCAGTCCCACTTCAGCTGGCAGGTCAGGAGCCTCGATGATTAGGCCACAGACCTTCGCATATAGCCTAACTTGTTACTTGCACTTTTGGCGAATTGAATTTTAAATAGCTTGGCCAGGCTACTTCTAAAGTTGTCGCATGGGCTAATATTTTCAGGTTTTGGGGATATGAACATTACAAAAGGCTTTTTAAATTGTAGGCTACAGGCTAGGCCACAGTTGAAACGTCTCAGTCCCTCACACAATCAATCTCTATCTCAGAATTGTGTTGTGGGGGGGTAAAGAGATGCTGATGCTTGTTGGGTGTAGCCATGTGTCACCTATATTTGGGTACTATGTAAGAGTGAAACTTTGTTCAGTCGATAAATGGTTTTACTGAAGGTGCGTAACCCCCACCCACTGCAAATGAACAAAAAATCTCTGCAAACATACCTATAGGCTACAAGCTACCGATGTTCAGTAACAAATTCTTACAAAGCTGATGAATTGCCTGCTATTGCCGCAGAAACGCAGATGCCTTTGAATCATTACTATGACACAAGTAAGGCGATGAATGACCTCAACCTCACAGGCAAACCGGCCATCAGCTGAACCGAAACTTCTGGGCTACAATGGACCTCTGGCGCTCATAGTACAGTCCAACTCCAAGCGCAAAAATATAACATTTGAATATTTAGTCATTGTTTGAGCAGAAAACCCCAAGCATACTAAATACAAAAAATAAAAGAAGCAGAAATCAATTTGCTGACTAGTCTGAAAAATTGATAATTGAATTTCTAAGCCAATTTTTCATTCTTTTGGACCCATACTGACCAAAGAATATTAAGATCACAATTCATATACAACAAGGACAAACTACCTGTATCAACTGGGAAAGTTGTTAACACAACACATGGGCAGAACTTCCTGTTCTTCATTGGCACATGGGCAGAACTTTATGTTTCATGTTATTATTAAGGTAGTAAACAAAACCTAAATAACTTAAATTACGATCATTACTTAAAAGCAAAAGCAATTAAGAGTGCTGAATCTTATAGATCATACCTTATTTATTCATATTACAGTGATACATAATGCATGTCTTCCCATGTGGTTTGGGCATCACCTTGAGTAAACCGAATCCAATATTAAGCCTATCCTGCTTATTTCACACACACAAACACACACACACACACACACACACACAACACCAGGTCTAAATTTGTTTTCCATTTTGTTTTGCTCCTTTTGACCACCAACCATTTTCACACGTTGGGGAGTGAGGACAGTGTCTCCGACACAGGACCTGCTGCACACAACCAGAGAGTGGGACTCCAGCAACAAAGCTCTCATTTACACTGTCAGCAGGGGTCTATTTGTGTAAGCCAAACAATTTGATAAAGGATCGAAACGCTGGGAAAGGCCGGCATTCAGTGTAATGAAGTAGCGAAAGCTCATTTTTCGATTTCTGAGGTGAAAATGAAACACTGGCAGCCAAAATGTCACTCTGACATGATCACACATCTTCCTTCTCTCTCTCCACCTCTTTCCGTTTCTCACTCTTTCTTTTCCCCCAAGAATCCATCACCCTTTGTTTTGCAGCAGGTCATAAGCTGTGACATTTTCCAGATATATTAACAGTGGCATTGTAAATGATGAGTGAGAGCTAAATTTTTACAAAAAATCACAGGCAAATATATATGTTACAAGATCATTTTAGGTAAAATGCATGTATTGGTGATTAAAAAAATACTAGGTTAGTTTATCTTAGTAGTCTATTCACCTTGAATCAGTCAGAAAATGTTGCGTGTTACCTGCCATAAATGTTCCACACAAAAAAGGCTTAGTGTGGCTTTGCTCAAAAAACTGAAAATAGAAGAAAATTGGGAGCAAAACCTATTGGACAATTTTCATTCTGAAATGATAAGCCAGGGTATTAGTACAATTCAAAGTATTCCAACCCCAACTGGCTATGGCCGACTTGCTGTGCATGATTTACAAACAGGGTCTCCTTTGACACACTGATGGAAAATAAACTGAATGTTAGATTGCCCAAATTGTTGAAGGTAAGCCATAGAATAGGATTTAAAACCTGTCCTTCTCTGATAAAGCAAGGGACAGAGATTAAATTGTAACTTGTAAATAATGTGCAAATGAAGTAGAAAACATGAAGTACACAACGTGACCTTTCGCTGTCTGTTCTCTGTTTGTTTCTCTGTGGCCGAAGGCTATGTTGGGTGCTGGCTGATTGTCTCCTACAGTATGTGTCACTGAAACTGTCATGAGCAATTGGGCCTCTAGTCAGCCAAGCCAACCAGGGAGTGACCCGAAAGTGCAAACAACATCTCTATTTTCTACCCATTTACAAGCCATACATCAGTGGACAGACCTCGCCAACTCTCTCAGATACAAGATTTTTTTCTTTTATTGCATCGCAGCTTGAATGTTATCCTGTTTTGTAAGTCACTTTGGATAAAAGCATCTGCTAAATGCATAAATGTAAATGTAAATGTAAATGTAAGATATCAGTTAGGATTCAAAACACAGCAACAAATCTTATTGACCAAGAAGCCAAATGATATCTTGGCCATATATCTTGGCTGATATATTATTCATATAAGTCAGTTGAAATCTAAAATTCCCTTAAGAAATGTTTTGACACAAGTCTACCAAGACATGGCAGCACAAAAACTAATCAACCATAAAAATGATTTTTTTTTTCACTCATGAAATTGAAATGCTCCAGTTAATATTCAAGTATTAATCAGACTGCATTGGCATGTGTTATGAAATATGACCTACAGGGACCACATCTTAGCATAGAGAAAACTGTATGCTCATAATGAGAAAATTGACTGGTAAGTGTGATTACTGGGAAGTGTCCCTTATGCCCCCAACTAAATAAATAAATGAATAACCCAGGACAACCCAGGCCTGGGAAGTGATAGACTGTTGTGAGACTGTATGTGGAAAATAAATATGTTCACTGCTCTGGATAAATAAAGACATCAAAGCGCTTGTCAGTATTGTCACCAGCTGTGCGAGTGTCAACACCAGTGCAAAGGACTTGCTTAAGCCTTGGGAGGGATTGTTGCTTCTGGATCCCCATTCATCCACTGATCGCCATGGAGCCCAGGTGACAGCTTGCCAGGCCTAGAAACGAAAACAGCAGCGAGGAGGAGTGAGCACGGCACTATCGGGGGCGAGTGATCATCAGCCCCTAACCAGCAACACCTTGCAAACTCAGCACTGTCTCCTGTAATTGATCTTGAGTCAGATCAGTGCCCGTCAAGATGCTGACAGGCAAGAGACCCACCCTCTGTGACAGACCAAGGGTAATAATCCAAAGAGGGATTTTATAGAAGCCACTAGAGCACTGGACCTATGCGAGTCTATGCAGCAACCTTGAGGACTTTGTGTGCCACTTTGTCTGTGTGTGTGTGTACCTTTTATAATATACTAGCTTGGCTTTGGAAATCGATTACTTCAGTGTGAGATGGAGCTTGGTCTGGATACCTAGCTGTCATCTCCCACTGGTCAGAGGTGGGATTAACAAATGTAGTTTAAAATGCCTCTGTTGGTTGTTTCTTGATTTCAGGTGTTAAACTGTCCTCAATCGCATCAAGATTAATCAAGCCTGTTTTGGATTGGTTCCCTATGTCAGGCAAATGAAATGAAGTGCAAACAGGGCTGGTGGCCTTGCAGATCAGGATAGGCTTTCCCAGGAAATATACAGCAACATACACAGTAACATACAGTAAGTGCAGTAAGTAAAATATGTCAGAATTATCATTTTCCAAAGACAAAAGACCAAAGTTTTTTTAGACTCTTTGTTGATTTATGGCATTCTCCCTGAGCTTAATTATAAGTCACTCTGTGGGAATATTTCAAGGAGACAGAGATAATTAATCCATCAAATTATGTATAAAGAATGTGTCACACTATGTTAAAGCAGGTATAAAAAAAATAGTACACCTTCAAATTGACACATTCATTGAGCTGGTTTATTTTTGTTGCGGTTAAATCAGAATTTTGGTTTGATTTGGATGCAGGTTAGAGTGTGCGGTGAAAAGAAAGGTAATGAACCTAAATACCCCCAGTGTATCAAGTTGTGTAAATGAAAAATATGTAAATATGTGTGAGTCAGCCTGGAGAAGGGCAAGCAGGGAGCATCCCCCAAAACTACATGCATATCAAATACTTCTCTGTTGTCTCTGAGTCTCCACGGATATGGTAGTAGCCTTTTTGTTTGCTTACGAAAGTTAGAGTCAACATGTCTGGGAGGGAAATCGTTTAGGTAATGTAAACAGATCTGAAATGGAGTTTAAAAAAATGATGTTCTGCAGCGTCCATATGGTTGTATTTGCAGGTTTGAAGCAGGTTTGTGAGACACTCTGTACCTCTCTCTTGAATTAGGTCAGACCTCAAATGGATCTGCAAATGACTATGAATCATTTTCTAAATTGCTTGCTTACGTGACCACCCAAGCACCACAGAGGACTGCCTGAAAGTAACCTACATGCCAAATATGGCATGTAACAGCAGCTACTGAGTTTTTTTTACTTTATTTTGAGCATAAAAATTAAGTTGTGTTTGAGTTTGAAAATTAAGCTGTAATAACAGTTTTTTTGGGGGGGAGTTGATTCTGTAACTGAGTTTAAAGAATTTTCAGTTTTCCCCTACATTCTGTCAGACTGCAGTCATAACTCAATACACTCTGAGGTTGACTCGGTCAACACTCTTTGATTCTTTCATTCAAGAGCCAATTGATGATGATGCATGATTTGACTGTAGTCGTTTCCCTTTCTTTCATTGAAAAAAGGCATTGTCCATAAATATATTCTTCAGCATTTGAAAATGGCACTAGGCCTCCTTAAGAGCTGTTTGGCTTGGAGCATTCAAGCTGTTTAAATGGGAATGCCAGGGATTTGATATTCATTTTGACAGACACACTCACAGAGCTTGTTATTTGGAAGCCATCTGATTTTGTGGCATGATTCATATAGCATTTTTTCAACAGACTTTCAAAATGACTTTCTCTTCATTCACTTCTTTCAATTTTGTTGTTTTTCTCTTTACGAGTATGATTCCCTGCCATTTGATAAAACTGAAGTCATGATGATTGGCCCTAAACAGCTGACCAACACTCCCCTTCACCAAAACTTACTCAGTGGCCTGTCACCGTCATGTAACGCAAAAGTTAAAGACCTCAGGGTAATTATTGACCAGGACCTCTCTCTAAATAGTCATGTAAATCACATTTCAAAAACATCTTTTTTTCCACCTACGAAATATTTCTAAGGTTAGAAAGTTCCTATCCTTTGAAGATGCTGAAAAATTAATACACACATTTATTACCTCCAGGCTCAATTATTTCAATGCTCTGTTCTCTGGGTGTAGTAATACCTGTATCAAAAACCTACAACTAATACAAAATGCTGCATCCCAAACACTCACCAGGACTAAAACATATGAACATATCTCGCCTATCCTTGCTTTCTTACATGGGCTCCCTATTAAAAGTCCCTCCTAACCTGCAAAGCCCTCAAGGGCGATGCACCAACATATATTAAAGACTTACTTGTCCCTTACCACCCTCCTAGAACCCTAAGATCCCAAAATCCTGGTCTCCTTGAAATCCCAAGAATATCAAAATCTACAATAGGAGGAAGAGCCTTTTGTTACCGTGCACCCCTCCTGTGGAATAATCTTTCCCCCCGCATTCGACAAGCGGACACTCTCAATACCTTTAAGTCTAGACTTAAAACCTTCCTCTTTACTGTTTCCCATAGTTAGGGATGGTGCATGACAAATCACTTCTCATGGGTCTTTTGGGAGGGACTGCCTCTGCTGTTGCGAGGCATGGAGGCCACTGACCATCCCTGCAGTGGTGCTGGGTTGCCATGCATCATACCTTAGTTATGCTGCTATAGCCTAGTGCCGCCACAAAAGCTTCATGTGCCATACAACCATTATGCCATACAACTCTCTCTCTCTCTATCTTCCTCCCTCTCTCTCAATATTTGTATACATATATGTATGCCCAAATTACACATTTGCTCTCTGATGTGTGAGCCTGGCCTAATTCACTTTCTTCCTCTGTCCACAATTATCTCTGCTGAGTGTCATCCCTGCCTCATTTCAGCGGACTCCTCTTACCCTCCCCTCCTGAGTGGACTACAACCAACACTAAGGGAGGCCCATGTCTGGACTGACTCTCCATCATAGAGGCCCTTCCTGGACGCCCATGCTAGGCCCGACTCCCCTTCCTTGAGGCTTTGTGATTGACTCCCCCTCACAATGGCACTGTCAAATGGACCTTTACTGTTACCCCCATGACCCATCTCACTCCTTTGAGTTCGACACTATGTCTGGCCGCTGCTACATTGTCCAGCCATAATTCCTGATAACCACCTATAGGCTGACTACCATATAATGTAAAGTGGGATAATACTCTATTATGAACTATTATGAACCTTAGCTAAAACCATAGGCAACTTGTAGTCTGTCATGGTTACTACTGACTGTAATTTTTCTGCATGACCCCTGGCAGTTGGGTTAGCCCCTTGAGTCGTGGATCTGCCCAAGGTTTCTTCCTAGATTAACTGAACATAAGGGATTTTTTCCTTGCCCCTGTTGCTCTTGGGTGCTCCTTCTGTGCACCACGAGACAATACTATTGTAAAAGGCGCTGTATAAATAAAATTGAATTGAATTGAATTGAATTTCCATCTTTTCAACCACATCAACCACAAGTTGGAAAGGGAGAGTGTATCCCTCACTAATGCCTGCTGTAAAATTGCTATGTCATGCCTCAGTCTTAACAGACCAACAGTTTATCACAGAAATATACTTGATCCCTGAGCGCTCTGAAGCAGGACACTTTTTTATTTTAAAGAAAAGAGTGTGTGACAGAACTTCAAAATGCTCGAAAGACACACACTAAGATGGTGACTTTGATTTCAAGTTCTCAAATAGAGCCACTGAGCAGTGTCCAACTGTGAGAAAAGATGAAAATAATAACTGCTTTCATGGTTCCTGTCACCAATAGAGAACAGTGAGCCTGGGCATTGAGTGTCTTTGCATGCTAATCAAAAGGTTATCTAATGTGTACTCCCTGCTATCCATTAGGGAGCTTTCACTTCTCTTTCATGTGTCTCAGTTTTTATTTTAGGGGGAAGTGGGGGAAAGGGGGGGGGGGGGGGTTGAAAATGTATCATCTTCTCCCTCCACACCCCTCCTTGTTTGTTTGTCTAATGACTGTGAGTCTTCACTTCTCCACCACTCATTGGTTCTGGTCTCACCCATCCCTTAAATGAATAGTCCACTGGAATCTATGCATTTTCATTTCAATGCACTCACAGGCATAATCTAATTTTCAGATTAAACCAACCATGCACCCTAGTGCTTTCCTTATAGTTTGAATGACTTTGTGAGTCAGCGCACACAGAACAGATGAAACGGGGGAGATTAAAATATGTTTTCCGTGCTTTCTCACTTGGTCTTGTGCTCTGCTGTCAAAGCCCAGCTCAGGTGACTAGCATATGCCTGGGGGGAAGAAATAATATGAAAATGAAGGGAGACAAAGAGTCATGCGGTCTATTTCCTTACAATGCAAAAGGTTACTTTTCATCACTCTGGGTATGTTGCAAATCTGTCTTTCATATTGAAATTCACTGACAAGCCTCCGTTACCATTTTCTTTTTTTGTGGAAACCTTGAGAGCGGTTTTGAAGAATGAGTGGTCGTACAAGAGAGAAATCTGCGGATCTGACAAGGCTGCCTGCACCAAAGGATAATGACTGTGCAGAGCTAGAGCATCATTATGAATACCAAAGACCCACCACTAAACTGAACTCGGGTTCCTCACCTCATCATTAAATCACAATCTCCATGGCAAGGTGTTTGGGAAGACTGTTGTTAAATGTCTTTTTGCAATCACCGTGTCCATCAGGTGCTTTTAGTTCAAAGGTCATGTCATGGCAGAGTGAAAGTATTACTTTGGAAAGTTGAGTAGTATCTATGCAAATTGTTCGACACTAGAGTTGACATTAGAGTTTAATTTTAGATACAGCATACTTTAGAGACATGCGTAAATACACTGACAAAAAAAAGATTTTAGTCAGGCCTCATCACTTTCACCGTATGTTAGTTTGCAAAATGCCAAAATGCAAAATGGTCGACTGTACACAAAAACAAAGTGCCAAACATGTTAACTTGTTAATGAGGCTATTTATATAAAAAACAAAAAGGCTTCAAACTAGACAACTTTCAAGTGAAACTCCTTTGAAGATGGCTTTGTTTCGCTCCTGTTGACTCAGAAGACTGTCTGTAGTGAAGAAGCTCCCCCTTAGTGGTGTCTTATGCAAATGCTTAGATTTATTAAAAAAGGACTGTCACTATGTTAGCAGCTGCAAACCTAACAATAGAAGACATACTATCAGTTAGCTTGTGCTAGCCTGGGCAAATTTGGTATGCAGAGAGCAGTGCAAAGCCCCAAAGCACATTTCTCAGGGCAAATTAGGGGATCTTCCACACATAAGCCACACAACAGTGTTAATGTGCCCCTCAGATCTGATATAAGATGTCATGAGAACCTTCTCTAAGGCACTCTTTTACTAGAATCACTTTAACAGGCCTTCATCTAAAGACTCCTCTCAGTTATCAACTTTTTGTCACTTTATTAAAGAAGCAGTACTGGAAAAATTGACTGCCCTAGCATGAAGTCAATCTATTATCATGGTTGCATTGTGTCAAATCATACCAGTATCTCTTGCTTACTACTGAATCAGAAGAGTTCCAGAGAAAAAAAAAATTTGGAATTTGGATTGGAGGCTGTACAGATGCAATGTACAGCAAATTTAAAGTTGACCTTCAGATCAAAAGACCTTTTATTGCTTTCCTGTGGCAATGTTGTGCAGAGGTGATGCAGGAACAATGGCTCCATGACGTAATGATGAAGGTCATGGTGTCATCCATGTGTAGCCTACAGTTCCCCTTCATCACACAAAAGGGCTGTTAATGACCCATTGTTTTTGTTTCCTTGCCAACTTGAAGAGTCAGACAAAAAAAAAAAAACCATTAGATGTGCAGAATAATCAGAATGCTTGCTGTTTCAGGAACAGGCTGTAGTTGTTTAAAGATCTCCAGTGTAGGCCATTAAAGTAGATTACAGAAATGACTCTCCAAAGTACACTTTTGTGGGACAGCTGCATTCAGCCTCATCTCTGGCATCATCTGATAACATCTAACTACTTTTCCACCTTTGCAAGGCATCTAATGGATCACACTGTTATCATCACCTGTGCAAGAAGGTCTGTTCTGCTCATCAGACAACCAGGGAAAACATTTATCCCTTATGCACATATATTGTTATATTACATATATGGAAAATCCTATTGAAAATTAGTAGTTTAATAGAGCTACTGTTTTAGTTTGTAATCAGATCAACTGTTGCAGATTCTTGAGTTTTAAGAAAGTTCACATGAAGAATGTGTGTATCTGTTTAAGTGAAAAAGAAATAATCTTCCCATACTTTAAAATTCTAATAAAAATGTCGCTTTATTGCTTTATCCCTTCAGGCTAAACACAAATTACTCATTAAAAAGAAATTTCAGCCAGCAGAATCCATTAATAAATGCTAGGATGTGTCTAATTTTTTCCACATAGGGCAGTATATTTTTCCACTAAACAAAGAGATTTGATTCAAAAATCTATAGTGATAAATCCTAATATTTTCAAAATATTTTGTAAGAGTGCAGTTCATTTATTCATTGCTTTCCTGAGCTTTTGAACATCATTGATTGTCAGTCCATTTGTCTCCATGCCTGTCTAAACAGTCTTAACTGATCAGAGTTGAACCGTGATTTATGTAGCGTAGATGTAAATTGGTGTCAGTGTGGAGGAAAACAAGGCATCCAGTGCCATTTTCACACATCCTGTAGATTAGACTGGGGAATGAGGGGTGGTGGTGTTGGTGGTCCTAGCTAAAATGAGCACACACAGCATTAGTTTAGTCAGACCAGGGTAGTCAGGCCTCAGGTTTATACGTGTTACTTGGTTTGGCCGATGGTTAGCTTAATTCTGTCTTTTGCGCCTAAAACCTGATGGCTGACCATCAAGTCGATCTGTTCTGTCTCACCACTGGCAATGCAGAGACCTGAAGCCTGAGGAGGAGTCTGGGGAGACACTGCCAGATTAATAGTGCTGTTCCATTCTAATGAGAGAAAAAGTCAATTTCAAATGACTACCTGAGCCCTTTGAGTAATGCACAGATGAGCAATCACACAGGTTTGTCTCCTCACTTAGTGCTATAAGATTTTCAGTCGACTCTTACTTGCCCCTTGTCTTGTTTGCCCCTACAAACAGTTCCAGTTCCAGACTCTAATTGAATAGACTGATTTTAGAACAGTAAAATTCACACAATTCCATCCATCCAACTGACATTCAAGATTCAAGATTGTCTTTATTACATTTCATTACACTAGTATAAGAGAGTAAAATGCTGAATTAGATGAATTAAAAGTATGTTAAGAATGTGTGTGTGTCTGTGACGGGAGGAAAATAAATAAATAAATAAAGTGTTGTAATGCAAAGGGCTGATGTGCACAGACTTAGGCTGTCTTTCTTTCTGTGTTCATCAGTATTACAGCTTGGTGGAAAAACTGTTCCACACTGACCCAACTGTTGGTGTTTGTTGGAGTTTGTTAGGACAGTGTGGAAGCAGCTTAAAGCACCCTGCTTCCCACACATATGAAACCAAATACTTCAGTTTTAGTCTCCTATATAGACATTACATAAAACCACACAAGTCGAACAAAATTTTCACTGCCTATATGGTACTAGTAATGACAGGGAGTGTGCATCAAGCGTGCAAGAGCAAATAGCTTTAGCTGTACTTTGAGATTATCTGTAACCATTTTCTGACGCCCTTGAAAACTCACCAAATCACACGATATGCCCATTTTGGGTATTGTGGGATGTAATCAAGGTTGTCAACGGTCAAATGGACTCATTTATTTATTCATTCATTTTAAGAGTATGAGGATAATACAATTTTCTGGCCAAGTGTGCTTGTAGGTGCATTAGCCTAGCATGAGGCTACGGAGTGTATACAGTTTTGTTGTTGTTGTTGTTGTTGGTGGTGGTGGTGGGTATAGGCCTATTGTGGGTTCATAAGAAAAGTTGTAATCATCAAATTGACTCATTTTAATTCTTAATGAGAAGAGGAGAAGGATGACAGCATTTGGTCTGGGGCAAAGTAGTGTTGAGAAACAAGGTTCATTACCGCTCACCAGCACCTGGACTCTTACCTTATTGATGGGGCATCAAAGCCAGTGTTTTCCACTGTATTTTGGCAGCAGATTCTACCCTCCTGCATGAAACAAGCCATCTGCACACATTTGCACTTTAGAAATACAGTAAATCATTAATTTATTGCCAATTCTGACTTATAAACTTTGTGTACAGGACCTGTCCATAGCGTGCCTATACAGTGACACCTGGCTAGAAGAAAAACAATGAATTCTCCCTCTATATTCTTAAAATAGAATAGTAAGTAAAAGTGGCAATTTGACAATTAACAACTTCCATCACAACCCCCATTGCCCAAAATGACCATACAGTGTGATTTGTTGCGCATTGAAAGGCCTCAGAAAACAGATAACTAAATGTAAACAGATAATTTACAGATAACCCCAAAGTACCACGATAGTTATCAGGTGAGTAATTTATTTAGCTCTTGCTAAGAGAGACAATGCCTATGTTTACGTGCAGTATCCCAAATATGATGGCTTTGCATTTGTGCATATAAACACCTTTTTACTGAAATCAGTATCCCGAATAAGCCCTTATCCTGGTTTCAATCAAGCGGTTATCAAGACAATCAAGCAGTGCTCTTTAGAATCCTCTGTGATAACACAACAAAGAACGCTATAATCAGTAACCAGAATATTAGTATTTATCATGTAAACAGGGATATTAATAACCTGATTTTTCTCCATTCATGTAAACACTTTATCCCGGACATTATCAAAATCGGGATAAGCCTCATATTCAGGATACTTAAGTACATGTAAACATAGTCATTGTCAGGTTTTGTTGCTTCCTAATTATTAACGCAGCAACTTAAAACGTGTCCATCATAAAACATTTTACTTGAGGTTTTCGACATAAGAGTGCCATGAACCTGTCATAAACATGACATGTGTCATGAACATGTAATGACAACTCAAAATGTTTATGATTGTTGTCATTAAGTGTCATTCAGTTTTTGTAATGCCTGACCCCCAGTGTCAACCTTTTATTACAAAAACCGCATGACACTTAATGACAACAGTCATAAACAGTTTGAAGTGTCATTACGTGTCCATGATATGTGACACATCATATTTATGACAGGTTCATGTCACTCTTATATCTAAAACCTTAAGGAAAGTGTGACCAAATGACCTGTAGTGTGAATTACAATTTCATTCATGAATGTTCCATTGCCCAGCTTTGACACAAAGTTTTTTCGCTGTGACACTTTGCAGTATTTGATCTCCAGCCTCAAATCCACATCAAAGTAAAATTTTACTTTCATACATATGCTGGGAGAGATGAAGCCTGATTTCCTGTGTTTGCTCCATTGTGTTGCACATGGGAGGTGGTTCAAGGAAGAGCGAACAAAAGTCAATAAAGTACAAAAAAACTTTATTATCTTTTTTTCCTGTGCTGCTGAGAGGTGCCATTGTTCAAACTGAAATTAGAAATGTGAACAGATTGGCCCATCCTCTACCCCTTGTAAAGAAGAAGGATTTCAACAGAAACTCAGTTATCAGTGTAATGGCTTCACAACAACCAAAATGGCTCTGGAATACAGCATTGTTTGTGTTCCAGTTCCAAAAAATACCCCTGGCTGCCATTTATGTATTTAAAACTGCTACCAGTTGTTCTGTCTGTGCATCGTGGATCATGGTGTGCAAGAATATAATTTATAGGTTTACTGCTAGTGTTGTCCTTAGATAAATCTTAAAAGGAGTTTATGTTTTTGTGTTTGTGATGTTTGAGCACATTTAGAAGATATAGGAGTTTCAGAATGCATGCACGGATATTGAGATTGAAAGTGAGAGACCCCAGTCACTTCAAAGGTTTCTGAATAAAAACAAGATCAATATCACATATGTAACACATCACAACAAGGTACAACAACTTTTTGTTTGTTTGTTTGTTTTATTATGACAAAACACCATGGATTAGCAATGAAGTTGTTTTGATTGTTTGTTTGATTCTTTATTGTAGGTGCAGAATATCCAACTGGCTTGAAGAGGGTAAGGGACTGAATGCCGTATCTACTAACTTGTGCACAATTCTGTGTGTCTGGGGTGTTGTTCAGTGATATAAATAGGCTTGTGCTGTTGCACACCAAATACTGCATAACTGGGAGACTGGCTCCACAAGCAATAAAACTCTCTTAGAATCGGTAGCTCTAATTGTCAGGAGAGGCCAATTGTATTAGTTTTGTCACAGTAACTGGTGTTACTGATTTGTTGATTTCTACATAGCTCATCTATCAGCTGTGGTACAGAAGGCAGTAACCACATTATTTAATCAGTGTTTGGATTTTTAGCTTTTTATTTGCAAGTCACTCAATTCAGTCAAAATAATGCATTTGCCATATTAAGACCACTGAATGAATGAGAAGACCAGATACAGTATCTTTCGTTCAGTATACATGCACTTTGTGTATATAAAAGAGACATATGCTTATTTCCTTATAAGCGTGATAAGTGCTATGGTAAGTGTTGTGGCCCAGTGAATGAGCTGCGCAATGACTAACTTCATCTCATCTGCATTCATCAATTAGGCACTGCAGGGTATCTCCATTCAAGCAGTGTGTATGAGTGTATGTGTGTGTGTGTGTGTGGAGGGGGGATTTGTAAACAAAACACTTAAGCATAAAGCTGTATCCTATAGCACTAAATATGATGTTAGCACAAAAGAAAGAAAAAATAACTGCAAAAACAAATAAGCAAATCTGTGATGAGGGAATACAGCCATTACACCAAATCAAATTTTTGCTTTTACAATGCACAATGAGCAGTTTGTTGAGGAACTTGAGGAAGGAATAATGAAAGTTTCTCAAAAGGCAAAGTTTAATTCAGCACTGGAATAAAATCTTTTTAATAAAACATTTTCATTAAATGTCATATCTTTTCAAGGACTTGGTGCAATTATTTTTCATCTCATCATGATAGACTTACAGCTTTAGTAGAACATTGTAGAGAATGAAAGAAGATATTTGAATAGATAGGTGAATAGAAATATGATATTGCACACGTAGTTGCCAGTCTGATTTGAGTTTGAGCAATATACAAGAGGAGCTCAGGGGCACCATGGTTCAGTGGGCTAGGACGTCATGCCATGGACATGCAGCATGAGTTAAAGCTTTATAACTTATGTAGCATATGCAGCATGAGTTAAACGTTTATCGCTTATGTAGTGTATGTAGTGTGAGTTAAAGCTTTATAACTTATGTAGTGTATGCAGCATGAGATAAAGGTTTATCACTTATGTAGCATATGAAGCATGAGGTAAAGCTTTATAGCTTGTGTAGTGATGCAGCATGAGTTAAAGGTTTATTGCTTACACTGAACACTGAAAATAGAAGTGAATAAGTAGAATAAAGTTCTGGAGTTTAATATGACAATCAACTTATTTGAACTACTTGAAGTTTATGTATGAATTCTGTAGTATTTGGAAGTATTTGGCATCTTCTGAATTACATAATTACAGAATTTAGTTGAATTGTGTTCAATTCAGAGAACGTTACCTGTTCTAGTCATTACAAGTAGGCAACCGCAGATAAGGCCAAGCATAAAGGTACACAGAGATGTCCTTGATGATGGCAGTAAATTCAATCCGTTATGGTTCAGGTAACTTTTCATAATCCATGCTCTGTCAATCTGTTATGAATGTATTGGATGTTGTGTGCCAAAGCAAGATAATATTTCACACTGCTGTGTAAGCAGACTTCATAATGAGGAGTTCAGAAGACACTGTGAGGTGCATATAGAGTTATGTAAAGAAGGACAAAAACACATGAAAATCATCTTATCTATTATGTACTGTTCAAATGTGTGTAAATGATTAAAGCATGTATAGGAAAGTGTAATTAGAAATGTAGTACAGCATACAGGTATACTGGTACTTCCTCTCCGGGTTAGGATTTCAGCCATAGCTTTTGTCCACACCCAGTTTATCATGATGTCCTGAAGACTATGTTATTATGAAATGGCAGCTCTTGATGGCAAATGGCAATAGCAGTAGCTATTAAAACACCATTTCAAAAGTGTCTGTTGACCTGGATAGTGTGTTTAAAATAGGTCCTATTTTGCCAAGCAATGACTGAAACACAGTTTATATGGCAAAATGAACACAACAGAAAATCTTGGTGAAAAAAGTTGCAAAAATCCGACACAATATGCCTTGGAAGCAAAGTGGATTATGTATTCGCTCTGTGGTAAGAATACCAATTATCTTCCTAAAACTAAGAAGAATAAAAGGGGATGTAAATCCACACGGACCCAAACGTGTTAATTAGCATCCTCCCGCAGAACAGTGCACTTTGCTGTTCACACGAGGCAAGACGTTTGGAGTTGTGTTGTGCCACCTTCAACACAGAGCATCATCAAACACCAGAGGAGGCTTAAAAAGGTTTTCAAAGTGCGAAATCTTAGATCCGAGTGTATAATTCATTATGCATAAATAGGCGGCCCTGCAACTGGTAATCCGCAGGAAACCACTGTGCATCAGCCTGGCATTCTGCTACCACTGTGGCATTAGGCAACATCTCTTGACAGCAGTTACAGAGTCATGTTACAGAGTACAGCCCAGTTTGGGCACAGCTTATTAGTGTGAAGGCTTTGACCTGAAAAAGCTCTCATATTAAGCAAAGCCCCTACAACCATAGATTCCATACACACACACACATACACACACACACATGTACACACACCATCCCCCAGAACTCATGTCACTTCCATTTGTTCTTTCAAAGATGATTGCTGTCAACACCACACACACAAAAAAGGCAACTACCAATAATTCAGTCACTACATTCTAGAAGGTTTACACCAGTGTTGCATGAACAGGCCTACTGAAAGGCAGTTCAAAGAGGTGTTCTTTGACTAGATGGTTAAAGCTCAAGACCGATACAGACGATTAAAATACCAATGTAGTCAGCCTTGGCACCATGACATATCTGATGACATAGTAAAAGATTGCATTTTTCATTTCATATTAAACTGATGGAAACAGAAACAACGCTTTATTAGAGCAAATTATGTATATATTGTATGCACTGTATACATATTTGTGTATGTATCAAACACGATAGATATGATAAATATCATTAAATCTAATTTCAGATGGCTGAAGACACCATGACCTTTATAATGCAAACATCATTTGTATGATGTTTACTGCAATCATGGTAAAGTAGCAAGTGGGGAGGGATGCTAAACATGACTTTGAACACATGAATAGAATAGTCGTGAGGGACAGTAAATATCAGGGAAGCTAATTTAGAATGGCTCTTTAGTTTGTAAGGATGACCTTTACAATGTCATTTGTATGCTGTTTATTGTAGCCATGTTGAAGGGTCAGTGACGGGGGATGTGGGAATGGGGTTTGGAAGGTACTGAACATGGCCTTGAGGTACCAGTGGAGCTATTTGGTGACACAAAGTAATGCTGTAAACAAAAGAGTGACTGACAGAGAACATTGAAAGATGATGTGGACAGACAGCATGTTGTTTTAGAAGTCATGCAGTGAATGCCATAGGGACACGTTGGCCGGAAGCTCGTCGCAATGTTTGTGTACATAATTGTCAGCGGATTCTAGACTGGGTTGCAAGAGTGGGTTGAAACTCCACTCCATTCCATGGCTGTTATGTATGGTATAGCATGATTATGTATAGTTATGTATGGTATAGCATGATTATGAACAAATCTGATCTATCACAACATTAGTGGGTAATGGGGAATAGCCCCATAGTCACAGCTTGAAATTATTCACAGTATCATGAATAACCATACAGAACCAGTGCTGTCCATACAATGCTGTTAATACTAGGCAAAAACACAGTTGACAGAGACAGATGCACCAGTGCTGGGGATGCCTGTAGTCCTTCAATATATGCCACCTGCAGTAATGTTTTTGTCAAAAATCACAATGAGAACTGAGAACTGAGAACTCATCAGGGGGAGAAGATATGAAGAAATTGTGGTCCCTAGTTTGAAAGTGGAAACTCCACAAAAAAATTACTATTTAGCCCAGGGAGGTAGGGTTTTGTGTTCTGGTGGAGAGGTTTTGCATTCATTTAGTTGTTGATTGACAGAACATCCACACAATCTGGTTTGCAAATTTCTGGCAAGAGCTCAGAGTATCCACTTTTGCAGGCTGAATACAAGGGAATAACAGACAATGTACTGATATTGTTACACTAAACTAAATCACGGTGGTGTTGTGAGGTAAATTATAAAGCAGAACAAACAGTAAACAGCAAACAGTAAACAACTGGCTTAACAAACACATAAATAGATGCCAGGATTGTGAAAACATTTGTTTTGTGATATTATCAGAGGAAAGACAACAGGATCTGACAATCAGACCATATATCTTTAGCTCCACTGAATGCTTTTGTTCCGGTATCTCATCACTTGCAGACGGTACTCTTTCTCAACACTGTGCAGTTGTTCCACCCAGGAAAGGTTGAGCATAGTTCTGTTTTTAAAATTCAGCAACAAGGTCCATGAACAGTCTGACTGAGCAATACTGGATTATTATTTCTGATTACCTGCACCTCCTCTGTTATTACTTATTTGGAATTATTTATCAATCTAAGTAAGGCCACCTTCATATTTGCAGGTCTAATTCACCACAATCTACACAACAGCTGATCCAAACAGTGAAAACTCCCTTTGTTTTCTATGGTTTAATAAAACCATATTGGTGTGTGATTATCACCAGTCAAAACCCAGAATATCATATAACCACAGAAACATTTGAATAGCTATGGATATTAGTCATGGATGTTTGCTACACCTGCATAAGATATTCCTTTTAAAGGAGATTTGATTTACCGTGTCTATATTTTTTGGTGTCTCTCTCTCTCCACTGGAAAACATCACCCTCCACAGCAGTGTGACTATATAACCCTCCATGTCCTGTAATCAGTGAAACTTCCAGGTCCTTTCCAGAAAGCAATACCGTCCACCATGCTCTCCCAAGAGAGTCTCCCCACCAGGCTGCCTTTAAACTTACCCCAGAAGCCAATTTCATATTTCAGTAACAGTCTGTGGATCTCGTGGGACTTCTTTGCAAGGGGAGGGGAGTCAGGGGGGTGGGGGGTGAAGGTGGGGGGGGGGTGGTCTAATACCCTTAGATTATTTTGGGAGAACATTTACTGAACACAGGGAGGAACCCATTGCTTCCAGTGGCTGATAATTGCTTTTGGAATCAACAAGCAAAATAAACAAGCAATTTCACAGTGATCCTTTGTTTGACAGGGAGAGGATAGTAGGAGTTGATATGCTTGCAGAAAGCTGAAAAAACATTCACTAATTGAAACAGCATACATAGAACTAATTATATTTAATTTAGTTTAGTTTGTGATATTGGGAGGGGAAAAAACATTCTGCAGCATTTTTGTTTGGCAGCTTTGTGGAAAAAATCTATGTGTGCTTCTGTGCATTTATGTTGTGTTTGTGCCCACTTGACATGCAGCTCAGGGATAGTAATGAAAGTTCACATTTGTGGACATGCAGGCGTGTTTATTCATTCACAAGAAGCGACAAGTTATTTTTTGTGCCATTGCACATGGGTGCGCTGCCTGGATACAGTGACCCTACCTGATAGCTACAGGATCAGGTCAGTGAACATGGACTGGAATGCCAACCTCCCTGTAATGTGGTTAGGAGCAGCAGTCACATTAAAGTCTCTAGCCATTTCATGAAGAAAACTCTCCATCTGACACTGACAAGAGCAAAAGTATGCCACAGCACCATATTTTTTGTGATGCATTATTCATTTACATTTAGAATAAGAATTAGGTGAGATAAGTCATATGGGCTTAATTAACTGTGCAGGTACATGATAATTTATGTCTGATTTGATCAAATTAATAAAAGACATGCAATCTTTAATTTACATGACATTAACTTGACTAGATGGTAAATATGGCTATATATGTGTGTGTGTGTGTGAGAGAGAGAAAGTATATTTCAAATCCTGTAGAAACTACAATTGTCTTCCTTAATAATGAAGATACAAGAGATTTGCAGTCGTGCTTCCATGAACATTTGAACACTGTGACTAGCAAGTGTGGTGTTGTTAAATGGTCTTAAAGAAAAAGAAAAAAATATGGAATGGAATACTGCAAAACTAAAATAAATATTACTGTACAGACCATTTCAAAAGAGTTTGCTTATTAGAGACATTGCTGTTTACACAGTGTTTCCATTTTAAAACCTCCCTATGTAGGATCAGCCATTCCTTCACTGTTCTTTCGGTTTGTGCCAGGTTTGTGTTTACATGCTACGTTGTGTTTATAGCTAGCCGGTGCATGTATGTGTGTAGTGCCTTACAGCAATTCGTTATTTTATGAGACCTGACACTCCATAGAGACTTGGCCATGGCCTTGCATTTCTCATATCTCTGCCCAGATGCACTAGCACTAGGGAGTCAAAGTCACCAATCGACCCATAAGGTATTACAGAACCACTACAATGACTCTTAACCCTGCTTAAGGTAAATTAAGCTAAATAGTTGCATAGTGCTTCTTTAACTTTCCATATGGCTGTTTGATGTGATGTAAACATAGCAGTAGTAGCTTGGGAAGGAAAATCAAACATTCAAGCTTTGTTTTCTGTTATAACTGTTGAAATGGTCTATATATTGAGAATATATGTCCACACATGCTTATGAATAGAGTATTTAAATATGTTCTTTCTTTCACAAGCTACCAAGCAGTGAAGATGTATGAAGTTGTGCTAAATCAGTGTATAAAGACTGTAATTGCTTTATATTGGTATAAAAGTAGAAAAATATCCTTTTAATTCTAATAGGCCAATTCTATTATCTTAAAAGGATGGTTCTAGAGGTCTCGGGAGACGTGATGTGTCAGCATCTATTAAGAATATGTTCACAGCAGGTGAGCACAGCAGGAGGATTGTGATGTAATGAAAGATGGTTCCCACAGATTTCATTACTCTCTGCACCTGACACCATCAGTTGTCAGGTGGTTGGAAGACACATCTTCTGCCATCTATGGTTACTACCTCCCATCAGCATGTCGTAAAACTTTACAGCTTAGCTACTTACTGCTTTGCCTTGTAATTATCGCTGTGTTTAGTGGCTTTGCACAGTGGTCAGATTAAAACACACACACACACACACACATTATTGTTCTGAACTTGCAGTTGTGAGTCCTTAGTGGTACTTGTGTTGTGCATGCATGAGCAACCCTGGAATAAAATGGAATCTGTGGCTCTCGCTGCATGTCTCCTTACTCTAGAGTGTCCCAGCTCTCAGCACTCAGAGGGCATGCCGAGGACAGAGAGACTGAGGGGGTCTTCAAGTGGAGGCAGCATTAGACAGAGCACACCAGCCACCAGGACATCTGCACTGGAGGCTTGCAGTGATTTATCCAAACTGTTACTGTACAGTAAGACACAAGGGAAAGCTAGACAAAAACTCACAACACAACCTGCAGAAATAAAATGCCAAGGCCACCATGTTAAAGCCAAGGCTGCACTCTAACTGAGACTCAGACTAATTCAATTGATTCAGTTCAGGTTAACCTGGATAGCCTAAATAGCTCTTCAGAACTGAAATAACACAGAATTCTGAGTGCCATACTTAAATAGAATAAGTGAGGCTTAAAAATGTAATGACAGGCGGGTAATGTTGCCTCAGAGAAGTACTACTTCTAAACACAATGAAAGTAATCTGATCCATAAGGCAATGCCTCAACTAGACTGTGTTACAGTAACTGCATGAGAGACTGCAGAGGAGAAATAAAAGTGCTTTCAATGTGTATTCTCTTTTTGCAGCCATTCACTTTATCAGTCAGTTAGAGAGTGACAGCTTTTGCACCTGAGCACCGCCGAGGGTTCAGCCAGTGCAGTCAATAAATGTGACAGGCCCTCTGATTAAAACTCCTTTGCCAGTTATTTCACATCAGTAAATCTGACGTAGCCGGAGGCCAAAGATGGGCATTGATGTAAATGCTCCTCCTAAAGGAGGATGAAATTATTGCAGCATTTGGTCATCCTGACTTTCACACAGACCATACTGGATTATAGAGCAAACTTCACGATGGTGCAATAACCAGGCGACAGTGCAGAATCATGTCTTCACGACAATGTGATCTGTTCTTTGGTGGCAGGGTTCAACATGTTGTCCTTCCAATCTTCCATTCATTTATCTTTGTTCTGTTCTGTTTTCTGGGGGACTGAGGAGATGAGAGGAGAGGAGAGGAGAGGAGAGGAAAGGAGAGGATAAGGGAGGAGAGGAGAATGATCACTTCTTCCCAGCACTCCAACTTGTAATCACAGGCTTCTGAGTACCAATCCCTCACTGGCATCAGACAATTAATTGTTCATAGCATCAAACCCCATTTTGACCTCAATTGTAAGTCTTTATGAAAAGGCTGGAAATGAACTATGCTGAACCAAGTGTTTCTTCATATCTCAGTTTCATTTTTTGCTCAGTAGAAAAGGATTTTAGCTTTTTTCCCCAAGTTCCATTTAAATCCATTTCAATAAAGTTGCATTTAGGCTAAACTAGATAAGTCTAGTCACAGACTGTAGCTGTTGTATTTGTACACTATTGTCAGTGAGAATGTCAGTAATTCTATTTTCTTTCTATTTACGAGCCCTAATGTCCTTAGGTTACAGACAACTGCAGTTTGCTCTTGTTTAACGGATATGAATTAAATTTCCTATACTTTTTATATCATTTTTGTGTGCCTGTACAACAGAGCAGCATTTTCAAGACCTCGAATAAATGAGACAAAAAAACTAATTTGAACTGCAAAAGCATTTGTATAGGCTTTTCAAAGTACTTTAATGTGTAAGTCAAATCTATTGTGTCTTCCACCCTTAATCCTATATCATCAAACTGGTTTGGCTTCATTGCTTGAATCGCTCATCTGTTTGCTCCTGTTTAGATTGTAGTAATTGCCACTGGCTTTTGACACAAACTAGAAATCTGGCCTGGCATATTATAATATCACCTTCTGATAGATTAGATCTTATTAGATTATATTATTGTATGCATTTGCTAGTGGTATTGATTACTTCAATCATTGTGTCCCATTCCTTCCAGTGTCCCGAGGCAAACCCTGGGATCAGCTCTGGCTCTGAATAAGAGTTGTTGTTTACCAAAGCCAGTGACATATGACTTTGGCTCAGCAGTGTGACTGGGGTTTGAAAATCCTATCTAATTGTTACACATGGCTGAATTTGTAAAGCCTGAAAATCAGGATCACAGAACTAAGAGACTGAGAGTGCCGCAATGAAAAGCTCAGATAGGCTGAGATCTGTAACTCTGCACACTAACTCATTGCACACTAACCTGCCCCAAACTTGATTATCTTAATTTCTTAATTTTCATAATGCCCTTACTCATACATGATTCCAGCTCTGGGTCATTGCAGGTATTAAGACGAAATACATTTTACAGTAAATCTGGATTTTGTGAAGTATCCCTGATGACTTTTGCTGAGGGTAGCAGACACACTTAGTGAAAAAGTAGAAATCTGACACAAACACATGCACATGAGCACACACTCACACAAACACGTGCACATGGGTACACACTCACACAAACACATCACACAAGCACACACACACAAGCACGCAAGTACACACACACACTCAGAAAAACACATGCACACGAGTACACACTCATACAAACACGTGCACACGAGTACACACTCACACAAACACATCACACAAGCACACACACACACAAGCACGCGAGTACACACACACACTCAGAAAAACACATGCACACGAGTACACACTCATACAAACACATCACACAAGCACACACTCACACAAACACATGCGCACAAGTACACACTCACACAAACACATCACACAAGCACACACTCACACAAACACATGCACACGAGTACACACTCACACACACACATGCACACAGGTACACACTCTCACAAACACATCACACAAGCACATACTTACACAAACACACACACAAACACATGCACACATGCAAAACTTCCATCTGCCACACACACTCACACAAACACATCACATACACACACACTCAGACAAACACATCACACGAGCACACACTCACACAAACACATGCACACGGGTACACACTCACACAAACACATGCACACGAGTACACACTCACACAAACACAAACACATGCACACATGCAAAACTTCCATCTGCCACACAAGCACACACACACACACATACACACACACAAACACAGGCTTGTTGGTACACACAAAAACACACAGGCAAATGCAATCTATGTGTTTATAAAAAGCCCCTCTCTACCATGTGTGTTTGCAGAGGGCCTGTGACAAACCAAAGACTTATTTCTCAAATAACTTAAAGAGTGTGTGCGGCAAGTTGTTTTCTGTGGGAAAGATACTCAGAGATAAATGAATGTGCAACTGTTTGTGACAACCTATTGTGAAGAGAATCCTTAATATTCCTTCTGCGAGTGCCAGTTGCTATTGTATCTGTGTCGATATGGTTTGTGTCTTTGTAAATGTGTGTGTGTGTGTGTGTGTGTTTATGTGTATGCATGTGTGTGTGTGTGTGCCCGAGAGAGAGAGGTGGGAGGGGGAGAAGGAAATGCAGAATGAGTGTGTGTGCTAGTTAAGCTGACGCATAGCTGACTGGGAGACACGCGGTTGCTTGCAAGCGAGGTGACCAGGTGTTTGGCCCTCTGCAGTGGAGGAAGGACTGTCATATTGTCCATTCACCAATGGTGGCTAATGCAGCACTTCAAAGCACCCTACTGACAAGACAACCCTGCTCCCCAGTCCTCCATAGACAAAAAACTGCCCATCAACCATAACTGTTTATCATGTCCCTTTCGTCATGACCCACCAACAATCTAACACAGACAAACCTGTTTGCCTCTGCTTTGCTCTCAAAGTAGTTTAGCCCAGCCGCAGGCAGAGCTTTTTTTTCTCAGGAACAAGGATGGATCTGCATCCTAAATTCTTTTCCTGGCTCTGGACCAGCTCCCCTCTGTCTGCAAAGAACTCATGGCACCTGCAGTCTGCTGACCTGTTGGAAGGTCACTGATGGACACGCTCCAGCAAGCAGGTAGCTTTCAAGAGCCTCCTTCAGAAACATCTGCGTTATCTGCCTTGGAGCGCTTGTTTTTTTTTTTTGTGGGGAGGGGGGGGTTGTACTTGGGTAACCTGGAGGAAAGAGTTGGCACATCACTTTGTTGAAGTTTTTTTCAGCTGTTTCAGCTGTCTTGTCATCTCAAGTTTTTTAAAACCGTGGCCTTTTTGTGTTAACATCAACCCAGTTGTTTTTTATTAGAGCAGGAAATCAAATTCATGCAGGTTTCTTATTGTAAGCTGTTTAATCATAATAATCAAATGAAGTTATTTTGAAATTAAGCCATGAATTAAACACCCAAATGGTTAGTATGTCAACAAAAAACAGATGATTTACTGATTTGTAGACTGAAAGACCTTGTTAGCATTCATGTTTACTATGGGCCACTCCGAGGCAAATGCAAAGAAACCATTCAATAAAATGTATACCCTCAGTGTCCCAATGCATAACTTCAGTGTTTTCACAGTCAATAAATGCACTGTTTAAGTATCTTTAGGGCTGTCTCAATCCATCAAATCTGTATATCAAGTCACCTAACAAACAGGGATATGACAACAGTGACATAAAGTAAAAAGTTTGTTCACAAATCACAAAACAAAACAATGGAACTAAGCAATCAAAGCCCATTACAAAAACAGCTCCTGGAGACAAACAAATCAACAAACTCGCCACTTTGGGAGTCACATAAAGGACACCTGCCCTTAGGATTACACTTAAAAGTCTGAATGTTGCTAGCAATGTGAGCAAGAGTTTAGGATGGCCAGGTTGTAAGGTAAGTTGCCAGGTTGTAAGTATGAGCAGAGAAGGCTTTGACCTACCTGCACGCCCAGGAAACCCGCAGCTGGGAATCAATTAGGATTATTTGTGCACACCACTGTAAGAATCACTGATCAAGCTGCATGTCAGAGAGCTTTTTTTTTTTAAAGGCTGCAAACAAGCCATAATACCCGAGATTAAAACTGCTGAATAATTCAGCAGGCTCCAAGTGTCACTGATACTGCAAGGAGAGGATGGGCATGTTACCTAAATAGTGATTTGCCATTTCATAAATATACATTTCAGCATGGCACCAAAGAGTCGAATTATGAGGGCTTTAACACAAGGATCTGAAAGCTCTAGAAGAAGACCATCAGAGCTCAGCCCTTTGTTTTTGCTAAGGTTTGTTTGTTTGATATATCTGGCTTATACTTTGCATTTAGCGGGGAAGCAGTGTGACAGGGTGCTGTGTTCCCCACCTGACTGTATAGATCAATATCTCAGAGTCGTTAGCAACGTTTCAAAGAGAAACTCAAATTGGGTTCTTGGCACCAACTTATCACTAGTGCAGGTCTCAAAACATTATTTAATTTGTATGTTAATGCATGAATTCTATTTGAATAATATCAGCGAGATTGAGTGAGTTTGGTTTTCTAATGAAAGGAAGGAGTGAAAAGTAATTGGTTTGCTGACAGCAAATGAAACTCGTGAGAAATAGATAAACATATTGGTCATGGAGGCCGATGAGTACATCAGTCATACTATAACATGCGTATCCATTTCAGGATGGTCTTAGTGACAATAATTCACTCCTACTTTCAGTCTGTCCATTTATCAAAGAAAGGTGTTAGTTAAAGCAAGCTGACTTGCCCAAAAAATGAAGCATCACAAAGATATATGCAGCTCAACAGGAAATGGGTAAAACTACAAATAAATCTTCGCTTATTTGAGAGGACGTACAAGAATATCAGTGCTTGGAGAAATTATTTAGCAATTCCTAAGGTAAAAAAGATTATTTTCTGGGAAGACATTACTGGGTCATTTCCATATGGTGATCTAATTTCAGTGACTGCTAGTCTGGGTATTAAAAGGTGGGTCCTTTATAACCCTTGTCTAATTTGTGTAAATCCCAAATCTTCATTTACCACTCTCTACTTGCATATACTTGAGGTCATATTGTAGATTTGAAGCAACACATTAAAGCAACTTTTGTGAGAGTCTGAGTAAAAGTACAAGCCAAATAGATGGTCAGTTTCATCCAACACTCCTGTCTGTTCACTGCACATGCCATTTGACATATGCAGACAAGAGTGGTAAGAGCAGCACCATCAATAAGCAGAAGAGGAGATTTTATGGCCTCTCTAAACAGACAGTGACATTGAGAAGCTGCTTGTTTTAATCCACTCAATTGTCCGAACCCTTGTGTCTACCATCTTGCAGAGTTGGACGACCCCTATGACGAAGCCCTCCCTAGATATGGCACAGTTTAGTTGTTTTTCTTTAGTTCTCTAATTGGCATGTTTACAATGAGTGTTGGGAGCAAACAGGAAGATTTTTTTTTCCATGTTTAATGAATTCTTGGTTTAAAGGATGCCCTTGACTAACCTGCAAAACTCATGCATACATTTATGAAATAAGACTTGCATGAATTAAACAACAATGCATTATGAATGTACCGTGTATTGTGATATTTTGGAGTCAATGCTACAACAATTCCAGGCCAAGCATGCATTCACTTTCAAAGGTAAATTCTTTGGAGTTCTTTGGGAGACTGGTTTTCAAGCAGGTTGGCAGCAGGCTGGTCACCAATTTATGCATGTTCAGAAGGGGATACTTAATGGCTAACATGGTTGTATTTGCAATTCTAACTCTATAGTGATTAACAAAACAAATCATTGGTTACTAGGGAGAAAACAAATATGGTTATGTAATATTGGTGTGATATGTTTTGCATTGGATATAGAGAGGAGCAACCCCACTAATCACGTTTTACTGTAAGAAAAACACACTCTTTTCTATAACCCCAAAGACAGAAATACTGTGTGTGTGCAAATAGTAACAGAGCCTATGCTGTCATCTAGTGGTCGCATATTAACCTTCAACCCAAAGGGAGAACATTTGCCTCCCACTGACAAATTTCCATTGTAGAATCTGGGGTGATAATCTCACTGAATTTAACTCAGTAATTTACCTCATGTCTCTAAACCCATTCATTATAAATGGGTAAATAAGATCAAGTACTTTCATTTACAATGTTAACCATAACAGGGTGGCAACATTTCAGTTTCATGAAGACTTTTCAGTGAAAGTTTTGACTTGAATTGGGTTTTGTGGTATGTACCAATTGTGAAATAAATCTGTGCATGCAAATTCAAGAATTTGATCTATCCAGAGAATCATTAATCTCCCTATCCAAACTGACATCAGTATCACTTTCAATTCTCAATTTCTGATCATTTCAATTTGTGGAACTGCTCTGGTAGAAGTCTTTCTGCTCTGGTTTAAAAAAAAAAAAAGAAAAAAAGAAAGAGAAACAGATTTGTCTTTGTTCAGGTTCTTCTTCTTCAGGTGAAATGTAGCCAGAGCATCGCCACCTAGTGCTTCTGCTCAATATCATGTTTCACTACATCACTGCATCAGGCATCTCTCCAAAGTATTAGGTTTCCTTTGGCAAATTTTTGGCTGGCCAATCAGCGAACAGAGGGCGCTGGGATGTCCAATATTTTTAAAGTTCACAGAAAGTATCTGGCCACCAGGGAGGAAACGTATGCCAACTGAGGAATCCCAGATGCTTGGCACAAAGTGAAACATAGTGAAAGTATTTGTTGCACCAAAATGGCAAAATGTGGAAATCCCCAAATGCTTCAAAATTTAATGTTGAGGAGCATTATTTTTATTGTTGCATTATTTGTCCAATCAAGTTGTCACAGAGTGATGGAAACCTGCACATCTTTACCTATGATATACTCAACCACTCTGAGATCCTCTCTTTTACACACCAATTATCAGGGGTGCCACTAGAAATGTGCTTAGAATCATCCAAATGTGTGTGTTTAGATTTCTTTCATGAAGCCAAGGATTGCATATAACAAGATTATTATTATTATTATTGTTATTATTATTATTATGCTATGTGAATTTTGAGGGTGGGGGTATGGTATGCATACACATGTAACCTAATGTTTGCTTCTCTTTTTTGAGCATGAGAAATTAAGTATATGGTAACCTACTGAATTTGCATTTCAATGCGGTTTGCATTTCAATGTTTTTCATCTTCTTGGAATGAGAGCCCATCTTGCTGAAAGAATATCACTAATTGCAATGTACACATGGCACATGGCCTCTTAAAATGGTTTAAATGGTTAAAAGGTTGCATAACATGGTAGGGTTTATTAGCCAATATTCTCATGCTGAATTTGTTAAATTGACGACATCTGCCGTCGGAGGACAGCTTGCTGCATGGCTACTATAAGATGCATCACCAAGGTCACGTTCCCCACCCCGAGCAAGCGGCCAACAAAGGAAGTAGCCCACACTTGGCTTATGGTTTTAAGAAGACGTTTGATAAACTGAAAGTAGCCTAATTTTCTAAAATTCTGACTGCTACTAGTTGCGATTAATGTGTGCGCATTGTCGGTACGCAGCCTTTAAGAATACCTTAATGGTGTCAAGAACACCTTTTTTCCCTTCGAGGGACATGGCGCCTCAATTAGTTTTCAGGCTATATTGACGATCATATGTAGGCTAATAGTCGCAGTGTCGTCAACCAGACCATTGAAGACACAGTTCGCAACCTACTAATGTTTTGATTTTGCAACGTTAGTTTCATCTGCACCTGCCATCTTCACCGCGACTCTTCATCCTGAGGATATTTAGCAGCAGACAAGAAGAGGACGCCAGTTCCACCCATCCCTATGGATACTGTCATTGGTCGGTTGATTGGCTGATACTCCTGTTTACGGTTGTGAAGCGAGATGTTTGTAGCATTCCGATGAAATCCTAAATACACTAATTGCCCGGATAGCTTTGTCATCTCCGTTACGGCGGTCAGTGGTACAAGGGTGATAAGCGGCATTTATCTGTGAAGTGATCCACGCCTCATTATACCACCGACACCACCATGTCCCCTCCAGCGTCGGCTGCGACTGCCAGCGAGAGCAGCACCACCACTGTTTTCGAGGATGAGACGGAGACCCCCAGAGAGGAGGTATTACGCCACTATGATAGCCTAACATGAGATGCCTTCTTCATCAAAATCAGGTTTTATGCATGCACTATTCTGCGAAAACGGAGCAACCATCTGCCCATATTAAAAATGTGCTGACTGTCTTGTTGGTGTCAAATGATAGGTGAGATAAAAGATAGACGTCAGTGTACACTATTGTGATTGTATTGCTTTTGTAGCCCACATAATACATGATGGGATGGCATTAAAGGCGAGAGTAAACAGACTAACCCAATTATTAAACGACCGCGTTGGTGCGCTTGTCAGCCTTTTACTGTCTAGTATGCTGACAGAGAGATTTGTCCATGTGTCTGATGGGTCCAACCAACGTCACTTATTATTACTACCCTGGTGTTGCACGTGCAAAGACCACATGAGACCATATAGGTTAGCCTATGTGCCTTATTTTCATAGTGCCACCAAAGACGGTTCTTTCATATTTAGACAAAGGCTTAATTGTTAGTTAATAACAGAATTACTTAAAAACTGAATTAAGTCAGTTTATGGCACAGAATTGTCATGGAAAGATTACATGGACTATTTGTCCACATTACACAAAATCTATGAAGATATTCTAGTTCCTAGAAGTAGCTGTAGAGAAAGTGTATAGGTCCAAATGTTGAATTAATTTGCCTTGATGTAATGATCTGACAAGCACCACCAGGAACACCACAAGCATCATTCACCGCCACCATAATTGTTAGTCATTGAAACTTGATATTCCCTTTTTGTCTTATGCTATAATTGTTATACTTCCTCTGTCCTAATATTGCAGCAAAGGCCTCTGAAGCAGTCGCTGAGCAAGTCGCTGTGCCGGGAGGTGTTCTGGAAATGCCTGCTGCTCTCCATGCTCATGTACGGCTGCATTGGAGCAATGGTGTGGTGCCACGTTACCAAGGTAACCCGTCTCACCTTCGACAGTGCCTTCAAAGGCAAGTCCATGATGTACCACGACAGCCCCTGCTCTGACGGCTACATCTACATCCCCCTAGCCTTCCTGATTATGCTCTACGTGGTGTACCTGGTGGAGTGCTGGCACTGCCACGCTCGTAACGAGATGCAATACAAGGAGGACGTGGAGGGTGTGTATGAGCGGATCCAGCGCATGCAGCAGGCCAAGCCGTGCATCTGGTGGAAGGCCATCAGCTATCACTATGTGCGCCGGACCCGGCAGGTGACGCGCTACCGCAACGGGGACGCCTACACCACCACTCAGGTGTACCATGAGCGGGTCAACACACACGTGGCCGAGGCTGAGTTCGACTATGGCCACTGTGGGGTGAAGGACATCTCCAAGCAGCTGGCCGGCCTGGAGAAGGCCGCCCTGACCAAGCTGCGTTTCACCAAATGCTTTAGCTTTGCCAACGTGGAGTCGGAGAACTCCTACCTGACCCAGAGAGCTCGCTTCTTCACCGACAACGAAGGGCTGGACGACTACATGGAGGCCCGTGAGGGCATGCACCTGAAGAATGTGGACTTCAAAGAGTTTGTCATAGCCTTCTCAGATCCAGACCACCACCCCTGGTACGTCAACAACTACGTCTTCTGGGCAGCTGCTTTCCTGACTTTTTCCTGGCCTCTGCGTGTGCTGACAGAGTACCGCACGGCCTACGCACACTACCGTATTGAGAAGCTGTTTGGCGCTGACTACCTGCCCGTCACGCCATGTGAGGACCGGCCTTACTGCCGGCGCATCCCACGCGTCAACACCATCGACAGCACCGAGCTGGAATGGCACATCCGTTCCAACCAGCAGCTGGTGCCCAGCTATTCAGAGGCCGGCCTCATGGACCTGGCCCAGCGGTCAGGTGGCTTCAGCCGACAGCAGAACTGTGAGCGCTGCCACCGGGCCATCAGCAGCTCATCGGTGTTCTCACGGAGCGCGCTCAGCATCTGCAATGGCGGCAGCCCGCGTTTGCCGTTCAGCGGCAGTCGCTTCTCGTTGGGCCGCCTGTACGGATCGCGACGCAGCTGCCTGTGGCGCAGTGGCAGCGGCAGTCTTGACGAGCCAGAGAGCCCCGGTGAGAACACGCGTTGCTTGGCACCGCCGCGCCTGCCGCCCGACGATGACGAGCCACCGCCCTACCAGGACGCACTCTACTTCCCTGTGCTCATCGTGCACTGCAGTGAGAGCTGCCCCAACCATAACTCTTTCCACCGCAACGGATCATGTGTTGAGACATCACTCTAAGAGGCAGATGAAAGACTAGCTGAAGTATCCGGCTGAGGATTGGCTGGGGCGGCTGACTGGCGGCAGTCGTGACCAGGGGAGGTGGAGGTGGAACTGAAGGTGAAATTTATAGGTGAAAGATATTCTCAGAAAAAGACACACACACACACACTTCACCTCAGCATCATGGAGTTTTCATCTCAATCTCCTGTCACTCAGGAATCCAACCGTCCCAAATAGCTCTGCGTTGGTCACTATGCAGTGTTGTCCCCACAGCCGCAACACAGGGGCATGAATGCACTGCTGGAAGAATCCTGGAATATTACATTTGACTTTTTTATGTGGGGAAAACAGTGTCCGTTTTGTACATAGCTCAGCAATTATGGCGTCATCTTTTTATTCTTACAGTCATAGCAATAAAGTGAGCACAGCGCAGCCACTGTTACACACAGAAGTAATAAGTAGAATCTGAGGTTTCGAAAGATGTGTCCTTCGGATCAGAGACGTTTATTTGTCTAAACAATCACACTTACGGACTGGACTGAAAATACTCCTGGGTGCACATGACTCCAAGTTTTTACCTTGGGTCTGCGTTTTCATGGAAATGTGGTCGTCAAACAAAAATTTTGCACTTATATGTCCAATCGAAATGACTTGTATTTTGTAAGACTTTAAGCAAATTTCTGAGGTTATTATTGTAATCTCTCATATTCCACATATACACTGGGAATGCTTGACTCTGTAATCAAAATGTACAGTATTTGCGTCTTAGCAATGATATAATACATTTTTATGCTCTAGCATTGGATCAGTCAAAACTTGAAAGACATGGACACACAAATATTTATTCCTAATAACTGTGATACCAAATGAGGGAAAACAATATTTGGTTACAGTGGCATGGGAATGCCTGTGACAACAAATATGTACCACAAATGTATTGTGTGTATTTTACAATGTGTTGTTAATTGGTAATACACTTGTACTAGCATAAATGTATTGTTCACCATAAGCTACTGTGTGTAACCACCATATACCCTCTATATCTCTAGAAGATGAGAACATGCAACTCTGGCTATGCAACAAGTAACCTCTGCTTACACCTATGATACAAGTGTACATATGATTTTACAAGAGGAATGTCAGACTGCTGTATCTTTTGTGAATGGCCTAAGTTGAAAGTTGTTACCGAAAAGCATATGGATGTTCCACAACGAGGCATTGTTAAGTACCCATTGTTGGGTAGTACTAAAAATGTGTTAGACGAATATAGACAATGTTTTTTATTATCTGACCAAATTGTGAAATATATTGAGAAATCCTGAATGAGACGTGAAATCCACATAATTAAGGTTGTGGGCAGTCCAAAGACATTGAACATACTAATCTGCCAGCTCAGCCTCAGATTTGGTGGTTGTTGAAAATATGACATTTATCATGTAAACCACTTTTATACTGCCTATACACTAGGGGTGGGAATTGATAGGATTTTATCAATATTGATGCCATTGTCGATCCTGCTTATCAGCCCGATTCATTATCAATTCTCTTATCAAGTCCTTACAGTACTACACAGATTTTCAGTATCAACACATGAACCTATAATGTAGCCTGTATTACTATGGTGGCTATAACAGCTTATTAGAATGAGGTAAACTATGTAGAAGTGTGTTTGCTGTTTCAATTCTACTTTCAGAGAGACCAGCTGCCCATGATCTCAATAACATGTTGGTATTGATAAGAGGAACTGATAAGGGCAGAGACAAATGATTCCAGTAGATTGATGCATTAGATTCTCGGTTCTACTTGGCACCTGGTTCTCGATTCCCACCCCTACTATACACTAATGATCACGACTCAGCAAAAAAAGGTTTCACCATCACACTGTTGCCTTTATGTAGCACACACAGTACCTATTTTGCGAAACATACATACATTGTTTAAAGGTGCAGTATTGTGAACAATACAATATGATACGAATTAGAAGCAATTAATGTAAATGATAGTGTTCAATAACGAACTATATGTCATGTACCATTAAAAGAATAAAGCAGTGTAAGCTACTTCAAATATGAATGCTTTCATTAAATGTTGACTGCTTACACATGCTATGTATGTGTAAGTCCATGTATTGAATTCATGATGTCACTAGCAAAAATAATGGGACCAGATCCAATTCATCATCAAGGGAATGCAACTTGTGTAGATAGATTACTTTGGCCTTCACAATGAATGTCTGAATGTCTGAGATTCCACATGCAAACATCAAGCCTGGAAAAAAAGGTCTAAAGTACATTTCACTGTGGAAATAAACATATCGGTAGGCTTGGCCAGTCGATGGCAGAATGCATTTGTCCTAAGAAGGGTGAGGCATTAAACCAGAGTAGTTGAACATTAGCCTTATTTAATAGTTGTCGTGGAAAACCACCTTGATGTTTGCAAACCCCAACAATCAATCCTAACCCACCCAACACACTTGGTTAAAACCAAGAAGTCACTGTGGAAAAGTTGGAGTAGAGTTGTTGACAAAGACTTTATTCACAATACCAGCAAACTATACAGACAATTGCCTCATAGTATAAGTGCTTAGTAGTGTGAAGGAGATCCGCTGCAGAGAGGATACCGTTTCCCTTGAGAGTTGATCAGGCTCTGACTGTCCCTTCCAAACATCTACTTTTTATGTTACTAGAATCACCCAGAGCACCCCCTTGCGCAATGATCTAGATAATGCGCATGTTTCAAGTTCATCAAGAATTTTCAGGGGCGCCACTGTTCGGCCATCATGGTTGCGCCAGATGCCATCAGGACCTCTAGTTGCCCCTCTGTCCTTCCATAACTGCACTTCCCAGCTAGGGGTGCCAGCTTGCATAGGCTGAATTTCGTTGCGCATATACTCAGTGGCAATAATATGCACCTGTTCAGGGCCAGCAGGAGGCACAATCCTCACTCAGACAGTCCTCCCATCTTCCATTATGGCATCTCTAGTGGGGCACTGTAAGGCTACAGGGTAATCTGCAGATTTCCTTTCAGACGTACGCCCTGTCCACCGCTCAAAGCAGTATGAGCGACACGTTGGGCATTTTCATCTCTGACATAGACCACAATCGGGTGGCATAAGGTCATGTAGGTGTACGTCAGGACAATGTGTACACCACAGACACTCTTTCCCCTTTTTCTTCTCAGGACATGGACTTGGGCACTTGATCATGCCACCTTGGTTGTATGCTATCTCATGTTGTCGTGAATGTGGGAAGGGAGGCAATGAATACAAAATTGCCTCACTTGGTGTCACAGGATGATGCTCCGCTAGTCGAACAACAGCTTCATGATCTACCAACCGAAGGACGCCTTGAGTGGGGAGAGGGTAAGTTTCTTTGACCACTAAGTCTAAGTAATGGGCTAATATCACTGCTTGGCGAGGGTTAGGTATCAGGATATCGATTAGGCTGTCACCCTTAAATTCCTCAGCTGCTTCAAGGAATGCAGCCATACTGATAGTAGGATCATGGCCATTGTTGCCACATCCAAACAGGGTCATAGTGATAAGTTGCGTTGCATTATCACTGCAGTCTTCAAACATTCTTTGGTATAGGTCTTGAAGCACACCTCGCGGGGTGTTTGGTGCATCAATCACATACCAGGGCACTATGGGAATGTGGACAATATGAGAGTACTTGTCCCCCAACTCCTGTCACAAAAATCTCCCCAAGGGGCCCCCTTTCAAGGGGCCCCCTTTGTTATCCTTTCGTCATATTCCTTCTGGTATTGTTCCCCAGCAAGCTTTCCCCTGCCATTTATCAGTCAATCATCTGCTGGATTTACCAAAGTGACCTTCAGTCCAGGTGTGTATGGTTTGAGCTCACGGTCTAATACCCTGATGTCTTTAGCGGTTTCCCTTGTCAGTATGTTCCATCTAATAGGTATATTTGTTCTGCAATCTTGGACCTTGGCCGAGTCAGCATATCGACGCCTTCCCTCTGGTCCTTCCCCACGAGACTCTAAGTATTCTTTTAAGTCGTGGGGATATCATAGCTGATGCTTTCACATATGCAGAATATACTGCCTCCAATCCTGGTAACAGGGAGGATAACCTTGAGCAACGGCGTCTAACTTTGAGCAGTAGTATGCTATGGCCTGCTTTGCCTTTCCTTTGCACTGATTTTGAGCTAGGATTGATGACATACTTAACTGCTCAACTTATATATTTATATCCAGACTAAAATCACCAGGTTCAGGAACAGCTTCTTCCCCACAGTCGTCACACTACTGAACTCTGTCCCCCACTGAACCTCACACTGCACTCTGCTGCTATAGCCCTTGGACTGCACATCTGTACATCTGTATACTTAATACATCTGTACATAACTATCTTTATAGCACATCTGTATATTGCATATCTGTATATTGCACATCGGTATATACTTCTGCACATCTGTATATATTTAACACTGAATACATCTGTACATAACTATCTTACCATCATTATCTCTTCACCTTACTTGTATATTGTTCTTCTGCCTAATTATTATTCTGCCTATTTATTATTACTACTCTTATCTGAATATAATTTGCTCTTTAACTGTACATATTGCATATACTGTATATACTGCACTTGCTGCTCAGGGTTACATTTCAAATGCATATGCAAATCTCTATCAAATTTTCATCAATTGAATTACTTCAGCATAAACACAATTATCCTGGAAGAGCACAGAGGTTACACACATCTGTACTTCCTTTTTGAGCCACCCTCCCCACACAGTTGACCCACATTTACATTACATTTACATTTAGGCATTTAGCAGACGCTTTTATCCAAAGCGACTTACAAAAGAGGATAACATTCAAGCTACGACACAATGAAAGAAACAAACAAGGGGTGTATTATGCTAACATTGAAACTGCACCATTTTAAGTTGAAAGTGCAATAGTGCAGAGAAACTAAATTGTTAAGTGCATTCTCAAAGTTTACGCCAGGAGATGCTCAGCTGCTAAGACTTGTTTTCCCCACTATGCTAATTCCTTTATATCTCTGTCAATTATTTACTCACACACTTCTTCTATTTCTTCAGTAGCCAGAATTCCCTTTATTCTTTTTTTTTTAATTCTTCTAACCTTGTCTCCACTATTGCTTCAAAGCACTCTAATTTCTTCTCTAGAAAGCACACTAATTTCTTCTCTCATGCTCCTCATCTCCCTTTTCTCTGTCACTCTCAATGTCACTTTCTACACTCTCAGGCTTATTCCTTAATGAGAGTGAGTTGTCCCCTCGCTCCACTGCTTCAGGCTCCTGCTCTCCTTCACTTTCTATTGGGGAAATATATCCTACTCCTTCTTGTTCAAACTGACCATCACTATCCCAGCAGTTGTTAATAGTTTTCTGTCTTTGTTCAATCTCTCCCCTGTCCTGCTCTTTTTCCTCCACAAGAGGGCAGTGACGCCCTACTAATGGAGATCCCCACTCAGAGCTGAATGAAGCCCTGGTTGAGTTCAAAAAATGTAATTTATTGAATTCTGATCACGTGGGTGACGTAGGACAATAATCTGGCTCACTATGCTCTCTATCAGGGTAGCGGGCAGAGCTAGGTCTGGGCTGATTCTTGGGGTGGATAGGAGCAACAATTTCTGCACCACTCTCAAAGTGAAGGTTCTTCTAGCTCGTGCTTTTAATGCAGAGGGTTGTCTCAAGCTCATTTAACATACGGGCGTCCCCATCGACAGACAAAGAAAAACATACAAACATTCGTTTAGGTTTTTTGCAATTTGTTTTGCAAAATGTTACCACATCATTCATAACAAGCTTTTCTTAATACTTTTTTCGCTTTGCTTGCTTTTTAACACATCTACACGCACATTTTTCTCATGCACAGCCTTTTTTACTTACACACCGGGCGAGACCCCGTCTCAAACCCCAGGCGAGACCTCATGTCAATCCAATATCCTAAATACTACACAGGGCGAGACCTCGTCTCAAACCCCCTGGCGAGTGTCAGGTCTGCATCAGATCTGGTCACGGCCACGCCCCCTCACTCTACCTCGCAGACCCTCAATCCCTCTCCCCGCTCGCACTCACCTCCCTGTGCACGATCACCTTCCCCTGAGTACTAATAGGTGTCACCTGGTCTCCAATCTATTTAAGCCTCCTCCCCGGTTCCCCTGATGTCTGGCCTCGTCGTTACCTTCCTGAATCTACTCCGTGTCTGTCGTGAGTAGCGACTAGAGTAGCGGACGTGAATTTTGTTATTCCCTGTTTCGTGTGTTTAAATAAAACTTGTTTGAGATCTGCCTCTGCCTAGTCTTTGCCTGACAGCGAGACCTCGTCTCAAACCTCTTAAATACTACACAGGGCGAGACCTCGTCTCAAACCTCTTAAATACTACACTGGGCGAGACCTCTTCAAACCTTTTTTTTTTTTTTTAACACTACATCTTCAGTATCCTTCTGCAGTTAAAGTCAGTGTCAACACATCACTAAAAATAGGTTCTTTTTGCAGAATAAAAGGACTCTCTCAGAGTTTCAACTATACTTTCACAGATAATGACTCTTGGCAATTAAGCAAAGGTAAGCAAGGCGCTTACCTTTGTTTTTCTGTTTTGGGCCCTGCCAAGAATCACCACTGATTCTGGGGCATTTGACTCCAGCTGTCTCTGGAGTTGAATGCCCTCTTGTGTTCTTTGCAGATCCTGGCACATTGACTCCAAATCTCTGGACTCTTATCTCTATGATTTATATTCTCCCCATCTGTACCATGGTTCTGATGTGAACAGCATCCATTAATACAGCAGACCCCATTCACTGCCACCTTATCATGGTATCCTCCCAATTTTATCTTTCCCATGGTTCTGATGAACAGCATCTGCTCACACAGCGGTCCCATTCACTGTCACACATCATGGCATCCTCCCAAACCGAGGCTCCTGCGGATCCGAAGCATCTCCCTTCATTAAATCTTATCTCTTGAACTGTTCAAGGCCTCATGTCCACTGCTTGAACTACTAAGGGCTTATATCAGGTCGTAAGTCTCTACTCTCTTTCTCTGCCTGAACTGCTTCAGCCTTCTGGGTTACCATTAACATGTAACCACTCTTCTTTCATGTTAGTATAAGCATTACACTCTCAAGTTAATATTGTATATACTAAAACTTCATCTTTATGATAATTTCCACATACTCTAAAGGTCAACAATAGTTGTGCTAAGAAAGTCTCCCCAATAAAATTTATTCTTACTGTGTGAAAGTTTAGAATCCTGCCTTATCAGCAGGTGTCGTAATGTTTAATTTAATGAGTAAACATTGGCAGTGGTGATTCATTAAACACCATTCGAAAAGCCATGTCATTCTGTTAATCTATTACACGTATAGAAGACACCCTATTTGATGGTACACAGGTTGCCCATATCAGAAACCGCCTGTTTCGTTTGTAACAGTCCACTGTAACTGTAATAATTTTCTCACTCCTCCGTCTACCCCTAAGCACCATGTGTCTTGATCTGCTTTTAGAAATACTGGGAGATGCAGTCTGTGTCCTTTATTAACACTACAGTGTGCATCGTTTTGACTGAAACTGCACAAACAATGCGGTGGTAGCGCTGCAGTTAAGGAACCTGGATAGTGTGCAAGTAGCCTGAAAAGTTGTGGGCTCAAATCCCAGCTGCCACCATTGTGCCCTTGAGCAAGGCACTTAACCCTAAATTGTTCTAGGGGAGACTGGCCCTGAACAATTGATAGTTGGCAAAATGTAAGTCGCTTTGGATAAAAGTGTCTGCTAAATGTAATGTAAATGTTGTGATGTCATGAGAGGCAGTGTCCTGGAGGGACGTTATGTTCCCATGAGATGGCTCCAGCCACACCTAGCCATGGCTCCATTTGCTGGTGGAGTTAGGAACTGCATCCCTCAATACACCACACGCCAACACACCTGAGGGGGATGATTACCTGAAGAGCATGCACCTGAGCCTGATGACTGAGGAGCTGCAGGGCTTCTTAAGGGCTAAAAAACTCAGACAATGTGAGAAAGAAGTTGGGGGAGCCAGGCTCAAGGTGCGCTTTCTGCGAGAAACCAGGAAATCTCAAGTGACTTACCCTCAGAAATTGACTTTATCTGGAATTCTTATCACTGGATGTATGGTATCAAAGGAACTGACTACAGCACGGGTGAGGACCACACAGACTAATTCTTGTTTGAGCCAACTGACCATGTGGTGTTGAAATTGTTGGCTGGGGAAGAGAGACTCTTTATTTTACCTTTGAACTGCCAAGGAGGCATTGCCTATGTTTAACCCTGTTTTTGTAAGACCCACTTGAATCACTGAAATTGAGAATATTTTTTTTCTGTTCATTTCCCCAATAAAAAATCCTGGAATACACCCAAATCTTAGTGTCCTCACACTGCTGAACTGTCCTCTTAAGAAGCAGACTGCCTCTCGTCTTATCACAATGTAAACAATGCCTTTGTGAATTTTATGACCGTACGTTTTGGGACTGGAATATATTTGATACAGTTGATAACACTGTAGATACCTTTCATGGACCTATTAGACTCTGGACCAAATAACACAAAGATTTCTGGGGCAGTTCTAGTCTGTTTGGTGCCCTGGGCGAACACCCCATTTAATGGTACCCAGGTCGCCCTTATCAGAAACCATATTTCCATATTTAAAATATTTCTTACTCCTCTGTCTACCCTTAAGCACCATGTGTCTTGATCTGCTTTTAGAAATGCTGGGAGATGCTGTCTGTGTTCTTTATTTATAAAGCATATGACCAGCTGGAGGTCATTCAGAAATTTTACTGATATGGACAAATACTGTAGGTCAATAAAAGGAGCACATTATGAAGGCTATACCTTCAGCTTGATTCCAAATGTTTGTCTGTGGTCAGTGTTGCAGTTGAAACGATGACAAACTTTGTGAATGAAATAACTATGACTGGAGCCCCTCAGCATGTTATTGGGAACCTCAAGGTTGATGTCATTTGTGGCTCCCTGAAAACATCAAAGCCCATAAAACAAACTTGTGTCTGATGGTGTCAGTTTATTGGCCCAGATGAGTCATGAGTCCCTCAGTCAGCCTGCCTTGCCTATTCATACTATGATCAAGGTCTGCTGCTTGTTACTACAAACAGTGTGGTCACAAAACATTTCAGAGCCGAGCTACTTAGCCTGCCATAGCACTATCACATCATATAAACATCACATAACTGTATGTAAATTACCTATGTTAATTAATGTGAAAAAATAAAATGAAAGAAAATAAAAATATTTCTCTTTAGCTAGCGAAAATAGTGGCCGATGTTAAAAAAAAAAAAAAGGGTGAGAGGGTGCCTATCCTTATTTGCAAGTGACTCCTTCTTTCAACTTTCCGTCAACGGGAAAGTTGACACTAGCAACACTAGCAGGTAGAGTGATAAAAAATATTTTACAGTAATCAAACTACAAACAGCATATATTATATGTATATTATATATATATATATATATGTACGTCTAAAAAAAAACTTTTTTATACTATTTACTAAGTTATTTCATATAGTGTCTTTATCTTCACAGTCTCACCACTTTTAACTCATGAATACATGCTGAGAAACATCCACTGCAAGAGAAAAAAACAGATATAGATAGATATGAACATTATTGTTTTACTTCTGATGAATACTGAGTGTCATTAATGTTTTCATACGACAAAGTAAGAAAAGGAAATAATTACAATGCCACTATAACCACGCTGGGTGTCATTTCTACAAAGCATTGTTGCTAACTTCTGTCGTTAACTTGGTCGTTATACTGCTTCATTCAATGGCAGAACTACCAAGATTTCTGATGTCTAGAAATGCACCCCTGATTTGTTGACAAACATGATTCCTTCAACTGACATTATTTAAAACTGTTTCAAATGTTCAGATGTGAAAAATCCAGATGAGTGTGTAGATTTTACAGCGCAACATGCAGCAGACAGAACTTTGTTGGAAAGTTAATTTGCTTTAATTAAGTCAATAAAGATGAAAATGAAATCTAAATGTGGATACTTTATGCTTTAGGTTACGTCCCGTGAAGTGGGTAAGGAGTAGGTAAGAATGACATAAAAAGTATGGGCTAAATTATCATAGAGTACTTACTGCATAAGTATGCAAGTATTCATGGAATAACATAAATGACATGAAAGTTGTTTAAGTGCTACTGCTACTCCTAGACTGCTGCTGATGAGATTGGGTGCATTAGAAATCATGGGAATATCACACATGAAATTTTAGCCTGTTAAAAGTGTACCCTATCTAATTGTAGAGCTGTTCATTGATTCATCAAAAATGCATAACATAAACTTAACCTATATACAGGGTGTAAGAAGCACAATAGGCTATTATAATCAGACCAGGGGTCAAATTAATACCTGCATTGCAGGAAGGTGATGTTGGACAGATTAAGCAGATAACTTTCATCTAGTTTGTGTTATTCCAGATTACGCAATAAGTACTCTGTAATTTATCCCCTGAGATATATTTATCCCCCCTTATTTTTTATGTTTCTGTTACCTCATTTTCATGGAGAATCATTCCATTCCCATCTGACATCTTTTTGAAGATCTCTGTTGTGTAAAAGAAGTAAGAATAGAAGAGGGTTAAGCTTAAACATCTGGAATTTTCCATTTGATTTTGGAGGACTTTTGGAGAACACCTAATCAAAATTAAGTGTTTATTTAGGGTAAAGTATATGAAAGCATATGGATGGCAGCCAATGACGTGATCTCAAAGGCTACATTGAGATGCTGTAGGTGCTTACTGGACATGCACTCCAAGCGCAGAATGAGGGACACAAAGCTCTCCAGGGTTAGGTTTCCTTTAGAACCACCATAGCGGAGGGCAATGAGATTAAGCATGTCATCGTTTACCTCTATACCTGCAGACATATGCACACACGCACACAAACACGTCACTGTTGTCAATGTATTTACACATCACCTTAAAAACAACATTGGTTGACCAAAATGCTGTATTAAAAAAAAAATAGCTGAAAAACAGCAACAATGTATACATTTATTATTATTATTATTATTATTATTGTTGTTGTTGTATAAAAGTATTTAAGTGTTTTCCAGTTTACTCACAATACAGATGTCTGCAAAATGTGTGTCAAGATAAACTAGGTTCCACAGTAACATAATACAGTTAAAGAAATCTGTCAACACACAAGGACCTTGTCAGATGTAAAGCCAAGAATGTAGTTTTTTAAATACCTGCAACAATTACAGCATTCCTCAGTTCATTAAGGGACAAATCACCAGTTCTTGAGACATCAGTGCGGTAAAAGATTTCCTATGAATGACAGTTGAGTTTTCTTTGTGATATACAATACTCAAAAGGCTTGATATTTCAAAACTATGGTAGGTGGAAAAGATTTTTCACCCTGTATGTTAAAACACGGTCCCAGAGTCGAAGGAATTCTTGTCGATTAAGACAACCCGTGACGGACAGCTTCAAGAACGTTAAGAAAAATATGATACCAAATCATAACTACATTACGTGGCTGAATGGAATATTCAGTATTTAATTATCTCTATACCCGAGAGTTCTTATAGGTCATTTGTATGATTTGTCTTTGAAGGCCATTGAAGAGTAGGATACATCCATCAAGGCAACCATACTGCGGCAGGTATCCAGGCCAAAGAGTGGCGAGTTGGCTACAAATAGAAGGACAGGGACTGAGAATGTATGACAAAAAACTAAACAAAACTGTAAGCATAAAACTTGCATGGAGAATGAAAGAATGAATGCATTTCCTATTGTATACTGGTAGAGGCTAAAAGGTGTGTGTGTGTGTGTGTGTGTGTGTGTGTGTGTGTGTGTGTGTGTGTGTGTGTGTGTGTGTGAGAGAGGGAGAGAGAGAGAGAGAGAAATCTCACCAGGACGGAGGTTCTCATTTAGAAGCTTCTGTAACTGTTCTGCATTCACCTCTTCAAACTTTTTTATGGACAATGAATAGCAACAATACCCACTTCTTAATATACTTGTATGATGAATTACCAGAAAAATTGAAAAATTACATTTTTATCAATTATTTCCATACATTACCTGATCAGTGTACTTCTTGAATAAGGTAACTTTGGCATCATTATCATTTACTTTATCAGAACAACTGGGCTGAAGAACAAGCAAATGTTTGGCATCTTGTAAAAAATGTGATATAAACAGCGCTGACTATTATTGTAGGTTTATTTAGTAGTATACTGTAGGTTTATTTACCTTTGTAATCTTCCAGTTGTCAATAGAATTCTCACTGGAAGTAAAAGAAAAAGCAGATATCACTGTGGCTGAACCAATAGACATACTTTACTAACATCAAACATCAAATAATGTGAAATAGCATCACAGATGCCTTAATGATGCAGTAGAACTCTCACTCAAGATGGCTGTCAGTCCTGGTGTATGTAGACAGGATGAAGGAAGCTGTCTCATTGGGCTTGAAAGTGGAGGGGACAATGATGTACTCGCCCGGGGCAAGTCTGAAGAACTCCATGATCTCTCGAGAGTCCAGAAAGGATTCACTTGAAGCCACACTTTTCCTCGCAAAAAAACTGGCAGGTAATTTCCCCTCTCTGCCTTTGTACTACAGCAAGATGGTAAAACAAAAGAATATCATTCCAAGTACTCAGAGTTGGACTAACACAGACTAACTTTGTGTGTCATAGCATACAAAGGTAGCCTGGCCATGTCTTCCTAGCACTTCCGCTTGATTATCATCTCCCTACAGAGCTGGTCTGAATTTGATCCCATTGAGCTTGTTGTCTCAGGAGGCATTTTAACCCTGTCCAATCAGCGTACAGAGGGAGGTGCAGAGCTAGAATGCTTTCAGTCAGGACAAGCTATCAGTCAGGCGCTGATCCAAAATGTTTAAATGTAAACACCTCAAGCAAGCGATCAAATCTATTAATCTATAAATCTATTTTGACGCAATGTGAACCTTCAGTAATGTACCTGGTTTAGGGTTGGCTTACATAGATAACAAATTAGAATCTGGTGGATATCTGATTCAGCAATCAAACAATGGCAGGAATTAATAAATGAGAATCTGAGCAGTCATAAAAAACATTTGGCACTTACCTCTGAGGGCACCTGTGGATAGACCAAAATAAGCAATTAGAAAACCAAAGAAGATTTCATGTACTTTGTAAACAATAAAACAGGTATGTATAATGTCAATAAGAAATATAATGTGTAATGCCAATAAGTCAATATCAACACACCCTGAAAATTGAGAAACCAATATGGAAGTTGGAGGCTAGCCGCCTGTTTCGTTTGTCAGACTTCTGCATGAGGGACAGCAGTAGGTTCTTTGGCCCACTGCCATTAGTAGATTCACCCTTTGTGGCTTCCAACACAATGCGAAACTGGGGGTTTGTCCAGAAACTCTCTGAGAAACAATTGGAAACACACAGAATTTATACTAGCCAGTTCTTTTCAATCCTCTTATAGTAGTAAAATGTTTTTATTACCTTTATAATTTGTGCAACCACCAGCAGTGGTACCAGTGACCCATCTGCCCTCATGACATTTGTATATCCATTGATAATCTGTGGACGCTTCAAGGAAAGCAAGGCTCAACGAGCAAATATCCATGCTAGCATAGCATGTGCAGAAGTCCTCCAATGACATCCTGAGGGGAAATTTGAATAAAAAAACACCTTGCATAATAGTAAACAACACTTGCATCATGACTGAGTAATTGAGAATGAAATTGATTTTGATACCAAAATTCGCCATCGTCGTGGATGGAAAGGCAAGTTGTTCGTTCCTTTAGACTGACGGTTTGCCATTTAGAAGATCTGCAAATACAATATGACACAGTAAATCCCTGTTTTATTTGACTTCAAGTTCAAAAGTTTATGATTTCCAAATTTCGGTGAAAGCAATGGTCTAGTGGTCTAGGCGACAAAGTAACTAAATTAGCTTCTGCACAGAGACAATAAGCGAAGCAAATGAAAATAAGGTTAAAACAGAGGTTGTTGTTCTAATTTCAATCGTTAGCATTGTTATTGTTGCTGTTATAAAAAATATAATCATTGATATGAACTACAGGCAACTTAAAGCACATAATCAATAATGCTGCTTAGTATAACCTCTCTGTGGAAGGAAAACTGGTTCTCATTAAACAAAAAAGACTTACTGATCACTCCAGTCACCTTTCCACTCTTTATGTCCCCATGGATTTAACAGTCTAACCAGTTTAACCAGGCAATTATTACTCCTGACCTTTAGGTAGAAAACAGGTGAGGAAAACAGATTGCTCATTGTTCACAGATAAGTTCACAAATACAATACAGTCATAAGCAGGGCCAGCTCCTGGCATAAATGACCTAGGCAATCACTTAGGGTGCCAAATATCAGGGGGGCATCGCAATAAATTTGTTTTCTTCAGTTTTTCACTGGTATTTGTAGACAAGAGGGGGCAAAATTCTGCAAAAAGGCAAGAGCCGGCCCTGGTGACAAGACATCACACAAAATATTATGAATATGTACAAACACACATATGCACACACAAAACCATGCAGCTGCACACACAACAACAACACACACACACACACATTACTATATCCATTACCTCCATTATTCCAGTAACTGTGTAGGCATGGCCCAGCACAAGCCCGTTGGGCAAAACATCATTGGCCTAAAACATATAAATGACACATGCAGGATATTTACACTTTGACTCTTCGTCTGATATACATAAAGCACATACTACAATCTTTACTGTAATATAAAATCTGGTACATCTTTGGGAGGTTTGAGCAGAAAATCTGAGCAGGAAAATTACTTTGAAGGAGATTGAAGCAAAGCAATGACAAAGGACTCTTGAACAACTGCATGTTGCATGGACTGGAAAATAATTTTTGGCCATGGCTTTGTTGAATTAGGGGAGGTGCCTGGCCACAGAGCTGTCATGAAGATGAAACACAGTTGTGCTCTCCACATGCAAATCTTTACATGTAACTTAGGAATAGCCACTAAAAAAAGGCGAATTAGAGCAAAGCCAGACTGTGATGCAACGATCGAGAAATCAACTATAGTTCACCTGTGGTTGCCAAACAGGGTGCCATTTAGTCCAAACGGACCAAACTTTCAAAGACATCATGATAAGATAATAAACAGAATTTTATGAGGCTCATAAGGGAGATACTTTTGGTTTCATCTTGAGGCAGGGTGACATTGGTATCTTGCAAGCAGAGGCTGGCGCAGAGACAAATTTGGGTTTGTCCTTTTTTAAATATAATTTGAATAGGGAAAATCTAGGATAAATGTAAATTGAGTCATTGCAGAATGCTGAGATAAACTCAGTACTGACCCCTCCTGGAGTGCTACAAGCCATGAGCGATTTGGTCTGAGCCGCTCTGTGAATGATGTCCCAAAGGTCAGGGGGCGCTTTGTCCAGCTTGAATGTCATGTGGGCCCCTCCTGTGAAGTCCATCAGGGCTTCTGACACACTCCCAGCATTCATGTCTGCATAGGAGCCACATACCCTACAGTGGGGATGACACAGGGCAGAGGCTATATACATTGCTATAGAACTGACCCATTCAGCATATCAAGGAGCATTGTAGAGGCAGCCAGACCACATACTTGGCATACGCCTTCTCCATCAATGCAGCCCAGAACTCATTTGGGGATTTTGAGTGCACAAATATCAGTCTCCCATCAATCGTTGGAAGCTTGTCGTCAATTACCACATCAATCCATTTTCCAAATCTCCAGAACTAAAAAAAAACAGTCGCAAGTCACAAAATTATATACAAAAATAATTCTTAATTTTTATTCATCGTCATACTAGAAAGTTTTTGTTTTGAAACATGTTCTGTGATAGTAATGTCTGAAACCTTCCTACCCTGAAGTGAAAGATTCCTGCATAGTCTCTTTGGAAAGATTGACCCTCTGGTATAATTTGTTGCCTAATGTCAGGTTGAAATGTCAGTGATCCAATAGAGGCAAGAAACCAACAGTTTCCTGTAAACAAAAGCAGGGGAAATATCAAGGAAGAGGTTGGCACTCACACAAGAGCGCTTTTATAAGAAAGACTAATATTTCTCGATATATTGCATCCTGTGTACAATGGTGACAGCCAATTCACTTACATCTATATAATGTGTTAACTTACCAAGAACACCTTGCCTTAAGTCAAACCTTGAGACTCCATTGAGAATGAAACAAGGATCTTTGACCATTGCCTGTCAAACAATACACTGTAAATATTATCTCAGTCGAGACAAAGAAAACAACAAAGACGTTTGGGAGAGGTCAGCTTGATGTACAATAGGAACAAGACAAAGATCATTTGGAAAAATTTGAAGCTAGGATTTTAAATTATGTCATCAATAATGTATGATCATATCTGTCTGTTATATACATATACACTTAACCTTTTCTCTTCTTGCCAACTCATAAAGTTATATGAATTGACATTTTAAAAATATGACTTACTTCTCAACAAGTATCTGACTATCCTTCTAGAAGGACCAGTGTTACATAGCAGAGATGGGTATTCTGTCTGAAATCTGGTTAACATACCCCTGGTCTTCGCCAGACAACTCTTGCCAAATCGTTTGGAGAGAGAAGTCCTTCACCAATGGAACTGTAATCCGCCGGAAACATCTTATCGACGAACCTAAATCCATTCCTGAGGCAGTATTGATGCATTTCATTAAAGTCCTGGCCCAGGAACAAGTCCGGGTTAGTGGCAGATCCTCTTCCAATTTTCTTATTGCGTTCATCCATTATATTCAGACACACACCAGGCGGAGGCATTTTGGCAGATATGGAAGTGTTTTTCCAGATGAGGAAGTGTTTCTCTGCAGAGATATGGAGAACAGAAATGCTCATGAAACTGCAAGTGTAAAGCTAAGTAATATTTATATAACTTAAGTATCAAAAATAACTTAAGTGTAATGTATGAAAAGATCATACATACAGAAAAGAAGATTTGTTACCTGTCGGGTTCCTGGTGGAAGTGAACTACACAATAGATCCTTGTGGAGTAAGAAAAGATCCAAGTGGGATTGGCTTACATCAGACTTCCCATAAAGTTAGATGACACACACAGTGACTGGTACTTTGATCTCACATTGCTGTTTAAACATATATCCACACACTTTATTGGGTGGGTCAATGTGCAAGGCTGAATTCTACACAGAAGCACTTTCTGTTTTGTATTGAAATTGTCCATTATATAACAGATGTGTGCCCTTGCGTGAGTTATTTTATTTGAAATTCATTTTTACAATGTGTGGGACAATTTCCAGAAATTACCAACTCCATCCAATGACCTGACACAAAATACATTTTATGAGTACAAAGTGTAACAAAATATGATTGGCACAAAGACAGTATCTTTTTTGAAGTGTTTATTTACTTCTCATACATTAGACTACATTTCTCATACATTAGACTAGGTCAGAAGTCATAGCCTATATCAGAAAGTTTTTCCACAGAAGATGAAGTATGAAAGTATTGTGGATTGTATAATCATAATCACAAGACAGAAACATCTATGTCCAAATGGTTTCTAAATTATTAACATATAAAATGTTAATCCAAGTATAACATGACCACTGGAAAAAAAACGTTATACTGAAAAGATTGTCACTGGATACAAACTATAGCAACAAGCTTGGTGTCTTAATGTGCTTTATGTTGACATTGACAGGCCTCATTCTGCCCTGCTGAATTCATCCAACCTATGTGGTTGGCTATACCAGCTTAAAGCATACAATTGTAAACAGATACTAACCCAAGGTGTGTAAATACATATTGTATAATTGACAGAACTTGTAGTGCTCTGCAAAATGCACTATAGCATCATTTCCCCAGACATTGGTTGATCCATATTCAAATTCAAGTTGCTGTATTTGCCTGCATGGTTGGATACACTATTGCTAAAGCTGTTAGGAACATCAGAGGATCTTCAGTACAGGGGATCTTGCCAGCTGAACTCATTCAAGAGTACATACTGAGATACAGCCACTGAATTTGAGGAAAGACATAAAGAAAAAAGTTTGTCAAAAAATGTACTACAAAATGTAAAAAGGAATGTGTGTGTGTGTGTGTGTGTGTGTGTGTGTGTGTGTGTGTGTGTGTGTGTGTGTGTGTGTGTGTGTGTGTGTGTGTGTGTGTGACAACAAGGTCCATAAAAATGAAGACCATAAAGAACATGTAGGAACAGGCTCAGTTGACATTTTAGGTTGCTCATAAACTATTATGTGTAGGTTGCTCATAAACTATTATGTATGTTGTAATTTGCAGGGCTGTCCAAGAGTTTAAAAACATTTCCATAGACTTATTTTTTGGATTTTTTTTTTTTACATTACCTCATTCTCCTGAAGGTAAATGCCTTTCCCATCAGACATTTTTTTGAATATCTCTGTCAAACACAGGATAAGATATGACATCATGAAGGCAACATTGCTTTTATCATGATATGCATTATAGTGCATGTTGAATGAAACTGAAATGACTGAATGACAGGGAAATTAATTAAATTACCTTATCCTTTATTACACACAACTAAGACTATGCTAACAATGTATTAATAGGCTATGAAAAGTCTTTGTTTTCTTTCCAGTCATTACTGGGGAGAGGTGGTGAAAGGCAAACTGTTGCTTACTGGACATGCACTCAAAGCGCAGGACGAGGGACACAAAGCTCTCCAGGGAAACATTTCCTGTTGAGTCACTGTAACGCAAAGCCATCAGGTTCAACATGTCATCACCCATCTGGATACCTGCAGACAGACAGACAGACATACACACTGTGACATCTCTTTCCATTCAAACTTATAATAAAATAATCCTTTTTTTGAGATGTATAATTGTGGTATAAACTCACATATTTTCATGACAGTATTGATAGGACAATGAAAAATGGCAGGAGATGAGTGGAGAGAGAGATAGGGCAGAATGTGAAAATGACTGTGGGTCAGATTCAGACTTTGGATGAACTCAACTCTAAATGTGGTACTGACACTTCTGCTGCTTCAGATGCTCCAAAACACCGATCCCCACCCACCCCACTCCCCCACACCCCCACACACAGCCACCCTAGAAAATGTTTCAAGACATACCTGTGTCAATTATAGCAGTCTGCAGTTCACTGAGAGAGAGGTAACCATTTTTTGCCGTATCGGCATGATTAAAAATATCCTGTTAAAACACATCAGAGCGGCGGTAAACATAAGCATAAAGCATTGCTCATCATTGTCTAACAGTATTGCTTAACCAACCCAGTGTAATCAATGCTGAGCAGTATGACTTACTTTATAGTGGACAACTCGTTCCCACAGCCGAATGAACTCATTGTTATCCAGCTTGCCCGTGACATTAAGCTAAAGTGTTTGTGGGTTAAGGAAGTATGCAAAGTTTCTAATGCACAGTTTCTTAGACATTGATGTCATTTTTAAGTAAAAGTTATAATATAATCATAAGCATACTAAACATGACTTATACTGTATTAAAGGTACATCATGCAAGAATGTTAGTTAATTTACCAGCTTCATAGTCACTCTTATTATTATAGTAAATGACTCATGGAGGGATAAAGGCTTTCTCAGCTCCACCTATAGACTTTAGCATAATCAGCCATTGCCTCCTCGCCAAAAAAAACAAACTGAAAGTAGCTCAGAATTTAGCCTTATGTAATCTTTATTACCTTGTCAGTCAACATAAATGATTAAGGTATGCCTGTAGGGGGAGCTCTGTAGATAAAAAATCCAACAACTTGCATAGGGTACCTTGAAAAGGATTCCTGGCTAGTAGGATATGTTGGCCTTATAAGACATTGGTATCAGCTATATCTAGCAGGATTTATAAACACTCAAAATGTTTTCTTTTTTATTAAAACTTTTACAAAATCCCTTTGTTTGCAGAGAGTTTTTTTTTCTGGTTGATATTGATGACGTCTATGTACAGCTTGATTGCTGCACTTTGATTGGATCTTGATTAGATGCAATCAGTTGATGTCGTTTTGCTCAACAATAGCAGCTTACCTATGACAGGATTTTCTAAACCAAAAATGTTGTGAGTGTTTTAAATCATGTTTATGTGGCTGACGCCAACATCAGTCTTATAAGACCAACATGTCTTACTAGCCAGAAATCCCTTTAAAGTCCATTACAAAATAAGGCTGTGTTTCGGAGTAAATAGAAGTGACGGGATACATCCATCAGGGCAACCATACTGCGGCAGGTGTCTATACCAAAGTCTTGGGAACTGCCTGTAAACACAGAGAGGGAAGCAGCTTTCTAAAGAATCAACAAGCAAACTTTGATTATGTAACTGCTCTGTTGTTTGAAAGGGTACACATGAAAAAGAAGCACAGAGGCATTGTGGACTGGGAAACCTACTTTACCATGCTGGGACACCGTCTGAACGTGCTAAGTGGGATCTAGGTATAATTATGAGGGTGATTTGAAATGGATGAGGTGGTATTTTGTGTGTGTGTGTGTGTGTGTGTGCGTGTTGGTGTGTCAAGCTCACCTCCAAGAATGTTCTGATTTAGACGTTTCTGGAGTTGCTCAGCATCCACCTCCACATACTTCATCAGTAAAAAATAAGAGCAACTTTTACACTTAGCTACAGTTTCAACAGAGACACTAAGAGAATAGTATATATGATATATATAATATAATTATATAACATAATACATAATTCCATGCAAAACTGTCATGTTCATAATGCCAACACAATGCGTGTGATTACATAAAATGTGAGCATTCACTCTTCTTGGTTGTATATTTTATGCGACTTTTCATGCTATCATTCTCATCATGTAAATACCATGCCATTTTGTTGACGTTATGGACTTGACAATTTGTATATATAAAAGATCTGTTAATAAATAAACAAATAATACCTGATCCGAGACCTGACGGACCAAGTTCGCTTTGGAGGTGGTAAGTTTTCCATTTTCAGATGGAGTGGGCTATAGTGATAGCTATAGATTTTAGTTATAGAATTTCTGAACACACCAAAATAATCATCCACATCCAAATACAGTGTTCACACAGAGCTTGATTGTTGCATTGATAAAGAGCAATAAACTTAATGTAATAAAATGAGGTGGGAAAGATAGTTACCTCATCGATCTCCACATGATTAGAGAAATTTTCCCTGAAAAAAAAAAATTATGATTCAGTGAGCAACCTTGTGCACAGTATAGACTACACTCTGGGCTACACACAAAGATTGAAAGACTAAAGTCCATTACTCCTGTTTATAAAGGGCAAGCTGACATCCTTACTCAAGGTGGGTGTCTGACTTGGAGAGGATGGCCAGGATGAAGGAAGCTGTCTCATTGGGCTTGAAAGTGGAGGGGACAATGATGTACTCTCCCGGAACCAGTCTGAAGAACTCCATGACCTCTCGAGAATTCAAGTAGTTTTTGGTTGAAGCAACAGGGTTCCTCATGAAGAACTCTTCAGGTAATTTCCCACGTTTCCCTTTGTACTGAAGTAGAATGACAATAGCTTCATGATATCACATATAATTTTAATACCTGCCTTGAAGGAACTCCCCCCCCGGGCTTCAGATTCCAACATTTCAGAATATCCTCCAACATTGTTGCTTATCGTACAAACTGTCAAATGAATGAAACTGTGCCCCTACAAGTTATAAAATGTTGAGTTTTAAGACAGATCTGTTACAGCAAAGGTAGAGTTTCACCAGGATATGCCCAACAAGCCCCTAAATTCAGTCTGTTTAACCTGTATGTGCACATTAACCAACCAAAAATGACCAGAAAGGCCAGAGTACATACCTGTGATGGTACCTGTTAAAAGACACAAAAAAACAACCAAATGAGTTCATGTTCATGTATATGACAGTTCACTTGTGGCCTGTCAGTTACAGATTCAAAAGACTATTATTTTAACTTTGAATTGTGATGTGGTCATTTCATGACATGACTTGGCCTCTAGTCACTTAGTCATTATGTATGTGAATGGTGCCTTATACGTGCTCACACCAGGCCGACTTCAGCTGACCAAGTTACCAACTGGCATACCACCACTACCGATGGGTCTGTTGGCTATTCAGTCTACAAACCAGCTGGCAAAGGTCTGCCAATAGACATTCATCAACATGCCCCGACCCTAGCGCACTTGACTGATAATCTGGCAACCTGTGTTCAATTCCTGAACCCCACGTTGCAAATGTGTGCCACTTTTGATGAAAGCATCTGCTAAATACCAATCAACTTCACTTTACCATACTTTATTTTACCATCAGATGTCCGACCATTGGCCTGGTGTGTACACACTGCTAGACATATAGAATTGATCTACGGGATACCTTACATCTTACTTCTATACATTTATGAAATGTATTCATGGGAAGTAAAGAAACTTGAACGCACATCAAAAACACAGAAGCCAATGTGGAGATTGGCAACCAACCGCCTGTTCCTCTTGTCTGGCACTTGCATGAGGGACACTAGCATGTTGCTTGGCCCCTGCTTCGCAGCACACTCATCATCCACAGCCTCCACTTTGATCCGGTACTGAGGGTTTGTCCAGAAGCTGTCTGATCGACAGAAAAGAGCACAAGCTGACGTTGTAACATCCAGTCAGATGAGGTTATAAGGTACAATTTTTGTTGTGTTACTGAACGTACCTCTGTAATTCATGCAGCCGCCAGCAGTAGTTCCAGCCACCCATCGGCCATCGTGGAATTTGGAGGTCCAGTGACATTCCGAAGATCCATCAAGGAAATCAGGACACAAGCAGCAGATATCCATATCAGCATAGTTCTGACAGAAATCCTTCATTGACATCCTTAATATGAAGAATAATGGCAAAAGGTTTATGGATGTAAGAAAGGAAATTAAATTAAATGGAACAAATTAAATAAATAGATAATAATATACAAAACATTTTTTTTGGACTGATTTTCATACCAGAATTCGCCATCATCTGCCACTGAGACACACTTATGCTTTTCCTCAGGGCTCACAGTGTTCCAGCTGGAAGATCTACAATACAAATAAACACATATGTAATTCTGCTGACTGGGGAAATGTTGACCTTTTGTAAAATCTTGAGATAGTTCACGCCCACACATCAATCATTCAAAGGGATTTGGATTTGAGTCTAGGTTGTGTTTCCTCAAAGAACCTCAGAATGTCGGCTGTGGGAAATACATCTCTGCAAATTGAGATCTGTTACATAATTGAGGACTAGGACCCCCATTTATACCTTTTTCATACCAATGCTGTCAAGACTTCCCTTTAGGCACGGCACACCTCTTGTTAGACAAAATAAGAAAAGGTCAGCCTAGAGCACTGGATCAAGAACTATTATGAAACTATTCCATGATGAACCAGAACATGGGATATAACAAAGACGAAGCTCTCATTCACAGAAAACTGAACAAGGAGGGGAAACCAGCCTTTCTGAAAATCCCTAAGCTTCAACACAATGTTGCCTGCTGACAATATCAACAAAGGCGAGTGTGTGCTTAGCCAAACCCTGAACTAAGTGCCAATGCTGCAAGCTTGTGCATGACCTAGCTAAGGCCCTGTTGCAGGACTGGAACACCGAGATTTTCATCGAGATCATATTCTTAGCCTGTAGTACTACAGAGTGAGTATTTGAGCTGTCTACTAAGTCATGAGCAGTTGAAATACACTCCAACCCTTAAACTGAGATTCATAGCAGTTTGTGTGCATGGTCTAATCTGTTAACATGTATTCTAAAAACAGGCCCAAAACCATATCTGCAACATGTATGCTCCATGAGATTGCAGCGTTACACACATAGCTCCTTTAATATGTTATCCATGACAGAGGTATACCATGGCATTGATGGAGTTCATTTTAAGGAAGGATATCCACAGCAACATCAACTATGCATGTAAAAAGTCTATGGACATAAAACCATCAGATTCATTTGTTTGTTTGTTTGTTTAATCAAACTCTTACTACTTCTAATTTAAGGCTAACTTACTTATCACTCCAAGCCCCATTCCATTCTCCTTGTCCCCAAGGGTTGAACAATCTCACCAATCTCACAGGACGATTGTTACTCATTACCTGTGGGCAGCAACAATGGCACACATTTAGGAGGTTCCAACAGTAATAAATGATCTGTTTGTGCTGGTGTGACAGTCAGACATGTTTGCACCTTTGTAGCAGAATTATGACACAATACCTACTTCATGACAAGAAAAACAACCAACCACTAATGTTTCTTTAAGAGATATATGTACCTTGGTGACACCAGTGATAGTGTAGGCGTGCCCCTGGACAATCCCATTAGGTAAAACTGTGTTGGCTGCTGTTGCCTTGAAGTGATACATACAAAAATGGCATTACAACCAAACGGTGACAATAGTTGCATGAATTAAAGATTACACACAATGCCCTTATTACCATCTGTGCATCTTCTACTTTAATTTGAGGGCTATTGTAAAACAATCATTTCATTCTTTTTTTTCCTGACAGTTCTTGTAATGTCCTTGAAGTGTATCTGGAGATTTTGTGCTTTTGGGGGAGTACTTACTCCCTGAGGTGTGCCACAACCCATGAGCGATTTGGACTGGACAGCTCTGAGCATGAGATCCCATAGGTCAGGGGGGGCTTCGTCCAGCTTGAATGCCATGTGGATCCCTCCTGTGAAGTCCATCAGGGCTTCTGACACACTCCCAGCATTCATGTCTGCATAGGAGCCACACACCCTGTAATTGGAAATGAGAAATGGCTTTAACTGAGCTGTTAAACACACAAGAAGGAGCACTGTAAAAGGCAGCTAGATCACATACTTGGCATAGGCCTTCTCCATCAGCGCAACCCAGAACTCATTGGGGGTTTTTGAGTGTACAAATATCAGTCTCCCATCAATTGTTGGGAGCTTGTCATCAATCACCACATCTACCCACTTTCCAAATCTCCAGAACTGAAAGAGAACAACACCTCAAACATTCTCACGCTGATGAATAAATGGTGGACAACATGTGACAAATGGATGACAGTTCACTGTGATTGTTCTGAGGCCTTTGCTACAATGATGGCCATGCTAAACAAGATGGTGTATTTACTTACCCTGAAGTGAAATATGCCTGCATAGGCACTATCAAAAGTTTGTTCTGCAGGGATAACCTGGTCTCTGATGTGCTTCTGAAATGTCAGTGCCCCAACTGAAGCCAGGAACCAACAGTTTCCTAGAAACGAAGAAATTAAAATGTAGAGCTAACCATGATATTTTCTTTGTTTTAAAAGAGAAAGAAAGAAATTTACTCCAAACTTACAAACAAATCTATTAAAGCATGATCTTACCAACAGCTCCTTGCCCAAAATCAAACCTTGATAAACCATCCAAAATGAAACGAGGATCATCCACCATTTTCTATAAAAAAAAGATGATGGACACTCATGTTAAACCTTGCAGCGTAGCCTTGCAGTGTCTTTTGGTCAAACCAATTTCTTATGAGTGAGTGATTCTGTATGCATCCAGACCATATCTTGATGTTCCTCATCACCATGGTTTGAAGTAAGTAAACACTGTTTGCATGCATTCATTCACAAGCTGCTGACCTCAGTAATAGTGCCACATCGTCCACAAAGACAATTACCCACAGTGCACCAATACCTATTCAGTACAAGAAATGAACAAACCCCTGGTCTTCGCCAAACAACGCTGGCCAGTTCCTCTGGTTCCAGGATTCCATCTCCAATAGACCTGCTATCTGGAGGAAACATGTCATCGATGTACCTCATGCGATTAATGTTGCAGTATTGCTTCAGTTGCTCATAGTCCTGATCCAAGAACTTATCAGGGTTGTTGAGAGAACCGCTACCCTTCTTCTTATATCGTTCATTCATAATATGCAGACACACACCAGGTGGAGGCATTTTGGCAGATGGGAAAGTGTCACCCTAAAGAGAAACTAACAAAATACAAACAATTCAAATGCAAATGAACAACGCAATGCCATAGATAAAGATTAAGGAGAAAATGCTCATCTGCAGTATTTTAATCTTACTCACTTAAATTACTTCCTTAATAATATCTCTGAAGACCTTTATAGACTTCTCTACAGCGTATGAACAAACGAAAGAAGGGCGTAGTTCAAATAAGTGCACTGTAATAATTCCGCTTACCTGTGAGAAGGTAGGTGGTGTCGACCAAGGAGTAGAGATCCCAGACACAAGCAACGACTGTGATTGGTCCTTAAATACTGCTCTGACTTGCTGCAAGTCGTAACATGGCTCATGTTGCATGTGTTGCATTGTTTGGCCTTCATGCGAACATGTTCACACCCACAACACTGGCCCTGGGGCATTTTCAAAAGTAAGAGAAAACGCACAATAGCTCTGCAGTGTTGTCTGCAGGAATAACAACTTATTAGACTATTGATACAATCATGCTCCCATTGGTTCCTACAGATTCTGGCCGGATCACTTCAAAAGACACAAATTGTTCTTAATCTAGCATTTAACCCATTCATAGAAGAGCAATGAGGGTACAATATGACACAGTGCACAGGGTTTACTTACTGAAGTAACCTATTACTATGTTGAAATGACTGCAGTGATTTATAATAACACTTAAACGGCTACATGCTTATACTTTCATTGTGACATTTTCACTCCTGTGTTCACATCAGGCATATCAGTTTTTGTGCCTAAAGGTTAAATATGTCAGTCACCAAAACAAATGTAACCAGCATATCAGACTGAGGTTTGCTTCACAATGCCACAGTTGTTAAAGGAAGCGAGACCCTGATCAGCTTAACCTCTGTTTTTTGTTGTTGTCTTGTTTTGTTTTGTTTAACAAACAGTGGTGAAATGGAAGTTCCAAATACAAACCAATTTGTTTTTGAGTGTTAATTAATTGTTGATTTAGTGATTGTCTTTCTCACAGTGCACAGATCCTGTGTGACAGCCTATGGACTAGGTCATTTCTGGATAATGCCCCAATTGATGCCCCAAGCTCGCCGAAAGAAAGCCACTGAACCTGCTCTGCTTGATGCTTCAATGTGAATACTCACTCCTCCTCAACTTGTTCAGTCTTGGGCAAAGGTAAAGTAGCATGGGCATTTCTCCAAGAAATACAGACAACACCCTCTGATATTAATTTTGACATTTAACCATTCTGATTTGCGTCAGCATAAATTAAAATGCCAGGGAGAACCAAAGTGATTCTCTTTAGGTTATCCTATCCTATTTGCTTCCATCTCCTGCAGAAATGACCTATAATGAAAAATTCAAACATTCAACAAGATCATTTTTTCACTACTGATTTCCTGTGGGTTGGGAGAGTATGAGGATATGCAGACACAAATTTGTATTTTCTGGTTCATTTTTCTAGTTAGCAAATTAATATTTACATTGCACAAAAGATTGAAAATGCATAACACACTTGAAATAATTTGCCTCACATTTAAAGTCCAGTGCAAAAACAACTGTTGCTGACACAGACATAGAATTTGGCCATAAACTTAACAATCTGACCTGCATTCCAGTTTAAATGTCAACCTTTGGTGCCAGCAAGCATGTTTGCTACTACTGAACACCTAAAAATCTACAGTTCTACATACTTTTTTATTAGTAACACTTAAGATTAGGGTACACATATTCACATATTCACTATTAAATAGCAGCTTATTACCATGTAAATTAATAACATACTAGCCATGTATTAGTCATTACAAGTTGCTTATTAACACCTTATTCTGCATGATCTTATTCTACCCATAGTAGACCATAAACACGTTAGCTAGTTGTTGTATATGAATTATGATCTCAATATGCTTTGCTCAGTTAAGGGCTTATAAGGTGGTAGTACAAAAAAGGAACAGTTATTAAAAATAAGTAATTAGGACCTATTTGGACACTATTGGGTACTTGTAATTTGGGTTTTTTTCTGAAGAATAGGCCACCTTTTCTACTGAATAGGTCACCTTTGTTACTGAAGGAGAATAACTGTTCCTGTTGTACCACTGCCTTATAAGCCCCATACTAGCCAAAGCATATGAAGATCATAATTCATATACAACCACTTACTTACTAAGTACAAATAAACAGTAATTAGGAGTTTATATTGGAGAAATTCTTAGTTAATGGTCTATTATGGTCATGCAGAATAAGGTATTAACAAGTGACTAACTAAAGACTAGCATGTTACTAATTTGCATGTTAATAAGCTGCTAGTAAATGGAGAATATTTGTACCCTAATCTAATGTTTTACCACTTCATTATTATTACCTCTGCCAAGGAGGTTATGTTTTCACCGCTTGAAACTGTCTGAAACCTGAAACTGTATCCATTGTCTGTTTGCCTGCCTGTTTGGCTATCTGGATTTTAAGATAACTCGAAAAGTACTACACGGATTTGGATGTAATTTTCGGACATCGTGGGTATTAGGCCAAGGAACAGACAAAGTTTGGTGGTGATCCGGAACACCATCTGGGATTTGTACTGGGTCCGCGACCCATATTGCCTTGGCAGTCTATACGCAAATATACTGTTTTCATCAACCAACCCAAATTTGTGAATTAAATTTCTATTCACATTAGGGGACTGATGCGAATTTGCAGGTGTTTCCAACTGAGGATTTCTTAAAGGATGTAAAGTTCTGAGGTAATAGATGTAATGACAATCACATTGAAGTAACAGTTTATCAAGGTTACCACCTCATCTACTTGGAACAATCAGGTCAATGCCACAGAAAGCCAAGTCCATGATTGAATGACTGCCATCTGCTCTGCAGAGGAATTATGTTAAATTGCTAACTGTTTCCAAGTTGTTATTTCTAACTTTAATCATAGCTGTACATCCTGTCGTATTGTCTTATTTCCCACTCCCATCAATGTAGTTCAATGGAAAACAGGGGAAAGGTGATCCCAAAAATGTTTTTTTTTTTTTTTTGCATTTTCCCATTTCCCATTTGTTGTATTTCTTAGTTCCACGTATTTCATGTTTCCATGGAAATTGAAAATTACAAATATGTGATATTGTGATAGAGCAGTGAAGGTGGAAAACAGAGAGAGAGAGAGAGAGAGGTACTGTCTATAGTTGGGATCAAGAATTGCCCTACTAACTGATGCCAAAGACACTGAGATTTATAGACTTTGACTCAGATGTTTGGTTTATGGCAATGTTTGAGACAATCACTCTGGTTTATCTCGAGCAATGATACATCCCATAACAGATTATTGCCACCTACTGGCAAATGCATCAAACACAACATATCACTAAAATTCTACCATGAATTATGTTACTGTTTGCAAGTTATTATTTCTGGGTTTGACCATGACTGTACATCCTGTCATATTTTCTATTACAATCAGTGTGGTTCATTTCCTTTTCCCATCAGTGTGGTTCCATGGAAAACAGAAAATTCAAAGTGATTTCAAATATTTTGGGAGGCATTTTACCTTTTCAACACATACAAGGTCCAACACACAATGCCATAACCTTGACTGGTGCTTTAAGTGGAAAAAACTCCCCTTATTTAACTGTTGCCAGGTAAATTAGGCGGTGGGTAACAACAGATCATCAAGTGATAGAAAGTCCCGGTACGCTAGAGACTAAAATTGAGAAGTGCCAGTACTCCGTACTGGTGCGTTCCGGCCCACTTAAAGCACTGACCTTGATATTGTCGTCACAAAGGGATTAAATTACTCTACTGCCAAGAAGGACATGAAGGACTATGGGACTATCGGTCCACTTCTGTGAAACTGCTCGTCTACACTTCTGTGAAACTGCTCGGACAAAAACTACATGACTCAGATTAAAAAAAAGTAATCACATAAAAAGCAAACCTCTCTTTGAGGAGTCTGTCTCAAAGTCCCTCAGTCCTGTCTCAGGCAGTAAAACCCCAAGTAATCACTAGTCTGCCCTTTAGCTTTTCATCATGATAGGACAGTGAAACCAGACATGAAGTCAGTGCGAGAGATACAGAGAGGCCGGGATCAGGACAATGACTGCTAGTCAGATTGGAACTGGGTCCCCATGGGCACTTGTGTGCTGTAGTCATCCACCCATACTTATGAGTTTGGAAGTGACCTGAGACTGATTTACATTGTACAGGGCATTTTTTGGAAGTTTTGTAAGAGGCAAACTGTAAAAGTGAATGTGTATAAAAACCTTTGGTGCAGATGGCCTGCCCTAAATCTATGACAATGCCTAACTCTTAACAGGTGCAAGCTAAACCACAGATTGCAGTAAGAGCTGTCACTAGTAGTATGCTTGCTCTTTATTTCTGGCTGTGGTAATCAGTTCTTCTTCTGGCTTATCACAAGGAGACGTCACATCCTATTACTGGCTATTGCCACCTACTGGCAAATGTCTAAAACACAACATATTGCAAATATGCGATCATTTTTTATGTTCTTGTGAACTGCCAGTGTGGCATCAGCAGGACACAGTAACGGGTTACATCGAGTGTAACATAGGCCTAAACTTATTTCACCCAGTAATCAGAATATTAAGATAAACATGTCATCCAGTGTGTCTAGCAAAATCCTAGCCTGGTCATGCCTTCCTAGCACTTCCACTTGATTATCATCTCCCTACATTGAGCTTGTTGTCTCAGAAGGCATTTTAACCTGTCCAGTCAACGAACAGAGTGAGGCATTGTGAATGCAGAGCTAGAATGTTATCAGTCAAGACAAGCTATCAGTCAGGGGCTGATCCAATATATTAAAACTTAAACGCCTCAAGCAAGCATTTGAATCTCACAACGAATGTCCAGACCCTCTGTGCGAAACAAAAGTGTAGAATGAGGGTCTGGTTTTATTACCAGGCAAGCAAAATCCCTGTTTTGTAATCTTGTCACCACAGTGTTTACATGTAAAGCCACTGTGGGAGGGGGGCACATATTCTCGCTCATAGCACCCATTGCAGGTTTCCAGTTATCAATATATTACATAAATTAATTATCAAATATATCTTACACACTTTCATCTATGTGTTTTATCAGATTTTATCAGCATTGTAGATCAAATGTGTGTGTGTGTGTGTGTGTGAGAGAGAGAGAGAGAGAGAGAGAGAGAGAGACTCAGGGTAGAAAATGGTCATTTCCCTCCATTGAAATGGTGACCCCGCCTTTTTAAACAAACACAGGATGCACAGCTAGATTTATCTACAGACTGCAGTCTGTTTGAAACAATAACCTGACGCCACTGCAGATGTAGCCTAAACCAGAGATGATTTTTTTCTCAGTGAAAGTGTAATATGTAGTCTAAATTGACTGAGTCATCTATTTCTTATGAAAGCTAATTGGATACTAATAATCTTGTCTTTGTTTGAATTCCATTAAGTGACAATGTTGCATGCCAGTTTACACTGTATGTGAGTGTACCACCCATCCTTCCATAGTTTTCTCTGTTAACTAAGGTCAGTGGTCAAGGCTGTATCTGACCTGAGTCATTTTACTTACTTTTTTTTGCACTAAAGGTATTTTGTTGTCTTTGGACTGGTGCCTTAACTTAGGGGCCTGGCCTCACTTCAAAGCCTAACAGAATTAGGTTAGGTCTGTACATGGGACTATAGATGTATTTCTTAAATATTTCACACTGAATTAAACTAATTATAGAATTAGATGGTGATTAATTATTCAGTTAATTTAATTAAGTCTACAGAGCCACTAGTACACCATTTATTATTTAGAATCAAAGACCTATATGATCATTGTGAAACAGTAAATAAATATTTTTATGCTTAGTTCATTTGTAGGCTAGTCTATGTATATTTATGAATGATACTTTTCAGACTGTTAGGATGTCGACAAGACATCTGGAAAAATAACTTACTGGTAGCAGCTTCTTTGTTCCCAGAGAGGAACTCGCATGGAGACGAGACAAAAGAAACCTGCTGCTAGATATTATTTCCGTTTTAAGTAATCCACAAAACAGGATGTCGCAGTTTGAATATACAATTCAATCACTGCGCCTTGGGACGTGTAACTTCTGCGTTTCCAACAGTAATGCGCTGCAAACATAACTGAACTATGTGTTATTTTCTATTAATCCATTATTTTACAGAGGATAAAATGTTCTCATTGTTTTTATTGTGTAGCATTTTTGTAGTATGTGAACTACATTCTCCTCCAACGGCAACCGTTTGCTCGCCAAAGGCTTGCTTCACCTGGTATCGTGAAGGACTTTCGTTTCATGAGACTGTGACAATGTGTAACAAACTGGGAGGCGACGTGACAACAATTCGAGATGAAGCGGAATTAACTGATGTGGCGTACGTTGTCTCACAACTCAACGAAAAAGACACTAAGTTTTGGATTGGACTTCAGCTACCAAAGGGTAACTGTACTATGCCTAACTTAAATTTAAAGGGCTTTAAATGGATCTCTGGAGCAGAGGATTCCCAGTATTCGAACTGGAATAAAGAACCAGAGACCACTTGCACTGAAGAGCGCTGTGTTGTAGCTCAGAGATCAAACAGCCTTGACTTTAAGTGGATTGACACGTCTTGCAGAACAAAACATTTTTACTTGTGTCGATTTTACTTCAAAGGAATGTGTCCAGCCCTATCAGTAATGGGACCTTCGAGTGAAAGTTACGTTGTCCCCTTTACGGATTCCCCTTTTAATCAAGATAACACCCTCGCTCGTTGGCCACATGGAACCTATGCTGAAATAACATGCGAGTCTGGCAGTTATGATTATACAGTATGTACAGAAACAAACGGTGTTTTCGCATGGACAGTTCCGGGCCCATTTTGCCATGATCGAAAAAATAGCTGTGACAAGGAGAAAGGAGGGTGTGAGCAACTATGTGTTGAAGATGAAGCAGGATTTCACTGCGAATGCAAGCATGGATATCATCTAGCGGATGATGGAACGTCATGCATTCTAAAAAATTATTGTCAGTCTGCACCCTGCCGTTACAAGTGCCTTACTAGACCCTTGGGGTTCGTGTGTACATGTCCAGAAGGATTCCAAATAGCAGCCGATCAAATCAACTGCGTTGACATTGATGAATGTCTAGAGTCCCTCCCATGCGGTGACAACATATGCCATAATACCAATGGAAGTTACACCTGTGAATGTAGAGAGGGTTTTACTTTGACGGACGGAAAGTGTCAGGATGTAGACGAGTGCACCCAAAAAATATGTCCTCAAGGGTGCCTAAATTCTTTAGGCTCTTTCTCCTGCTACTGCTCTATAGGGTTTAGGTCATTGGACAGTGGCTTATCGTGTGTCGATATTGACGAATGTCTTCTAAATAAATGTGAAGATAAATGCACTAATACCGTTGGGAGTTATAAGTGCTCGTGTAGACCAAATTTTACATTATCGGCCAATGGGATATCTTGCATCCCAGACAAGTCTGGAGGTTCCATTAGGCCTACATCAGAGGACACCAAAGTCACCCAGAATCATTTTCAAGTGCCACAGGTCACAGTTGATCTCGTTGTTGCATATTCTCCTACCCTTACCTCCAAACTTCCGTCCAACCACTCCATTACGCACACACCATTTGGAGATCGCAGCAACGCCAGTGACGCAGTGTCTAAAGCACCCAATTCATGGGTGATGATCTGTGTTTTAGCTTCCGTTATACCGTTGATTATTTTAATTTGTCTAACTGCTGTCATTGTCATTTATCGCTGTAATCATGCAAAGAGCCAGAACAAAAAACAAAGCCTAACAGCGGACAGTTATTGTTGGGTTTCCTCTGGACTCGGACCCACATCTGAGAAACTAAATGGCACAACATGAGATGAGATGAGTTCAGCTGCAGCAGCAACAGGTTAATTTTTGGACCAGTGTGTTATTGGCCTACATTGTTTCTTTTGGTGTGTGAGGTGTAATTACGTTGTCTTCTTTCATACGTGCCTGCACCGAACGAAATGTAAGTCTGTAGCCTACGCCAAATGTAAGACAAGCGATTAAAACAGATCGTCCTGCAATTGTGCTCTTTTGTACATACTGACTACAAACATCTGGATGATATTCTGGAATTCTCTAAGGTATCTCTAAGCAGTGTCTTTGACATTACTCACAGACATTTTATAGAAGCATAACAAATAAATATTATCTTTGTAGATATAATAAGATCTGTGGTCTATTCTTATAAATTATTTTTTACAAGACACGTTATGTTATTTATTACATACAGCAGCAACTGAGGAATCATAGGCCTAGGCCCATGTCGCATATTTTTTAGGTGACATATATGTCATTGTCAATGTCAATTTATAAAGCACTTAACAAACAACATCAAAGTACTGTTGATCAAAGTTCTTCAACGACTAAACAAAAAGAAGGGGGCGAATTATCATTACATTATGCTATGCGAATAAAAATGTGTTTTAAGATAATATTTGGAAATGGAGAGGAGGGCATCCTAATCTGAAGGAACAGATTGTTCCACAGTTTAGGGGCTGCTGCAAACGACAACGTCTCCACGACATTTATAATTAGCTTTGGGAACCATCAACTGCCTAATAACTGCTCTGATAATCTGAGAGTTTTGTGGTGTGTTGGAAAGAAAGGTAGGGAAGGGGCGATCATTTAATGATTTGTAAATTAAAAGTAAAATCTTGTAGGCCTATTCATTCTGTGGTGCACTGGGAGCCAATGCACATAGCCTATGTATTTTCCCTTCTTGTGTGTATCTTTGTGCTTTTCTGTGTACCAGGCAATAAACTAATCTGAATTGAACTCATTTAAGCAGAAGACTGAGTAGTTCGATCGAGTGATTCGAGAGGCCTAATCAATGATGTCAACTCTACAGGAAGGTTCTTAGGGTCTTCTAAGGGACTTCTGCTACATAATGTTGAAATGACGTAGCCTACTGTTTGGCTATTTTAGCTGAATATGGTAACGAAGTTACCAGAAGTTGCCCAATCCGTTCCTAAAATTTTCCTGTTTCATCAGTTCCTATCCAATGAGCTAACAGGGATTATTTAAACAGCACCCTTGCTACGAGGGTATCTGAGATTAGTGCCAGATTGAGACTTGCCTACATAGGGATCTGTCACAAAAAGTACTGTTGACAGTGGGAGTTTTTCGTTTTTCTACTGCAGTGAGTATTTTTGTTTCCTTTTTTTGTTCGAGTAGTGCTGTATCACTAAAGTGCTCTTGTAGTAATGGCGTTTGTAAAGCCGCTGTTCAGTTTTCTTCGGATTTCCACACATCTAAACAACTCTGCGAGGAGATGAAAGGCCAAATGATGACAGTGCAATCGAAGTGATGATATTGGAGATTTGCTCATGGATCTGCAAGGAGATTACTGGATAGGTCTTCGTCTGCCTGATCGGCATTGCACAAATGATACATTGCCCTTGAAAGGATACAGCTGGACTACAGGCTATCAAAGCACGGAGTTTACTAATTGGAAAAACACTGAAACTGTGTGCACTCCGAGATGTGTATCTGTCTCTGCTGATCAAAAGTGGAATGAGAAATTATGTGAGGTCCAAAGCGGCGGTTTTTTGTGTGAAAATGATACGGAAGAGGATTGCTTTGGCTTCCAGGATCTATCCAGGCTATCCTGACCCTTTACACTGTCTATTAAGCCCATGTGAACATAATTGCGCCATAACACCGAACGGGTATAGGTGCTCTTGTGATCCAGGCTTTGTAATCAATAGGAAAAATCAAACGCTGTGTAATTTGAACTGTTCAGCAAGTTGTTCTGCCCAGTGTGACAGGAATTTTGAACAAGACTGTTGGTGCATGCAGGGTTACATATTGGACGTAACAGACAAATACTGTGTGGATATCAACGAATGTGATCACGACAACTGCGATCATTATTGTTTTAATACATTTGGTAGTTACGAATGTTCATGCAGAGATGGTTTCCGACTTGTGTATAAGAGTAAATGCGTGAAGTCCACCACTGACAATGTAACAAACGTAAATGAAGACTCGGTCATTGGTGTCACAGCTTTCATCTTGGTGGCCATTGTCGCACTAGTGTTTTTTGTAGCCTGCATTATTGCAAACAAACAAAAGACAAATACAACATCAGTCAGTGTATAGCACTCACAGCAGTTATAACTGCGGTCAACCCCGATTTTCCCTATGTTTCCCTCATGTGCTTAATTTAACTTGCAGTGCAATTCTGTGTGTAATTCTGAAATTCTGTTATGTCAAATATCACATACTGTAGCCTTAATAAAGCGTCTGCATTTTAAGTTAAAGGAAAGGTTCGGTTTATTAATGGTTAAGATGACGAATGCCTCTGTTCCAAGAATTGCGCACAGGAGGCATTGTGAATGAACAGCAATGATAACGGACTGCAAACGTGTTCCAAGACAAGTAGTGCAAGCTACTGATCTCATGCTAGAAAATTGCTATGTTTCAATTTCTGTTGGTCTTAGTACACTTTGCAACTACAGAAGATTCAAGGTGGAAATAGAGTAGGCCTATATTGTCGAGGGGGTATGTTCCTTTAATGTATGAGTCTGTTAACATTCCAGACGGGGAGAATGCGCTGTCAGGACCATCTGTGGTATGTCTTCAATTCTGATAAACTAAAGAGGTTCTGGGTATCCAAAGTTGGAGATGTTCCAAAAAGTGGTTGTCAGGGGAAACAACCTATGGTTTTAGTCGCAATGGGAATGCCAGGAGTCCACAGCATAGTTTTTGTTTTACTCATTTCCTATAATTAAACTTTAAAAGACTGTTTCACTGATGTAAACAAAAACTATGCTTAAACGTTAAATTCCAAAACTATTTCTGCAATATTAAGATAACATATGGAATGTTTAACTAGAAACCTTTTGGGAACAGATATGACACAAACTCTCTTGAAAAGGTCTATAAGAAGATATACTTGTCATGTAACTGCTAACACCAAGGTTAAGAAGACGCCTATGCAGCCACATGGCTAGATGTTTCTACTTACATACTCATAATTTTTTTCCACACCAAGCCCCATCTCCACACCAAGCCCTCATCTGTCTTAAAAATGGGATTGCTAGAGAATATCAATGGTTTTAATTAGGGCTGTCAATGGATTACACTTTTTAAATGTAATTGTGATTCATCTTATAAAATGATGTAGCTAATAGTGATTAATGCAAAATCGTTTTACCTTCATTGTGCTGCTTTTAAGGGCCATATTGTAAGGTCATTGCACAACCCAATCTTACATATCTCAAATAGCTGGAGTAGGATGAGTACCTTTAGGTTGTGTTAATGTGTGAGAAACCTAATGGTTCTATTGGTTTGCCCTTGGGACTCGTTCCATTCCATGATTTGATGATGACAAACATTCTTTTGATCAACCTTCTCTGATGACAGTTTCCTCATGCATGTGCTGGTGATTAACACTGTGACACCTCCTCTGACTGATGACTTAAGCTCCGTTTGGTAGAGAATATTCATTAACATACAACAGGGCCACCATTCTCAGTAATGCAAGTATTGCTGCAGAAGTAGTACTCTGAAACCTGGTGATGCCTGGCAATACTACTTTTTGGTGCGACATCAACAACTTTATACTTCACATGGCACTCAAATAATATGTAGCCAAATAGCAAACCTACCACTTATTCTATAATAAATACGCAGATCAGATTTGTTTTGTCTGTAGCTTAAAACAATTTGATAGCGTGTCTCTCCAACATAGCAGTGTGCTACACTGTAGAATCATTTGTAGGATAATTGTAACACTTAAAGTAGAAATCCAGTGTGATTAAATCCACAGCCCTATTACTTGACATCACCAAGTGCTGTCTGTAGGAAAAAGAACAAGAAAATATGATTCAACATAGACTGAAAAGCTAACTAACAGATAACATTAACTGAATGGGGAATAGGAAAATGAAACTAAAAGTGAGTTTCTATGTCCCATTCAGTTGTTTGCTGACTGTTCACTCTTCAGTCTATGTTAATTCAAATTCTCTCATTCTTTTTTCTATTGATAGCACTCTGTGACCTTGGACAGCAGACTAAAGATTGATTCACCCTGTTTTCTTTCTTATGAGGTTCTTATTCCTACAATGTAGGCCTACCGTGAATTAGATTAGAATGTCACCCATGAAACTTCTGAAAATCATAGATGACACTGATGCTAAATTCCCTTCTGAGCTCTGAAAGACTTACAGTAACACTATGTTTTAGCCACCCTTTGTTTTTACAATTCATTTTGGTACCATCTCCAAATTATTGGGGTGGGAAAATGGGAAAATGAAGGGTGGGTAAACACAAGTGTCCACCAGCCGTCCAGGATATGGTAAGAAACCACCATGTAGCTAGTTCACTAGTTGTACACCAAATTGCAAATCCCACTAAGCTAGAAGTAGAATCAGAGACAAGACTTTGGTAGAACCTAGCAACAGTGAGACAACAAAGCTGTGTTTATTAACATTAGTGTTTTGGCTTGATCTGGACAACTCTTTGGTTACACTGCGCATCACAGACTACAACATTTACAGTGAACATTTTGATGAGGATGACTTCAGGCAGTCAATTGACAAGGACTGGCATCTGAAGAGAAGCACAATTACAAGAGCGAAAAGACAGTGAAAGAATGAAATGAAAAGAAAAGACAATTTTTTGTTTGTCTTTTTTTTCTTTGCTTGAATAATAAAGACACAAAATGATCTCCATGGGATTGTGCCCTGGGATGCAACAATCAACTCACACGAGATTTCAGAGCAAGACTTGAGCTTGCGCTAATGTTAAAATAAGGAGAGAATGCAAGGATGCAATACCCAATACCCATCCATGTTGTTACATGCTTGTTAATATTGTCACAATGATTTAAATACGTAACCATAGCTATTTGAGAAAACAAAATTAATTTGTAAATGGGAATAAAAACGAGTTCGGCAACCAACTCAATGGGGCTTTCGCAAGCGCAGTGGAAATCAACAGAGGTACCCACAATCTGCGTTTAAATTTTTTTGTTTGTTTCTTTAACACTGCTGAGTTTACCATGCATAGTTTTTTGTTCCAAAGGCTCATGACTATGTAGCCTGGGCTTGCCTTCCTAGCACTTGATCCTATTGAGCTCATTGTCTCAGGGGGCATTTAACTGTGCAATCAGCAAACAAACGGGGCGTTGTGAATACAGAGCTAGAATGCTACCAGTCAAGGCAAGTTATCAGTCAGGGGCTCATCCAATCTTTTTAAACCTAAGCACCTCAAGCAAGCAATCGAATGTCATTACCGAATGTCCAGAATCCCTGTGCAAAACGAAACGATGTATGAGGAGGGCCTGGTTTTATTACCAAGCTAATGGCTATGTTTCACGGGGTTAGAAACTGGTGTGTAGCCTTTTCAGTGGCACAAAAGCGCTTATTACTTCGACGTTATAAATGTGCCCACATCACTTTGCAGGCTTGGCAGGCTCGCTGCAATCGCAGTATCTCCGCCCAGCACCAATTTGTCTCATTTTTTAAACAACTGACAGTATTCAACGATCTTTAGCACTTTAGCTTGCAGCTATTGCATTTGAACAACTGCAAAGAGGTGGTTTGACTCCTGACAGTTCAGTCAAGTGAAACAGTAGATTATTTGGAAATCGCTATGCTACTTACAACCTACATGTGGAGGTAAGGACATGTGCACATCCACGATCGTAGCCCATCGGCCATCAACCAGGAGACTCTCAATTTCACCCGGCAAAGTGAAAGTAAACTCGCACTGCATCGCAAAGGCTACATAAGTTTACTGGCCATGTTGCGGTTCATTTGACAAGCTACATTTTACCACAAAGGTAATGTTATAAAAAGACTTATTTTGTATGCTAGTACCCCGCGAAAATCTCTGTTGTCCCTTACAAAGATGAGCCCAGTTGTTTAAATACCCTGCATTCGGGGCATGGCTAAGGGGGGCTTCTCAAAGATTCATATTGCCCACCTGAGGGTAAAACTAAAGTGATCTAGCACACAATACTGTCCACTTGATTACTTCCCCTAACATATGTATCAAAATAATAGCGACAGTTAATTCAGTTTAATACATCATTTAACGGAATTCCATCAGGTAATCCATGTGTGACACCGTAGAATCTCCACTTCACAGAACACAGAAAGCAGCTCTATGCCCAGCTGAGTCCTGATGACATTCCTTTACTATGAGCAATTCTCACAAACTACGACCCCACCCCCACCACCGCCGTCCAAGTGTGTCTTTGTGTGCGTGTTTGCGTGCGGACGGACGCGTTTGGTAAAGGATAAAGAGACTATGCAATTGATTGAACCTGCAGATTTTACAGTATATTACAGCAGATTTTACAGAAATTCTGGTGGTTATGCAGGACTTGATATGCACCCATCTGCAGCCTTGTTTTGGAGCAGGGTGGAGCATGCATGCAATATTGTAGGAGTAGGATGAGTTGTGGTGGACTGAAATACCTAGACATCTAACAGACAAAAGTTTTGCAAAGTTGCAAAGGACAATAGGATTATTTTGTTTGTCTGTTGGGAGTGAGTAGCCTATTTTCATTGCGTGATAAATTAGTTATGACTCCAAGTTATATTCGGTTATAAATACATTGAAAATAATAATTACGTGGCTATTTCAGTGGAATATTACTGGTATTATTCATACAGAACAGAACAGCTACATTTAGATACGTTCGCAACAACTGGCGAGCCTTCCTCATATTTTCCTGTGCATATCTGTTCAAACGACTTCAGACTAATTTCCTTCCTCAACATTTCCTATCTCGGGATGTGTCAGGAATGATTTAAACGGAACCCTACCCGTGTGGTTGACAGTTATAGTGACGAGTTGAGGTGAAATACGTGGAGATCTAGGAGACAAGTGTTTAGTCGCCAAAAATAATGGGATTATTACGGGTTTCTGTTGGAATAAGCCTTTTCATTGCGTTGTTTTTTTCGAGTAATGCCGTAACACCAAAGTGTTCTTGTAACGATAATGTCTGCAAAGCTGTCTTTAAGTTCTCTTCGAATTTCCAGACATCTAAGCAACTCTGCGAGAAGGTGAGAGGTCAGTTAATGACCGTGACATCGAAAGCCGTGAGTGATGATGTTGGAGACTTGCTCATAGACATGCCCGGGGATTATTGGATAGGTCTGCGTCTTCCCGATGGACAGTGTACAAACGATACGTCGCCATTGAAAGGATACATCTGGACTACTGGCTTGCAAAGCACGGAGTTTACTAATTGGAAAAACAATGAGATTTTGTGCTCTCCAGTATGTGTATCCATCGCTGTTGATCTAAAATGGACTGAGAAATCATGTGTGAAGCAAAGCGATGGTTTTTTGTGCGAAAATGTTCCGGAACACGAGTGCTCTAGCTTCGAGGACCCGGGATACAGCAAAGTTTTACATGACCCTCTCGGCTGTCTATCAGGCATGTGTGAACATAACTGCAACACTCTCGACGATGAGTCTTTTAAGTGTTCTTGTTTAACGGGCTATGTGATCAACATGAAAGAACCATGGCGATGTGATCTTAACTGTTCATCGCGTTGTCATGCCCAGTGTGAGCGCTCAGGATCCAGTTGCGAATGTCCGTTGGGTTACATATTGGATAAAGTAAATGAAGACCATTACTGTGTGGATCTCAACGAATGTGAGCAAAACAGCTGTGATCATTATTGTTTTAACTCAGTTGGTGATTACGAATGTTCATGCAGAGATGGTTTCACACTTGTGGGCGAGGATAGATGTATTGAAATCAGGCCTGAGAAGAGTACTGAACAGACAACTGGTGGTGACTTCTTCGGGCCATCTGTGAATTATACCATGGGCCATGTTGCAGCAGTGGCTCCAGGCAAGGTCATTGGTGTCATGGCTTTCTTCTTGGTGGGCATTGTTGCAGTTGTGTTTTTTGTACGTTACTGGAAAAAAAAGGAAAAGCCCAGCATCAATTCAATGTGTGTTGAGGACTACACAAACAAACAAAAAGTTATAGCTGAGGAACCTTGTCAGCAGCTTTGCTGAAAGTATCTAGACATATTGAGGGTCTGTGCGCACCACACAGCCTACTGCTAATTGTATCTCATTTTCAATGTTTATTTAAGTTCAGTTTTATTTCTTATATACTAGGTGGTGTACTCCAACCCATTGGAACACTGGATAGCACTTTACTTGAGGTTGTCGACTAAGTGTGACATGATCCTGCCATAAAAAAATGACATGACGTGTCATGAACATATAATGACACTTCAAAATGTTAACATTTTTGTCATTAAGTTAGCATTAGTGTCATAAAGTGTCATTCAGTTTTTGTAATGTCTGCATCCCAAAACTTTACATTACAAATGCCGATTGACGCTTAATGACAACAGTAATGAACATTAAAAAGTGTCAGTACATGCCATGTTTATGACAGGCTCATGTCACGACATGCCATGTCGACATGCTCAAGTAAAGTGTGATCGACTTTTGAAGGGTAATTACACACTTGTAAGCATGTGAAGGTCAATAAAATATGGTGTTTGAAAATCATCTGTTGCATACTGCAGCCCTAATAAAGCATCGGCATGATTTTATTTTATCTTTTGAAGAAAAAAAAATCTGTACTTTGCTTTCCTTTCCACTGCTTGGCTGTGTAGGTCGAACAGTTCATTCTGAGACTTGCCAGTCATTTTGGTTGCCTGCTTGATGATTTTTGAAAAAAAATGTCATGCTTCTCTCAGACAGGATGTGATTTTAAAGGTGAGCACCGACTCAATAAGTGACATGTATACTGTCCTTCCTGACATTAAAACTTTTCATCCTCCTGAGTAGATACATGCACTGTTTATACACTCCATCAGCATGCTGTGTGCATGACAGGTGGTGGTCAATCTCTGTGCCCAGATATTTAAAGACTCTGACTTGTTCCACCTTTTGTTTAGGGTGTGTTCAGCACACACAAGAAAAGCTATCAGTCATTATGCTTGTGTTGGTTATGTTCACATCCTCCTGTCCCCAGATACTCACTTTGCAACATCCCTGCCAGTCACACACGCAAGTATCTCAACTTTCAGGTTAAAAAATTTAGAGAGGAGAGGAGTCAGCCTTGACCTGTATGGCCCACCACAATGTAGAATCTCCACCCCCAACATCATGCTCACCCAGACACAGACATACATACACACACGTGTGAACTGAACATGTGCACATAAACACACTCGTGCATGCAGACCCACACGTTTGTCTCATACACACATGTACAGAGGTTACATCTCTCATTCTCTCTCTCACACACACACCGACCAAAACTGATCGAAGTTTTTTAAAAGTCGAAAAAAGAAAGATCACATGACTTGACAGATCAAATAACTTGTCAGTTCTCAATTGCATATGGCATTCCATTTATTAATTGCAAAACGGTCATAGGCCTTGTAAATTTAGATAAAACCTATCATTTACATGCAGTCACAGTGCGTACATGAATGTTCCCCTATAGTAGCACCCAGTCTACTGCCAGAAGACCGTCTGCGTGTGTGTGTGTGCGTGCGTTTGTATGGGCGCATTTGTTAAACGATGATGAGACAATGTAACCGAGCTAACCTACAATCTTTAGGCTCCATTTGTGCTGGATGAATCGTGGGGACTATGCAATCCGCAACATGCATACATCTGCAGCCTACTAGTCGTTGATTCCAGTGGTTCAACCTTGCTATGGTGAGGGGTGGAGCACGGATGCAGTATTGTAGGGATGACGCATTTTCCTTCGGCCGATAGAGTATGAAATTATATCATTGCTTCCCGTATATTGGTTCTAAAGGTCTTGTCGATGTTCCGCGTTCTAACTTTAACCTAACAGTAAAAGCATAGCTGCAAATATGTTGAGGATCACTCCGACGCATTTATGGGAGCTCCACGCTTACGGAATTCCTAGCTCTTCTGCCAGATATCACCGCCTTCGTTATGTTTTAACTTGAATTTAGGCGGATTCCATACATGGTGAGACATGTATCACCATGTCATTATGCTTAAAGAACCATTTTTATTTCGATGCAACCTTCTGCGAATACAGTTTTGTTTGGCAGCGGCCGTTCTTCTACATGAAGTGTTGACAGCTTCAGATGTTACCATAGGTAAGGCTCTTTGGCTGTGTTGTTACAGGGTATAGGTTAGGCAGGTTACCCACTGAAGACGATGGGGTTCTCGGCTATAATATACAGAATATGCATGCAGCAGTCTATACCATTTAATTAATTTGGTGATTTTGTGATTTTTCTCTGGGACTATAATGCCTTTAAAACAACGGATCTGATTATCTCAATCCCAGCAAATCAAAACACTGCTGTTGTCTAGGGCAGGTTGTTTGAAGTGCTAGAAGGTCTTGCACTTCCAATGGTCTGCAACAAAGCTCTAGCAGTGTAATATACTGATGTCCACCCCCTATAATAAAAGTAACAGTGTTAAGTGTTCTTTATGTAAAATAACCCTAATTGTAACAATGAGCAAATTAATTGAGACAGAGAATCCAAATACACTGACTAGCATTAGTAGATTTTTGTATTGCCTAAAAATAACTAGGTCAGTATATTACTGAAATTTTATAACACATTTTAGTGGCATATTAGATGAAAGAAATTTCAGAGACATGGCTATCTAAATCTGAAGAACCAGCAAAAATAGGTCCTACTTCATCAATGTTTTACAGAGGTGAAGCTGCCATTTATAAGCCCTGTTAATGAGAGCTCACTTTGAAGTCTATGCCCTATTAATTAATGCCTAAGGTCCAAGAGCTCAGGTGTTAGAAAATACTGTTATATTTTTCATATTTAACCACTTCAAGCCCTGTGCAGCAGATTCTGTACATTTTACAGGGGAAAAAGGCTTTGCTCAGTGTGCGATAACTTTGTGGGATTGCTAGTCACCTGACAACACATGACAGACATCTGACAGTGATGATATGACCTTTGGACAGTGTGGAGTGCTGTGCCACACTATACAAGCAAAAACACATACTTCAAGATTCAAGGTGTGTGTGTGCGCGCACGCGCGTGCATATATGAGAGCATGTGAGTGAGTGATGTAGCCTTTCTTAACATGTCACACTGCGAAGCTGCCCTTAAAATTCTCACCTTGATCACACAAAAGAAGACCATAATTAAATGTAGATAAATGCATCCATAAAATGTAAAGACACAAAGAAAACATATGACTGATACCAAATAATAAACTGTAAAGTAAAAAAGAAAATGACCAAATAGATGATACCAAATAGTAAACTGTAAAAGTTTGTCAATAAATGCCAGTTGAGACAAGGTATTTTAATATGAATGGGAGGACCCAGAGTACTAAGACACCAGGTGTGTCACCTTTAGTTTTTAACACATTGGGCAGCCACACAGAACATGTGAATATTTGTCCATTTAATGGAGAAAAGAAGGAATCGCAATAATTAAGACACAAGAGAAAAGGGTGTGTCAGAAAATGGGCCTGCATCAAACACGGTTGAAAAGCTTTTCCCAGTGTTAGTGTAGTGCTAGGATTTTGAGTCAAAAACAGAGATTTTTATCTTCATCATAGTTTAAGATTATGAAAACATGTTAATATTAAAACATGTTACCTGAAGTGTATGTTTTGTGTACTCTCTAGGGCAACAATTCTGTGTGGACCCTGGCTTTCTTGAACATGGCAGCCGGACACCAAGTTCAGGTGTGTTCTTTGTCAATGCAGTGGCCAGATACCGCTGTATGGAAGGATTCCGACTCAAGGGACCAGCAAAGATTGTTTGCACCAGATTCCAAAATGGATCAGTTGGCTGGAGACCGAATAACAGGCCAGTGTGTCTACAAGAAGGTCATAAAAATATAATTTGATCCTCTGTCTCTACACTCCACACAAATGTGATTTTAATTAAGTTAGCTATTTAGGCCTGTGTTGGTTCCTGACTTGAAATATTTTTTTGTTCCACAGATTGTCTTCCTCCCTATATTGAAGATGCAGATGTATCCAACCACACCTACAGGCCAGGAGATATTCTAAGTGTTAGCTGTCATGAGGGGTTTCAGATTCGCTACCCTGACATGGACAACATGGTGTCTGTTTGTCAGGATGATGGCACCTGGGATAATCAACCCACTTGTCAAGGTGGTTCTATTTCCAAGGAAAATCCATTTGATATATAAAAAGGTGCAGTCAGTGATACTGGATGATTTATTAATGTTTGTGTTTATGTTTAAATTTCTTAGAAGATGCTTTTGTCCAACAATTTACGTTATATTTCAAACAGGAACCAAACAAAACTTACCAGAGATACTTACCTCATCCCTAGCCTGATTGATCACTCTTCCATTTGTGCAAAGAGTCTTGTGCTCTCTTGAGAGGCATTTTTTAATTGCAAAGGGTGGCTTTTTTTAAACTTTAAACTATTGGTTTTGAAATCAATTTCAGTTTGCTGATTGGTTGGAGAATCGGAAGCCTTCAGACTGAAGAGAAATACAATATTGAGCATGTGAGCATGAGGTACTACTGCAGCGCTAGTCTGGCTGCCTCATCCCACCTGTCAGGTTTTAAGAAACTTCTTGCAGTATTTTGCTATTGCTTAGGCTGGGCTGCTCCCTCTTTGATTTTGTCATCAGTTCTCAGAGCCAGAGCATCATAAAAACGGCAGCCTTTTTTTGACAGCACAGTTGGGCAAAAAAAAAAAAAAAAAACTTTTGTGTTGATAAACATCTTGACATTCCTGACTGGACTTTTAAGAACCTATTTGTACATTCTAAATAGTTAGCATTTGGGATCTTCCATTAGCCAAAGGATTTTCCATTGCATTGTTTTCTTAACCAGCTATCATCCCAACAGGCTGCTTGCGTCCTCTGATCAATCCACATAGCTACATGAACCTGTCAGAAACACAATTCTCTGTTCCTGTCGGGACTGTGGTCCAGTACCACTGTTTCCCTGGTTACAAACTAGAAGGTGCAGAGTTGATGGAATGCATGTATAACCTCATCTGGTCCAGTACACCACCCCGGTGCCTTGATGTAGAGGGTAAGTGTGTGTGTGTGTGTTTAAATAGAGTCAACATAAAACAACACACTGAAGTCAACAAATTTAAGGTGTCTCGTAAAGCTTACTCTTTGCCAGTGTTGATGAGCAATATGTAAAAAGGGAACTTTGATTACAGATTCACAACTGATTTAAAGTTGGCTAGGTAATAATAGGTCTTTACCATTACCACTACTCAAAATACAGCAAAGTCCAGCCTATAAAATGTGTAGGGTTAGGCTGGCAATCCTAAACTTGCAATAAAATGATAATATTTGCTTCCGGCACTTTATAAATGTGTTCTATTCTCGTCTCCTGTGGCAGTGTGTCCCCTACCCCCTATGTTAGAGCATGGCGATTACATCTGTCACCCACAACCTTGTGATCGCTATATCCACGGGACAGTGGTAGAGTTCTACTGTGACCCTGGCTACTCCCTGGCAAATGATTACAAGTACATCACATGTCAGTATGGGGAGTGGTTTCCTCAGCTGCACATCCACTGCATCAAAACAGGTAGGACATACTGTACACCTCTCCTGTGGGAAAAGGCAACAACAAATGAGTGACTTATGATTTCTGGCAGAGGTGGGGTATCCAAGGCTGAATAATGGCGTGTTTTTATGCCAAAGAACTGACAGAGCACAAGAGAGACATAGCTGACCACTCTGCACCATCCTCTTTGTTTGAGCAACAGGATGTCCTTGCTTTAATGTGTTTCCAGTTTCCAGTTTTACAGTGTTCTCAGACAACTGAGAGCTTGTGAATCATGAGAAAAGAAATTTGACAAATTGAAAAAAATAGGTGTTAACAAATCACCTTGCATGACCTTTAATTTATAACTCATGAATAGTACCCTATGTATTTTTAATTAAATAGTACTTAATATTTCATGTATACAGGACATTACAATATACAATTTTAACCTGTTTCAGAGAGTAGGCCTGCAACAGATTTTCTTTTATTCTCTCTTTCTTTGTAGAAACCACTTGGCCTGGCTTTCAGGACAGCCTCTTGACTAAGTGGAGGGTGGGGGCGTTCACTGCCTCTGGTGTTCTGCTGGCTTTGCTCCTGGTCATGATACTAAAGGTGACACAGTTTCAGTGTAAGCCCCAGTGGAGCTTACGGTAAGAGATGACTGTTTTTTTCCTCATGCATTGTTTTTATGCATTTTCAACCTCAAAGTCAGTAAACACGTAAGTTCCTGTTTGAACAGAGATCAGGACCAGGAGCCTCGAGACCAAAACATTGTGGTAGTGGATGGAGTCCCAGTGCTACTCCCCACCTATGAGGAAGCAGTGGGCAGCGCAGCCCCACCTCCGCCCCAGAGAATTGCTCCCCCTGTCAGTCTGGGGGACATAATGCAGGAAGACGAGCCCCAGCCTCCTGAGTACCCTGGACACAGCGAGACTCCCAGCCGAGCTCCTCTAGACACCAGTGAATGTGAGACCTACGAGAGCTTCTCAGACAACTCTGAATGTGTTCAGAGCACTCACGCCTCATCCTTGAATGCAGGTGGAATGAATAACCACTCAGAGAGAACCAATGTGGTCTCCTCCATAGAGGAGACAGCCTCCACTAGCCCCAGTGTTGACATTGCTGATGGTAAGTAGGTCTGCTCTGTAATCTGCCCATCTCACAGCCAATAACAAATATGGATTTCGCCGCAAACCTCTGTCACATAGTAAACAGCTTGTAACATAAAGCCAAATTGATTCACATGTGCTTTTTCTAAAAAAAAAAAAGCACTCTTCTTGATGGCTACATTCTGAAATCGATATTCCAAAACATTTTTGTAAAAATAGCATTATTGAAAATATATTTGCATACTTTGAAGAAATTAAGACATTTTTTAAAATAATTGATCATGTTTGACCATTTTTATATCGTCTACCAACATCCTGTGGTGTTTGTTCTTACCAGTTTTCCTTTTTCCAGAAATTCCTCTGGTAGAAGATGGAACTGATGAAAGCTGATGCCCCACTACTGACTATGAACAGACTTTTAATTGTTACATTACTAATGCAGTAATTACACAAATTGCATCACAAATGTATTGATTTTACACACAAGACTGTTCTCTCTTTCTTGCAATATCACAAAAGTGCACAATGGAAGGTAAACAGGTGTATGTCAAAGAGAAATTAGCAATAAAACCTCAAGTTCAAATCTTGGCTTGTTGCCGGCTATGAATTCATTTTATTGACTTGCTGTTTAATCAGCTGCAATATCCCGTCATTGAAAAATTACCTTTAGATTTGGGTAATACATAACTTTATTACATTTAAGCGTGTCATGGACAGCAATTCTTCTACACTCTCCTTTACTCTTACTCTAGACTTCAGGTGGAAAAAAATACTTTTCTTAAAGTACACTGAAAGGGAGGTTGAGAAAGCCAGCAAAAAGCCATTAAAGGAGAAATCCAATGTGAATCAATCAATGTTTGAATCACCGAATGCTGCCAGTAGGAAAAAGAATGAGAAGGTATGATACAATAGAGACTGAATAGTGAATAGACAGCTAACACTAACTGAACAGAAACTCACTTGCAGTTTCATTTTCCTGTGCACTATTCAGTTAACATTAGCTGCCGGTCTGCTCTGTCTCAGTTGTACCAAATTTTCTTGTTTGTTGTCCTACAGACAGCACTAGGTGAATCACTCCTAATTTCTCCTTTAACTGCATGCTTAACTGAAAAAGACCACAAAGCAGCAAAAATTGTCTCTTCTAATGTGGTGCAGCTGGGTCTAATCCAAGCAAAGACTGATTCAAGTGGGTCTGGCTATGAAATGTCATTCACACCATTATTTTCTTTCAACATCAATAATGTAAAAAAAATGCTATTAGTTGTGCAATTGCTCAATGCAATGTTAAAAAAAATTCTTCAATGGTTTTCAAAAATTTCCAGATGAAAAACACCTGAATGCCAAACAAACAAAAACTGCAATGTAGACAGCCACTCACACAATGTCATTAACAACATTCTGAATACCTCACAGTATAAGAGGTTTGTTCTACAAAAAGAATGTGAAGATAATCATGCTTTAAGTTTTAAGGTTCATGGACACAGTAACAGTTGGGTATAACACTTTGAAACAAGGACAGAAACAATGGGCCATCAACGTAATATCTGAAGCTAAAACTAGGCCACTGCACTTGCATTGTAGATGTGGATGGACAATGCCATTTGTTATGCCCCTCTTCCAATGTCCCAAGCATTTCCATACACAGCATCTTGGAACAAATACCCCTGCAGTCTTTACACAGTTGTTAAAAAAATTTACTTCTGATACAAAAGATAATGTCGGGCTCTCGTGCTACTGAAATTCTGCCTCATAAAGAAGCTGGTGGAACTTCAATTTGACCGCACACTTCTTCTCATAGGGTAGTTTCTTCAGGTGGGGAAGAAGGCTCAGGAGAAACATTTCATCCTCATTGCCTTCTTGTCCATTCAGTTCCCACCTCTTCTGACCAGACCACAGGGCACTGCTAACTGGAAAGTTAGGGGGTGTCTCAGCATCCCGCAGGTCCCCCCTCATCTTTTGACTGACATGGCCGGTGTTGTTATTCATCTCTTTATCGTCATCTCTGTCGTCGTCAGGTTCCACAACAGAGAAGTTAGACATTGAGGAGCGGGACTGTATGAATGGAGTGAGGAAAGCCATCTGGTCAGTGTATTTCCATTTCCGACTGCTGTTGCCCATAGCGTGGCGTCTCTGCTCTTTGATGAACTGGTCTCTCAAGCTTTTCCATTTTCTCCGACAGTCTTCCTCTGTAAGTGACAACAGAACGGGGTATAAGAAAAACGCCAACAGGACAATTAACGTACAGGGCTGAATAAAACTTGACAGGCACAATACACAAAAATGTAGGGGCTACGAAAACATGGCTTGGTAGCCTGAGAGCTGACAAGACATTTCAAGAAAATAAACATATTGCCTTAACATTAGCCTGACGTTGGAGCTGGGCGCTATATCTATGGTGAGCTACAACAAGCCCACATAAACATTACATCACAAGAACCCTTGAAGTGCCCCCAGAAGAGATTTGCTATTTTAAAGTCTTTTTTATTAACAACGTCCAACAAACATTAAGCGAATCTAAAGCTGCTGTGGTTGGTTATGTTAGAAGCTAACAACGTTTTGAACAGAGCCACTTACCTGGCAGCTCGGTTTGCAGACTTACAGACCTCCATGCCTCAGCTTTCTTGCTAAAATCTTTGTAAGAACTTAGAGTAGAATTGTATAGCTCAGGATACACGGACACCGCGTAAATCAGTCTTTCCTCCATATCAATAGCGCAAAGATTTAAATTAAGTTCGTTTTCAAATAACCAAAACAAACACTTGCTAGTTTCCGTACACTTGAGCTTACGGAAACGATGTTTCTTCTGTTGGTAAAAAAAACTGACTAGAATTGTAAAGTCAACACTCTACTGACACCTGGAGGGCGGGGGACATATATCTGGATGACATTAAACAGGGGGTCTTCTCACAAGAAGTGATGTCTCTGCTCTGACTTTACTGCTAAACCTTTCAATTGACTCTGCATCAATTCATGGCCATGGTAACTCAAACTAAAGGTCTCGTTTAAACTAATTGTACATAATTTTAATATTATGGGTTGTTTCGAATGTTGAAGTTGGAATATGGGTGAGGGAATTAAAAACTTATATAAGATACCAACTGTAGTCTAGCCTAATTATTGAATATGAAGTCAAGTTCTTGGTCAAGGTCTCTCGTTCATTTTCCAGATATTATTTTAAGCCTTGAACCAGTATCAGCTGTTGTAAAAGCCAACTAGGCTGACAATGTGCATACAATTATCTTTGTTTAACTTCAGTGGTTCTGCAGTATTTTAAAAACTTTTCTTTTGAGCTTGTTTCATCATGCATTTGGTCATGATGAATTTCAACAAACTGCTCATTCAAACTCGTTCATGTAAAGTTTTCACCTAAAGGCATCCAGCATGCATAGAGCCAGAGTGAAGAAAAAACACTGCAATACAGTAAAAGTAACACAGGGGTGCACACAGAACCAAAATACAAAAATATAATACTGTACCAAAATACAGCCTATTTCAACGTAGTGTAAGAATACAGGTACTGGGCCTACATGGATTGTAAGGTACTGGTACATGATTTTTAAGAAGAATTGTGTACACTGCATACATTTTTAAAACTAAATTATTGCATCAAGTGGAGCTTTTGGAGAGGCTACATCTGACTGCACTAACTGCAATGTGATGCCATACACCAGAAACAAGCCAGCTCTGAATATAGCTACCATGGTTCTAAATGATCTTTGGCTATACTAAGTGCACCTATTTATTTGTTTCTAATTTCTGTACATTTCTGCAAGCTGAATTAGCTGACTCTGACTTTGGGCAACAACATGAAAACACTGAACACTCCACCAACATTTCAATCTTTAAGAAGAAACTTGCACTGAAATTCTCTGTCTCTGTCAGACGTTGGCGTCTGTGATACGCCCAAGAAGAACACCCTGCAGTTTTCTTTGTGGGACAAACAGGTCATGATTGCACAAATGAAAAAGTCATTTGAGCTGCATTGCCTTCACACCTGTCTAGGACTGGTCATCAAGGTACTCAATATACCCAATTCCTCAGCATTATCAAGATACTCCATTCAAGAGAGAGACAGTTCAGGAACCAGGAAATGGACTGGGGAAAATCAATCCACGTCTTCACTTTTCTCTTCCTGTAGGTGCAATAGAATATTCCTACAAACAATACTAGACACCAGACACCAGAGCATTTTCTTTCAGCATGCCATCAAACTTAACTCAGAAGAATCTGCTAAGTCATTGACTGTTTCAGGTGGTTGTTACACCCTCTTTTACATCCATAAATACTGGTTTTGAATAAATATAAGTTTGCTGCATTGTTTGTTGTTTAACATAACAAATAAGAAATAATCTGGTTTTGATAAAAAAAAGAACTCAGATGCAGGCACTCTGCACTATGTGTGTACAGAATTCTTGAGAATTCTTGAGAATATTGAGAGGGTTTTCATCCTTGTAAATGTGTCACTGCATTGGCTACAGTAACTTGGTCGTTTCATTTTCCATTTGAATTGGACCATGGCATTTAAGACATGCAATAAAAGGATTACAGGGGAGATTTACACAAAGGTCTCCTGGTGCTGGGGACCATATAAACATTTGGACACATTCTCTCGAACTATACAGCTATATCATGGTCCAGATCAATACAACCAATCAACCTCTACCAGTAAATGCATAGACATATTGTCTGTTTTAAGACACAGCAATAATAAATAAATATACTGTGCAGTGATAGATTACTGGTATTTATGGTAAGCAGCAACACAAAGTAAAATACCAGGAAAGTAAAGTGGTCAAATCACCACATTATTTGTCAAGATCTCATTATTCTCTTTCCACCCTGCTGCCAAAAGAATATCTTTTACGATTAGTTAATCTGTTTACCAAATTGACCAAAACATTACTCAAAATTCCACATAGGAGACATTATTGAAGGATTCAGAATTCTCAGAAATTACTGTATCAGTGTATCTTTATCCCCATATAGATGTTGTACTTCTAAAAAGTTTATTTTTAATGTAAAGTAAAATGTTAGTATAAATCTTGTATGAATCATATATCATTGACACTGGTTTTGCACTATTGGATCAAATTCATAAGCTCATTAGCTCACAAATGGGTAGTTGTTCATTGATAAGGACCCACTGTTTTGAGCATTGGTGAATTGTTACAGATAATTCAAGCAGTTCATTTGTAGTAAGTTATTGTCATGGTGCTGTAAAATACTGACATAGCAACATGAATTTGAATGAAAAAAGGTCAGTATGATGCGAGCCAACTAAATGTCTGTCTAAATTGAAAACTTTTGTGAAAAACATTTTGAGAAAGTATTTTGGATAGTTTGTCAACAAGGTCAGGGAGGTCACAGATTCTATTCTTATTTACTATTTTAAGGACACCTTTCATCTTGTGACCCACTGCAGCCCTCAGCGAATGTCAGCATGTCATAGCTTCTCCTGCAGTTTAGATTACTTTGGATAATTTGCTGTAGGGCATAACGCTGAAGATACAGCAGATCAAAGGGCTGTAAAAGTGATGGCAATAAAGCTATGCAGGCTGTTTCCCTGTGTTAGCGTGACTCAAACTTGCATCTGAAAGAAAAAATACATTGGTATCTGTTTTTTGTGTGTGTGTGTGTTGACTGTGGGTGTGCATGCTTATCTAGGTAAAGCTCTGTTCACAAAAATTCTCTGTACATCAACAATGTTCTCAATGCCTTTTAAAGAAAAAGTATATTTTATATTTGTCTTTTGTGAAAAGGGAGAAAAATGCTTCTTTGTTGGAGATTTGAAACGCTGATCTTTGCATATTGCTGATTTATGTACCAGAATAAACAGAGATCTGGAATAGGAGCAAGCACTGTGTATTTGTGCAATCCTTTCTGCACCACACACAGAGCAACCTACAGACAAACACAACCCGTTACACTATTAAAGTCAAACATCTAGTTTTGCAGTTGTACACTGTTGTTTTACTATCTAACTAATGCTGCTGTTATGATATTTGGTGCCAGCCTCACAGACGCCCAGCCACTTATTAAACTGTCAACATTTTTATGACTTCCTCCAGCTATTGAAATGCTTGCCAATGCTCTATAGTCAGTAATGTTGTCATTTTACACTCTCATAAAATATTACACCCAGCAAGTGAAGAATTTTAAACTAGTGAAAGACTGTATAGTATTGTGCATAACTATGATAAAAATAAGTTAATCATTTGCAAAATAAAGATTTTGCAGAAACTAGCAAATGAGATTTTGCAAGGGCAAAGGTTTCTGAAGCTTCCTCATGAGACAGATTCAAATACCAGGAAATTTACTTTCTCTCTACGGTAATCTCCAGGTTGCTGTAAGAACCTAGAAATGAATCAGGGTCCTTTGATGGCCCTACTTTAGGAGACATTGTCTTACATCGAATCCCAAACACTCTTGTTCGTACACACAAGGACATTTTTAGGTCAAAACGGGAAAGTATTTTCAATTAATGTACATTTCACATCTCTCTAAATCATTCCATTCCTTATAAATGTATTTTTGGACACTGTGTCTGTCACTGTCACTGCCACTGCTGAACAAACAAAATGAGGAATGTTGACTCATTATGACCGCTGCTAGCATAGCTAGCGAAGCAGACATATAGGTATTGCTTGAGTTCCATTTCTTTCCTTTTGGTGATTTTGGTCATCTGTCCCCGGGATACCGAAACACCTGGCATTGTGAAACTCAGTGGACATGTAGATCCACTTAAGTTTTAAAGCATAGTAGCTTTTGGTCCCGGAGGGGGGTGCTTGCTCCCCGCTGTGCCCCCCTCAGAACACGGGGTGGTCCGACACAGTTTTGGGGGAATAACTTGAGAACCGCACCACCTTAGCCAACAACATTTGGGTGGTATTTAGGTCTCAAGGACATCTCAAGGTCTCAAGGTCATCAAACGAGCCCTATTGACAGACAGAAAATGGAAAACTCAGAAATTGAGTGAGTTTGTTACAAAATGTTTGTCAGCAATTCCCGAGACACTGAAACACCGTAGCCCTTGAAACGTGGGCATGTAGCCACAGTAGGCCAGTAGCATTTCATAGAAACTCCATAGACACTGCACGTAAGGGCTCAGGGAGACGTATCCAATATGCCCTCAACCACTCTTGTGTAATGTAGTGCCACCAAATATTTGTCAAATTGGCTGGTGTTTGGGGGAAGTTTCTGTCTACGGTTTTGTGGACACTGACCAATGGGCCAGTGAAACTTGGTGGGCATGTAGCCATTCTAAGCTCATAGCATGTAAGCAATTTTGGTCCCTGGGGATATCTATACCCCTTGTGCATGATTATACAAATCATTATATTACATGTTATTGCCAAAACTGCTAGACTTGATGTTCAAAAGATGTGTCAAGAGTGTGAATGAACATTTATTTTCTTCAGATGGCACATAAAAACATTATAAGCACTTTAAGAGAGGAGTGCAAAAACTTGAGGCCCATAGAAAAGAATAAAAACTGAAAAGAGATTTCACAAGCCTACTAATTGTCCCAAAGTTGGCCGATAGTGAATCGTATTTTAAAATAAACACCATAACTTGACTTTGCAAGGCTGTTTCAATACTATCCCATATCTGATTGTCAGGCTTTTTTCCCCTTTAAATTTCTGCGCCCTTCTCCACCAAACCAAACCGCTTGCTGTCTACGTGCGCCATCTGGTGGTGGGGGACAAGTAAATAGGCTACGTGGAAGTTTGTACAGGTCTTTTTGTCAAGTTTCACTCACTACTACTACTACTACTACTGCTAACTATTATCATTATTATTATTATTATTATTATTATTATTATTATTATTATTATTATTATTATTAATAATAATAATAATACAATTATGTGTGTCAATAGTGTCCCATCATTGTAAATACACCCATATCTTAAGGTCTTCTCTGATTCTTTCATTCTTTTTAGAAAGATTTCACTAAGCTGAGTATAAATAGACCCGGTTTCAGGTTTCAAGTCTAATGGATGAATAGAGCAGTGCAAAGAATTCTAGAAATGTATTTGTAAATGTGGGAACACTATTTACCCGACCATTTTGGTAGCCATGCTTTATCATTTTTATCATTGATTGATTAATTGATAGATATCTAAAGGGGCTTGCTCGGTATCTTTCGATCTGAGCCTGCTCGCTCACTCACTTACGCACACACGCACGCACACACGTAAACATATCTATAAACACGCGCGCGCACCACATTCTCATTCACACATACATCTGTTCATATGCAAGAGGTTAGTCTCTCCACACAGGAAAATGGGGCTGCGGAGATATCATGGAGCCCAGAGTGTGGGTTTATGTAAGACTTACCTTAGCCGGTGGGTCCACCTTAGCAGAACTTTTGGCATTATTCTTGTTAAACTCAGTATACTCAATTTAGTGCGACAGACGTCTTCGCATCCACAGTGCTTAGACTTTCAGCCACCATTCAAACCCACAACCCACCTAGAGTTTTGCAACCATTACGACAATTTCGGATGCTGTGATCAAGATGCTGACAGTGCCATTGCGGAGAGGTATTGGGACCTCATGGACTTTGTTGATCTTGAGGAGTACGAGCGCTGTGGCGATGTAGTGAAAGACATTATGTGCCAGGTAATTTTTCTGAAAATATATTTTTATATGTCTGGAGGACACATAACTGAAACCGAAGCGGATTCTTTCTTATTAGTGTAAATGAAAAAGTTAATGACTGCAAGTTTCAATTCTGGGATGCGTAACCAAAGGTTACCTCAGCTGTTGCGCAAGGACGCTTTCGGAAATGCAGTTCGAATTAACATGGGGAGTTGAGTGCATTCATTGTAGTAGGGCACGATTTGGGTGGAATGCAGGATGAGTAAATACAGTAAAACACGTGAACTACAACATTTAACACTTCTATATCCACATTACCTTCAAAGAAATTTCTCCGTTGCTTAAAGATTTTTACTGAATCTCCCTCGTTATTTATGTGTTTGATTATTATTCGTCAGGTTAAATGTAGATATTCATTTGAAAATGAACAAATGGCCACGGTGAAGGAAGGAGATCTAATGCTAATGCAGCCCATTTTAGAACTGTCACATTTCTAGCTTGAAATAAAATAACAGTTACAGGAAATCGCGTAAACAGACACGATTTTTTTGTTTGGCAGATGTGTATTATTCCATAGTATAGGCTACTGTAAATCCAGTAGCCTATGATGTTAATTAAGAGGAGCCCCAAACGCCATCTTGTGGCTAATGATAGCAAAAAACAAACAAACAAAAAACACAGGTGCCCTTAACTTCTGTTGTCACATCAGTAAGGTCTCTTCATCTTTAAGGTTGTGCTTGTATGCTGAAACAGATCAATAATTTGATGTATCCATGAAAAACATATGGCTGTTGTCCTATCTCTGCACCATCATCTGCCTCAGCCCAACTCTGATCTTCTCCCTAGAGGCCAGACTGAATGACCTTATATGATATTCGTATTTATGAAGGTAGTGGCTGATACTTATGATCATCAAATTGAAAAATATATTGCCTTTATCATGTACTGTACTTTCCCAAAAGTGAGGCATCTTGGATGAAGCAAACAGAGGAATTAAAATTGATTACCAACTTTATAATTTCAAAACGCTGCAATGTCAGTACACTCACCACCATCTTAATAAGGATGCTGTTTGGGTACAGACTCCAAATCATGTTCAAGTCACTGCTGATTATGGAGCTCACTAGCTGTAAAAGAATTTTTTTTTAATTCGTTTTCTTAGATCACTCATTTTCATGAAGGCTGACCCTACTGGCTTTCTTACTCAATAATAATGATAATAATAATAATTGTAATAATAACTTTACAACACATCCATACATATTTCCTATCAAATTTGTATTCCAGGAATGCTCTCCTTACGCTGCTCATTTGTTTGATGCTGAGAATCCCTACACTCCAGTGCGGGAGCTTCCAGGCCTTTGCTTCTCTTATTGCTATGAGTTCCACAGCAAGTGTGGCTCCATTGTGAAGTACCTGACAGACAACAGAGTTCTTTGGGAGGCATCAGACAAGGGCAGCACCACCTTCTGCAGTCTTATAGACCTACCTGACAGGGATTACTGCTACCCAAATGTGCTCCAAAACAACTACCTCTCCAGCAACCTGGGCAAAGTCACAGAGGACCCCATGGGCTGTCTACAACTCTGCCTGACAGAAGTGGCCAATGGACTACGAAACCCAGTGTGTATTATACCGGAACAGTTCATAGAGGCATTTGCACCAGCTATCAATCACACAGATTGCATGCTAGAGTTGGATTGGGATAGTGCCTACAGAGGCATCTACAAAAATTTACTTATTGTAAAGGGAGCAAAGGATTCTGATTTGCAAAAGTTTGGATGTGAAAAGTTTATGTGCAAAGTTGTAAAATAAGATAGAGCCTGCAAAGTAGTCTCAGATAAAAACAAAGTCTCAGATATGATCTTATAAGGTCTGCAGCGCAGATATATGTCTTAAAGACCCAGACCCATTTTTGGACTGTTGCAGGTGCTGATGCTCCACAGCGGGGATGACACCCACCGCATGTTCGTGGCCGAGCAGGTGGGCTTTGTGTGGGTGTACCTGCGCGATGGCAGCCGCTTGGAGCAGCCCTTCCTGGACCTTAGCAGCGAGGTGCTGACCACACCCTGGCTGGGTGACGAAAGGGGCTTCCTGGGCATGGCCTTCCATCCACGTTACCGTGACAACGGCCGCTTCTTCATCTATTACTCCATTATGGTGCAGGGAAACGTCGAGAAGGTCCGCATCAGCGAGATGGGGGCGTCCGCCTATGACATGAACAGAGCTGACCACAACTCAGAGAGGTCTGCTGGGTCTCCTAAGTGGGGAGTCTTGGCATCTAGCTGTAGCTTAGATGAAGGGGCGTGTTTTTATGGTTCTTAATCTCTTTTGTAGGGTTATTCTCGAGATAGCAGAGCCAGCTGCCAACCACAATGGTGGACAGCTGCTGTTTGGCCTTGATGGATACCTCTACATTTTCACAGGAGATGGCGGAAAAGCGGGAGATCCTTTTGGGAAATTAGGAAATGCACAAAATAAGTGAGTATACTATATCACTAAAATGACATCATGATGGCAGTGAACCTAATTTCTCCAAGACCCTTACTAATACATCTACTGTCTTCGGGAGTAGAATGCAAAGCCAATTTTTAAAAAAGTGCTCCCAAGGGGTACCGTGCAAGTTTAAAGCCAGTGTAAAGCCAACTAGTATTCCTAAAATAACAGGTACTTAAACACAATGATGAATATTATTCCTCCCAAAAATATCAGTTTCTTTTCACTGCTTTTAGGAGTGCTTTGCTGGGCAAAGTATTGCATATAGATGTACCCTGCAAGTTTAAAGCCAGTGTAAAGCCAACTAGTATTCCAAAAATAACAGGTACTTAAACACAATGATGAATATTATTCCTCCCAAAAATATCAGTTTCTTTTCACTGCTTTTAGGAGTGCTTTGCTGGGCAAAGTATTGCGTATAGATGTAGACAGCTGCAGCTCTGACGGAAGACCTTACAAGATCCCACCTGACAACCCTTTCATCGCCGAGAAAGATGCCCAACCAGAGGTGTATGCCTATGGCGTCAGAAACATGTGGCGCTGCTCAGTGGACCGAGGTGACCCTGTCACTGGCTACGGTAGGGGCAGAATCATCTGTGGCGACGTGGGCCAGAACCGCTACGAAGAGGTGGATATCATTGTGAAAGGAGGAAACTATGGATGGAGAGCCAAAGAGGGCTTTGAGTGCTTTGACATTAAGCTGTGTCAGAATACCTCAATGAGTGAGTATCAGTGATTGTAAAAACATCTTTCTGCTATGTGTCCTTTTTTAAAAAGTCCTTTTTCGCCCTGTTTAACCCCCTTCTGCATTACATGGGCCAAAATGAACCTTTCCATTTTAATTGACAGATGACATTCTTCCCATATTTGCTTATGGGCATCACATTGGAAAATCCATAACAGGTGGTTATGTGTACAGAGGATGTGAGTCACCTAATCTCAGTGGCCTTTATATCTTTGGAGACTTCATGAGTGGGTATGTGCTGTGTTTATGGTCTGTCATGCATGTGATTAAATACTCGGCTGGTAAAAACAATAAACCAAGACAAGCTCTCAAGTCTGTGCCTCAGTTGCACTGACCAAGTTGGATAACTCTTCTATAGGACATACCAGACACATGCAAATTGTACATGAGCAGGGAAAGTCAGATATAAATTGAGAGTGATATTCAATGGAATAGTAGACTGGCAGTGACATGACATTCTATAACCTCAGATGAGTGATTTAAGAGGGATCATAATGCGTGACTTGACAATTGGCTTTCTGTGTGTGTGTTGGCTTTTGTTCCTCAGTCGATTGATGGCCTTACAAGAGGAGAAGGAGACGGGGACTTGGAAGGAGAAGAGCATCTCCATGGGAGACACACCCACGTGCTCATTTCCAGGACTTATTAATCACCACCATAAATTCATTATCTCTTTTGCTGAGGATGAAGCAGGCAAGTTTTTGGAAGTTTGTTAACAGATGCATGCAATAGAAGAGTTTGTTTTGTTTGTTTGGTTTTATTTAAAAAAAAATATCCTCTGTGCTTGTGTAGGGGAATTATATTTCCTGGCTACCTCATATCCAAGTGCCATGTCCCCTTCTGGAACAATATTCAAGTTTATGGATCCCTCCAGGTACTGTATCCTATAGGCTAACTAAATGTATTTATACAGCACGTATTACACAAGCCTTTGCTAAATGGCACAAGAAACAGCAGCAAATATAAGATACAGTCACACAGAGAATTGTGCACATTGCTGTCCATCTTCAGTAGGTGAGCTGTTACTCATTCAAGCAAGACTCAGCTTTACATGTGTCTTTCATTTAAGTGCTTGGCTGCTGCACAGCAAAAGTGCTTGTTAAATGTACAGATGGATAGTAACTCACATGAATGTGTCGAATGTGCTTCTGCATCTCCATTCTCTTTCTTCTCTTAATATGTCTTAATTCAATTAGGCATCACAACATTATCTGAAGGTTCTCCACAGTGCTTCTTAGCAGTGACAACTTACTGTATTAAAATATCCAGCTGTTCCAGCATCGGTCACTTCCACAAGTAATTTGAACACATGGTTTAAATTCTTTCCCCTCTTATCTTGGAATGCAAGCTTTGTCCTCTACATAGCGGTCTTTTACCCACTGCTTGAAAAAAAAAACCCTCTCTGCTCAGTGAAACCAACATTAATCTGATCTGTAAACTGGTTATTATTCACTGTAAGCTAATGATCATACTATCGAATATCTGTGAGCAGTCCATAGTTAATGTGTTTGAAAGTCTGTCACTCTGATTATTTCGATTTTCTGTCGTTGGTACACAAATAATAAATCTACCCAAGTGTTTTAAATTGTCATAAATTGGCAATAGCATTGCATAATTCTGCAAGATTAATATTCTGACACATATTTCACCCAAATGCCTTCATTATCAAAAGGTCTTTGTTCACCTTGAATACTTCCACTCATGATCTGCAAACCAGACTGCCACCTTCATAATTATCAAACCATACCTTTGTCCCAGCTGTTACTTATTCCCAGCTTCTACAAGTGCACACTTTAACAGACTAGTGGAAAAAGAAAGCAGCCAAAAACACTGTGCCAATCTCCAGCAGTTCTTAGTAAAATCTCCATTGATTTACAGGCTGGTCACATGGCCTGTCTACGTGTTGTACTGTGTGTTAGAATGACAGAATATATCCAATATTACAAATTATTACAGTTATTATACTTATAATGGATTTTCTTTTTTTTGTTTTTTACTTCCAGGAGAGCACCACCTGGGAAATGTAAATACAAGCCACTTTCTGTGAAAGTGAGAGGCAAAAAAGTGCCTTTTGTTCCTAGAGAATGTAAGTCATTGACTTTTTATTTCTTTTCTTTTTCTTCATCACCTGTCTTGATTTAGTGGTTTGATACCTGATGCTTTTCAATGAACCTGACAAACACTGACTCTTATATTTTCAAAAGATCCGGTGTAGAAAAAGACGAGAGTTAAGAAAGAAAGCATTTTGAAAATGCTTTCTTCAAGAATTCAGCCAGCTCATATTGTGGTTGCCATTTGGAAACACCCAAATGATTTCATTCAGTTACAACCCATTCTACACAAAAAGTAAAGCAAAGTTTATTTATAAAGCACATTTTATATGACAAGCACAGACTCAATGCACTTCAAAGGAGGAACAGACATGTCCAAAGAAAGAAAAGAAAAGAAACTTAGAGGGTAACTGTTCCATTGGAACTCAGATTTTCTCTCTGACACTGTAAAAATAAGATTTCAAGCTTTCATGTGGTGATTGTGACCTGATTTATTAATTAATCAGGTTAATGTTATAAAACAAGAGTCAAAGATCTATCCATTTATGTCTTAAGTCTTTTGGGAAGAAACAATTGTATGCTGTTTACTTAATACATATATAATTGTGTCTGTATATTATAGTGACTGTCCTGGATGTGCATGAAAAGCCGACAAGACCTCCACTTAAAAAACTGAAAAAGTTTACAACCAAAGCACCTGTGACCAGTCAACCTAAAATCCCTCAACTTGTGACCAGCAATTTTTTCTCGACAAGCAAGACCAACAGTACATCTCTCTCTGTAAGAAACTTCACCATACCAACCTCCTCAACTGCAAGATTTACAAACCAAACACTTTCCAAGAAAAAGCCTGCAGGAAATGCACAGAAAAAGCAGAAGACAACCAAAGCACCTGTGACAACTCAATTTCAAACTCCACGTACTGTCAGTAATATTGTTCCAGTGACTATGACAAAAAACACATCTACTACCTCCTCAAATGCTAAATCTGTGAAGCAAATCCTCTCCAAGCAAAAGTCTACAGGTTCCTCAGAGAAAAAGACGAAGACTTTTACAACCAAAGCACCTGTGACAAGTCAACTTGAAATGTCTCCACCCACCACAAGTAGTATTGCTTCAATAACTGACAAAACCTCTTCACTTCCTATTAGTAAGTCCACATTACCAACTACTTTCTCAAATGTAACATCTATAAACAAAACACTTCCCAGGCAAAAGCCTACAAGACCTTCCCAGAAACAGCCAAAGTCATCTCAGACTAAAGCATTGAAGACAAGTCCACCTGAAACCAATCCATGCACGGCTAACATTGCTCTGATAACTAAGAATAACATTACTTTAGTCCCTATGAGAAAGTCCACTTCTCCAACAACCTTGAAACCAAACCATATGAACCAAACCCTCTCCAAGCAAAATCCTATAAGACTTCTGCAGAAACAGCTGAGGAATTTTACAACCTTAGCGCCTGTGACAAGTCCACCTGAAACCACTCTACATACTGCAAGCAATACTCCTTTGATAACTAAGAAGAAAACTGCCTCACTCAGGATAAATGAGGCCACTTTCCCAACCACATCCTCAAAAACGAACCACACAAAGCAGTCCCTTTCCAAGCAAAAGCCTCAGAGACAAGTGAAGAAGATCTCTCAGATGAAGGCAAAAACAAATGTCCAGCATCCCAACTTGAAAGTTGCACTAAAGATCAATTCACTGAACAAGAAAAAGAAGTTTACAGCCAAGAGACCTTACAAACAATCACCAAAGCAGAGGGTGGAGAAATCAAAAATGACCAAAAAGGTCGAAAAAGGAACTATAAAACCAGTAAAAGTAAAAACCGGCAAAGTGCAAGCGGACAGCAAAAAGACAAAAGGATAGTGATTTTCCAATTAAGGTGAACTTGGTTCCATTCCAAATGGATTCCATTCGGTGACAAGGTGTACTTGTGTCCAGAACATTGCTACTCTGTGTGCATGTTAACAGAAGGTTTAACAGCAACCCCTAATCTTAATCTGATGTTTCAGGCTGTGGTGAAGGAGTGGAACAAGAAAATGTTGGTGTCCCCCACATAAACAAGAATACACATTTTCAGTTGTAAATATAACATATCGAGACCAGTTGTATTGCACTAGAATGATACACCAATAATAAAAAAAAAGAAAGCATTTGAAAGCATTTTTTCTATCCATGGAATGTGAATGAGAAAGACCTTGTTATTCCATCATTAATCCTTAATTAGACAGAATGCTAATGCCACTTTATAAAATCTGTGATGAGAAAGCAATTCATGATAACTGAATAGTATTAGACATAGAATCCAAATTGGCATACACAGTAGATAGCTCAGAAAATTGGCAAAAGGCTTAAGGCTTTGTAGTCAACAAAGACATCCTGTAGACACACATGTCAAATGTCTGGGAGTATGAGGCAGTAAGTAGGGGGTTAACGTAAGTTCTCCTGGGGGTTTCTAAGGAGTCTGTATCCTGTGATTATGACACTAAAGACAGACTGGCATGGCATGGAACCTGAGGCGAATGCTGAAATCTCATGTGCATGTCCTGACCTGGTCCCTTGCTTTAATGCAAACCTAAAAGGGCCGTTATCCAGTCAGGATGCTGAACATGTTGTGGGATTTGCATGTTACTCAGTGAACACTAACTCCATTATCTCTTGGAAGTTTCACAAATCATACAAAACAGCAGGAAGCTAGCAGACTCCAGGCTGTTATCTCTACGATAATCTTTCATACCTGCAGGTAAATGGAGTTTTCCCCAGACAGTCCATAAGCTGGACAATACTGACTGGAGGTGACATTTGTGAGGATTCTCAGTGGTTTGACAGTCATATGTGTTATTTTTGTTTGTGTAAAACCATCCAAAAAGGAAATAGGAATAGCAGAGGAATGCAAAGAAACGGCTGCATTGACTTTATGTCATTTTTATGTTTATGTCACTGCTGATGTTGGCATCCAAACCTCTGTTCAACCACATATGGCTGCAGAATGCAATTGAATGAAAAAGCTGCATTCAAGACAACTAAAAAGGCAAAATAACACCACGATGAGGCTTCACCAGCTTCATCAGTATAATTCACACTCACAATGCTAGTAAATAACAAGAAACTGTACCTTGAGGTGTGTGACAGTGCGATTCTGGCCAACCACACTGCTGCATCACCACAGGGACTGGGGCGGACAAATGAAGACCTGAATGAAGACCTCTGACCCCAGCTCTGCTACTGCAGCCCAGTGGCAGCTGCGTGAGACATTTCACGTGGGACCGCAAGCCGTCAGTCATTGTGACGAAAGAAGCCTCTCCACAGCTCTGAGTAAATCAGAGCCAGGAGGACAGAACATCTTCCCATATTGGGCAATGGGATTTTAGAATCATTCTCCAAAGTTCTCCACTATTAATGGGCACAGGATGATACTGGCTTCAATGTTATTGGCGATGTCCATGATGGTTTCCATCATGCCTAAAATTTAATGTATGCCTATCATCTGCAACTGGAGGCGGATGTCACCTGTGTCAGCCTTTTGGAGATGCATCACAAGCCCCTGGACCAGCTGTCCTCTATAACAAGTTAGTTAGCAAAGAAAAGAGGACAAGTGATATAATATAACAGTAGCCTACCTACAATGTCTAATTGATGAGATTTGTATCAGCAAACTGTCAGTGATAGATGCTTTGCTTTTTTTATTGAGGAATGATAAAAACTCTCCTCAAAGAGGTTAGTGTTAGGATAACATTTCAAGGATATGTAGTAAACATAGGTCAAGACAAAATCATAAACCCAAATTACATTGATTACAGAATCAAGGTCTAAAACAGATTGAGAGATTGTTTGGACTAAAAGTAACACAAATGTCTTGGCATTATGGAAAAAAAACTAAATATTAAAGTTTGATCAACATTTGTGTTAGATTTATTGCAGTCAGGAACTCACTTGAACCAGAAAATAAATACATCTTTGTTTTCCAGCCACATTGTCTACAAGCCTGAGGGCCACAGCACCTCCCAATGTCCCTTGCATCTGTCCTGTACAAAGTGGCTCCACTCAAATACCCCAGCATAGTGAAGATAGCACTAGAGTCAGTCATTGGAAATTTGCATATAGTCCTGCAAAGACCTGGCAAAGAAATGTTGATGTCCTAGATAAAAATCTATAATGATGTTGAAATGAAAGGATACGAATGCAGACTGTGACTGCATTCTATAGCCATGCTTTGCCGAGCCAAGACTAGAGGAAAAATAAATATAAAACATAAGAACTGAGTTAATGAAAGAGCATTTCAAACAGTTCAAAGGCATTCTCTGTAGGCATATTTTGCTCCATGTGCTGCTTTCTGCCAAACATGTGCCATAGAAATTCTTCCAGTGGCAAAACCTATAGATTTATTTGTGATGCATGTGTTTGTGTGAGTGAGTTAGTACCAGTGCTGTGTAAAGTATCCAAAAGTCCCACTTGAGTAAAAGTACAGATACCCTACCAAAGAATTACTCTGGCAGAAGTTCCAGTCACCCACTAGCATGTTACCCAAGTAAAAGTCTAAAAATATCCAGTATTTACTGTACTTTTACTTCCACATTTACAGTGGATTATGGATTACTTCCCATACTTAAGTATCCAGTATTTACTGTACTTAAGTATGGGAAGTAATCCATAATCCACTGTAAATGTGGATTATAAATGTAGTGCAGATAGGCTTTTAAAAAAGTCTGTTTAAAACTTGTTGCCAACAAGAACTAATGAAAATGTAAAAATGAATTCAGAATGAAAATGGTACCTACATCACATCTGTAGGTTTAATGGAGAATTTGTTCATTGTTGGCTTCTTCCAAACTTTGTTGCAGTCAGTCAGTCATTCAGTCACCAAATTCATTTTCATCTGGTACTTGGAACTAAAGTAGAGTAAAAGAATACAATTAAATCAGGAAATGTAGTGAGTAAAAGTAAACGTTGACAGATTTTTAACAACTCAGGTAAAGTACAGTTACTCCCAAAACATATTTAAGTACAGTAGTGAAGTATTTATACTTAGTAACTGTACATCTCTGGTTAGTAGAGAGAGATTCACTGTAATGCACTAGAGACAGATTTAACAACGCAGTAAACATGTTAGGACTGCCATTGCTCTTCCTAATACATAATGCACAGAGACTCATATTCTTTGAAAAAGAAAACAAAAGTTACAACATTCCAGCATATTGTGCCTTTCCACGTTTAGCTCACCGCCAGCACTGCCAACTGTTGGGCTGCTGATTTTGCTTTATGGAGCAGTTTTCTTAGATAAAGATTAAGCCCCATAGACTATATTTTGTCATGAACTTTGGCTCAGTAGAGCGCTTGATAATGTAAACAAGACAGCTATTGCCCCCTGGTGGATAAAATGAGCATATTTCTCCATACTCTGGTGTTGAGGGCTCAGTTAACAACAAACTAGGCTAACAACAAACTATGGTGTGGAATTTGTTACAACATATAATTTCAGTAAAAGTGCTGTTTTAATATGTAGAACCAAACAAGACAAATGGCTCAATTTCCATTTGTTCAAACTGTCCAATATTAGTCTTGAGGTCTGTAAAAAGATAACTACCTCAGTCATTGTATTACAGACAATAAGAATGATATATACTAAGTGTTGCACAGTGTTGTAAGTTGATACCATTGCACACAAGTTGTTGTACTACTCACGTTAAAGTGGCTTTGTGCGAAGCATACTGTACACTACTCTGCACTGCCCATCTGTGGTTATTTTATAAAAAAAATCCACAAATTTGCAATGATGCAATGAGAATTCTACTGAAGATTCACAGAGGGAGTGCTAGTCAGATGTTTGTATCAGTAGGAGTGAGCACACTTAAAGCACTTTTAAGAAACCTGATGTTTGAGTTTAAGCAACATCTGTATGAATGCACCAACAGTATCATGGTTGCATTCTCAAATCCCACTGTGAGATGTTACCGTTACACATCCAGACTGATGTGCATTGGATAAAATGTGTGTATGTGATTTAATTCCTTTTATTTGTGTTTTTTTTTAATTTTTTTTATTATTTATTTTTATTCTTTTTATTTGTCCTTTTTGTGGTTATGGACATGAGTCTGTCAAACCGCATTGAATTAAATTAAGAGTGACCACAAGCCTGATGATTCAAATTTGGGGGTGACTGTATTACATGAAGTTCTAAATATGTGGGTTATATCATTTGAGGACAATTCTGCCTGAGGTAATAGGTCATCAAAATAAAATAAACAGCAACTTACTTTCTGTGGAATAGAAATTATTTTATTTTTCTTCAGAAATATTTATAGTGTGTTCTACAATGTGGTAGCTCTAAGATGGAGAAGTAATTAGTGATAAACATACATCACCTTCATCAAGTATACCTGGAACAAGTTACTTATCAATCAGACATAAGGCACATGATAACTATTGACATTAACAATTTCTAAATAGCAGCAGTCTAATAGTGCACATATTAATGATGATCTCAGTAGCTTATCTTGTAGACAGGCTCGCCAACATGAAGGACTCCAGTCTGTTTGATAATATAGTACTGCCCAAACAGGGGTGCTGTTTTATATATCTTCTTCTCTGATGGATTGCACTGACGGTAGCTTGAGGTAAACAGAATGAATTAAAAAAGGTTATTTCTTTTCTTCATGTTCCATCTAGTCTTTGTTTCCTTCACATTTCTATCAGTATGATAGAGCCAAGGGATTTTTAAAAGCTTTTTTGCAGGCAAAGTATTTCCCCAAAAATACAAATGAGTCCAAAAAGTTCTAAATACCTGCTTACCTGTTTTAAAGTCTCAGTGAGTCACAAATTATGGGCCTCAACAGTTTGCTCAAAGGTAGCCCATCACCAGTGCAGGATGCTTTTACACAAAGGTGTCATTACACGTGCATGACATACGCTTCACTCATGTTTACCTTTTGAGAGTCTCCAACGGCTCCTTCCTGTTAATGACTCCAGTTTCTGGGTCCACTGTGGTGAAAATGCACCTGATTGGAGAGGATGAGTACATGTTAGTCATCAGTGTTATGCCGACAGGCTTTGAAGTAGGGCTGAGAGAAAGGGCAGAGCACACACTACCTTCCACAAGCCATGACCCGCTTCATCCTCACATTCCCAATCTGGATCTCATCCCAGGAATCCTTGAGGAAAAGGGTAAAAAAAAATGTAATTCAAACACTTACATTCCAAAATTAGATGTGCCTTATGCAGTTTTGTTTCTGTGTCTTTTTGTGCTAATGAGCTTCCCCAATAGTCATAAAATTCTTATACTTTACACCACAGTAACAAATTCATGTCGGTGCACACGGACGTGGATTTGCTTCAAAGAACAGGACTGGGACCAGGGGGAACCAAACACGCACACTTTGTATGTACGCCCCTTCCTAAACTTCCCCCTTCCCCCCACCCCAATTATGCAATTATGCACAAAACAAGCTGACTGTCAGACACAGACGGATGGAGGCAGAGGTAGATAAACAAAGGAGGTATTTAATGATTAAATCAATGAACAAACAAAAGTCACGTCCACTTCTCAAGTGGAGGGGGAAACAGAAAATCACTAATTACACAAACCAATAAGTAAAACGAAAGTCACGTCCGTTACTCTAACGGAGTAAACAGAAAATACTAATACTAAGAATAACTGAAAACTAGAAGAACACTGGAGTATGAAAATAGACACTAGAAACAGACGAGGAATATCCGAAGGAACAAGGGTTGACAAACCAAACAGGGAATCCAAAACTTACGGAGCGAAGAACACGGGAATACGTGGGACACGGAGAATACAAATGACAAGCGGGGAGTCTGAGGGAATATCGACGAGACCAGACAAAGGGTGAAGTGGAGGGGAGACTTAAATAATGTGGAGACCAGGTGATATTAATTAGAACTCAGGTGAAGGAGATCGAGTGCGAGTCTGTGGTGTTGTGTGAGGGGGCGTGGCCATGACCAGGTCCGATGCAGACCTGACACTGACAGCCATACACATTTTCATTTTTTACACCCAGTAACTATATGCATGTGACAACAAACTTTCCTTGTATCCTCATATCCTTTCTCTTGCATGCCTTTAAACTCACACAGGTCATTAGTTAAACACTACATGGCCATTGATGGGCTATCCTCAGTGTCCAGTGTTTCCCTTACCTCATTGAAGGCCTCGCAGTCACTGACAACAATATTGGGACGAAATTGAGACACAGTCACATCTTTATCCAGCCTGCTGCTCAGATCGCTCACTGATGCTTCAGACAGCAGCATGACAGGGCCAGCATCAGGGTATGCCACCTAAAACAATCACAGTGCAATTTAGCAAAGCATATGGATTTTTAGTAAAAATGATGTTTTGGCCTATAGCCTGCTGCAGATTACATGCAAAGAACACACTATGGTGCACTTTAATGATGTTTCAAAGTTACACCATGTAGCCAGTACCCAGCAGCTCATACACATTCTTTGGTGTGCGTTATTTTTTTTCAAAACATTAACGTTATAACATGAGACAAATCCAGAATTCACATGACCAATGTGCAACAACACAAAGACTCTGTGACAACAAAATGCACTAAACTTTATAGCTACAATATAAAACATTTCTACTGACAAAATGGACTAACTGCCATGCACATAATGAGAAAAAATGAGAACAGCAAAACATTCTGATGGAAAGTAGTTGAATGCCATCAGAGCTATCTACATGTTTCAGATTTGGGCCTACATGAAATCTGTTTTAGATATCCACATACCAGTGTAAGTCTTCAGGTTTTGTATGTATTGATATAAACTGCAAGTGAAGGAAGAGGCAGCAGAAAGACTTTACTGTAAAAGTGTTACTGTAGGAGCCATCTTTGCAGCAATAACTACACAGGGGTTTTAAATTATGAGAGGTTTAAACACTTTTGGTTTGCAGACCCTACCTCCTCATCTGCAGGAAAGGGTGACTCAATCTTTGCACAATTCCGCGGCTTCATCTGAGGCTCATACTGCACCATGCGGAAAGTCTTGCCTGCAGCGAAGTAACGGGTGAGCCATTGTGAGACCTCATCCCCACAGTCTCTCCCTTGGATGTCAGCACCAAACACCCTGAAGGACAAATAGGGATGTTCCTGGTTCATTCGGTCACATGATTCTGGTTGCAGGTTCTGACCAGATGTTCTGATTCTCAGATGTTCTGTGCAGGCCACGAAGGCCTGATAATTTCATTTTCTCATCTCCAATTATTTTACACCTCTTCATGTATCTCACCAGGGTAAACAAAGTGGTGGTGAAGTAGAGGGGAGAAAACAATAACACATTTGTGCTTAATATTACAAATGTGATGTCATTTACTAGTCTAGAGTTATCACCTAATAATAAGAAATATATTATATAACAGTGTGTGTATAACAGCACACCTATCTAGTAGATTTAGTATGTGGCGTAGTTCTTCAGGCAGTGACTCTCTAGTCTGGTTAATGTATCACCTGAGGTAACTTTGCTAAGAGTCTTGCTGGTCTGCTCAGATGTGTCCCACATGTGAACATTCACCAGTGTCTTTCATTAGTTCATGTATGCCTAACTTGTGCTAAATGCTAAACACTTCAGTGGACACATATTCAACGGTACCGTGAAGACAAATTACCACCAACCTTTGACCCCGCAGTCTTACCTACAGCTGATTATGTTATTGCTTGGCTGATGAAGAGGAACTCTTAGTTCCTCCATCTCAGGGGCATTAAGGCAGAGCTCTCCACACTCTGACGTCATGGACATCAACACCATACGTGGTTCCTGTCGTCCAGTCACCATATGTCCATCCTCTGTGATTACAAGCCAGTGTCTATAAAATCAACAGGTATACTCACTCAATAAAGTACTCTATATTCTGATTCCATGTCAAATATACTGCACATTTTATTCACTGACTGTATACATAACTACTCGATTTATTTATTGATTCATTGCTTGATTGACTGATTGTGATCAATGAACAATGAAAAATGTAGAAATTATGTTGCATCGTCTGTCAAATTACTGTAACAATTTAATCACTGCGCGATCTGTGAGCTTGTTGTAAAACACACCGATCTTTAAGCTCTCCATATTTCAGACCCATACGTAGACATTCAGCTGTAGCCACTTGGAGTCCTTTCCCGGACTTTAGGGGATGAAGAATCAACTGCGAAACAACGCCGACCTGAGTTAACTTTGCTCTCCGTATGTACTTGTATCCGATTCCAAGACCAAGCAATGCAACACCCGCCCCAACAGTATAGAGCACCGCGTTTCTGTTTTGCTCAAATGCCTTCAACACTGTTTCTTTTAGTTCCATACTTTAAAATGCACAGTCGCACACACCAGACCTAAACTCCTGCACACACGACCAAGTGACATCACTAATTGCTCAACTCTGATAACATAACTGAACAAAATGGCTTACTTCCGATGACCAATAAAAATAAGGAACGCTACAAGGCGCAGTTAAAGACACAGTACATTTCAAACATTTCATCACCAAACCGTTATGACACTGAGCTGTTGAGTGCTAATGTAGGCTAAACGTATGGTTGACTTGAAATTAACCTTGTTTGCTAGTCAAACGTTCACAATTGAATCCTTATAATATCTGCAAACTTTGAATCTCATCGCATTATTATGATCTGTTGGCTATGCTGACATGCAAAGTGACAAGCATAGTAGCTACAAGTTTGTGTGTGTGAGAAGAGTGGTTTGGAGGACTCGCATGTGCCAATGTTTGCATTTTATTTCCATGAGCCAGTACAGTGAAAAAGGAAAAAAAATAACGGAATTCATGTGTAGAATCGCCCTGTGTGACCCAGCAGTCCAAACTATTTTTATCCTTCACCGGTACCTTGAGGGCCATGGACGAGGAAGAACACAGCAGATGCTGTCCCTACAGGGGAGCGATACAGGCATTTGTTGAAACGGTGCCCCTCCTGTCACAGTTTCAAGCAGGTCTAATGGCTGAGGATTCGGTCCTGGACACAGTGCCCTCTCCTTTTGGCTTCAAGTAAACATGGCACAGTCCCTCGTCACGCAGGCCAAACATAGCCTAATCATGCCTACTGGCCTCTGCCATAAAGGTGGAAATGTGACTTCATGACCCCTTAAGTTACATAAGGCCTGGAACAGGAAAGGATTTTTTTGGACAAATCTGTGAGGGAGTCATACAGTACTGCTGTATAATGTCCTGGGATGTAAGAGTATAGTGTAAATCAGTGTAGAAGATGCAAAACTAGTTAAATCCATTTTCAGTGAATTTGAAGAAATTATTTGGATTTAACTGGGTTTGCATGCATTCTTCATCTGTAAATGGTTACAACTGAATGGTGACTTATTATTTGTGTTTGAGAGGTGTTGATAGTAGATTTGCATGAATCCAAATTCCAATTTCAAGTTTATTTTTTTTATGTGAGGCCCCGCTAATTGCATAGTCAGTCCTCCAAATGAATGTGTTGTTGATCTTTATAATAAGACACTGTCAGTATTCACAGTTTCTTTTTAAATATGCAACTTTTGTACATTCCTATCAGCAGAAAATCAGCACACATATACATACATTCAGTTATTTTATGAGGCTGTTTAACACATATCATACTGATAAGCATTCATAATCTACAAAATAGTGACTTAACATATTCACCTTTGGGGGCTAATAATGTGTCTAAGATATACAATCTACCAAAATATTTATTTATTTACCGGACAAATTGCCCCTGATAAAGATACCAGTGCCTTAAGATGGGGCTTCTACAAGATGTATCTCTAAACAAACTTGTTAGCTCTAACAGCACACATGTAAATTATACAGCTTAAGTTCTTTCAACAAAAACTTACTAGCACATGAGTGAAACAGGTTTTGAGAGGTTATTACTGAAATAAATTATTTTGAAAAAATTACACTTTTTATCATAGCATAGCACCATGAAGTGAATAATAAGTGTTCTTCTGATCATCTGATCTTAATGTCTATAGTGCTCTGTTCTGCTCTTATAACAATATTAGCTGCACAACAGTGTTCTGTTAGACTGAACTGCGTCTCAAAGCGCACAAGCTGAAGGGGGTGATGCTGTGCAGATCATTGGATGTGCAGCTAATGGCCGAGCACCTGTGGGGACTACACACACACCCGCTCACCCCCGGCTCAAAGAAGGCCCCTGGCGGCACCTCACCCTGCTCCATAAGTGCCTCAGTGAACGACAAGTCCTGCGGCAGAACCACCAGCTTCTCACGGCTGCGGTACCACAGGCAAGAGCACATGGTCTGGAAGTGGAGAACATCCGCATACACATCCCTTAAACCACGCCTGTGACCCTCGGGCCCCGGATCTGGGCACCGGGCCACTGGAGCCATGAGGCTGGACCCTGGATGGCGGTGCCTTTGGACGGGGGCTGAGCCCCCCCTGTGCTTTTTCTCTCTGGACAACAGTGCACGCTGCTCCGCATCACGGCGCTCGTCCTCAGCATTCATGGTGAGAAAACGGAGCACCACGAGATTGAGGAAGGCCCCTATCACTGTCAGGCCTGTCAGGATGTAAAAAAAGCTGAAGGCCACATAGTTGGGGTTGTTCTGCAGAGCATTGTCCTTCTGCAGGGCCACATAGTCCCCAAAGCCAATGGTGGTGAGGGTGATGAAACAGTAGTAGTAGGCATGGAAAAAGCTCCAGCCCTCGTATCGCGAGAAGGCTGCCGCTCCGACACAGAGTGTGCTAATGCAGGCGAAAAAGCCTATGGTGACCATATTGGCCATAGAGACTTCTGTGTTGCGCAGGCCGAGGCACTTCTTGGTTTTGTGCAGCAGGAAGCGGACGAAGGTGTTGATTCTCTCACCCACACTCTGGAACATGACCAGTGTTAAGGGGATCCCCAGGAGGGCATAGCACATGCAGAACGCCTTACCAGCATCTGTGCTTGGAGCCGCGTGACCATAACCTTGGGGACACAAACATAGAGGAAGTGAACTGCCCATACCGATTTGGAGTTAGGGATATGAGGTTACAGCAGTCAGTAAACAAATGCAATTTTAGTCATTTGAATTCTGTGGAAATATTTTCCAGGTAGAATAAGATTTGTGTTTATCCTGAACAGGAGAAGACCCCAGAATGAAGATGGAATCTGCTTCTTCTTAGGGCAGCCATTTTGCACATGGGGTTTATCGCTTCGCAAACACTAAAGAAGTTATATTGTCCTGAGCGGATTACATGCATCACTAACTCTTCCTTTATTGCCTCTGACCATGGCATTTCACTAATGCAAACATCCATGTTTTCTATTTCAACAGCATTTAATGCTCCAGATTGGAAGTATTCTCACTAAATGTAATTTTGTTTTATGCTACTAGGAATATTACTGATGTACACATAGTCAAGCACAAAATAATACTGACGCCTATAAGCAAATATTTGCATGCATGGAGAGAGTGCAATTGATCGGCCTTCCATAAAGCTTGCCTCTAATAAATAGCTAATTCAGGTAAGTATCTTATAATGGCAAACTCCTTTGGTGGAGCAGTGTCTATATTGCAAATGTGTATGCGCCAGTGTGTGTGAGTCAGGCCATCTCTTCTCATAAATAAAATATTTACTATTTAATCCAGTCAGTATTAGCTTTAAAATACAGTCATGGCATTTCACAACTTTAGGCTTTTCCAAGGCTCCTATTCTACCTATGGTTCTCATTATGTTCTTTACTTACATTTTAATGTCCTTTGTGTTCCTTTATGTCCTGCTTAGTAATACTAATTGAAATATGCCATGAATGTGTCCTAGACTCTGTACTGACCAATATGGATTAAATGAAACCTCCTTGTATCTGTATAAATATGTCTTTGCCTTGTAATTCTTATGATTAAACACAGATATTTGACCTGGAGGGACGCTGGCGACAACAGGTGCAAATGGCCCCAGTAGAAGATCGTTAACACCTGTGGCATTTGTTTCCACCGCAGCATACTCCATATTCTTAACAGACTTGCATGTTACAAGGTAATGCCACAAGATTCCCCAATAAATTACCAAGCCAACCTCAAACAAATCTAATCAGTGGCTCAGTGTTTCCTTTCACCTTGCCACGGGATTTATTAAAAGTGTTGCTTGGCTTTGTTCTAAATATGTTTCTGGTGGTTCTTTCTACCAAAGAACGTTGCATAATAAAATCTGTCACGTTACCTATTGTCGTTATCACAGTGATAGCGAAGTAAAAAGATCCGGCAAACTTCCACTGAACACCCGATTTGTGTGGCTTCAGCTGCAGCACCACTTTCTCCAGATCATCAAAGCCGGTCCTCGACAAGTTGTATTTTCGCATCAGTTCATATTTGCGCTGGTCCAGTTGTCTCTTCTGGCTGTTTTCTTGTTTGGATTCTAGGGCATCGAACACTGATGCACCGATGAGTAAATACGAGAAAGTGCAAATTATTAGCGCGAGGGTCCGAACGTTTTGCCTCTTCATTATATGACTGGCTTGAACCTGTCCTCCTCGTGTTGCAATCCCGGTCTTGAACACGAAGCTGAAAGCTGGTTCATGACTTGTACTCCGAGAACTTGATGCCTGCAATGTCTCGACTTTTTACACGTTCACAGCTGATCGTTTGGTAGGAACTGTCCCTTCAGCACCACCCAGGTGGAAAGGGAAAAGGAGTCCGGTAGCTATGCCTTATTTGGCCATATGGTCAGTAATGTAAATTTGGACGCTCTTCAGTGATGACGTGGTCGGAAAGGACACCGTCTTTCCACAGGTCGTGATGCTAACTATGCAAAATAGCGCATGACTGCATTCTGTGATCAAAAAACCTTTAGTGAGATTAACTCACTCAAGATGCTTTCTTTGTCATGTTAAACATACAAACATGTTGCCGATTAAGATATAGTAACTGGAATATTCTAAAATATATTTTTTACTTAGTCTAATGTACACTTGATATGTTTTTCCACAAAAGACCTGAAAATTAGAATGGAGAGAATTAAATGGAGAATGGAGGAGAAATCTTTACATAGAGCACTGCTGACTTTAAAAGGGAGTCTTATCAATATATTGCCTTCAATAAATGTAATCCATCTCACAGCTAAGAGGGAGTGCATTACCTCTGAACAGTTTTCAAATGAAGCTGAACATAAGTCACTGTCTACTTAAACAGATAAGGTTTCCAGGCTTCCTAAGTTGTTGTCTAGCAACACAATTAACACTCTTGTCCATGAGTAAATATCAGTGGTCACTCAGGCAGTCCCTGCTTTCCAAAAGCAATTTTGCACTCTAACTTTGTGCTTTGTGTAATAGGAATTAGCTACTGTATAATCCATTCATTGAATGCTGTCCCATTTACATTATCAAAATATGAGTGACATTGATATTTGTTTATAAGATGTTTAATGTTCACTGTGGGCCTAGGGAGTGCTGTAATTTCAAATCCTATGTGTGCAACCTGTACATATGGCTTTTGACAATAAAGCTGACTTTGACTTTGAGTTTTTGACACTTTTCTATTTTTAACAACACAGTGATTCATATTTATTGGATTTCACAAAATCAACACCTTAACCCTTTTCAAATGTACAGCTGCAACTTGGGAAAATACTGCCCTAGTAGCAGTAACAATATTAAATCTTCAATAAAGAGAAGAAGAAAAAAAGAGAAAGAAAATCTCATATTAATGATCCCTGAGGGAAGTTCCTTCCTGGCATGTTACACATCCATGGTTAGTGAATATGCACAAACACACACACACACACAGTGTGTGGTAAAGTGAACACACAAACCTAGAACTAGTGGTGTCTGGGGAATAGTTAGGGTTTTTGTACATTGCTCATGGGCACCACAGCCATGGATGGGTGCATGGCAGAACTATATTCATCCACTTCCCTTGCCCATATTGTGTAGGCGACTTCCCTGGATAGGCCACACTTTCCCTACTGGTGAGGGATCAAATCTGCCACTCTTTGGTCACAAGCAAAGATTCTAGAGTGTTATGCTCCGCTCCAGAATCTTTGGTCACAAGTGTGGTCACTTCCCCAGTGACAAATGTGGTCCCTGACCCAGTATAGGCCAAGGCTATGATAAATAAATCAATGAATTAAAGGCAGACACTTGCAACAGGGTAGAAGTGTAAAAGAAATGGTTGGGCTATCTATGGTATATGTGATATCTATGATATGCATTGCCTTGTACTTACCCCAACAAAGGATTATGTAGAATTAAATAATGTTAAATATAGATCATGTCAATATTAGTCTCAAAACGTTGTGTTAAAGGGAATCCTGACACTTGTGGTTAAGGTGTGACAAAATACAGTTCACAAAATAGTGTCAGATAACATTAGAAGTCTGGTGCTAATTCAGTAAACCTTTACATCATGTGCAGAAAGCAGAAACATATTCACAAAATTGGCATAGAATACCCTTCAAATCAAGACACAAATGATCCTTTGTTCTCTAACCACACCATGAAAAGTTTAATGTGCTTGTGGTTTGTCAGCTTCCAACAAAGCCATGCTATTTGTCCTCTGGGCTCTTGATTGGATTGTGAAGGCATTCGCAAGTCTTCATGGTCCAACAGGTTAACGTATGTGCTTTGATTAAGATTTTTTAAACAAATGAAAACAGTGACATACAAGAATTTGGCAAGAATTTTCCAAAAAAAAAAAGAATTCAAAGAAATGAAAGAATCTCTTATACACAGCCACAAATATCTGACTCCCTAACACCATAACTTAACTTGTGTGATAGGGTGGGGACAGGGGGGTTACTCTTCAGTACTGTCCTGCTTATGTGAGGAAGGGGGAAGGGGCAGTTAACTGAGTGTTCTGGAGGAGTTTTTTTTAAAAGACGTTGCTAGCGCTAAAACATGTTGCTTCCATCATCACAACATTGCATTACAGTGCCTCAAACTCATCTATCCTCTGCTTGGTGTTGCCCATGCGGATCTGACGCAGCGTCTTGTATTTGTCTCGGCCGACACGCACATTCTCAGTGTGCAGCTTGTCGTACTGGGTCTCCTTAGTGTCGTCGCGGGCCGCAGCCAACTCTGAGCTGAGAGCCTATGGAAACACAATGGGAGATTGTGCATGAATATTGCTCACCATTACTTTTTAAAGGAAAATCCATAGCCGTGCTGTGTCACCGAGTGCACTCATGTAATCATTTACAACATACAAATACCATGGCATTTTACTGGCGTTATGGATGTATATGTATTCAGCATACATCTGTGGAACTGCATCATATCATATCCATGTGTGTGTGTATTTGTAAACACATATGCACACAGGTGTCTTATTGGCCCTCTGTGAGTCACTGCATGCGGGGAGCACACAAGCAACCGCGTCTCACCATGAGCTGTTTCTGCACGCGCACGTTCTTCTCGGCCTCAGTGAGCCTCTCCTCCTCTCTGCGGTGGTCGTCGATGCCCTCCACCTGCAGCTCAGCGCTGTGGGTGCTGCTGTGCTCCTCGTGGTCCTCGTGTTCCTCGTGGTTCTCGTGATTCACCAGGAAACCTTCCACTGCCGTGGCGGCGGCAGGAACCTCCACAGGGGCGGACATCACCATCTGCAGCTCCTCACGAGTCCTTACCAAATCATCCTGCGCCTCCCTGGCCTAAGCAGAACAAGGGAAGGAAAATGGGAGAGAAGAAAAAAACATGTCTGATTAACTAATTATAGCCGATTGTGCAATCGAGGAAATCCTTGTGTGCCCACCTGTTGTGAGTTTTCTTATGCCTGTTTTCAAATAACTAACTGATTACAAAAAAACTGTTGTGTTTGTGATTGCTAATATATGGCTTTGTTTAACTTTAACATGAACACCAAATTGAATTTTCCTTTTATTCTTAGTCCTCCAGCCAATACTGCAGCATGATAAATATCTATATAACATATTTCAATATTGTAAACCAAATTTGACCAACTTTTGCTTTGGTAGAAAATGTTAATGGCATGTGTTTGTACAATGACTAACCTTTCTGTGTTTTGTCATGCCTAATTTTGTAATTATAATCAAACACTTTGGGTCAAATAAAGATTCAGTATCTCTTTCTTGTTGCCTTCATATTTTTACATGAGGATTAAAAGGAGAGTTGATTAGTTCTGTATAATCACCGCTGCAAAAGCATAATGTCTGCTGTAAATGGCAACGTTGTTTTTGCTTCAGATTCACATCTGCATATCATTCTACTTGTAGAGATCATTCACTTAACACAATGGAACTTTGCTGAAAGTGAAAGGAGATCAGCAAGGTTCTAAAGAACTATTTGTTTACTTGCGAAAGCCACGAAAGGGTAACAAATTAAATTTAAAAGACTTTAAAAAGTAGATATATAATAAGCAGGATAATGTAATGTCCTCCGGTCATAATTGGAAAATATTTCTCTTCTGGACGAATCAGGACCCTGTCCTGTCCAAGTCCTGTTTGTCCTGTTGGGAAATATTTTCCTATAATGACAATACATTGTCCCTTACATAATCTACAGATGCCACTGCTTTCAACTCACCCTGATTTGCCATGTGTCTGCTTCTTCCTCCTTTTGCTTCTTGAACTCTTCCAGTGCGGCTATTTTGGCACTGTATTCCATAAGCTCAGCAGACTATAGAATGGAATAAGTGACATTAAAGATATAGCCTATGAAATATTATAAATAATAACTATTTGATGGAGAATTATTAAAAAAAAACAATCATCATAATATTATACAGTTTCATGAAAATAACAACAATCATCGGTGTCTGATAACCCATTCAAAGGAAAGATAGCCCACAAAACGTCAGATATTGCATTACAAGTCTCAGTATTGCCACATATTTGGTTTGGCTGACAGTCATCCTCAAAAACTCAGGACATCAGATTTTTTGCATATATTGAGACTCTCATGCAACCTCGTTCTTTTAGGGCCTGTTTACAAGTATCTAGATATTTTTATAAACAGATATTTTTTATCCATTTGCTTTGGATAAAATCTAATTTTTAATGGTTTTAAATGTATTCAGCACAATTCACAGAATCCAGCGTATTTGAAAAAATCTCCACTCTAGAGGGCGTTTTAAATAATATCCGTTTGAGGTGGCTAAAATTAAGTAAACGGATAAAAAAAATGCGTATTAACGTGGTCCTAGACATGCTGGCCCTTACATTGTGGCACACTGTACAGTACCACACTAAACTGCTAGTCTCACCAGTTGCTCTTGGGTCTTCTGTTGGTCCTCGGCCTGCCTAGCCAGCTCCTCTTTAGCCCGCAGGGCTGCCTGTCGCTCAGCCTCCAGCCGAGCCGCCTCCTCTTCTGCCTGCCTGCGCTCCGCTTCCAGCCGTATTGCCCGGTCCAGCTGCTCCTGCAGATCTGCACAGTAGCAACATACAGTCAGCAGGGGGCAGCATGCAACATCAGTTAGCCATGCCGGTTGATTTTCTCATCTCACTGGCATATCATGCTGTGACCTGAACATATATTGTTAGTTCATAATTGAAACAGTCCCTACACAATTTCACAAGCACAATTTCACAATTTCACAAATTGGCTGGAAAATGGTTTTATAAACTGTATATATATTTTTAAAAAATAATTTAAGAATCATACAATCACATCTGTAACTTTTGCATAAGCATGTTTTGTGTGGGCTAATGTGTAGATGAATTTTTTTTCCATAAATGACTTCTGAACTCTTGTAAAAATGTATGTTAGCTAATGTTAGTTATTGTATATATTTCAGTAACTTGCTCAATCGTCATCAAGTATCATGATCCAGTGAAACATTCGGACCTCTCTCAGCCTTGAGGGTTTGCTCCTCAAACAGTTTGAGCCTCATCATGAGTTCCACTTTCTCTCTCTCCATCTGTTCCTTCTCTTTCTCCATTGCCTCCCTCTTCTTCTTCTCAGTCTCCAGCTGGGCCCTGAGGAAGGTGACATAACAAAACATTGCTATTGCCACTGCCACTATGCATACCTACATGCACCAGCTTGGACATCATAAAACTGAACAACAAAGGGCTTGGTGGTGCACTGGGGAACGATGCATGCACCACTGGGCCATACCAACTGTAGATGTCTGCATATCTTTGCTTGCCTGTTTGTGCACTTTAGCGCTGCTATATGTAAGTCTTGGCATATCATCAATACAGTTTCTTCACATTCTGTCATTCATGCTTATTTTAACCTAAAACTACTACACATGGCCCGTTTAAACCATCTGATATCAGGGGCGCCATGGAGCAGTGGGTTAAGAACTATATTATACCATAAACCCGGGGACCCAGTTCGAATTCCACCCCAGATTATTTCCTGATCCCTCCCTGTCTCTCTATCTCCATCATTTTCTGTCACTCTCTGATGTCTTATCTGAATGAGGACAAAAAGCCCAAAATATTCTTAAAAAAAAAAAATCAAATGTCTTTACCTTTCCATCTGTTTCTGGTGCTTCTCCTCGCGGGCCTGAGCCTTCATCTGCTGGACCTCAATGCTGTCCGGCTTGCGGCGCTGCATGTACAGCTCATGGTTGCCTATGCAGAGCAGGAGGATCCGCTTGTTGACCCGCAGGCGGGAGGCATAGAACACAAAGTCCTAGTAGAACATAGTTAACACAATATCACACAAATTGCTCCTCCAACGGCAGGCAGTCTTGCAATCTTTCAAAGAAAAACACAATCGGGAAGAAGTCACAAAGAAATAAAGAGGTCTTTTACTAAGTCTAAGTCATGGGATAGTGTTTTAGGCTATGCTTTGATGGATAGAATTAAGGCTATGCTTTCATGATATCTTTAACTGATTGCCACAGTCTACAGTCTGCCTACAGAAGGCTCTGACAAAGACACACAAGTGTCGAAATGTTAGTCTTGTTGTTTGCACTAACACAAAGACTGCAAAATGTATTCATTGTGCCCCAATCTCTTCTTTTTTGCCAACAGTCGTACAGTTTGAACAGAAACAGCCTCTAGATGGATTAAAGACAAAAAAGATGCCCTCAGGTGATAGTGTATAAAGTAAGTTTTGTCCATTACTTACTGGAGACTTCTTGTCTATTGGCTTGATGATGAACTTCTTGTCGTTGAAAGAGATGTTCTTAATTTCACTCCAGGGGAATCCAATCTTTGGTGTCAATCTAAATGGAAGGACAGTTGTAGTGAAAAAGAGAAACAGAGAGACAATGACAAGAAGGAAATGAACATTGGATACTCCTTGTGTTTACCTTTGTGTTAGATGAACAAAACTCTACTACTATCTTAGTACAGGTTGGTTATGATGAGACTGAGGTCGATGAACTCTCCAAAACAAATGACCTAGGGGACATGTTTGCTCAGGCGGCCACGTTTGAGGACGAGACTGACAAAGGGGATTATCGACATGACCGGAGTGACTGCTGGCACACTGACCCTCATAATGCTGACCTACTTATAAATAGTCCTGGGTACATTTCAGGTTTGAACCGACATCAGCAATGGCATCAGAACCCAGTCCTTGGCACAGGTACTTTATTCTTTCTGATCCCATAACAGTGGTGGGAAGCTGGTCACTACATATATAGATGGAGCTACCAAGCTGCATCCTACAAAATGTTAAATCTTGCAATATGCCTAAAGCTAAACAGCCAATGCTGTATTTTGGCTTATTTTCCCCAGGTGTCAAACATAGAAACAACAATTAACTGATTTACAATGGACTCGGCACGGCAAACGGAAAGTCTCAGAAGGACTTTTGTTCAGGATGGTCACTCTTTTCCGGTAATTAGCTTTTTACGTTTTTATGTAAACTATTGTGTAATGAGGCTATAGCTACGAGCTAACAACAAAATGCACTGTGAAATGGTGAGGAACATGGAGAACTTATTCGTTAGGCTTACTTTGAATAGTAAAGTAGTATAACTACACTATACAACTAATACTTATGCCTAATTTTAATCGAGCCAACCATACTTCACAAAAATAGATGTTCACCAGAAAGAATGACCACCCTGAGAGAAAGTCCTTCTGGGATTTACATCTGCTGTGCACAGAGCCCATTAGTATGTATTACAAAACATGAAGGACAAGCCCTACTTATAGGTTAAAAGCTTGTGTTTACCTGTCATCTTTCTCATAGATGTTCAGGCCCAATGCATCGACACCCAGCCAGAGGTCTGTGCCTTTTTTGTTCTTGATGTCAAAGTAATTGACACCATACATCTCCAGATCCTGAGCAATCTTCAGATACTCAATCATGGAGTCATCTCTGGAAAGAAATTGCACAAATCACTCAACAAATCCACAAACTATTTATCAAGAACAGATGTACAATGTGTAAAAATGTACAATAAACAACAAATGATTATACGCATAGATAAACGGGACACACCCACACCTTGACCTACTAAAAGCACAGGTAATTGTGTATGTGTGTGTGTGTGTATGCACAGGCACACACACGAGTGTGAGCAAATGACTCACTTTAACATCCCTTTGTGTTCCTCGTGCCAGATCTGAATCCTCTCCTGCCATTGCTCTTTGGAGAGCTTGTGCTGGTCAAGAACTCTGTGTAGAAAATCACATCCTGTTACAGCTGCTTTGCACTGCCAATAATATATGAATATATGCTAATAATATATGATAAATAACAGATACATTTAAATAATAATGTAGTGTCTAAGTTTGTGACTGTCGTGTGCTGTTCCAATTAGATAGGCTTGTATGTATAGTTTTATAAAGGCTTTGTTACTGGGGCAGTGTTGGAGCATCTCAGTTGTTTTGCATTGCCATGGCTTTGGCCGACAACCGCTGCTATTAAACTAGCATTGAGAGCATTGTCAACGTTAAAATACATTTTATTAATAATGCGCTTTATATTTTCAAAAAAGTACACTCTACACTCAAGATTGCAGACATTGACATGTAAAACTTACCCAACCAACCCCTTCATACACTGAGTTACAGTATGTTTGAATGTAAAAATCCATTCCACCAGCTTTATCATAAGCTGAAAGATCTACTAACCTCTGTGGCAGCAGGCGTTCAGCTGACAGATAGCCAGTCCTGTGGACCTCCTTGTTGAAATCCCCAAACTTGGCCTGCACAGCGTAGGATGCCAACAGCACTGCAGACTCTGGTGGGCAGTAGACATCGTCACTCAGGATGGCATCCTTCACCTGCAGGAAGAACTGCTTGCGGGTGATGTCCTGAATCAGCTCCTCGGCCACGTCCTCGGGGTAGTACTTGGCACGGAACTTGAACTGCAAGGGAACCTCCTTTTTCATGTCCTGGGACATGACCTAAAATTGGACAGCAGGAAGAGAGTGCAACAAAAGTGAATAAATAGGGTGTAGAGAGTAAGACAGGCAGAGAGAAAAAGAAAGAGTGGTAATGACAGCGATTAGATTAGGCATTAAACTTCACTATTTGCACTCACTCTGCGTAATCTGCATCCCTTTGTCACATTTTAAACTATGATATTGTTTGTTACAGAAATTAAGTCAGACAGATGAGAGATAAAATCATACATGGCAGATTTTCTAAAAGTATGCAAATCAAACACATCTAGGATAAATCATTAAGCACATTAATTCATTCATTATTTGTAGCATTACAGCTAACAGCAACCTCAGTACTTCTGCATCTATTTGATGAAATTACAGGCAACCTTCCTTGAAATTACAAATATGTTTATACTTTGTGAAACTATCAAAATGTAAGCAATATACCTTCTTTTCAAGTTTCAGCCATGAAACAACACCTTTGTTGTCTATGTACTGAAGCCCAAAGTACCACACCTCACGCACACCCACGGTCTTGATCACCTGTCAAACACAAGACACAATTTGATAACCTGTGACACTTCTACAATAGATATCCTCCAGAAAGGAGCACAACAGACAGTGTGCCTACATTTTGAGCTGAATAATCAATAGAAGGTGAGTCATTTCAAACAGTTAAGGGGTTGTTTGTTAGGGCCTGTAGCTACCACCACCCTCTGGATTATCAGAGAAATAGGTAAGAAGAATGGGTGGACCACTCTCCAAATGGCCTCTATTCTGCAACACACCCAGATGGCATCATAATAACCACAGAGTTTTAGGATGCTGTAAAGTCATGTGTTATCTCCTTGTCTCCTAGTGGTGCAACTAGCAAGGGTGTGGGACATTTCTGAATGATCTTGTAAGTGTGATGTTCATCATGCTTGACATGCTGTGGTTATTATTGCGCTATGTGTTGCAATGTAGACCAAACAGATTAAAAGATCTACTCAAAGACACTTTTCAATACATATGTACACAATCTATAGTAGAATGTGCATCAAGAAAATGGATCAATGTTGTTAACAAATAAACAAAGCAAAAAAACTTTACAATGTTTTTTATGATGTGAATGTAACTAAATCCATCTTTACCTGGTCGAAAAGCTGTTTGCCTGTCGTGGTGGGCTGAATGGCAAATTCCAGCTCTGCGTCCATTGTAGTGACGCGGACATTGACCTGTGCAGAGCAAACACACTCAATGACATCAGATGGGAGATGGTGGGAAGGAGCTTAAGGAAGACTATAAGATGCATGGTGACATTATAGATCACATTTAAGTCATTCATTCAGCTGTTCAGTCATTTCAGACTATACGTAACTAGAAGATCTAGACTAGAAAACCATGCATTGTTATGAGACTGACCAAAGCCAGGAGGAGCTTTGAGTAAACAATTTAAGGGACTAATAGTCCATCAACAACCATTGTTATAATATACCTAAATCTGTAAAACTGGCAAAAATAGGAAATACGTGTATGTTGATAAAAAATTAAGTAAAAGCGTTTTCATGTCCACCTTTCACACAGGACTTTTCATAATAGTCCATTTTCATAAGTGTCCATTCACCTTCACAGGCTTTTTCACATTGTGATTACACAACACCTTAACAAACTCCAGCTCTTGTGTTGTAAAGATAAAACCACGTGAGTTTGAGCAATGAAAATTCAACTTGACTTTTCCATGTGTGTTCTGATCATGCCCTTTGTGAAGTGCGCCTTATCGTGTCTTCCATATTCTAAGCAGAAAAGCAATGGCAACAGATGAATTCTATCTGATGTAGTTCCAACAACTTTCAGTTTATACTATAATATAAATTTGATCTCTTTGGCAGGAAATAAAATTGACATGTCTTACCAAGTCTCACATTCCTTGCAAGACAAGCTGACAAGATATAAATGATTATAAAAAAGAACAAGAAAAAAGAAAACGAATAAAAACACTTCCATCGCTGAAATCTTTGAAGTGGTTGTGCGAATGCTTTGTTATCGTCACATAGTAAAATGTATTGTGATGTTGGTGATGTTTGTATAGTGTGTCTCAATCTGCCAAAGCACTGAGGGCCAATGGAGAGCCCAGCTTCTCTTCATTACTTGTTTCCATGGAGAGAACTCTGGAGACACTGCTCCACCCTCCACCCTTCTATTGCCACTTCTCCCATGGCAACCAACTACTTATCACAAATGCAAAAAAACTCTTTATCTTAAAGCAAAGAATATCACAGAAACTACGTCAGATGTCAGCATGACCCTTCTCTCCTTCAGGAGGGGAGAATTGTGTGTTCCTGCTCAAACGCTGATATCCTAATACACCGGCCTTCTATAATGCCTTTCCCATAGCAATAAGTTGCCTTAACAGACACATACACACACTTTTGTTTCTCTGGCTAAAGACTGTCTTCAGGTTATTTCTTTAAGATCAAGTGACCAGCACGCTGGTAGCATAAGCACCATGTCTATCTAGGGATAGAAAGGATGTCACATGACATGCAAACAGCAAAAGTGTGTGTGTCTCCTTTTTTCATCATTTTGCAACCTTTTGTAAATTACACCACTTCAACTTATATCAATTACTTGCTGCTTTTGGTGTTTACATTTGATTTTTGATGAAGAAGGGGAGGTTTCTTGTTAAGAGTGTAACATGATAAGAGCTCGACAAATTTATGACACTAAGAGATTATGACATAATTCACTGAGGAACCTAACTCAGAAATGCTCCTTGTTACCAAAGGACACTTAGAGCCAAGCAGGTATGCAGCCAATAGCACTACTCCATGCCAGCGACTTAAGGGCAGCTCTTCATAGCTGGCCTCGGCCAAGTTAATGAATAGTTTTTAAAGGAAGTGAAGCATGACGAATATCACACCACCCGTTGAGAGCTGTGGAATTTTCTGTGGAAACTTCTCCTTCTTTACTGTTTAGAAAAGACAATGCAATTTTATGTTTAACTAGGTTATACAAAGAACTCCAAGTAGGCTTTCCTTAATTTTTTTCCATATTTAACGTTGCCATAGGAATCGTGCTGATACTGATAAAGTCATGTAGTCATAAAGCCTGTCTTTATCTTGCGTTTTTACGACCCAGGGTCAATCCTTTCAAAGTGGAGCCTATACCCTACATTTGCAAAATATGCAGTGGGCCTTTATATCATTAAGCAGATAGGATCCAATGACTCCCCTGTAAACAGGACTAGAGCAGCTCAGTTTGTCTGAAATACATATCGCCATAAATCCCTTCAAAGCAATGCCTCTAAATGGACTAAATGGAAATAAAACCTCTATTTCAAAATAATCAAAGGGCAAACTGTCACACACACGAGCGTGAGCGCGCACTCACACTCAAGAGTGATTACATCACAAAAACCCTTTGAGTCCAACAACTCACTAACTCGTTATCCAATTTTTTTACAACTTGGATTGAATCAAACCACTCTCATCGATTCCACTCAATTTTGATGTTGGCTTTACAACTTTCTTAACTGCTGGCTCCAACTGCAATATGAAAAAATCACTTAAAATTAAATAAATTCTGTAAATTAACAATATGATATTTTTTCATGGTAGGCTTTTGTTCGACATAAGCAGGCAAATTCAGCTCACAATTTCTGCTCACAGCTCACAATTTCTTAAACCTGAATTCAAACAGCAAATGTGGGATCTATCGATGGGCTGAAATACTTTCATCTCGATCCTATTCGCCTACACTAATATAAAACTACACAGTGTGATATGTTCAGCAAACTTACCGGTCGCGGCATTCTGTTCAACTTTCGAAGTGCAGCGCAGTTCAACTGGGTTTGTCAGTCGTTGTGACCAGTGGGTGCCCCGAGCGCAGAGGGTACCTAGAGCGGAGTGGTGCGTTCAGGGATACTGCGAGGAGTAGTTGAGTCGACGTTCATTTCTGACTCATTTTTGATACGCTGTGTCTAAGCCTCACCCTATTGATGGCCACGATAAGTTATACAGCACTTAAACTTTAAGGCTCCTCAGTCTCTTGTCTCCACCCTTTGGAGTAATAACCCACCTCAGCACCTTGAGAGGTTTGACCTTTGAGCGAGTAACGCAAGCGTCACGGGTAGCCCAGGTACAACTTCGCAATGTATTAACCCATGTTTCAGTCATCAACATTTTGCATAGGGAGCACCGAAAAGGCGTACCTAACCTTAGAAAATGCCATATATGTTTTCAACTTCTTATACTTCTAATACTTAATATGTACATTAACAGATATCCCAACGTGCAGAAATTCATTTCAGGGGGGACTCCATTTTACTCCATTCCATTCTATTCTACTCTGTCATATAGGCTTTTACAGTACATAACCAGTCAATACTAGTACTGGCATCATGCTACTACTGGCCCAGATGCACAATGCATTACAATGCAGATGCAATTATGCAATTTTAAATAAGGCAATACATAAAATGGACTGAACTGTTAAAATCTCATCAGCAGTATTTAAAACAAATACAGGGGAAATATTGTGTTGCATGTCTACCACATTTCTACCAAGCACAGTAGATATTTGGTGTTATACATAGGCCTACAATGCATGAGCACACTTGAGGGTGAATGCGTTTTTTTCAATCATGCTGCAAGATGCTTTCATTTAATGATGAAATTATTTGATAATGAGAGAGGCAGAGGTCGTCTGTTAAGGTATACGTCTGCAAAAATACTACACGCGACTGATGCTCACATACTCTCTCTCTCGCACCCCCGTCTCACCGTAACTCACTGGCGCTGCCTCTGCCACTTGTTCTGACTGCTTCTCCCACTCGCAAGTAAAATTAGCGTTTTACGGGAGATTTTATCACTCGCGTGCGCCCGTGAGCCGCTATCTAAATACGGGAGACTCCTAGAAATCTAGACGCACCCTTGCGGTAGCAAATACTGTTGCTCAGCAGAGAGTCTAGCCACGCACCATTGGAGCCTTAGCAGGTCTACCATTGGTCTTACACAGGCTTGGGAAGACCAATCACAACCCTATATCTTTGTAGAGAGCCCTTGGGCAGGCTTACCCCGATAATGGCAGGGCTGTCGGTGCAAATTAACTAAGTGGCCAAGGAAAAGCGTCCGTTTGAATCAGCTTTGGCATAGACGAATTAGACCTGGGCTTTTCTTTGAAAGTTTAGCAGAAAAAAGGTACCCAGGGCTTTAGTTTCAAACAAGGACGTATTTGCGTTTTTGCTGATGTTGCTGTGATTGGTCGAAGCGCTGTCCAGTTTAAAAGACAACCGTAGGATTGGGCTCGGTCTTGTCAGACTATACATTTTGATGTTATAGCCTGGTTTGTCAGGCTAAGAGATTCTAAGAAGAGATTCACAGTAGTCTATGGTGAAACTGAATGCACCAGGGCAAACAAATAGCCTTGTACAGATTTTATGGATTGAATGAGTATCCCAACTGCCAATACACAGTAGGCTGTGGTGGGATCAAAAATGTCCTCAATAAAACAAGGCCCATGTCCTTTGGGGTCAAACTGACCATAGTGTGAGTCTGTGTTCAGCCTACAGACCTCTGTAAAAGTGAAAAGCCACACAAACGTGATGGTACAGTCCCAGCAACCTACGCAAAGTTTCAGTTTGACTCAATGGGCTTAATTGAGACTCTACTCTACATGCCTTTCTTTATTACACAGCGTGGGTTCTGTGAAGACATTTTTTGAACAATATCTGTCTTCTTTCACTCCTGCCTATGTTATATGGCTATTTGAAACATCTTAACATTTTCTAAACTTTATAGCTTGACTAAGGAGGCACCAGGGAAACACTTAATCTGTAAAAAAATTCCAAGTTTAATGTCAGAACTTGTAAGAACTTTCCATTGTTATACAATGATATATACATTTTAATGCACAGCATTTTAGCTACTTATAAGAGGCTGAAATATACAATAATTTTGTCAACATGGTATATATCATGGTATTTATACACTACATCATATGCAATCTGTTTATTTAAAGCTGATCATAAGTCTTTCTGTGAGGATGCCCCACTGTCTCACACATATGATTCTCGTGCATGCATCAGTTCCTCAAACAGAGGCTGGCTACATCTGTGCAGCAAACTCTTAGCAGGGGCTTTGAAATCAGACTCTGAAATGGACCTCGACCGACATTTGGTTGCAGACATCGTTGATGAGGCACTGTCAAGTTCATTGACGACAGTGGACAATAAGTGTGTGTCGAGGGCAGGGTGTTTCTCAGCGCTGAGGCGCCGAGCCTCCTGGACAGTCAGTGAGTGGCCTGCAGGTGGAGAGCAGGAGAGCGAGGTGCTTTGGGTTGCCTGTTCATAAGAGGGTGGCAGTCCAGGGATTCTGCTATCCACTTGCTGAAACACCTCAGTGCTGGAGAGAACCAGTGGCTTGCGCAAGACCTCCATGTCCTCTGGAAGGGCACAGCTCTGGAGCAAGGCTTTTTTGTCTCTTGTCATGCGGCTGGAGCCTCCGCGTCTCAGGGCGGTCCGGTTGTGGGTGGCTGTGTAGCGCAGCGACTGGGAACGCCTCTGAAGGGTGGACTCTCGTCGTTCCTGATGCCCCTGGGGTTGGCTGTAGGAAGAAGGAGTGGGGACTGCCTCACACGGAAGGCTCCTCCTCTGACAGGAAGGTGAGACTGGGGGTGAGTTGGCGAAAACAGAACTCTCGGAGGCGCTGGAGAAGGCGCTCTCCAGGGAGTGGGAGGAACCGCAAGGACAGCTTTCGGATGCAGAAGGTACGCAGCGTTGCTGATGAGCCAGACTGCCATCCAATGACCTCCAGCTCTTTTGCACAATGCACTCATCTGAGATCTGCTTTCTCAACAGCATGCTCTGACAGCAGCATCCATCATCCTCCATCCTCAGTAGGGAGGCTGTGTGACTCCTGGTGAGAGGGGGCTGGATTCTCACACTCTGAGGTAGGGTGATAACTGGTTCTGAGCGTCTCCGGATGAAGGACCTTGTGAAGGTGTTATAGGTTTCCTTTGCTGGGGTGGAGGTTCCTGAGATCAGACTTTCATCTAAGGAGGACGCCAACTGAACACAGCTGCCCTTCTCTCCATCAGTTTCATAGGCTGAGTCGTGTTGAAGTGGACTCAGGGAATCTAAGTGGTCCAAAACAAAAGTAAAGTTAGAAATCACATCTGGAAACAGGACCATGAGATGGTTGAAAGATGGTGCTTTTGTTTCAAAATATAAATCACAGCATTTCATTGAAGTTCTACTTATTTTTAACCATTACCTTGTGAGTTATTCATTGCTTCATCTGAGTCATCAAGGAGGTGCTGAATCCTCTCACCAAACACTTCACAGTAATTTTCAATAAAAAACTCAGTGAGGTCTGTGACCTAAAAACAAAACACATTTTTTATTAAACAATGTGAAAAATCATGTTTTTCATAACAAAGAGGGGAATTATTGTCTCCACTTCTTAGAATTTCAATCTATTTCTGTTCGGTTCAAGCTGAAAATAGAGCAGTATGAGCCCATGGAGAGTGATTGTTTGGTTTCATGTTCAAAAACTTCCCCATGTGGTCACACTCCCTCTCCTCCCTAACTGCGTTCAACCAAAAAGAAGAATAAACCTAAAAGTACACAGGGGGAAAATGACTCACCTTTTCAACTGCTTCAACCTGGTCAATTTGAAGAAGATTTGGGGCGATGCAGACAGCTAAATTCCTGGGGTTCATTTTGTTTTGTTCTGCATTCTGGCTTATGATATATAGCATGAAAGACAGGTGTCTCAGAAGGAGGATGTTCTCTTCTGGTAGCTGTTCAATCACCCTAGGAAATCAAACAAATTGAAAACCGATTAAAAACTTAATATACTCTCCCATCAGGTCTGTAGTAAATGGCCAGAGAAATACAGGATCAAATATTACATTACTTCTATTATTGTGAATTACTTACTTTTTCAGTGCACTGCATCTCTCAGCAATGTTGCTGGTTGCCATTGCTGTCATCCAGGCCTGATATAGCTTCTCCATCAGTAAACCACCTGGGATTTCTCTTATAAAGTCCTACAGTTGAACAAAGTGAGCAGGTTAGCCTTTGAGCTGGTGCCACTAGTACAGTTAATGATTAAGAGGGGCCTGTATGTCTTGTCTTTCTCTTACCTTCAGAAGGGCAGCCAGCAGCAAGACTGGCTTGTCGCTTAAGTCCACCTCTACTCCAGTGGTCAGTTGCTCCTTAGTCTCCTTCATGATCCGGGCATTCCCTGCTCTCCGGAATACTCCCTCTGTGTTGGTGCCATTCTTGCACAGAATCCTTAGGATCTCCTGCAAAATAACATCAGACACAATGACCACTTATGACAATGAGGCTGACTAAAAGTGTTGTGTGTGTAAATGTGTGTGTGTGTGTGTGTGTGTGTGTGTGTGTGTATGTGTGTGAGTGTGTGTCAGACGTACTGGGAGATGGTTAAAAGAGTGAAACAAATCATACTTACTGTTATAGGCTTTGGAGGTGTTTTTTTGTCAACAAAGACATGGGAAAGTGGCTGGCCAAACAAAGCTGACTTTCTTTCCTTCTTCTGAATCTTCCGGAACACATTCCGCCATCGCCTTTGATTGATATTCTCTGTACAGGGGAAGGATACTGAGGTCATTATAATGTACATAGATGTAAACCAAAAAGTGTTCTATTCTTAATATAAACAGCACTGCCCTTCACCAAAGATATTTGAAAGACTTACCAGTGGCAGAGATGTTTGCAGGAGTTGTTTTGTTTGTCTGTGCTGGGAAAGTGCGTTCAGACTTCACACGTCCCTGGGAAAGACCAGAAGATTTTGATGTAGTGATGTCAACAGTAGCAGTTCCCTAAACCTAGTCAACTGAATCTATTTATGTCCGTGGGGTTAAAAATGATTCTACTGTCCACTTCTGTATTTCCTATGAAAACGTCTGTCAATTAACACCAACATAAGACTACAATCTACTCACAACGGTCTCGATAATGTTGAGTTTTTCTGTTATTGACCATGAAATAGGAGTGGATGTCTCCTCAGAAACTCTTGAGGCGCATGTGTGAACATGTGGATGAACAAAATAAAACACTTACTGTTGAAGGCACCATGATGAATGTGTCCATGCCACCCTCAGAAACACTTTTAGACTGGGGGAAACAAAGAAGATGACAGTTAGAATGGATATCTTGTCAGAAAACAAAACAAACCTCATGAAATGTGATAATTAAATTACTTGATGGAATCATATGACAATAGATAAAGACAGCTGAGAAGTGTTAACCTACCACGTGACTGCTCAACACCTTCATGGGTATATCTTCAGATGGTAACAAAAACAGGTTTTTTGGGATCCTTAGTAAAGCACTGTAAGAGATGTTATTTCCATTAAACCTAAAGTTCATATTTGGTTGACACCAATACATCAACTGAAAAGCAAAAGTTCTCCTTGGAAACATGCGCAGCCTGTCAACAAGCATGAATTCTACATCTTAAAACATGTATTTAAAAAAAATAAATAAACAGGTCTTGACATGATCAGACCAATCAACATTTCAGGTTAAAATGTGTAGCAGTATTGACAGCATAATACAGACTGACATAGCATTGTAGATAGATTTCTGATCTTATCTACACATGCCATCATAAACAAACTAGTTGTTACATTAAGTGCAGCAAACAAAAAAAATTCACAACAAATTAACACGCATAATTCCTAATGATTCTACATGATTGTACGTGATTCTTACCTGTGGGACACATCTAAGCGTATTTACTCTTTATCCTATAGAAGCGTAGGCAAAGTCGCAACACACAAAATAGCATCCATCCACTAGAGCAGAGGCTGACTGACTAAACTGAAACAACCCACTGCAGTGCTCAAAACTGTGGGCTGTCAAAGGGGAAATTCTGATGTGCAATGGAGACAGGAAGCAACATCACGGGCACCCACCGAAAACACCTCCTCCAACCATATATGGTGTGACGACGTCGGTGGGTGGAAAGCGATACAAGTAACACAATAAGTTCTGCTTTGGTTGACCTTATGGCACATGTTTGATGAAGTTTTTTTTTTGAGAAAACACAGAAGGGGACATCTTAATATAAAGCCTAATCAGATAGCAAAAGTTTAAAAGTATAAAATCCTTCCTTCTTCATGCTGGAAGAAATCGTGTAATGCATATTATTACCTAGATTTAATTTCCATTCTGTATTCATAAGGAAAAGGTTAACCAATAAAGGAATGACACAGATCAGTGCATTCACATGATGAATTTGTGGTAGAGTTGGCAAGCAGTAATCCATACTGATTTGGCACAATGCAACACTTGTCATCATAAAAACTAGACTTACATATATATAGATTACATAACACACACTATATGTAATCTGTCACTCTACACAAAATTAACCACAATTATGTCAGTAAACAAACTGCTACATACTTTGAACACAAGTATTTTTGTGATGCTTATATTGTCATTTCAAAAATGTTGTGTGGTGGCCATTCTTATTGTGAGAGAGATTTACTGTTACTGAACATTATGGTAATCACTGACTGTTCAATCATCTTCAGAAAAGGACTCATACTGAGAGTTGTCTTCTGAGAAAATAAAAGTATATTATGATTATTGACTAACAGTACTTTCTCAAACATCCATCAACCCACGCTGATGTCCATTCTGCTTACAATAAGATACAATAAAGATAGTTCCATAAGGCAGCAATGCAGCCAAGTGAGTGGGGAGATGCATGCCTTTGTTTTTCTTCCTCTGCCCACTGTTGGTCTGTAAGTGTACAGTCTTCACCTTACATCCTCTTTGATGTGACACAGTAGAGTGACACTAAAGCAGAGGAAACTGCTTTGATCAAAATGCACTTCAGAACAAGTTTTGTTCCTCCAAGAACAAATCTACCTTTTTGAAGTCTCAAATTCCGTTTGTTATCTTTAAAATAATCATTACTGTAATACTGATATTAAATTCTTAATTTTTATATATATAGACAGAGAGAGAGAGAGACACACACACACACACACACATACAGAATGAAGACAACAATAAAACAATAAAACATGATGCAGTGATGCCTACTGTGCACCACAAATACACAATTCTGAATCGAGGGAAACACATCAACAAAATGACACTGCCAGTATTCATAATAAAAGAAATGGGACTGATTTATACAATTTTATTTTAATCACAATAGAAAAATAAATAATGTAAAAAAAATTACACACATTACACACAGGTTATGAATACAACAGAGGCGTGTCTGACACTCCCCACGCTGAGGGGCTGAGTTGACAAAGCCCACCAGGGAAAAAACCCCACACAAGGGCAGACATGCATCATCAAACCACTGTGTAGGGGGAGAGACCACCCAATGACTTTCTCTCCACCTCCGTCACAGACAAGGGAAGAAGTACAAAGGCGTACAGCACTAACTAGTTACTGGAAATTTATTATTATTATGGTTATTTATTAAGGTGTTCTATTGACATTCTGGACTAATCATCTGAGATATTTCTTAGAAGTATTTGTGCCTGTATATTATCAAAGACAATTGAAGGTAAAATCTATATAAGTAGTGTGTTTCTTTCATTGTTGCATTCAAGACTATTGCCAAAACTGTGCCATCAACATTACTTCAATGTAAATCAAGTCTTCACTTAATAATTGCTTCAACATTGCCTTGCCCAAAAATCAGAAACAGGGACAACCTCAAACGGCACCTTACTCCATCCCTTTCCCGCACCAATACTGCACCTATCAATCATCTATGATTCTGTGGGTGTGATCACTCAACATATGCACTGATCTGACACAAATCCAAATCCCGATTTGACACAATGCGGTCACTTCTGATGACTGTAGTCTCAGAGAAAAACACACATAAGGACATAAAATCATAACTCATGCTTAAAGGTGAAATGATCTTCTGGTTTAAAGGACTCGTTGGGGCTGCCATCTTCATTGAGTATACGTCGTGCAGTGTAGCCCACGATGGGATACTTCGCTTTGTAGGTTCCAGTAAATATATGATCCAGAGACTCTAGCTGTTCCTCTGTCAGACCGGTCTGTCAAAAAAAAAAAAAAGAAGAAAAGAGTGAATGCATGTCAAAACAACTGCACAATAAATATCACAAGAGGAGATGTCTGAGCATAGGTGTAATATCAGACCCAATGTCTGAGTCCTTACAGTGTCATGAGTCAGATCTGCTGGATCAAGGGACATCTTGGCAACAGCCCTTGTGGAGTCTTTTCCCACCAAGGCATTATATGGTGCACCCTTGCCATAAAACTCTACACAAGGAAAAAAGTTGCAGACAATTCAGATTCTCAGACTCTTTTGATGGTGGAAAGGTCCGTCCCAAACTATGGGGAGGGGGGCCCAGACTTTTATTCTACCAAAAAGTTCAGTGTGGTGTGAAATATTTCTTTCTGCATACTGACTTGCAATTATCTTTTCAAACATGGGTTGAGGATATCTTAGCACAGTTCAGCATATAGAGTATTTTTGTCAGTGGCACCTTCTTGCTCTTGAACACAGATTTTGGAGTGTGGTATATTTCACTCCTGAGGCAGCAAAACATTTCAAAGCCAACTTCTCTCAGGCTTCAGGTTTGATACAAGGTAGTATTCTTGCTCATAACAAATTAATGTAACCTGTCCATCCTTTGCCTCACTGATTTTTTTAGACCAAAACTTTAAATGCAAAGCAGAAGTAATTTGTTTTGCCCGCCTGATTATGAATTGTAATGACTTTGTACAGGCAGTTTTACTGCCTCAGTACAAGGACACCTTGCAATCACTGGAAAAACAAACGTGTACATTACTGCTGGATAATTTCGCAGCAGAATGTAAGTGTATCCATTTGCGAAGTCATTTTACCAATACAGACCGCATAAACATGTGGGTCGGACCTCTGACAGACAGGGCTTATTTGATGGGTTGCTGCTGATTGGCTGCTTGTATAGCAAAGTCCTACCGCATGTTACGGACAGAGCAAAAATGTTCTGAACTGATATAACGTTTTCCACAGACATAATATGCATCATGTTGGAATCCTAAATGGCTTACGCTACAGTTAACTATCAAACGGCATTCAGAAATAACACCTTCACGTTACCTTTTCCTGCAGTAACATCGAACACTACTCCGTTTATCGCCATATAGATAGGCAGTCCATCCTGAGAGGAAGATGCGACAGCAAGGAATGATTTATTACTACCAAAATCATAACGTTATAGCCTAGCCTCTCTGTTTTACAAACATACCCGACTTCCATCATAAGTCTTCAACTCTTCTTCGGTGATCAGTCTCACAGGCTTTGAGATGTTTTCTTTAAATTTCGTGTCACTCCCTAAACAAACATGTAAAACTACTGAGATAAATGTAATTGTACCATACATTTCAACTTAAGTTTTATCGAACACACAAAATTAATCCAAGCACAGGTGACTTCGTCTTAACTCGACGGATTTCCTGCTTCCCAAGTGTCTCACAGCGCCACTCACTGATATGGGGTTAGATCAGAGCGATTCAAAAGACTAAATAGTACTGTGTCAGCTATTCGTGTGACCTTGGATATCTACAGTGCACTGGAATTCCACAATAAAATGAAATTTATTTTTGGTTGGTCTAATTCCTTCAGCGAGCGAGCGTAAAAAATGCAGCTCCAAGTGTTCAGTTCGAATTTACGCACACACAATTTGGGTTGTCCATGGGTTGGGTTGGGTTGGGTTGGGTTGGGTTAGGTTGTCCATGACAACTACGCACTGTTCTGCAAGAACCTACACAGAGTGAACTGAAAACGATCAACAAAAGGTTGGGTAGGTTCCCAACATGACCAGACACCCAACCCCCCGTGCATCCAGAAGCAGTTCCTCATGTGATGTTACGTTTCAGTTACAACAGGAAGCAGGATTAGTATACTGGATGGTTGTCCTTACTTACCTGACTTGGACTAAAGTTCACTCTTGAAAAAGATGGCACCACAATGTCAATACGAAATGCGTTATTTACCATGCAGTGTACCATAATTTGCAGGTTAACGCAAATCACGGCGGCTGTTCTTTAGGATTATAAACTACAATGCTTAGAAAAGAGACATCACGGTCTTACCAAGAGGTAGGCTACTTTAATGCTCGACTTTGTTGGACGTCGTTATCCATGTGTACTCATTATTATCATTTAGTAAAAATGTGTTTTGAATAGGAAGAGAATGAAAACTTAATTGAATTCTGATGTACAATTCTGAGCTCTGAGTTAAAGGAATGCGAGGTCATGTGATTCGGCAGCTGAAGCTACCGTTAATTACTACAAGTTAATGAGTAGCTTGTCACTTTATTCTTTTCTTTACTTTTTGGGTTTTTTTTTGTTCCAAATAAGCCTACTATTGAGACGGATTTAAACTGACATGGAATTAAACTCATATGTTGAATTGATGAAATTTGTCCACCGAGTTGAGTCAGGTAGGACTTCAAGCGGGTTAGACAAGTGTTGTCAGTGGGAAACCATGTTTTGTTTTTTACAGTTCAATGACGATGGTGGTGTGGAGACCGCAGAACCATATCAGAATTATGCAGAAGACAATTATGAGGCATCTGAGGCCAACGGCTCTGCTCTGCCTGGTTAATAGACTTTTATCTACTAAAAATAAATGGATTTATTTTACAAACATTTGAAATTGGATCCTAATGTTCTCGTTTCCACTTCTGTTTTACAGAGGATGATCCCACAGAAGCAATGCCCTTACTGGCATTCAACAAGTCTTGTCTGAAGAATTTCTTTACAATTATACTTATCCTCATATACCTCTCTCTGACAGCAGGTGCAGGGTTTCTAGCCTATCAGACAATTTCTGATTTTCTGGAAAAACTCAACCACCCTGTTATGTCAGTTAGATACGAAGAAGTAAATGAATTTGACCCCCCAGGTGGGTGAAATTATCCATTTGTAACAATTACAGTCGTGATCAAGTAAGATATTTTAAAAACACTGAGTGTGCTTTACATAGCCTATTTTAATTTTTTTTTAACCCATGCCCTTTACTGGTTATGAAAATGTTGTAAATGGTTATTCTGTATTACACACTGTAAAGTTCCTTTGGTTTGCATGTGAATGCTATGTACTGTAGGTATTGCTCTTTATCCTGGAACGGCTGAGTTGTTGAGCTGTATGCATTACTATCATGACCACATTCCTCCTCTGGCGTCTCTTGGGGAGTATGAAGAAGGGGGCTGTACGATGGAAACGGTCATTTACATGGATCCATACTCCAATGACACAAAGGTCAGAACAGTTGTAATGCTTTTCAAAATTCCCCTGTGGAGAGGAGTGACTGTAGGTTGTACTTATAATTTGTTTTCTACAGAAAGCCTTGGTGGTCCAAGGGCCAACTGATGTCCTGAACCGGGAGCTAATCTTTCTGCAGTTCAATCAGAATGCAACTGAAGAAGACTTTAGTGCTATCAGTTACATGCTCTTTTCCAGATACACTGACATGTCCTTAAGGTATAACAGACATTTTATACACTCTCAAGTTTCATGTACGGCAGGGGTGGCCAAACTTTGTTTGCGGGCCACATACTGAAAAATCTAAGCTGCCCAGGACCAACGGCAAATTGAAAGCACCAGTTTTAAGTAAAAAAACGACTGGGTCAGATCAGAAAATCCGTAGGCCGTCCAATGCTACACTGTTTAATGATACTATTGACAAACATGTCACACCAGTACTGAAAAGATGATGTGTGATGGATATATAATATTAGGTTAATGTAGCAATGGGCCACATTACATTTTATTTTTTTACTTCATGGCGGGCCGCATGAAAGAGAGCAGAAGGCCACTTTTTGGCCACCCCTGATGTACGGTATACAAATAAGTGCAATTTTGCAGGGATATAGTCAGCTTAACTTGCACACATACGTACATACATAGACTACATACATTTTGATTTTAGTGTGCCTGTGTTCCAGTTTGCACAAGGAAGATTTTATGAGAGAATGTGAAAGAAACTACTCCATGTGGACCTTTTCTGGAGGATTTAGGACCTGGGTCAAAATGTCTTTAGTCAAGACATCAGGGAGAAATGTATCTGTGGAATTTCGACAAGAGGTAATGTACTTCCCAAACGTGCCTTATAGTGTTCTCTGAAATAGAACTCTATTTCTAGCTGTCTAACTTTTTTTTTAGACTAGTGTTGTGAAGTACAATGACAGAAGACCCACCAAAACAGATGAACTTTTCTTTGTCGTGTTCCAGTGGCGGGATCCGTTTATTCAAGAAGTGAAAGATGTAAGTAAAATTACAACTGTTTCATTTTTAATTCAGTGCACTTTTTTTTTTTTTAAAGAAAATTAAAACGGTTTTTTTCCCATTTTATGCAGATAATCACAGCAAACCCTTGGAACTCGTTTGCCATTCTGTGTGGAGTCTTCATGGCTCTTTTTAAAGCTGCTAACTTTGCTAAACTCACTATCCGTTGGATTATTAGAATGCGCCGAAGACACAAAAAGAACAAGAGAAATAGGGAACTGAGCCAAATAAGCTGATTGGTTGCCAGGTAAAGGGCCAACAAATTGTGTATTGATTTCTGTGGACTCAACCTAGTATGATCAAGTCATCAATCATCATTCATGATTATGCACATCTTGATGTGAATGTTAATGAATGCTAGAGCATTAGATCTTGCATTCAACCTATATTGGCAGTCCCATTGATTATGTCAGTCTCCATTCTTGCAAATCCCATATTTATTTAAGTAAATTACCTAATTGCCAGGTATACATGACCATTACACATAGATCCTGATACAAAAATGTAAAAACAATTCATTGTTATTGCATAAAAATTAAAAGGGACAACTAACTGCTGTTGGAAAATATTTACCTTTTGCTGAATTTTAATAGATCTTCTGTTTTTAAGTGAGGTTAATATAGTATATAGTATATGTTCACATTGGAAATGTGCCATGCAGAACATTGTACAACTGTTTAAATCATTAGCTCCTTGGTAAATGGCCTAACTTTACATGCAATTGTTACCTTGCCAAACATGTTAAACAAAAACTAAAGACAGTTGCATAATACATTGTCTGTTGATGTGTCTGTAAAATAATCTGAATGGACATAAGGGACTGCTATTTATTGAAGTGATTGTCTACTTAATGTTACTGTGTAAAACTCTGTGCATTTGTTTAATGTAAACAAAAAATCTGAAAGACACATTTTGAAGAAAAAAAAAACACTGCATTTGTTTTACTTTTATTGTATTGATGATTGCCAAGTTACCCTTTGTCCGTCTCCATGTATCAAAGTAACTTCTATTGCATGTTGTAGACCTACTGCACACATCCATGCACAGCAACGTCGGTAATCTGTGCCAGAGGACCACCGGAAGTGAGGGACATGTTTGCTAGGTAACTGCAGATTCGTCGCGAGCCGCTGCCTATGTGCACAACAAATCGAAGGATTTTTAGCTAACGTTAGAAGTGCGCTTCGCTATGATGGGAATATTTGGAAATAAATCGATGGACCAACACAGTAGTGCCGAGGTATATCCTAGTTTTGTTAATTTTTCAATTGAGTGTAGTAACGTTAAAACAAGTTAAAAACTTGTGTTTTTGATGTGTGCATGCGAATGCTTTGTCCTGCCCTGCTAGCCAGCTAGCAGCCGATAGCCTAATTGGTAAATGTGTTATGTACTCATGAACAGTATAATTGAAAAAAAGGCAATGCAAGAAGAGGTCATATTTCACATTTTATTGACAATAGATTTTATGTGGAAAACACTGAACTCGTAGAGAACTTGTAAATCACAGAAAATAAGTCATCTTCCAGATGTTTTGAGAAGTGCAGAACTAGAGCTAAAATTAGCTGTCCTGCAGCTAGACTAGCTTAACTGTCGATACATCCTTCTTCGCAGTACATGGTTTGTTTCTCGTAGTTTGGTATAACGTTACAGAAGTTATTGCTCAGTTATTATTTGCAGTGCAGTTGATCAAGTGTTGTGTTAGCTTACAGATTGCATTAGTCTAGTACGCCTAGGAAAAAGGCTAACTGATCCTTGGGTAAGTTAGCTAGCTAGCATATAAGTTCTGCAAAACTTGCTGCTGTAAGTTTTGCAAGCAGCATTTGCAGTGCATTGTTGTAAACGGTCGTTATTGTGTTCTGTTAATGTTTAACCGTTTAACTCCCGGTATATTATTTGGGCAACCTCCCTGTGCTAACAGTTTGCTAGTTATGATAGCCACCATTACCTAACTGTATATCTGAACATAACAAAGTAGGGAATGTGCGGCGTTAACAGTATACTGTTAACTTTTTAGAGCTCTAATTACATAGATTTGATTACGTGGGTAAGTGACGGACATCCATCTAGCCTAAACGTAAGCCTTTAAATGTCTTAAATCTTCAAAATTTTCTCATACTAGTCCTTTGCAGCATGGTTTCCTGGTTTGTAAATGATAACCTCATTCACATGGTAATCTAGCTGAATACAACCGAATCTGCCCAGAGGTATAGGCGCCAACTTCACGTCAACATTGGTGGTGGGATCCAATTTTCTTGCGCTAATAATAGGGTTGGCGGACCTCCATCTAGCCTAAACGTTGGCCATTAAATGTCTTAAATTTTCAAATCTTTCTCACAGCTGAATACAACCGCAGAGCAGAGCAGGGTACTGTAGACCTGAGTGTTGAAACGCCTTTGCACTCCTGATGTGATTATTTCGCCTGCAGTACCCGTATTCAAGCCAAAGAGTATCTATACTCTTTGTACATGTTGCACACTCACAGAATAAACATAAAGGAAACGACCTGCGTTGTGCTGCTGCTGCTGTGTTTAGACAGAATATTGAATGAAACCTAACTCCAGTCACTGGACAGCACGGCACCATATGTGGGGGTCAGCTGAGGAGTATTTCCTTTCATAGTGTGTCAGTGTGGTGTGGGAAGGGTGTTAGGCTGCAGGATTTTCTCTCATCATTCCCAATGGACCATAAATAACTGCCATTGTAGTTGCTGGGTAGGGGGCAGTCTCACGCTGTGGGGCATTGAGGTTTGGGAAGTTTTTTCTGTTTTATTCATGATTGAATATAATTATAAAAAAACTATATAAAATATAGAGTTTTAGCATTGGACCAGGTGTATGACAGGAGTAGGTTACCAAGGTCAGCAAAGATAACCATGCTTGTTTTCATCAGCAAAAAAAATATCTCTACATAACAGTCCACCAATGTACTTGATTTTTTTTCATTTGTAGGTCAGGGTCCTTTTCTTATCTGTGATTCTCATTTCATTCAGAAAGCCTACATTTTATTTTCAATGTAGTCTGTCTTAAACAGCAATACTTCTCCCCCTTTTTTTACCATGTAGGGTAAAATCATCGTACACGACTTGTTTGCTTTTTGATGTTATTTATAAAACACGTGTTGGGCCTACCTCTGGCGCTAACTTTCCAGAACTGCTGTTGAACTTGTTCAGACATAACACTGCAATGGCACAGGCCACCCTTGCCTTTGGCGAGGGTGCTGCACTATCAGCAGGCCTGAATTAGCCCACGGTCCAGAATGAACTCTTCACAGGGATGCCAAAGTTGCTGTCGGGCAGGTGGGGGATGGCAAAACAGCGAGGTTCAAGTTTATGTCCTACTAACAGAGACTGTAGTCTCTCATAGGCACTCCTTTTGTGCCATTTGTTATGTGTTGTATATGCCATGATCCATTATTTTTCCTCTTGGCCTCTGGCTCCTCCTTTCTGGTTCTCTCTCCAGGTCTCTTTTTATTAGGTATGGCCTGACTCATGACTGGCCACCATGGGAAAAGAACGGAAGTGCATTCTGTGTGAAATTGTTTACAGCTCCAAGCAGGTAAACCTAACCTACCAGCCCCACTTAGGACTTTTTCTTGCAAATGTTAAACCTGTCCTGAACCTATGAACTATGAACATTGGCTATTACTAGTACAGCCTACTTGAACTTTTTCAGTATTAGTCTACAGCAGGTTTTCTTTGGTGATCTAACATCTCTCAGAAAATCATGCTTATCTGAGGTTGCTCAATATTTCACATTTCTTTCCCATGGAAATGTCAGTGAATGAACATAGCATTACATTTGCTGTTCTCAAAAGTTGTCCCATTTGTGTTCTTAGGAGATGGATGAGCATATGAGGAGCATGCTGCACCACAGAGAGCTCGAGAGCCTCAGGGGCCGGTGAGTGTTTTACCTCGTTTAAAGATGGAGGATTTTCTCTGGAGGTCTTAGTTTTTGAGTTGTATTGTACACCGCTTTGGCATTCACTTGCATTGGATTTCATTCAGCAGCCACACATGTCAGAATGTGATATTGTAGAAGCATCCGTCTGGTGTTGGTTGCTGTGCATGCTAATTTCAGTGGTAACCCCTTTGCCCTCCCTCCCGGTTTCACTTTGAAACTTTCACAGCTCCCTAATCCCCAGACCATTAAGAAATCCATTGACATTAATGTTCTCAAGTGAGATTCAGGTAGAAGTAAGGTCATTCATCGGCTGTTTTGTGGTTGTTATTCATGCTCTTTTGTCTTGTGCGGCCTGGAAAGTTCACGTGAAACCGTTATGGAGCACGTGTCCTGGTAGACACGTGCCCCTTTGGTTTTTCTGGAAAGAAGCTGGGACAGCTGTCTTCGCTCAAGCTTATATATAGGCACTATAATGTTGGAACAACAGGCAAGCAATACTCATGACAACTGGCTATCTCAGATGTCTGGTTGAGAGTTCACTGACTGACTAAAGTATTTGAATGAGTGAAATGTCATGATAAGGTGTGTGTGTGGGGGAGGGAGGATTTCTGGGCCATGTTTTCATCCAGAACAGTTGGTCACACTCTGAAATCATTCAATTTCAGTTCAATTTGAAAACTGATGGCTATTTATGTATCTGAAGGGGTCAAGGACACTGTTTGGTCCTTCTCTTCTTTCTCCTAGGCATAAATTTGACTGACAGATTGAAACTTTTCTTTTCATAAGCAACACAAAAAAAGATAGTGCTGCTAGGGATTTTTTTGGATAGCATTCCCTTTAGTGCAGAGATTTTTCTTCTTATTAAAAAAGTTGCTATATTTACCATTTGAATTAAAACTTGATTGTGAAGACAACAGCCACACGACTCACAAACATAAAAACAGACACTGCAGTATAGACTGGCCACCAGGCAAGACCTGCATGGCCCACTGCCTTGACACACTTTTTGAAGAGAGCGAGGCTCTGAGCTCTGCCAAATACCAGCCTTCTCTCATCACTGCACCAGAGTGGCATTCTGGAGGGGAACTTGAGCAGGGATGGGTGTTGGGGGAGGGGGGGGGGCGTTGTTGGTGCAGCTGCAGTGAGCTCAGATTGCATCTACTGTTGGATTGGCTGCTTGCTTCTAATGCTCTCTGAGGGAGAGATTCAAGAGAGTGAGAGTGAGTGATAGAGGGGAAACATAGAGGGAGAGGGAGAGAGAGGGAAAAACAGACAGTGAGGGAGTGAGAGAGAGGGAGAGGGGGAGAGAGGGAAAAACAGACAGTGAGGGAGTGAGAGAGAGAGGGCAAGGGAGGGGCTGTTCAGGGAAAGGAGATCCAGAGATGATAGTCTAGCAGACGCTGCCCTTCTGCAGCTGTCAGAGCCAGGCGGACACCACCATGAGAGCGTGCTAGAGCTCCGGCAACCCCCCGGCTGCCACAGAGAGGCCTGGGCACCGTTCCACTCTGCTCCTCTTCGCTCGCCTGCACCGCCCAGCTTAAAGTGGGCACTGCACTGCAGCAGCCTTGCAGCAGTCTTTTGCTCGATACCAAGCATGAGACGGGCTTGAAAGCTGCCCTGGCTTGTTATCATCGCCCGCCACTCAGGAAAGAAAGAACAACGCCTAGGGCCCAGTTAGATCAGGAAGATCCAGTTTTTTATTTTTTCATTCTTAAGGTTTTGTTTCCTTTTTGAGGGGAGTTTTGACTTTTTTCCCCCTTTTTCCATTTTGAAAATAAGTGTGTTTGCCTCCTGATCTCATTAAAGGAAGATTTTTTTATGATTTGGTTTGGTTTTTCTTTGTTTTTATGGGAATTTTCAAGTGTTTTTTGAGTCTTTTTTTTGTCTTTTTTTAGTCTCTCACTTTTCAACGCCTTTTTTCTTGTATTGGCTGTTTTGATAAGCCAAACCCAATCTAACCATACTTGAGAGAAACAACACGTAACCATGCCAGAAGGTTCTATTGATCGCCCACTGTCCCCCTCCGTTCCCAGGGACTGCGGTCATGAGTGTCGGGTGTGTGGAGTCAAGGTGGCGGGCCTTACTAACTACGCTGACCACATCTCAAGCCCCCTCCACAAGCAACGCGTGGAGGCTCACGAGCAGAAGATGAGAGGCAGTGACCATGAGGAGGACTATTTCGATAAGGAGTTGGTGCAGCTGATTGAGAAACGCAAGGAGCTCATAAGGTAGGTACATAAAATGTAGTGTTTTGTTATCTTATTTTATTATGTTATGTTTTAGAATGTAATTAGAAATTAGTATGTTTTGGTCCATTCCTTACATTTTCTATTCATTCTAAAATTTTGTCTTTGTCTTCTGTAATAGTGAAGTATTAGAAAGCAAAGGGTTTTTTTTGTTTGTTTGTGTAGAACCTTTCTACACATGTAAACAAGGAGTTAACAAAACTGAGGCTGATATTGTGCTTGTGGCTGGAAGTTCCTGCATGCGTCATGGTGCTCTTTTCTAAATTAGACCGTGCTGAAAAACAGGGCCGTTTTTGCTGCCGCTGCCGGAGTCAGGTGTCAGGTGGCAAGACACCAAGCCTAAAACAGCCATGACTGTTCTCTCTCACTCATTCACACACCGTCACATACAGTCTTTCTATACATACCGTCTCACCTTGGCATATGAGCTGAGCTGAGTCCTCCACAGAGCAAAGATTTCACACATTTTTAATTGTTTCATGAGAGGTTAATTTATTTTAGCAAACAGTTTTTTGCGCTTGTGACCGAATGGAAATACTGTTGAGGAAAAGGAAGCCACAGTTTCTCTAAGGTGTCATGTGTGCAAATAGGAGAATTTGGGTTGTGGCTTTTAGACACAGGGAAAAAAATTCCATGCGTAAGAGTGAAGGCTACTTGTGAAAATAGCCGCATCTTCCTGTTTTACAGTATGCTAATGTGGAATCGCACTTCCACATTTAACCTAATGACGCGTTGACATGTGGAAGTGAATATTTTTGTTTCTCTTGTGTGGTGTCTGTATCATTATTAGCCAGACACAAATGTGTCATTGGATAGGGAAAGTTGTTTGATATCCTGTGCTAGTGGGAGAGGGTCGTGGAATGGTGTGTGTGGTGTGTGTGAGTGTCACAAACAGGAGTTTGGGGGTGCAGCTGCTACCATGCTGTCACATGCCAGAGCCCATCCTTCACTGCCCAGCCACGCCAGATCAGACTCTCTGGCCAGTGGCATGTGATTCACTTTCAGTTTTTTACTCTTGGGCGCATGCCACTGCAGTATCACTCCACCCTTTTGCAGTGTCTCTAAGAAAAAGAAAATGTTGAAAAGGCTTTGTTGCAGAGATAGTATTTTGCAGACTTAATCTTGTTATGTTGGAGTGTCTAGACTGCAATGTCGCCCTGCTGTAGTCACTCACTTGTGTCTTATGTGTGTATAAAAGTATGCAAGTGTGTATGTATGTAGTGTATGTTTGTTTGTATTTATTTATTTACGGATTCACTTACTCAGGTTACAGGAAGCTGCAGCCCAAAAGGAACGTGAGGAAGAGGAACGGAGGAAGCAGCAGCAGCTGCAGCAGCAGAAACAACAGCAACAGATGCGGCATGGGCCAAAGCCGTGGCTCCGCCACATGAGGACATCACTGGACTGGAACTTCTCTGTGCCCCCACCCCCTAGAGGCTGGTTTGGAGACATGTCGGGTTGGCAGAATGTGTGGGGAGGCGGCAATTTTGACCAAGGCCACTGGCCCCACCACCAAAGCAGGCAGAACAAAAGTGCCACATGGCACGCAGAGGTGCCTCCCAACTTCCAACAATGGAGCAGAGCGAATTGCTCTGGAGGAAACCTGTACGGGCAAACCAGCAGTCATGACAGCAGACCGAATGAATACCGGGGGAACCCTGACCATCTCCAGGGGAGGAACAGGGGTGGTTGGGATGGGGGCAGTAACATAGATAACCGGTTCCAGTGGCGGGGATCTAAGGAACCCGTGCAGCCATGGCAACAGGCTGAAACCTCCAGGAATCTCACCAACAAATCCCTTAAATCATTCAAGTCATTGCAGTCGTTAGTAAGAGACAGCCAAAAGCAAGACGGCCCAAGAAAGGGTTGCCAGAGCACAGAAAGTTCAAGCGGAGAACGAGGACCTGGCAACAAAGGACCTGGTGCTCCGAAAGTAGACAAGCAATATCGCTGGGCGCCATACCCAGCATCCAAGCTTAATGACTCATCATCTTTAGTAGATCTTCAGCCCTCCGCTGTTGAGAACAATCCAGACCACGGGGGTCAGCTGCCAGAGTGGCATCCGAAATCAGGACAACCATCTAGACAGCATCCGCCCTCAGAGCCTCCGAACAATAAGGACCAAGACTATAGAAAGAGTAGACTGAGTTTGAACCAGAACAGCAGCAGCAGCACCAGCAGTGAGAGTCCTAATACCACTTCTACCAGCAACAGCAAGAAGGCCGAGAGGCCAGCAGAGCACACGGATAAAGTACCTCCCCCTTCCTCCCCTAGGACTAACCTTAGTCAGGCGTCCAGTCAGGACTCGGTTCACCTCAGAGCGTCATCCAGACTCCAAGAGTCAGGAACTTCCAGATCAACGTCTAGAAACTCGGCTTTCATCGCAGAGCAGGAACGTCTGCTTTCCAACATGCTGAAAAGAGCCAAAGAGACTCTTCTGGTCAAGAAGCCTGCCATAAACCCCTGGCCTCCTGGAGAGCAGGGTGCCGGGACGCCACCACACGTCCAGGAGCTGGACGAATGTGTACCGAGCACCAGGAGTGACCAGGCAAATCAAGGCAGAGGGAAGAGTGGCAAAAGTCAGGTTGAACTACCTGCCAATGATGGTCACTGTGCAGCTGATAGATCCTCACCTGGCATCAGGTACACCTCCAGCCAGACTGAGTCTCCGTCTCTCCAGTCTGTTCTGGTTAGTACCTCCACCGCCGACCGGGAGGATGAGGAGGAAATGAAGGAGGAAGATGACGAAAGCATGATCGCTACTGCCCAGGCATCTGCTAACACCGTGGAGGAGGGTTTCAGCTCTGACGGCACTGCTCAGAAAGAGGATGCGAGCGCTCAAGCAACCGCTGATGGTTATGCCATGGTGCCCAGTCTGAGCAAGTTGGCGCTGCCTGCTTGCCTCAAGCGGGACCTGGGCCGACACATTAGCACTAAAGGGAAGGCCACACTGGGGCACGAGCCCAATCTGAACAGTGCTCGCCGCATCCGTAACGTGACAAGCCCGAGGAGGAGCGAGTCGGAGAAGGACTCCGGTTTGAAGCCCATTGTGAGGGAGCTCATCAGTTCCACAGGGATGCGGCGCAATGTCAACTGGAACCAGGTGTACCAGGAAGTCAGCAGGAAGAAGCAGGAGAAAGGCAAAGGTTTACCCAGGTACGTTCAGTGACTTGTAGTGTTTGTGGTAGATTTGTAAATCTTTTATTAACTTTATAATTCAACAATTAAATTAAATTAAATTGAACACAAATTGCAAGGTTGGAAAATTGTGTTCATGCAAATATGTAAGATTTACAAAAAACTGAACTGTCACTGGTTTTGACCGTTCAGGTTTGGGATTGAGATGGTGTCAAGTGAACAGGAGAATGCAGGTCGGCCGGAGGGAGAAGAGCCCCTTTGTGAAGGATACCACTGGGATTCGCTGGTGTACAGCACCATGTCTCCCCTCTCATCACGCAAGCGTAGCCTATCAGAGAGCAGCCTTGCTCCTGACCGCACCTCTGCCAGCCTATCACTTTTCTCCACACCCGGCAACATCCAAGACTCCAGACCAAACTCCAACAGCCATTCTGACCCGAGACCGGAAGAGGTCCCAGGCCAGGCCCTGACAGAGTGTCCCCCCGTGTCGGCCCAAGTGCCTGTGGGGTCCGGGGCCCAGGCTCCTGAGTGTGCGGAAGGAGACAGCAGCTGCATGTCGGGAACGGAGCTGAACGAGAGTCACAACGGAGGGAAAAAGAGACGAGCTGCAGGGGTCAGTAGAATGGTGCCCACAATGGTCGTAGCTGGATATTGCTAGCCTTGATCTGTTTGTTTGTTTGTTTGTTTGCTAATATTTACTCTTCTCCATGCAGGAAGTTCCTCCTGTAGAAATGGCATGTTCTGAGAGAAAGAATAAGAGACGAAAACTCAAGGGCAAGAAAGGTATGTTGCATTTGTGTGGATTCATAGTGCTGATATTCCATTAAATAGCGCATCTGCTACGGGTGACGGGTGTTGTTTAATTAGATGCTGCATTTGCTGCCTGATATGCCGTATGTCCTCACTGCTGTGATCTGTGCTTCCCTCTGTAGACCGTGCTCATGTGGACCAGTTACTGGCTGTCTCTCTTAGAGAGGAAGAGTTGAATGGAAACCTGCAAGCTGTGGACCAAAGTCTGATCCAGGCGAGGGCTGCCCTGCAGGCTGCGTACATGGAGGTGCAGCGCCTCCTAGTGGTGAAACAGCAGGTATGACTATCCAGCCTCAGGATACTCAATACAGGCACTGTATATACAGGCAAAATGTCTTCAGAGGCAAGGCAATCATTAGATTTGGATTAGCCCATTGTTTCTGCAGTTTCTCATGTTAAAATCTGAAAGAGTGCTTGGTCTTCATGCTGTGATGTTATTTTCAGGTTACAATGGAAATGAGCACATTGAGAACAAGACGCATTGAAATTCTCAAAGGGATGCAAGGTAAATCCGATACAGACACAATACATTTTTTTCTAGCTAAATTTATAAGAAGCTGTGGTGTATAACAGATGGGCATGTTCTTTTCCAGATGACTTGCAACACTCAAATTCACCAAGAGGAACAGGTATGGAAGAGGTTTCTGGAAAAGCGCTAACTGCAGTCATCTCCACAGCAGTCGCCTCTGCCTCCTCTCCTTTCTCCCCCCTCCCCGAAACTGTCACCTTTGGCCAGGGCCAGCCCATGTTCCCGAGGCGCGCTGCTCCACCCTCGCCCCTCTCCCCTGCTCAACCCACCCCCACCACCACCAACCAGCCCGTGGTCATCAAGCTGGAGCCCATGTCCCCCAGGAGTGTCACTGAGCAGCCGGAGCCGGAGCCAGCCCAGAGCCCAGTGCCAAAGCTCCACAGCACCACACCAGAGCTTCCCGCCTTCACTGCACCGCATTCAGGTACTGCCTGCCCTGCTTTCACGCTTTGATTTGTGGGAAAACAAATATGTGTAAATCTGCAGTAAAGCCAAAATGAAACTCACATAATTACTTATTATTCACTCTCTCTACTTGACTTAATAACTTTATTAAGTACGATATAATTATGATTTAACTTGTGGTGTTGATGGTGAACTGTAGGTGTAGATATCTTACGACATATCTAAAACACTCTGAATACTTGAATACTTTTTTGAATACTTTTTTTCAAATCCCTATCAGGTCTAGACCTTGAGTCCACATCAGTCCAGATGGTGGAGCTTCGTAAATCGAGCACTGACCTCAGTGGCATCCCTTCCAGTTGTGCCCCGATGCCCGAGACATCTGCTGCCTCGAGTCGGAGGAGCTCTCGTGCCCTGGAAACCACCCCGCCCATGTCGCTGCTGCTGGCCGACGCCTCGTCTGGCCTCCACCCCCTCTGCCCCCTGACGTCCCAGCTGGAGCAGGTTAAGGGTGTCAAGAAGGTGCGCAAACTAAAGAAAAAGCGCATGCTCCGCCAGGCCCAGGGCGTCAGCCCGCCCGCCGACGACAGTGACTCGGACTCAGAGGGCGAGTCGGTGGCATCCAGGACGCTCATGCGCAAGCTGCGGCCCCGGCGAAAAGCCAGCGGCTCCCTGGTGAGCACCTCCACACCCCCCTCCACCGACAAGCCGCAGGAGGAAGAGGAGGCTGTGATGGACAACAACAACAATGGCAGAGATGATGGCGGGGTCAAAATGGAGACTGCTAAGGGTCTTGCCACAGCGAGGACCTCTCTCCCTCCTGCTCTTTCTCCTCTTTCTTATCCACCCATAGAATTGAAGCTGCGTGACTCCGAGTCCTCTGAACTGGAGATGGTGGAGCTCAATCAGGCGGCAGCCAGCGAGGTTATCAGCATTGACATGTCGGACCGTGAGGACGTGAAGATGGAGGAGGAGGCATCGGCGGCAGCAGTGGACTCCAAGTCTGCGTCTTTGGCCAACATGACCGCCCCAGTCTCAGTGGTACCTGAAGCCCACATGAAAGAGGAGCCACCAAAGGTGGCCTGTGATGAAGTGACCTCCACCAGCGAGATGCCAAAAGCTGACGTTGCCGTCAAGACTGATGAGTAAGGCTCCCTTGGATGGGTTGAGGGCAGTGCAATGTATAAATGTTAGCAGTGGGTGAAGACCGAGTGTCGCTGCCATTAGACAACTAATTTAGTCTCTGAATGCACTTGAGTCACCTGAGCTTGTTACCCATGGCTAGTATTTCATATTGGAATGTTTAGGAGCGGGGACAGCTGACTAGTATATATGAGAGAGTTAAAGTGTGCTTGCGCTCAGGGCTTTAATGTGGGATCATTTTACACACAATTATAGAACAGGATGCAGAATGGAAAATAAGGGAGTTTGACCGTGGTCCATCATTGACGTGTTATTTATTTTTTGTTCTAGAAAATTCTCAACAGTCTTGGCTGGAAAGCTGCGCAAAGGTTCAGCAGGTAGGTGTTATTAGCAAGGTAACTGACCCCAACATTGACCTTTAAACATGTGCCTATCAAATGTAACGCCCAACACTGGTGGACGGTGGGAAGGATTGCTGAAGCTCGCTCTCATCTCTGCTAAACCCCGACGATGATGGCACTATAGACCAAAATAGTTTCATCCACGGCCCCGGATAACCTTTTACGGGCAGTGTATTCTTAGAGCTGATTAATATCTTAATAAGCAGCACCTGACAGCAGGCTGTTAGGGTGTAGTGTGTCAGAAAGATCCAGATGAATGAAATGTCAGATTCCTTCCTATAATTATAATACAAATATCTTCACATGGGTGCAGGAAAATGAACGGACACAGCCACTGTCTTCTGCAACTATGAAGTGGTCTTTGTGTCTGATATTATTGGACCCTGATACACAGTGTTGTGTTCTGAATGTGCTCTGAGCAGATGCTGAGGCGGCGGAGGAGAGACCGGAGCTAACGGAGGGCCCGTTTGAGGGCCACCAGGAGGCTGTGCACGATATGCAGATCCATGAGGGCCTGCTGTACACCTGCTCCGGGGACCGAACCATAAGAGCCTTCTGCCTCAGTGTGAGTACAGCCAGTCTTCTCTGATTAGTCCCATAAGGCAGTTCACTGGCTCAGCTTTACCTCCCTGATTGCCGCATATGTTTGTGTAAAACTAATTGACAGTTATCAGCGGAGTTTCCAAACATAACCACAATGTGTTAACGCTTTATTTGAAGGGGTCTACATAAGGGTGACATTAGCTAGTTATAAACATGATGTGACACGTATCATGAACATTAGTGACACTTAATTCATTGTCATTAAGTGTTCGGTTTTTAAAACGCAAAGTTTGCGGTGTAGACCTTACAAAAACCGAATGACCTTTAATAACGAGTCATAAATATCAGTGAAGTGTCATTAGTGTTCATGATGGGTATCACGTCATGTTTATAACAGGCTGGTGTCACCCCTTCAAATAAAGTGTTACCCACTGTGCTGTATGCTGAACAGACATCACTGCTACATGGTAAATTATACAATGTCTGTTCTTAAATGTGAATTGTTTCCTGCAGACTCGTCAGTGCATCAATGTGTTTGAGGGCCACACATCCAAGGTGAACTGCATCCTGTTGTCATCGGGGCCCGGTCTGGCCCCTCGTCTGTACTCTGGCTCCAGTGATCAGACTGTCCGCTGCTACAGCCTCAGGGTAACAGTCCAACCTGCACTATCTGCTCAGGGCCTTTTCAACCATGTAGAACCCACAATTGTAAATACATAATAAAGAAATTTCAGTGTAAAAAAGGGGTTACTCGGGTAACCACGGTTCTGTGAGTATAGGATGACCTGGCAGAGCTGGCAGTCATTTGGAATGTACATGAGGTCACTTCCTGGGTGGACCTAATACTTTGTGCTAGAGCACAGAGAGGACTTCATCCAGGCTACAGGTGACTTTGTCAGTACTAATACTCGACCTGCACGCACGTGTGATGGACATACATGTGCTGAAAGCACCACCTCTGGCGGTCAGGAGAAACAAAATAGTACCCCACTTTAACCCTGTACCAGCAGACACTGTACTCATGCCACTGCCATGAATCATACAATCATAAGGTTGATTCATGATAGTTAAGCCCTGGAGGGTGCATGGCTTAGGGCTTTGCCAATGGCTTCAGTGGCCTCAGCCAGACATAGGACGGGACAGACATAGTCCCAGATGCCTGTCCTGATGTCTAAAGCATATTATTTCAAGTGAAAGACAACCTCATCATACAGTATATTGATTTCGAACTTCTTCAGTAAAAAATGAGTTTGCTCCGTGTGTGAGAGACTTGTTCATTATGACCTCCTCCTCCTCCTCTATCTGTGCAGCTGTACTTATTTGGGTGCTGGTGTGTTTTGTGTTCTGTGGCAGACACGTGAGTGTGTGGAGCAGCTCTCTCTGCCAGACCGAGTCCTCTGCCTTCACAGCCGCTGGAAAGTCCTGTTCGTGGGTCTGGCCAATGGATCGGTGGTGACCTTCAGCCTCAAGGTCAGATGACGTTTAATATGTTTAAATGCAGAAAAACACTGTGGTGGTTGATGTCTTGATGGCTAACTGGGTGTTGCTGGCTTGCCTTTTCCCAACAGACCAATCGGCAGTTGGACGTGTTCGACTGCCACGGGCCCCGGGCGGTGAGTTGCCTGGCGACAGCGCAAGAGGGCGTGAGACGCATTCTGCTCGTGGGCTCCTATGACAGCACCATCAGCGTCCGAGACGCCAAGAACGGGCTGCTGCTCCGCACGCTGGAGGGACACTCTAAGACTGTGCTCTGCATGAAGGTGAGGGGTGTTGTGTATCGTTATAATGGATTGAGGTGAACTTTTTATGAACTCATGAAACACAAGAATTACTAAATCTACCGTGGCTCCATGTCTCCATCAGGTTGTGAATGATTTGGTCTTCAGTGGGTCCAGTGACCAGTCTGTCCATGCGCACAACATCCACGTAGGTTTATTCATGCAGTATTACCCTTAAATGTGCTCATTGCTCAAGGCATAAATGAAAGAACTGGTAGCTGTTGTTGCCACAGTAGCTCATTATTATCAATTCTGTAGTTATGGATCTTGCTTGCATTTCTCATAACTCATGTAGGTGTTTTTGTGTTTTAGATATGAAATAAAAGCCCCTCACATCTTTTCTCATGTGTGTGTCCAGACAGGAGAGCTGGTACGTGTCTATAAAGGCCACAGCCATGCGGTCACCGTGGTGGCCATTTTGGGTAAAGTGATGGTAACGGCCTGCCTGGATAAGTTGGTGCGGGTCTATGAGCTTCAGGTGGGTCTCCCGTAGTGGATGGTTGATGATTTTCCATACAGCACAGTCAGATCATAGAAATGTCATTTAAAGTCATGGAAAAGTCTTGATAACATTTTTGTCTGTGATAAGGGGTGGTAACCCTGTGGATCAGATTCTGTAAAAAAAATGGTTAAACCCTTTCACTATTTAGATATATTGAAGCTTATGCACCTTATTAGGGCTGAGTCTGGGCTAGGGTTGAGTTTTTTGTTGTTCTGGCAGAGGGCCTGCTCTAATGTATGTCTTGTTTTCTATGTGATTCTGCAGTCTCATGACCGATTGCAAGTGTATGGTGGACACTCAGACATGGTGATGTGTATGGTCATACACAAGAGTATGGTGAGTCCAATACTTTATACAATACCATTTGATGATATTTATCACATCTGATTATTTAAAAGATGACAATCTTGAGAATAATACATGTTGGATTGTGATGGATGACTTTTGTGTTTATGCTTCAGATTTACACAGGTTGTTATGATGGGAGTGTGCGAGCTGTGAAACTCAACCTGATTCAAAATTACCGCTGCATGGTAAGACGGGGAATGACTCTGTTTATACACCAGTCCTTTGTCTCATAATTTAATATAATGTTTTTATTGCGTTCAACTGGAGAGTGTTACATTTGTGCTCATCAGTGTTCCCACTGAGGTAATCTGTGTGTGTGTGTTGCAGTGGCACGGTTGCTCTCTGATCTTTGGTGTGATGGAGCATCTCCAGCAGCACTTGCTTCAGGATCACGCCGCGCCTGGCCTGCAGACACTGAAGTGTCGCTGGAAGACCTGTGATGCCTTCTTCAGCGCTCGCAACGGCTCCAAACAGGTACCAGACCACAGGCCCACTCACACGCATCATCTACATGCACCATGGCAGTTTTCATTTGTTTGTTAAACATAACAGGACAGTATATTTATAGTATAATATATGATAGCACAAGAATATTCCATATTTGTGAACTGAGTGCTGATCAGTGTTTTGTCCCTCACTGCCCACCATGCAGGGCCTTGAGAAGCACATGCAGAAGCACGCAGAGGACAGCAAAATGGAGCCTTGAGGGGCCAATGCTGAGGTCTAGCAGGAGTGGCAGCTGCCTTGTTGCCTCCCCTCACACCCTCATGCTACTTTTCCCATATTGGGAAGATCCCGTATGCAGCTCAGTACTGGAGCTCTTGCACCTCTCCACATTGTATTTCTGTTACTAGACAGCAGTAGTCTCCATTGAGAAGGGGATTTCAGAGGCTGACCAGGTGACCAGGGACACCACCAGGTCTTCACAGGGGCAGCTGACCATGAGACAAGTAGTAACTTCCTTCCAGACTTCCTTCCTTGGAGACTTCCAGACTTCCTTGGATAGTGCAGCTAGTGGGCAATTAGTTTTTTAATTTTGTAGAAAATTAATTACATTTAAAAAAAAAATAATAATAGCAGCGCTAAGTGCTTTCAACAGGGGCATGAAATCTCTCCTTCTCAGTGGAGTCAGCTGGTGTTTTTGAGACACTCTAGTTCTTGATATTCATATCTTCCGTGTCCGTCTCTGTGACGTTCCCCTCTACTGTATACTCTCTGTGGGAGAAAAGGCCAGAGCCAGCACTCTTTCTACTGCCATAACAACTCTGTCCGTGTCTCCTGGAAAGGGATGCCGTGAAAATTGTTTTCCGGACAGGATTTTTTTTGTTGTTGTTGAGTCTGGACAATCTATGTTCAGTCAGATCTTTTCCAGCATAACGTTGATTCAGATCTTACACGATTATGTTCACATGAAAGATCAAAAGATTATCTGACCAAATGAAAAAGAAAGAAAAAGAGAATGGAAAAAAAGACGACAAAAGATTATTGTTCTTTAATGAAAGAAACTTAGGACCAGATTGAAGAGTTTGCTCTCCCAGCTGCACACACTCACTTTAACAATGTTTTACCTTGTTTTTATTTCCTTCTTCCGTGTGCTATTCCATCCTTAAGTGAACGCATATGGCATGGGTTCAGGGATATATCTGTAGTTGGAGTATTTTGAGTTGTGAAAGCATGGTACTTGTGTATGTTGTTGAGCAACTATATTGTGACTTTAGTCAGGGTTACTGGGGCCTGGGAGAAACTCCCAGGGTGCTTTTTGAAGGGTGTGTTTTTGTTTTGTCTGCACCCCCCTGATATTTCAAATGGTCTTTCTCAAATACAGTAGAATACTGTATGGCTATGTTGTCAGATTTTGCTTTGAATTGATTTTTTTTCAAAACAAATTGTCACTTCAAGACTTTTATGAGGAAAAGGTTATATTTCTCAGACATTTGAGTGTTTCTAAGATGAGAGAAGTGGTCGTGGTGTTTATGTTTTGCCATTTATGTACGGTTGCTCACCAAGAAAGGATTCGGAATTAGAGGGTCTGTGGTGCGCTGTGCTGTGATTTCAGTCTTTGGTTTAAGTTGTGCGGGACTTGAGTTTGCAGTGATGGTGTCCAGAGAAATGGCACCTTTTGCTTATCCAGAGTGTCAACAATGTGTGTGCAAGGTATTGTGTTTGAGCACCATGTTTAACTAGTGGTCAAGTTTCATGATTTGCTGTTTGTGGAATGAGAGGCGTATGTGTTTTTCAATTGGAGTGATTGTTTTTGTATGTGGTCTGATTTTGACTTTTTAAAATTTTATTTTTTGTTTTATTGTTTTCTTTCTTTGTTTATTTTTGTATTATTATGGTTTGGATGGTGTTGGCAGGAAGTGTGGGATGACTCAGCTTGGTGCTGTGCCAGCAAGAAGGCATTTCTAGCTGTGTAGTGTTTGTGATGGAGGTTGTCAGTGGATGTGCTTTATAAGGGAAGTGGCTGAAAGTACCAGGATCCCCCCTCCCATGCCATTCCTCAGCTCCACAACTACATACATACATACACACACACAAGCACATAACTGGCATACAAATCTGCCACCACTCCGCAATGGTGGCCTCTCCCCCCACCATCAGTGCCTGTAATTGGGAGCAGTCTCACTTTTTTGTGATTCTGCATTTTACTTTTTTAAAACAGGAGCGATTTTAAAGGTTTCAAGCAACTAGTGCTTCTCTAGCACGTTCTTAATTGTTTGTCACAGAGTTTGACAGCATGTCTTGCAACTTTCTATATTATTTCCATTGACCCACAAAGTAACCCTGATTTCCAGGGGTCATTTCTGTGAAGCTTTTTTTTTTCTTCTGTTGTGTAACGCTGGGATGAGCATTCACTTTATCTCTGAAGAAGTGCTCCTGAGTTTCTTCACTGACTTGTGTTCGTAAACTGCTGTGAACTTATAACATGTTTTTGTAAGACATTAATTGTTGAGAGATTTTTAAAAAAGACTGGAATAAAAAAAGATTTGCAGCATCACAGTTGTTTTTCCATGTTGAATACATACAATGTTGTCCACTGACTGAAATGAGGGCTCCAGCGAAGACTCTTAGGGTAGTGTTTCACAGTAAAACTTAAAAACATCAAAATTTTGCATTCTTAAGAAGCATTCTTTGCATTCTTAAGTTATTCATTAAAAGTGTCAAAAATCCAGTACACTAATTTGACCCAAAGCTTTTAATAGGAAACCACAACAAGAAACCTTAAGTCCAAACCCACATTTGTCCCCATGATCAGGCGATTTTCTTTCCTTTCACAAAGCCTGGATGACTTTCCTCAATCTATAAGTGTGGGTGCAGAACCTTGATCAGTATCCTTTTTGCATTTCATCCACTAATAGTAACAGTAATGGGAGAGAAAGTTAAACACTGCTGGATAGCGTTTAAAGGATCTGCTTGTCTGTCTGACTGAACTGGTGGAGTCTGGCATTGACCAGGTAGCAAAACCAACAATGAAGAAAGCGTCACTCCCACAAGAATAATGTGATGATTACACTAGCCTGAGTGAAGATGGTGTGACGACCTAAGCACACCCAGAGAGGGTCAGTCTGGTGGAGAACAAGTGAGTTTGGGGTTTAGACACCAAAAGAAAGCTAAAATAACTAAATGGGTGTAAGAGTTGTGGAATCGAGCTTTGGTGAAAAAAAAAAAGGTGTCAAGCAAGTTCCTACAGACTAAGATTATTTGAGGGGGTTCTGATATGATGGTGAGGTATTGTATTGTGACAGGAAGAAAAAACAGGTTATATGCGTGTGTGATGTGCCTGAGAGAAATCCTGGACAAGGATCAGAAGTCATTGCATGAGATGCAAAGGGGGTGAAAGTAAACAATCCACATATGAAAAGAGTGGGTGATATGGAGATACTGTAAGGAAACCTGACAGGTGACTACAGAGGGAGAACTCCCCATGAGAGTTGAGGAAGTGATGAATGATTGGTAACGTGCTGAGAAGAAGCAGGGGATACTAGAGGATTTATGCTCGACACATGAAATGACACAGAGGTACTGTGTGATGCTGAGAACTGGTTTCCTGCTGGGCTTGACTGGCAACATGGAGTGTTGAGGTAAAGGCAGGTCATTTTCTGGTCCTTGCAGAGCGGAGATTTAGCTCACCTTGATGCCCAGTCTAAGCATACATAGTCAGCTGGAGCCACTGTGCATGTATAGAGAAAGAACATTGTTTAATCTATTGAAGTTTACAATACACAACCTAGTCTAGAGGGCTTACTGAACAATTCTGTGCAATGTGGATTTTTTTTACATTCATACTGCTGGCTAAATGCCATCCATGTTTATGATATGAATAGTAATGTAACATTTGAAATGAATTATTATGAACTAAATTATATGAAATTTCAAATTTGGTTAAACAAATCGCACAGAATAATGAAATAATACTCTGCTCGCTCATGTTCTGTCACATCCAAAACACCGGAAAAGCCCTACTCTATGTTTGGTGGTCTTCTTACCTCAAGAACACTGAGCCTGATCATGCCATCTCCATCTTGGTCAAAGGCCTGGAATGCCCCTGAAAAAAACAAAAGACGTCTGCGTCAGACTAAAGCCAGGCCTAACGCGTCTTTGTGGTGAACAACCTGTGATATACTGTAAGCACATTCCCTTGAATGTTTTTATTGAACACAAATTCCACACAAAGTGGACTTTTGTTGCAGTAAAATATAATGTGTCATATACCATAATGTCAATGATTATGTGAAATTTGAGGATATGCTGTATTCAGCCGTGGAGGTTACATGACAAATGATTAAACTGCCCTACTTGACTATGCACTGCAGGTTGTTCTCTTAGTTATTCTGTAGCATCAGTAGTGTGTATGACAAAAAAAGTGCATAGACTGACTGACTGCCAGCTGTTGGTCTAAGGTGCCTGCCCTGAGCTCACACTTACTGAACATGCCCTCCAGTCGCACTAAGCAGCTAACAAAGCTGTCAAAGTCGATGTTCATGTTCTCGTTGGCATAGCGCATGGTGATGATGTCATACAGCTGGTTGTTGAGACGGAAACCTAAACGGGACACAAAACAAATAGCTGTACAACAACGAGTCAATTAGAGTAAATTGGATGTTAGCCTCTTAAGGAAATGCACTTGACATAGCCTTGTAAGGTTTGAGTGGAATGGGGGGGGGATAACCGTTTTAAACAAATCAGTTATTTCAATTGGCCTAACCTGCATCATTCACAGCATTCCTCATCTCGTAACTGTTGATGCATCCAGTCTGCTCACTGTCATAATGCCTGAAAATTCCCTGCACATACAAAGTATGAGGTAAGAGAAACCAAAGACAGAAAATGAGTGAGCAGCTAAACACACACACACACACGCGCAAATATATACATACATACCTGCCACTGCTTAATTTTGTTCCACAGATGCCTAAATTCCTGCAGGTTAAGTCTGCCCGTTCCGTCCGTCTTGATGGAAATGGTTAAGAAACAAAACAATAAGCCCATCACAGACAGAGATGCAGCAGGATTATTCCTTTGCTAAATATGGCTTAGAATTGATAAGATTTTATCAATATCAATGCCATTGTCAATTCTGCTTATCGGTCCAATTCTTTATCAGTTCTCTTATCAAATCCTCACTGTTTATAAGGTATTCTACACAGGTTATCAGTATCAGCACATAGGCCAATAATATAGACTATACCACTAAGGTGACAATAGCAGCTTATTAGAATGAGGAAAAACATGTAGAGCTGTGTTATCCATTAGACCCATTGACAATGGTCAGAAAAAACATGTTGGCATTGATTAGAGGAATTGATAATGTCAAAGGGATAAACCAGTGATTTGAAGCATTCAATTCAAACGTCTACTCGATTCCCCCGTTCTCGATTCCCACCCCTACTGCTAAGTACCAACAAAACATTGCTTAATGTGGAAGTACAGGTGTTTTCTTCAGTTTTAACTGATCTTATCATTAGCATCAGCATCGTTTGCCCTGACTGCGCAGACAATGTCCTTGAGACAGAGTGAGAGTGCAGATAGAGCTAGCTGATGTTCTCGATACAAAGGATACGTCCATGAGGGCAATCATGCTTCGGCAGCTCTCTAGACTAAAGCCCTCTGTGCTCATTTCTCTATCTGTGAACAGAGATTGACAAGAAAAGCAGAAAACGAATCTTGAGAGTTAATAACGCCATGGATTCACATTAGTATGGTATTTAACAAGGAATCGTCTTACTCACGTTTGGAAACCACCCTGTTCAGGACATTCTTCAGCTCATTAGCTGAGATCTCCATTTCCTGTGAGGTAAAATGACACAGCAAGTTTGTGCATTTGCAGAGTGTGCACCACAGATGGCATCTCGACACCTTGCAGTGTGAGTGAACATCCGTCTAGGACTAGTACTGAGTGTAGGTATGACAGTCAGCTACAGAAATGAAGTAACCACTTCCCCATTACCGCCATACTCACACTCACAGTCCCCCCAGCACTCCCTGGTCTCCAATTACTCACATCCCCCGCAATCTGCTGGAAGATGGTCCGGAACTGTTGGTCCTCCTCACTCTCCTCACCTGCTGAGGCTGGGGCTGGCTGCATGGCACGTGAGAACCAGACACACAGGAATGGTCAGAAGATGCCCTTTGTTAGACTCTATGCTTTTCCTTCATTATGAGTGTCTACAGATATTTGACAAGTTTTTGTGGACACTCATTTTATGAAGGAAAATAGGAAACACTATATCATTTGTCATTATGTGCTCATCATTAGCAGAATTACTTCTACCCCCACCCCTAAGCCCTGAAGCCTACTTCATGACTCATGTTAGTTAAATCTTTGAGGGTTAATGGTTGTAGGGTTGTAAGGGTTGTAGTTGCAAATACAAAAGGACAGATTGTAAGTGTAAAAAATGTTAATATGCAGATACTTACCACTGGGTGGTCAGCCTCGATCCTGTTTTCTATCTCCCTGAGTAGAGATCAATGAAATAGTCATATGAAATAAATCTTAATAGCCCAAGATTCAAAAGCACATCTCCAGCAACTGTGATGTTGGTGGTAACTTCTTGTTGGTAAAGAACTGTATCTCTGTTACAGTGGATGTAAGTTACTGAAGTTTTCTTCATTGTTAACTTCAAATCACAACACTTACCTTATCTTAAATAGAACTGTGAATAAAAGCTCAGTGGTTAGAATATTTAGAGAGAATTAACCTGAAGACATATTTTTCTTTGGATTCAGCATTTTTTGCTGTAGCATTCTTGTTTATGCAGGTCATCTCAGTCGACAGTCCAATCTGCCAACTCTTGATCACAACCTACATTTCTTCCATGTTGAGATGTTGGTGAATTCTCAATGGGAAAATGCTTGAAAACATCAAATGCCCTATTATTGGGAATCTGATTGGAGCTTTAAGATCTGTCTTCTCAAGATTCTTGACCGTGGAGGCACTTCAATGGAGAATCCACAGTAGCTCTCTTCATTTGTCAGGGCCATGTGCCCAGATGGTAATTTAAGACTGAAAGAGAATGTTTACCAGATCGTGCCCAAATCTGACGTCGCTTGTCCTAAAAAAGATTCCATTACAGCTTCGAACTGGGGTCGATTTCTTCCAGGTCTACAAATCAAATCGCCGTTAAAATGGTTTGTCCTTGGTGGTTTTCTTCCCACACCCACACCCCATATCGAACCCCATATCTTTTCCCCTCACTCTTCCCCTATTTCACCCACGCTGTTCTCCTTGCCCCTCCACCCACCCCCCAAAGAGACAAACTTCACAAACATAACTTATTAGTTACTAGTCAGTTATACAGCCCATGAAATTATTACTAGGCTATGATATACACGAATAATAAATGATAATATACATGAATAAAAATGCACAGCAATTTGCATGCACTGTACACTTCAAAACACCCCACCACAGCACAACACCTAGATAAACTCCCGGTCATCAAAGCCAGAGATACTCATAGTTTACCCATAATGCTCCCTCCTCCCCCACTCACTCTGACATGTTTCTTTTCTCAGAGAAGACACGGAGGATGAACTCGCCCTCCTGGTGGGGCTCGTAGGTGGAAGGCACGATGACGTACTCCCCAGGACTCAGTCTAAAACGCTGGGACACCTCCCTCAGGTTGATGTAAGCCTTGCAGCGAGCTTTGGAGGAGTTGAAAAGGAAGAACTCTTTCTGCATGTGCTGTTTATTTCCTTGCATCTGGCAGAGGGTTGGACAACATGAAGACCAAATATGGAGTTTAGAATCCACAGTGCATATAACGTATACAGTATACATTAGGTAAAGTATATAGTGACAAAATGGAGGAGGGCAGCTTGTGCAAGCATACACATACACTGAGTCAGCCATGATACTCATCAGGTCTCACAAAATGCTGATGGTCTCAGACAAAATACTATACCTCCTTTGGCACCTATAGAGACAAAGGGGGTACAAACATTGTAAACTGTTTTTGTTTAGGATGAATTTCAATTGCTGAACTTATTGGAGAAACAATAAACAGCACCTCATAGATGGCAAATCCTATGGTGAACAAGTTGGCCCCCATCTTGCGCTCTTTCCGACGGTTCTTCTGCATCAAGGCCACAACAAATGTGCAGGCCACCTCATTGTCCTCTGGGTCATCATCTTCTTCCAAGAGACGCAGACGGTACTGAGGATTGGTCCAGAAAGTATCTACACAAAAGGAAAATGGCTTCATGTACACATCGTACAACACTGTGCGGTGAGGGCATGTGTCAGTCCAATTTAAAGGTGAATGACACAAGTCTAAAATTTGTCACTACCAGCATGGCGGAAAATGAATTAACTTCAAACTCTCCCTATTTACACGCTCTCTTTACCTGGGTAGTTTCTACAGCCACCAGCTGAACATCCTCGCACCCAACGCCCCTCATTCACAGAAACCGTCCACTTATGTATCTTGTCATCTTCTAGTGCATCAGGTGTGAGGTTACAGATCTCAATCTTGGTATAATTCTTCTTAAAATCTTCAAATGACATCCTAAGTAAGAAATAGAGATGGATTTTTAGATACTGCATAGTTAAATATAAAGCTTTAGATTTTGTTTTCACATGTACATGCATACATTTGCACATATTTAATGTAAACCTGTTTGAATGAATTGGACTGCTGTTTCAATGATCAAAAACAAAAACAACAAATCTTTTTCATTCCCAAACATTTCCACAATGTTAAGATAACGAATGTTAAAACCAAAGCCCTGTGGGAACAGCTAATTGAACTCTCTCTGAAACGTTCTATTTGACAATGCACACCAGAATTCTCCATCCTCAGCATTTTGATGCTGGAGTTTCTCCTTCTCAGCCTTGGAGATGGAGGTCCATTCCTTAGAGCTGAAACAGTAGAGGTGGAAATAGATTAGACATGACAGTTAGTGGGAATAGACTCATTTATCATCTAACAAAACAAAGGAACAAACAAAAGTTCTTTCATGACTCACTTGTCACTCCAAGGTCCATTCCACTCCACCTGGCCCCATGGGTTGCGGAGACGAACCAGGCGTACTTTGGATTCCTTGTGCTGTGACTGCTTACACTAAACAAAAACACACCATGCCAGAACCTTACATTATATTTATGACTGGTACAAAACAGCCCCAAAGATTCTGCTGAGTAATAATCACTACACAAATCAACGACTGTTAGTAAACATATTTCACTTTTTAATACCAGCTTATGCACTCCCAAGGAAATCATTTAAAAATGATAACTAATCTTATATAAAATAATCTTAACTAACTAATAATAATATTTAGTACTAATAAAAATATGTCTTCATTTAAAGATAGTGTCTTGCCTCTTCAACAGCTGTCACAGAGTAAGCGTGTCCCTTCACAAGTCCTGTCACTGTGCGCGTCTCAAAGCGAGCAGGAACCAGGGACTGTGAATAAAGACATCAGTTTCACTCCTCTGCATGTGTTATCCATTTGTGTATGTTAGACACCACCTAACTGGAGTATTTGATTTATTGCTTTAGGTATGATTAATGGATTTGGCTACAGTGAAAACAGAAACACTCTTACGTCAATGGAGCAGCCCATGAGGGATCCCCTCTCCAGGGCCTTCTTCATGATCTTGTAAAGCTCCTTTGGGGCCTCCTTCATTTCATAGAACTCTGTCACGCCACCGGTGAAGTCTTCCATGGCCTCTGTGGTGTTTCCTCCCTTAAGAGCCTCATAGGAGCCGTGAAGCCTGCATAAGGAAGCAGGACATGCATGGACTGGATATTTATTAATTCCCACAAAATGCTGATTTATTGACCACTCAAAATACTGATTTGACTACTGTGACACACCACAATCAGAAACATATATGGGCAATTCCATGTAAACTGTCTCATCCATAACAGCAACAAAATGCCATGGTATTTTTCATGATGCGAATGATTATGTGAAAAGTTTCATCAAATTTGTTATACAATCAAGAAAAGTGAATTCTCAAATTTAATGGAATCATCATTCACATCATACCATGGCATGGCATTGTGTTGGCGTTATGGACATGACAGTTTTGCGTAGAATTGTCCATGATTGTCTTATCTAACAAAGACTGATTTTGGATGAATATAATTGAGTCCCTATGCCTCCGCCTCCCAAGCCCTGACTCCCTCAAAGACATAACTGGCCTGAATCAACCATGACTGGGTAATTTATGCTAGTTAAGTATTTGTTCTTTTAGGGCTCAGAACTAGGGAGAAACCAGAATGCTATGAACTATGAACAGACAAACATCTCAGTGTAATTATTTGTTGTATTCTTTATGTGGGGAATGCTCACTTGGCATAGGCCTTCTCCAGGAGGGCACTCCAGAACTCGTTCCTCTCGGCAGACTTGGTAAACACCAGCTGACCATTGAAGGTGGGAATGCGATCATCGATGACAACGTCCACCCAATCGCCATATCTCCAGAACTACAGTAAACAAATTGAAAATCACACAAGAAATGGATAACACGTATTGGGAGAGCAATAGTGTATTTATCATATCTATTGAAAGAGTGATAGTGATTTCACTGTGGAATATCACAAAGGAACACTGTCACTGACTGAGACTCACCTGGAAATGGAAGATTCCAGCATAGCCATCACTGAAACTTTGCTCTTGTGGCACGACTCTGTAGAGCAGCTTCTCATTGAGAGTCAGACAAGCAATGGCTGCCAACAGCCAGCAGTCACCTATTCACACCATGAAAACAAGGGGAGAGAAAAAGCGAATTGTTCACATTTCTCTCTCACAAACAACTGATCAAAAGCTTTCATATTTCATATTTAGGCCGGCTCTGTGACAGTCAAAAGAACACCACCCTGCTGATGTGAGTGTTTTTTGTGGACCCTAGGCCATGTGCCAGTGTGGTATCTGCATTCATCTGGGGGACAATGTTCACTGTAGGCGGGGAGGGGGCAGCAGGTCTGTCCCTACACCTTTGTCCCCTTGGGTGCCTTTTATTTTTCATGTACATGGCAGGAACAATGAGAAGTGCTGCAGGCTAGATTCTCTACCAGTAGAGTAAGCACAATGCAGAGAGGGCCCCAGGTAAAGAGGCTTATGCACAGGGGCATAGAGAGCTAGAGTCCCAGGAATCCAGCAGGGTCTGGCTGGGGCCCATCAACCGCCCTACAACCCAGGCAGATGAGTTTGAGCTGCTCCTGATGCTCTGGGTCACTCTGGACTGTATGCACCATGGCATCCACCACACCAGATTGTCACACTACACTTGGTCTAGACTGCATCAGCTCTATTTATATAGTGTGTGAAAGTCCATTACCCAGGTCTCCTTGGCAAATATCTGTCCTGCTGGCTCCTCCAACAATGAATTGAGGATTGTCAGAAATTTCCTGTAGGATGAAATAAAGCATCTGAAGCTTACAAGTAAAAAAGCAGAATTATCCTAAATTACTCTACAGTTAAAATAAATACTGTTCATGTACTGTTCATTTTAAAATAACAAAGAGAGGTTATTTTAGAAAAGCCATCCGATTATGCAGGCTGTTCTTTGTCAAAGTCCTTTGCTTTTTCTTTTTTTTCTGTCATTTGTATTGTATTTCAACACAATTTTTAAACTTTTTCATCCTACATTGACCGTTTAATAAAGGATTTCATTAAGTCCCTATATAGAAAATCATATCAGGTTATCCACACATAAACATGATTGAAGTGAGAATACAAGATGGCCTTTGCCCCAAAACACTACAGAATATTTTGTAAACCAAAATTATGAAAGAACTACCCAAATAAAGCTTTCCAATAATCATGTTTGATGAATGAATTATTCCACCTCAACAGTGTCAGCTATAATATACTCTTTCACCAGTGACAAAGGTTCAACAATGACACAACCACCATACATTTTAACTGACATTTTCCACAGCTTAAAACTGAAGTAATTAGAAGCGGCCCTAAATAAATGTTTGTTAGCAGGACCCTCTTCACATCAAAAAGTCCTCACTGTAATGCACTGTGATGTTCTGTGTTTTTTAACAATTACTCCAACTGAGAGTCAATCTGAATCTAGTTATTTTATTGCAAAAGCTACAATATAGAAATTATCCATGGAGTAAGAATGATTACAATAGTTCCCCACTTGAAATTCCAAGCTCCATTAGGAATAGCTAACACTTCAATCATGGCTTTTCCCAAACAGGAGAGCAGCAGCTGTCTCCATGCACTGCTATGACCACCATGTATCCCGTGCATGCCAATCCTACCTTGGGTCTCTTCCAGACAATGTTTTTGACCTTATTTGACTTATGACCCAGCTCTTTGTATCCCAAAGACTCCACAGTGGCTGGGAAACTGTCGTCCTCAAACAGAGTCTTCTTCTGAAGGTACTCCTGTTTGAGAAGACTGAAGTCCTGTCCGTTGAAGCGCAGAGGCTTGTTCACAGATCCTTCCCCATCCCTGCGTTCCCTCTCCCGGATCAACCGGTCGCAGAAAAAGCCAGACGGAGTGTACGGCATCACGACTCACCTGATGAACTTTTTTTTTTGTCGCTGATAAAAAACTGGCTTTGGCCACCTCTGGTAAAATCTTACAAGCCTAAAAATCTCTGGCATAAATCCAAACAGCTAACTTCTGATTGGTCGGCTCTCCTAATGACGTGCCTTGGCACCTGCTTATAGAGCAGACGCTTTAAGTGGAAGAATGAGACATTCAGCTAACATATGTTAACATTCCCTTCACCATGAACACACCCCTACACACACACACACACACACACACACAAATATGCACACACAGAAACACTCCTACTACTACAAACACACACACACACATATACACACACACAAACATGACTACATGGGCATACATACACACTCATAAAAGTGGGTTCCCATTGGTCACTAAACAATGAGCGGTCCCAGATGATGCCCTCGTGCCAGCATTGTTGGGGGACACAAAAGGGGCTGCAAAGAGTGGGGCGGCTGGTGGGATGGCCTGCCTCAGCAGAAGGCATTCAAGCCCTTTAAACCTGCTCTCAATGGAGCTCTGCATTGAGCAGTCTCAGCACAACTCCACCAGGTCTACGCCTGAGAGACAAACCAATATTTTTTAGGTGGGGTGGCGACAACCATGGTCAATTGAACGTAGAGACCAAGGCGTTATCTGGTGGATAATATTACAAAGCTTTTTTTAAGTGGGCCACTTTGGACAGGCATGGATACGCCAACATGAGGTCAAGTCAAATATGTCAATTCAGGGATGGCTTTCATTTTGCCTGGCCTCGTTTCATGAGAGGGTGGTCATAGTCATAAAACTTTCTGCCAAGGTGTAACACCACATGACCAAACTACTCTGACATAGCATATCATGCCTCTGAAAGTAAATGGACTACTACGTTAAACATTTGGGCTGAAACCTCAACTTTGACTTCATTGTCTGCTTTGTCACGCATCACACATGGTAAAAGTCAAAGGTCTGTGACCTACGATACTCAGTATAACATTTAAATCATTTGGCTTTTGAAAAGACATTCAGTGATAATTTGTAAAGCAACAGTTCTTTGTAAAGCCAAGGGCATAGTCAGCATTTAAGTTTGTTTTGTTGTGGATTCCACTATTTGGCCCTTCTAGACAATTTCCTTCAAAAAAGCTACAATCAATAAACAATGAACAGCAAAGAATATTTGATGTACTTTTATTAAATCAACGTGATGCACCGACACAGATGTAACTGATTCCAGTCGCTCATGAGATAATAGTTCTTTAGGTCATGTTACTCAATGAGTTTATAGAAGGCAACATTACAATGAGGTTTTAAGATTTAAGGCAACATACATGACAAAGGCAGTATATGTCAGCATTGAACATTTTGTTTACCAGCAATGAAGACCTTGCTTGTGATCATTTCCTGTCACATGTTTTCCCCAGTAGCCAGTTCCCTAGGGCCTTCCCTATAAGAAATGCCAAATTGCACTGCATTTTTCCCCAGCATTAAGGACAATTTCTAGACTCTCATGTTAGATTATTTCCCAGCAGTCAGGACATTTCCTACCTCCTACTGGATACTTGAATACACAGGCCCTTACTGCATCCTGATTTCCCAGTCCCTACCCACTTCCAGATCCAGCCCGCCTAACATCAGAGTGTGCTGGTCCTCTTTATACTGGAACATCAGTGGAACTTGGATCCCTATGGTCAGGAATAAAAAAAATGTTTGCTTAATACTACTACTACTAATACTACTAGTACTACTAATAATAATTATAGTAATGGTCAGTTCCATTGCAAACTGTCACGTCCATAACATCAACAAAATGCCAGGGTATTTGTGTGACGCAAGTGATTATGTGAAAAGTTTCATACAATTAGTTCTACAACAACAAGAGTGAATGCTCAAATTTTATGTAATCATCATTCACATCATACCATACAATGACACTGTATTATGGATGTGACAGTTTTGCTTTAGTGTCTTAGATAGGACAAAAAAATCTATTGGTGTTTGGACTTTAAATAAGATACGTACCTGAGATGTGGGCGGTCACTGCTGAAGGGCCTCTCTTTATGCCCAGAATGAGCACAGACTGCACTGAGCTGCTGGAGACGAAGCTGCCCTCATCACACGCACCACTGGAGAGACATGGGTCATGATCATATCTACCTTTCAGGTGAAGTTGCTAAACACCAGGATCCCAACACTGCTATGAGGCGGTTCTAGTAACAATATTATATGGACTGCCACACAGCTCTCTACTTCACATACATAAGTGTTGTATTTCAAATAAAGGAATAAGTATATAAAGGATGATGAAAATGGAGGCTAAAGTATTGGTGAAAATAAGCCATGTTTTCATTACCAGTCCCTCGTACCTGCATGACAAACATCCTGGCTTCACGAGGAATCTGCGCAGACAGAACATCTTCCTGTCACGGTAGTTAAAGGAATGACCATCGTCCTCATAAAGCAGGCCTTCGGCACAACCCTGCCAATACAAACATGGCTCAGCACAGATGATGACATACAGGTTCAAGAATGCTTATGTTTCATGTCCATATGAAGTTGTCTTGAAATACAATGACATTTAACAGACCTCCAGTCATACACAATAATAAAAAGATTGACAATTCAGCTTGTTTGAAAGCAGCACTGTTTGATTACCAGGAATTACTGGTTAAGTATTTAAATTGTGTAACATAAAGGTAGAAACACTTGACTTTCCTCCATGAATCAAATGTTGTGGCTAAACTGTGGAAGAAGGAAACTGGTGAGCTATAGTTCCTCACTTCAGAGTCCAATGCCACAGTCAGGCTGAGGGGAAGCATCTGAAAGTCTGAGGAGCAGGAGCCACTACCCACCCTCCTGGGCACAACAGTGCCCCCTCTCTGGAACAAAGGGACCTGCAGCAATGGATAAAGAGAGTGTGGGGTAGAGTAAATGAGCAGGAAAAGATTTGGCTGAGTCACAGTGCCCCCTCCCCCCCCCCTCCCCACAACCCTGCTAAAGTGCTAAAGTCTTAAATAGCATGAATCAGCAAGTCATGAAGTTGAGGCTTGGGGGGTATGCTGGTAACTGCACTGAGCATGAGTATACACTGGCTATTCATGTCAATCACTGCTTGAAAGAACAGTCATGAATATTGAACTCACCGTGTCTATTGTTACAGGATAAGTCAGATTTCTGTCTCCACTGAACGCTTGTGCAGAGTCAATATCATACCACAGCTGACAAAAAAAGGAATCGCATTTTAATATTTTAATTCCTAGACTTTTTAAAATGTATCTCAACACTCGCTTACTGGGCTGAATATCAATATCAATCACCTCTTTAAGGCCTGGGAGGAGAACCATCACTTCTTCAACACCTGGTGCAGTTACAGGGCAAGCAAGTAGGGCACTGCCTGTCAAGAGAAACACAAGGCTCTACCACACAACCTTACACAATTTAATACATATCAATTGTAATACAGTAAGGTCACCAAATAGGGTTAATACAACAGCAATTCAATACGTCGCCACTGAGTAGGGATGTGGGGATTCTGGGATGGGTACCAGACATTTGTATTTGTGTTGTCTTCTATTTTGTTTTGTTACTCATTCTTGTCTGTCAGAACTAGTGTCTATATCTCTGGTTTTAAACGTGCTACATAAATTAAAGCTACTTACTTACTTATTTATACTTCAAGTTAAACTTGACTGGTATTTCACAGATGTTCTTTTCCAAAGTCACACGTGGGGCTCAGGAATCAAACCTAGTTCAGCCATTTGTCATCTGGTAACATTATCGCTGCTTCAACATGCCCGAAACTAGTTATATATTATACATTTGTTTATACTTACCGAGCATGTACTCATGATCCACACTGAAGGTGCTCTCCTCTTCAGGAAATTCTACCCACAAAGGCCTAGGAGAGGCAACATTATTTTGGCAAGGCATAACAGTTTTTTTGCATGTTAACATGCATGCTAACATGTGTGTATAGTAAATTCATTTGGCATTCACAAGTACCATGCATTGGCTAACCACCTCTGCATCTTCACCTACTGCACACTTATCACCTTGAGAAAATTCCAAATAGCATTTACACAGTGCTGCATGTTACAAACATGAATACAACCCAACCCAAATGAATTATTATCAAAGAAACAGCTGTCCTTACTGCATGCAAGAAAGATACAGAACATACAGAGTCAGTTAGCACTGAACGTTTTCAGTCCACACTGAATCCTTTAAATATGGTGTTCTGGTTTCACATCATGTCCAGTTAAGAAATTCCAATTAAAAACTGACCTTGTCACTAATACTCGCTTACTAATGCATAAGTATAAATGTAAAGGACTCAAATTTCCTGTATTTCCGGTTTGATTTCCTACCTCATTGGCGGGAGAGCTGTGGTGTGGGCCTGGTGGAAGAGGGTGTACCAGTAGGGCAGGAGACAGTAGCGTTGCTCGATGGCTGAGCGGATGCTGGCCGTCACGTTCTCGCCAAACAGCCACGGCTCACGGCGCTTTGTTCTCTTCTCTGAGTGGCCCCTGAAAAATGGCTGCAGGGCCCCTGCCTGGTACCAGCGCACCAACAACTCAGGACTTGGGTCCTTTACAAAGCCCCCTACATCAGCTGAGGGAGATGATGATGCTGTGATGTGAGATACTGTGTGCAGCAATATGGCTGGTTTCAAATGTGTGTGTTTTTTTTTACTATACTACTGATTTAGTTCATATATGAACATTATATTATGAGTATTAAGGATTCATAATTTACTTTATATATGTGTGCTTATATATGTGTATGTATATGTAGAATCACATTTATGTACTGTACAGTAGGTATATATATGTGTACTATGCAGTGGACTGAAACTGATGTTTGTGTGTAAATCACCTCCACAGAAGGCAATGCCTGCCAGACTTAAAGACAAGAGCATGGGGATGCAGAACTGCAGGTGATCCCATGTGGCTTTAGTGTCTCCTGTCCACACGGCACCTGCATCACACAAACCAAAGCATTTTACAAGACAGGAGAACAAGCATATATACACCACTATACTTCCTCCAGCTTACTCTTATCAAGCACCCCACACACACACTGTTTGCATTTCGCTGGCTTACCAAGCCTCTGAGATCCAGCGAAGAAAGAGCGTGTTAGAACAAATGGCCTCTCGGTTCCACCAGCGCGGGTTACTAGTCCATCCACTGTGGCCATGTGCTGATAGATGACAAATGACAAGAGCTGTTATATCTAGATCATCAGTCTGTTTTTTCAGTGCAATGGAGCCACCACTCACCTGGTAAAATCCGTAGAGATTGTGAAGGTCTCTGTGCTCCCAGCCCCCGCGATGTACTGCGTTCTTTGGCATGGTCTTCTCTGGACCATAGAAAACTGAGGGTTCGTTCATATCATTCCACACATACAAAGATTCTGTAGACCCCTAATAAACAAACATGTACCATAATTTCCAAATTATTAAACAAGGTTAATACATTGATTTTCAACACTGACCTGAGACTTATACAACACAACACTGCTTATATTGGAAATACTGTAAATTATGATTTGCAGATGTGGTTAAATTGAGCTAAATGGTTAAAGTTCTTCTGAGACTCACTTTGTATTTGTCAAGAGAATAGCATCTGGCGTACCAAGACCTGGTCAGTGGACAACTGAAGTCCAAATAATTTGAGCCACCTGTGGAGCATGGTAGTAAATCAGTAAGAAACAGCAGATGTACTGTGAAACTGAAAAATCCTAAATGTCAAGGAACCTCGTGTTTAATGTGTTTCATAGATCTGACACAAAGCAAAGCTGATTTACTTTTATATATTTAAAAAAACACTATAGTTAGCTGAATGCATCTGAAAAAATTAGTTAGATTAGTGTAACAACTCAGGCTTGACCTGGCCAGCAGAAGCCTTTGTAGATGCCTCCATCTTTGTCCTTTACAAAATAATCTCCATCTCTAGCTTCACAGTAGAGAGGCCAATCAGGATCAATCTTAATATGGGGATCACTGATCACCACCATCTGAAACAGATAGAATATCAAAGATACAGAAAGCCATCCATAGTGAATCAACCCATAGCCCTGTTGTTCAAGGCTACTGAGTTCTGTATGAATAAGAACGAGAGATTTTGTCACAACACAAACCAAATTTGTAAACTGGCAGCTAACACTAACTAAAAGGAGCCCGGGAAACCAAAACCTTGACTGAATTTCCTTTCCCTCATCAGTTAGCATTGGCTGCCGTTTCACTGTCCCGTCGATGATGTACCAAATTTCTCATTCTTGGTTGACTGACTCCAGACTATCTATTCCCCTACTTGTTCTTTCAGTGAATGAGTGTGAACAGTCTTGCCTTCCTCTTCTTTTTTGCCAGGTGTTGTTGGAGTGCAGCTGGGTTGGGAAAGCGTTTGGAGTCCCAGGTGAAGTAGCGTTTCCCATCTGTGTGCTCAATGTCCAGCCATATCACATCATAAGGGATGGAGTGGGTGTCAAAGCCAGCGTCCACAGACTTCACATCCGCTTCATCTTCATAGTTCCAGCGGCACTGGTGGTATCCCAGAGAGAAGAGGGGTGGAAACGCTTGGTACCCTAATGGAAGAAGAAGAACTTATCACACCTAACTGTCCTCTATCACAAACAACCATAATTATTCAGCATTGCAAATGTAGAATGTATTTTTACATTGTGTTTTCTCTGTAAGTAGCAATAGTCACAATAAATGACATTCCCACCTGTCAGCTGTGCATACTGAGTGAAGACTTGTGAGGGGGTGGGCCCCAGGAGGATAAAGCAGTCAATCACTCCACTTTCTGAGATCCAGTGGATGTTTGTCTGAATGGGCATTGTAGTCATTTTCGTTGAGCCTGCCACATCTTCCTGGGAAGAGCAAGAGTAACTCAACACTAACACAATAAAAAAATCATAGTTCATATTAAATATTAGTTCACATATTACTTCTACTATTAATACCAACATTGCAGATACCGGTCACAATGTAGTAGTGTGCATAATAGTAATAGGAGTTTAGCAATATGAATCAAAACACACTGCAAGATTAATACCATGACAAACATTCATGTTACCTCACTATCTTTGGGGTTGTAGCTCACGTCTACCATGGTCTCTGAGGCATTGAGCCAGAAGAGGCCAAGGGTCTTGTCGGACTTGTGTGCGAACAACAGTGGCACAGTGCCATAGAGGCCAAGCCGGCTGTCAGTACGATAGCCAAACACATCCAGATTGTACAACCTATATGGCTCACCAGCACTGCAGAGGCACAGACCAATACATGATCAGATCAAACAAAGCCAATACAACACAATACTCATGCATATTTAATTACATATCACTTTCTATGTGAATGTCAATTGTTGTCTGACCTGGTATCTTTCAGCCGGAGTTGGTCTGCATGTTCTGGAATGCCATACACGTGATTGAAGCCGTGGAGGCAGAAGTCAATACCAACAGAACTTGGACCTGGGCCAAACACAGGTTAACTGCTTCATCATAAGAAGTTAATCTGATGATACACAAAAAGCAGAAAAATGGGAGACAACTTACCATTGGCTTTCACATCAATAAATTGTTCGAAGGTCTCTCTCTGTAGGCCTGACTGATCCCCCTGATATCACAGAGAAGAACACAATGTCATTGATTAAGCAAAATCAATCAAGTTTGTCAATCACAAATAAATTCATGGCTTGAAAACAAATAATAGGAACCTGACCTGATTTAATGTGGAGTCAGGCCTGTCAAAGCAAGTGAAAGGATGAGTGTGTGAAAATTGAAGATAGAAACTAACTTAAATGGCATACATTCTTATGGGCCGTTCACACCAGTAACCAATATTGCTCTGATTAATATGAATGACAACGTCCACACCGCAACTACAACAACGACATGTGCAAACAATATTGTTGGAATCACTTTCAGAGCATTTTTTGAACGATAAAAGATTGACAGCCAAGCAGAAACCATGGAATTTTATTTTATTTCATTTGCATGAAGACAGACTTAAGTTATTGCTGGTTAGTGTGGACGGAAATATTGTTATAGTTACAGTTATCTTTATAGTTGTATTATCTTTCTAGTTAACTAGTGTGAACGGTCCTTTATTTTGCCTACACTTGTGACAGGTATTAAGGCTAAAGCTCTGCTACATCCAAAATATACCACATATGATCATACTATTACAGGACCTATGCACCAACAGCTTAATAAAACTGTGAGCATGAAGTGCGTGGCTAATTTTATTCATTATACTGCAATTTAAGTAAGGACAATGGGTGACTTAAATCCTGTGATGCTTACTGCAAAGGATTAACTGTATGTTCAAAGCAAATCCTTCATGGTAGGGTCTCTACAAATTCTAAACCCACCTTGGAGGGTCCTGTAGTCTCTCAAACCACATCCTTCCATTAGGATTGAGTGTCGCTATCAGCTCTTCCCCACACAGGACTTCCAGACTGAAAGGAATCTTTTGGATCCGTAGCTGGTACTTACCTAAGCCCCATGACAGTGTGACAGAACCTTCACCTTTCTTCTCCACACGTAACCTGCCAAATAAGTCCTATCCATCAGAAACCAAAAGGCTTACCAAGAGATGGTAAATGGCAGGCAGACCAAGAGATCCTCAATGTATTCACAATAAGATCTAGACTAGTACCAACAATATCTGAACAGAATATACAATTAAATTAAAAATTAAATATTAATAACACAGTTATAATACAATGATAATGTTTCATTATAAAAAGATGGCACTGTCCTCTTGAATGAGTTCAATGATTACCAGTTTAAGTATTTTTACTGCCTAATTTATCATGATAATCATCAGTTGCTAATAATGTAATCATTTTAGCGGTAGGTTGTGGCAGATGATAACCTGAAATTTGTTTTCTGAAAATGAACATGAATGTTTTTTTCAGGCTTACTGTTCATACAGTGGCTCCCCAACCAAAACATCTAGAACCCTGTAGCGGATTTTAAGTGGGTGGATCTCATCTATGGTGATTCTTACAGTGCTCTCCCGACATGCACTCACTTGCAAGAGCAAATGAAGCTGTGAGGGACAGAAATTGCAATTAAATGCTTAGCTCAATATTCATCTGTTTCATTTTTATTACACACTTCTCTATCTCTCACGCTCGCGCTCTCTCTCTCTCTCACACACACACACACTCTTCCTGTCATATAACTTTAGAGCACGCATGAGTTCTACCTGAGATTTTGTCTCAAAGAGCTCAAAGCTGGCCCCTTTCTCTGTCAATACTAAGCTTTCCAGAGAGACACCGTACTGTATTCCAGGATTTTGTTTATGCCGCCTAGAAACCAATCAAATATAATCAAAGATTTAGCATTGAACCAGAGACTTAGAGATGCGGATTTTGACTGAACTTTGCCTACTTACTGGTAAAATGTTAAATCTTCGCTTTTCTTGAACGTATCCCTAGCCATCACCAAGATGCTGAAACGGACAGAAAATTCAGTTATTTTTAGCCCAACTACTGGTCTTTGGCGATCAGAGTAAAACAGTTGCTGGTTAAATTTTATAATAAATACTTTCACAATACGTTACATGTTTCTTTGACTGTATAGGCTTACTAGACTAAAATCTTTATTACTAAGGTATATGTATATTTAGTAAGTTGCAATCATACTACCTACTGTCGGTTTTTGCAATTTCTCGGAATGAGTCGGAACTCAATTGACTGTCATTCAAGCGCAGCCAAAAATGCAGCAACTAGTAGAGAAGGAGTATTGCGTACTTTGGGCGCATAGGATGCCAGAAAGAAACCAACATCCGGCGTAAACGTATGTCATTAGTGAATTTTGCAAACAAACCGTTCAGGCTGCACTCCTATGCATCATCCGGACTCCATTGCCACCAGGATTTAAATTATACATTTTTGGGATTTTTGGTCAAAGCTGTGTAGCAATTTCAGAAATGTGATAAGCCGGTGATGAGTATTTTGTCCCTTAATGATTGAAAACATTCCAACCAGATAAGGGCTTTGTAATTAATAATTTATGCTTGAGGACGAGGAAAGCTAAATGTAAGTGGTATGACCTATATTTAGGTGTTTGGTGGAAAGGCTGAGCATTTTTCATCATATACTTTAAACCACTAATCGAAAAGGTATTATTTTTTAAAGATCTGTGGTCTGTGTTAAGGAATGTTCTGGTGTGGAATGTTCAGTTCTTTTCCTGGACTTCTGCATGTTCAACAGACTAAGACGAGCAGTCCTCTGAATCAGAGTGAAGTAATCACTTTTGAAGACAAACCAGTGAGCATTTAGATTTTTTTCTTTTTCCACTGTTCTTTTGACTGTATTCATATAAGCACGTTTGCTGAGTGAGTCTTGTATCTTGTAGACGGTCAGTGCTGTAGCCAAAGCATGGTCAGATAGCCCTTACCTCTTTATAGTGAAGATTCAGATGGGCAACCATGATGGTCGAGAGCATGAGAGGCCTAATTATCAGAATGGATATTCTCTCAACTCTTTAATAAATCCTTCATAATCTGACTTGCAAATTTTATTGACACCCCAGTGTTGATGTGAATGTGTGTGTATTTATGCGTTTATACATTTATCTTTAGTGACTGTTAAGATGAAGGGTCCCCATGAATACTCATCTCCTGGACTGGCCCCTCATGATGGTAAAGTTTCCGCTGGATTTTCCCTTTGTCACATTTACACTCTCTGATCTCTGCAAAGTGGTTTTTATGGTTATGTGACGCCAATGCAAATTTTCCACCCTCCTTTGCAGTTCTACATGCTCATGTGCATCCTGTATGTGTTCTTCGGTGCACTGTGGCTGCTCTGGTTGGCCTGCTACTGGAGGGACCTGCTGAGGATCCAGTTCTGGATTGGTGCTGTGATCATCTTGGGAATGCTGGAAAAGGCTGTGTTTTACTCCGAGTACCAGAGTATTCGTTACAATGGCAATTTTGGTCAGTCCATAATATAGTTTACACATACAGTATACATAATACAGTTTATAAAATATTTGATAAATGCCAATAACTTTTTATTTCTAATGACAATACTTTTTTTCTTTATTGTTCTCAATGTTTATTGTAGACCAATGATACATTTCCCAGCCACAATCATGCTCACTGTCTCCTCAATCTATATATTTTCCTAAAGTTCAGGGCGCAGTTAGATTTGCTGAGCTTCTTTCTGCAGTCATGAGATCTCTAGCTTGAATCCTGATGCTCATCATAAGCCTTGGTTATGGTATCAGCCATATGGTATTGGCCTTTACTGCATCCTGATTTCCCAGTCCCTACCCACTTCCAGATCCAGCCCGCCTAACATTAGAGTGTGCTGGTCATCTTTATACTGGAACATCAGTGGAACTTGGATCCCTATGGTCAGGAATAACAAAAATGTCTGCTTAATACTACTACTACTACTACTATTATTAATAATAATAATAATAATAAATGTCAATTCCATTGCAAACTGTCACGTCCATAACATCAACAAAATGCCAGGGTATTTGTGTGATGCAAGTGATTATGTGAAAAGTTTCATACAATTAGTTCTACAACAACAAGAGTGAATGCTCAAATTTTATGTAATCATCATTCACATCATACCATACAATGACACTGTATTATGGATGTGACAGTTTTGCTTTAGTGTCTTAGATAGGACAAAAAAATCTATTGGTGTTTGGACTTTAAATAAGATACGTACCTGAGATGTGGGCGGTCACTGCTGAAGGGCCTCTCTTTATGCCCAGAATGAGCACAGACTGCACTGAGCTGCTGGAGACGAAGCTGCCCTCATCACACGCACCACTGGAGAGACATGGGTCATGATCACATCTACCTTTCAGGTGAAGTTGCTAAACACCAGGATCCCAGCACTGCTATGAGGCGGTTCTAGTAACAATATTATATGGACTGCAACACAGCTCTCTACTTCACATCCATAAAAGTGTTGTATTTCAAATGAAGGAATAAGTATATAAAGGATGATGAAAATGGAGGCTAAAGTATTGGTGAAAATAAGCCATGTTTTCAGTACCAGTCCCTCGTACCTGCATGACAAACATCCTGGCTTCACGAGGAATCTGCGCAGACAGAACATCTTCCTGTCACGGTAGTTAAAGGAATGACCATCGTCCTCATAAAGCAGGCCTTCGGCACAACCCTGCCAATACAAACATGGCTCAGCACAGATGATGACATACAGGTTCAAGAATGCTTATGCTTCATGTCCATATGAAGCTGTCTTGAAATACAATGACATTTAACAGACCTCCAGTCATACACAATAATAAAAAAACACATAGATTGACAATTCAGCTTGTTTGAAAGCAGCACTGTTTGATTACCAGGAATTACTGGTTAAGTATTTAAATTGTGTAACATAAAGGTAGAAACACTTGACTTTCCTCCATGAATCAAATGTTGTGGCTAAACTGTGGAAGAAGGAAACTGGTGAGCTATAGTTCCTCACTTCAGAGTCCAATGCCACAGTCAGGCTGAGGGGAAGCTTCTGAAAGTCTGAGGAGCAGGAGCCACTACCCACCCTCCTGGGCACAACAGTGCCCCCTCTCTGGAACAAAGGGACCTGCAGCAATGGATAAAGAGATTGTGGGGTAGAGTAAATGAGCAAGAAAAGATTTGGCTGAGTCACAGTGCCCCGCCGCACAACCCTGCTAAAGTGCTAAAGTCTTAAATAGCATGAATCAGCAAGTCATGAAGTTGAGGCTTGGGGGGTATGCTGGGTACTGCACTGAGTATGAGTATACACTGGGTATTCATGTCAATCACTGCTTGAAAGAACAGTCATGAATATTGAACTTACCGTGTCTATTGTTACAGGATAAGTCAGATTTCTGTCTCCACTGAACGCTTGTGCAGAGTCAATATCATACCACAGCTGACAAAAAAAGGAATCGCATTTTAATATTTTAATTCCTAGACTTTTTAAAATGTATCTCAACACTCGCTTACTGGGCTGAATATCAATATCAATCACCTCTTTAAGGCCTGGGAGGAGAACCATCACTTCTTCAACACCTGGTGCAGTTACAGGGCAAGCAAGTAGGGCACTGCCTGTCAAGAGAAACACAAGGCTCTACCACACAACCTTACACAATTTAATACATATCAATTGTAATACAGTAAGGTCACCAAATAGGGTTAATACAACAGCAATTCAATACGTCGCCACTGAGTAGGGATGTGGGGATTCTGGGATGGGTACCAGACATTTGTATTTGTGTTGTCTTCTATTTTGTTTTGTTACTCATTCTTGTCTGTCAGAACTAGTGTCTATATCTCTGGTTTTAAACGTGCTACATAAATTAAAGCTACTTACTTACTTATTTATACCTCAAGTTAAACTTGACTGGTATTTCACAGATGTTCTTTTCCAAAGTCACACGCGGGGCTCAGGAATCAAACCTAGTTCAACCATTTGTCATCTGGTAACGTTATCGCTGCTTCAACATGCCCGAAACTAGTTATATATTATACATTTGTTTATACTTACCGAGCATGTACTCATGATCCACACTGAAGGTGCTCTCCTCTTCAGGAAATTCTACCCACAAAGGCCTAGGAGAGGCAACATTATTTTGGCAAGGCATAACAGTTTTTTTGCATGTTAACATGCATGCTAACATGTGTGTATAGTAAATTCATTTGGCATTCACAGGTACCATGCATTGGCTAACCACCTCTGCATCTTCACCTACTGCACACTTATCACCTTGAGAAAATTCCAAATAGCATTTACACAGTGCTACATGTTACAAACATGAATACAACCCAACCCAAATAAATTATTATTAAAGAAACAGCTGTCCTTACTGCTTGCAAGAAAGAAACAGAACATACAGAGTCAGTTAACACTGAACGTTTTCAGTCCACACTGAATCCTTTAAATATAGTGTTCTAGTCTGTCAGATTTCTCAGTCAAACCCGCTGAACAACACAAGTGACAAAAGTTCTCTTCAAATTGTGTCGCACAGCACTGTTTGTGTCGCACAGCACTGTTTCACATCATGTACAGAGTCAGTTAGCACTGAACGTTTTCAGTCCACACTGAATCCTTTAAATATGGTGTTCTGGTTTCACATCATGTCCAGTTAGGACATTCCAATTAAAAACTGACCTTGTCACTAATACTCGCTTACTAATGCATAAGTATAAATGTAAAGGACTCAAATTTCCGGTTTGATTTCCTACCTCATTGGCGGGAGAGCTGTGGTGTGGGCCTGGTGGAAGAGGGTGTACCAGTAGGGCAGGAGACAGTAGCGTTGCTCGATGGCTGAGCGGATGCTGGCCGTCACGTCCTCGCCAAACAGCCACGGCTCACGGCGCTTCGTGCTCTTGTCTGAGTGGCCCCTGAAAAATGGCTGCAGGGCCCCTGCCTGGTACCAGCGCACCAACAGCTCAGGATTTGGGTCCTTTACAAAGCCCCCTACATCAGCTGAGGGAGATGATGATGCTGTGATGTTAGATATTGTGTGCAGCAATATGGCTGGTTTCAAATGTCTGTTTTTTTTTTACTATACTACTGATTTACTTCATATATGAACATAATATTATAGAGGATTCATAATTTACTTTATATATGTGTGCTTATATATGTGCATGTTTATGTATAATCAAGTTTATGTACTGTAAAGTAGGTATATATGTGTACTAGAAAAAGCTCCACTTCTCATAGTTCTCTTTAAAAAAAAAGCATTGCAGTGGACTGAAACTGATGCTTGTGTGTAAATCACCTCCACAGAAGGCAATGCCTGCCAGACTTAAAGACAAGAGCATGGGGATGCAGAACTGCAGGTGATCCCATGTGGCTTCAGTGTCTCCTGTCCACACGGCACCTGCATCACACAAACCAAAGCATTTTACAAGACAGGAGAACAAGCATATATACACCACTATACTTCCTCCAGCTTACTCTTATCAAGCACCCCACACACACACTGTTTGCATTTCGCTGGCTTACCAAGCCTCTGAGATCCAGCGAAGAAAGAGCGTGTTAGAACAAATGGCCTCTCGGTTCCACCAGCGCGGGTTACTAGTCCATCCACTGTGGCCATGTGCTGATAGATGACAAATGACAAGAGCTGTTATATCTAGATCATCAGTCTGTTTTTTCAGTGCAATGGAGCCACCACTCACCTGGTAAAATCCGTAGAGATTGTGAAGGTCTCTGTGCTCCCAGCCCCCGCGATGTACTGTGTTCTTTGGCATGGTCTGCTCTGGACCATAGAAAACTGAGGGTTCGTTCATATCATTCCACACATACAAAGATTCTGTAGACCCCTAATAAACAAACATGTACCATAATTTCCGAATTATTAGCAGAGATGTGGTTAAATTGAGCTAAATTGAGTTCTTGTGAGACTCACTTTGTATTTGTCGAAAGAATAGCATCTCGCGTACCAAGACCTGGTCAGTGGACAACTGAAGTCCAAATAATTGGAGTCACCTGTGGAGCATGGTAGTAAATCAGTAAGAAACAGCAGATGTACTGTGAAACTGAAAAATCCCAAATGTCAAGGAACCTCGTGTTTAATGTGTTTCATAGATATGACAGAAAGCAAAGCTGATTTACTTTTATATATTTCAAAAAACACTATAGCTAGCTGAATGCATCTGAAAAAATGAGTTAGATTAGTGTAACAACTCAGGCTTGACCTGGCCAGCAGAAGCCTTTGTAGATGCCTCCATCTTTGTCCTTTACAAAATAATCTCCATCTCTGGCTTCACAGTAGAGAGGCCAATCAGGGTCAACCTTAATATGGGGATCACTGATCACCACCATCTGAAACAGACAGAATATCAAAGATACAGAAAGCCATCCATAGTGAATCAACCCATAGCCCTGTTGTTCAAGGCTACTGAGTTCTGTAGGTATGAAAAAGAACTAGAGATTTTGGCACATCAAACCAAATTTGTAAACTGGCAGCTAACACTAACTAAAAGGAGCCCAGGAAACCAAAACCTTGACTAAATTTCCTTGCCCTCATCAGTTAGAATTGGCTGCCATTTCACTGTTCCGTCGATGATGTACCAAATTTCTCATTCTTGGTTTACTGACTCCAGACTATCTATTCCCCTACTTGTTCTTTCAATGAACGAGTGTGAACAGTCTTGCCTTCCTGTTCTTTTTTGCCAGGTGTTGTTGGAGTGCAGCTGGGTTGGGAAAGCGTTTGGAGTCCCAGGTGAAGTAGCATTTCCCATCTGTGTGCTCAATGTCCAGCCATATCACATCATAAGGGATGGAGTGGGTGTCAAAGCCAGTGTCCACAGACTTCACATCCGCTTCATCTTCATAGTTCCAGCGGCACTGGTGGTATCCCAGAGAGAAGAGGGGTGGAAACGCTTGGTACCCTAATGGAAGAAGAAGAACTGATCACTCTTAACTGTCCTCCATCACAAAGAACCATTATTATTCAGCATTGCAAATGCAGAATGTAATTCTACATTGTGTTTTCTCTGTAAGTAGCAATAGTCACAATAAATGACATCCCCACCTGTCAGCTGTGCATACTGAGAGAAGACTTGTGAGGGGGTGGGCCCCAGGAGGACAAAGCAGTCAATCACTCCACTTTCTGAGATCCAGTGGATGTTTGTCTGGATGGGCATTCTAGTCTTTTTTGCTGGGCCTGCCACATCTTCCTGGAAAGGACAAGAGTAACTCATAGTCAACACTAACACAATAAAAAAATCATAGTTCATATTAAATATTAGTTCACATATTACTTCTACTATTAATACCAACATTGCAGATACCGGTCACACTGTAGTAGTGTGCATAATAGTAATAGGAGTTTAGCAATATGAATCAAAACACACTGTAAGATTAATACCATGACAAACATTCATGTTACCTCACTATCTTTGGGGTTGTAGCTCACGTCTACCATGGTCTCTGAGGCATTGAGCCAGAAGAGGCCAAGGGTCTTGTCGGACTTGTGTGCGAACAACAGTGGCACAGTGCCATAGAGGCCAAGCCGGCTGTCAGTACGATAGCCAAACACATCCAGATTGTACAACCTATATGGCTCACTAGCACTGCAGAGGCACAGACCAATACATGATCAGATCAAACAAAGCCGATACAACACAATACTCATGCATATTTAATTACATATCACTTCAAGTTTCTTTGTGAATGTCAATTGTCGTCTGACCTGGTATCTTTTAGTCGGAGTCGGTCTGCATGTTCAGGAATGCCATACACGTGATTGAAGCCGTGGAGGCAGAAGTCAATACCAACAGAACTTGGACCTGGGCCAAACACAGGTTAACTGCTTCATCATAAGAAGTTAATCTGATGATACACAAAAAGCAGAAAAATGGGAGACAACTTACCATTGGCTTTCACATCAATAAACTGTCCGAAGGTCTCTCTCCATAGGCCTGACTGATCCCCCTGATATCACAGAGAAGAAAACAATGTCATTGATTAAGAAAAATCAATCAAATTTGTCAATTACAAATTAATTCATGGGTTGAAAACAAACAGAAGGAACCTGACCTGATTTAATGTGGAGTCAGGCCTGTCAAAGCAAGTGAAAGGATGAGTGTGTGAAACTTAAATGCCATACATTCTTATGGGCCGTTCACACCAATAACTATAACCATAATGACAAATAATTATCGCTCTGATTAATATGAATGACACCGTCCACACCGCAACTATAACGACAACGACATGTGCAAACAATATTGTTGGAATCACTTTCAGAGCATTTTTTGAACGATAAAAGATTGACAGCCAAGCAGAAACCATGGAATTTTAGACCTTATTTCATTTGCATGAGGACAGACTTAAGTTATTGTTGGTTAGTGTGGACGGAAATATTGTTATAGTTACAGTTATCTTTATAGTTGTATTATCTTTCTAGTTAACTTTATAGTGTGAACAGTCCTTTATTTTGCCTACACTTGTGACAGGTGTTAAAGCTGAAGCTCTGCTACATCCAAAATATATACCACATATGATCATACTATTACAGGAACTATGCACCAACAGCTTAATAAAACTGTGAGCATGAAGTGCGTGGCTAATTTTATTCATTATACTGCAATTTAAGTAAGGACAATGGGTGACTTAAATCCTGTGATGCTTACTGCAAAGGATCAACTGTATGTTCAAAGCAAATCCTTCATGGTAGGGTCTCTACAAATTCTAAACCCACCTTGGAGGATCCTGTAGTCTCTCAAACAACATCCTTCCATTAGGATTGAGTGTGGCTATCAGCTCTTCCCCACACAGGACTTCCAGACTGAAAGGAATCTTTTGGATCCGTAGATGGTGCTTACCTAAGCCCCATGACAGTGTGACAGAACCTTCACCTTTCTTCTCCACACGTAACCTGCCAAATAAGTCCTATCCATCAGAAACCAAAAGGCTTACCAAGAGATGGTAAATGGCAGGCAGACCAAGAGATCCTCAATGTATTCACAATAATAATACTAGTACCAACAATATCTGAACAGAATATACAATTAAATTAAAAATTAAATATTAACACAGTTATAATACAATGATAATGTTTCATTATAAAAAGATGGCACTGTCCTCTTGAATGAGTTCATTAATGATAACCAGTTTAAGTATTTTTACTGCCTAATTTATCATGATAATCCTTGCTAATTTATCATGCGGTATTGTGGCAATGATAACATCAGTTGAGTTTTCTGAAAATGAACATGAATGTTTTTTTCAGGCTTACTGTTCATACAGTGGCTCCCCAACCAAAACATCTGGAACCCTGTAGCGGATTTTAAGTGGGTGGATCTCATCTATGGTGATTCTTACAGTACTCTCCCGACATGCACTCACTTGCAAGAGCAAATGAAGCTGTGAGGGGCAGAAATTGCAATTAAATGCTTACCTCAATATTCTGTTTCATTTTTATTACAGACTTCTCTATTTTTCTCTCACACACGCGGGCGCACACACACACACACACACACACTTCCTGTCATATAACTTTAGAGCACGCATGAGTTCTACCTGAGATTTTGTCTCAAAGAGCTCAAAGCTGGCCCCTTTCTCTGTCAATACTAAGCTTTCCAGAGAGACACCATACTGTATTCCAGGATTTTGTTTATGCCGCCTAGAAACCAATCGAATATAATCAAATATTTAGCATTGAACCAGAGACTTGCAGATGAGGATTTTGACTGAACTTTAGCCTACTTACTGGTAAAATGCTATATCTTCGCTTTTCTTGAATGTATCCTTACCCATCACCAAGATGCTGAAACGAACACAAATCTCAGTTATTTTTAGCCCAACTACTGGCGATCAATGTAAAACACTTGCTGGTTAAATTTTATAATGAAAACTTTTACATTACGTTGCATGCTTATTTGACCTCATAGGCTTACTTGACTAAAATAAGGTATTCATTAGTAAGGTACAGGTATATTTTGTAAGTTGCAATCATGCTACCTGTCGGTTTTTACAGTTTCGCGGACTGAGTCGGAACTCACAGAGTAACTCTGTCACTCAAGCGCAGCCAAAAATGCAGCAACTTTTAGAACCAGTATTGCGTACTTTGTGCGCATAGGATGCCAGAAAGAAAGCACCATCCTGCGTAAACGTATGACCTTAGTGAATTTTGCAAACAACCCGTTCAGGCTGCACTCCTATTGCATCATCATGCAGCGCCAGAGTATCTTCTTGGTTAATGTAGTATTTGCATTAAATATCTGTGCGTGTCTTTCATTACATGCATCGCACAAGGCCACTGATACTGTTTCCGTTACCTTTGCAAGAATAGTATTGATAACTACCATAATCCGCGTTTTGGTTGGCTGTAGATTGTCTATGTATGTCTATGTATAGACTCCGGTATAGATTAAATGATCCAACATCTGGAAAATGTCAAAAAGTCGCCCTCTACTGATGCCTCTTTGAAGTACCCGGAAATTAGGCGGAACTGACTTGAACCGTTTGAAGTGGAAAATGCCATATGTCAATCTATGCCTGTCATGCTTCTTATATTTTATTTCACTTATTCCAGGAGATTATGGGGCAGAAATCTCCTTATGGAATTTTGTGTTAAATGCGGTAAGTTCTTACAATGCTACTTTTTCCATTTGATCATAAATTAATCAATGATAACTTCCGAGGAGTATGCAGAAGATTATTAGCCCATAGGATTAGTCACTGTGCATCAGCTTCACGACTTCGGCTGCTGATTTGTTGTCGTTCGTATGTGTGCTGTAATTCTCACCTGTCCGTACAGTTAGTACGTTAATGCCCCTATACTAGGATACTTTTGCTGGACTAGCATTCTCCTTGAAAACTGCATCACAAGCTGCCAGCTGCGAGTATTTGTGCTTCGTGCACTGCCTGTGACGTTAGATATCGGATGTAACTACTCTTAGTTCATTTAATGATATTAGAGCATTTTTATTAGAGCATATAATGAGAAACACAAATTACATTTAAGTACCTGAAAAAATAATATATATTTTAAATATTTCCATTAATCTGAAGATAGTGTTTAATTTCTGATTTGCATTCTTAGTTAGAATTGAAATGATGTCATCCAGAAATAATAATAAAAAAAAAAACTAATTGGCTAGCCGATCCCATAACATAGCAAATTGATAACTTTCACTCTGTCATGAGGTGGAGTAGGCCTAGGCTATTTGGTCATGCTTGTTATTTTTAATTTCACTTTGTCCAGGAGATTATTGAGTTCTTACTATGCAACTTTTTCCAATTGAAATGACAACCTCTGAAGAAGATGCAGAGGATAGGCCTATGCTTCAGACAAAGTGTACTGTATAGAAGCCCTTTTATGCTCTTTACTTCAGCTAATGGTTTCATCTTCATCTTCTGTTTTGTTGTCATTCGCCTATGGGTGCTGGAATTCACACCTTTCTGCACAGTTTTAGCAGTGCATTCGTGGCCGTTGGATACTTTTGCTGATCTGGGTAGTAGGCCTGGTGAAGACTGCATAATATGCAGCAAGTATGTGTGCTTTGTGTACTGCCTCAAGATATCAGCTGTAGCTACGGTCATAAGCAAACCAAGAAGTTGTCAACCAACCAACATTGGTTCACTTAACTGACCCAAAATTAGTCATACTTCTATAAAGGGAAGAATATACCTGCGTACACTTTCTAGAATATTCCAAACAGTGAACCACACAGTCTTCACCACTACACTTCATATTACATGCACCCAAATCAGCAGGGTGAAAACAGCCGCCAACAGGGATCTGTCGTCTTGTCAATGCAGAGGTCTTTATGCATGAATTATGAATTATGAATTATGCATGATGAGCTCGTTTTCACCCTATTTACCACTATCTGCTCCTCTGTCAGGATAATAAGTCTGCAGTCTTCCGAAAAACACTCTATGCTAACACCACAATCTTCATGAAATGTAAGTAAAAAGATCATGACTGGTGTTGTCAAACCAATAAGATTCCTTTGAGCGAGACAGTACTGAACAAAACACTCCTCTTTTCTAGTTCATATGCCTTGTAATGAACCCATGGCTTTGAACATTTCCTGGTATCTTCGCTCATCTGTTTGCTTCAATGAAGTATTTAACACTCCAGTGAGTAGAGTTGTATTTTTTTCCTAGATATGTGTATGCTTTGTTCCTTTTTTAATAAATCAAGAAACCGTGTTAAAGTAGAGTAACACTATTATGACCTCAGTCTTTTTGATGACAATGATAAATGAGAAGTTTCACATTCTTGTGACATTTGACCTTTGGTACACAACATTCGAATTACCAGTGCACCAAAGCCGCGTTGTACCACCCTCTTGTAGGATGACAAGGCCATGGAGTTGTTTGGAAGAAACGACATGCTGAAAGAAGGCTGGAGTGGACACTACAGCCAAAGCTTCATCTACTTTGACAACTGCTCAGCCTTCCACACTCCTCAAGTTAGTAGTGGAAGAAGAGGCACACATATGCTGAGCCCTAACCATTTAACCCCTTTCAAGCTGTTCTGATGCCTTACATGTCTGTTTGTGTTATCAGTCATTCTACAAAGAGTTTGCACCAGCTTACCCTCTTGTCAGTCCAGTGGTAAGTTATGTTGTAATTAGCCTACATTTATCAGAGCCCATTTTGCTGTTACAGATAGGCTAGTGATTTGAATTGCACATTGCATTGTTATGTTGCATTTAAATTATGGATTTTTGGTCAAACCTGTGTTGCAATTTCAGAAATGTTATCATAAGCCAGTGATGATAGAGTATTTTGTCCCTTAATGATTGAAAACATTCCAACCAGATAAGGGCTTTGTAATTAATAATTTATTCTTCAGAATGAGGAAAGCTAAATATAAGTGGTATGACCTATATTTAGGTGTTTGGTGGAAAGGCTGAGAAATTTTCATCACATACTTTAAACCATTAATAGGAAAAGCATAATCTTTTAAAGATCTGTGGTCTGTGTGAAGGAATGTTCTGGTGTGTTTTGGCTGGTCCACAGCAGTTCTATGTATGTTAACAATTCTTTTCCTGGACTTCTGCATGTTCAACAGACTAAGACGAGCAGTCCTCTGAATCAGAGTGAAGTAATCACTTTTGAAGACAAACCAGTGAGCATTTAGATTTCTTTTATTTTTCCACTGTTCTTTTGACTGCATTCATATAAGCATTTTGCTGAGTGAGTCTTGTATCTTGTAGACAGTCAGTGCTGTAGCCAAAGCATGGTCAGATAGCCCTTACCTCTTTATAGTGAAGATTCAGATGGGCAACCGTGATGGTCGAGAGCATGAGAGACCTAATAATTATCAGAATGGATATTCTCTCAACAGTGAGTGAGACACTTCTATTTTTTAAAATAAATCCTTAATCCATAATCTGACTTGCAACACTTTGATTCACATCAGAGTGTTGATGTGAATGTGTGTGTATTTATGCATTTGTCTGCATGTACTGTGGCATTTATTATTAGTGACTGTTGAGATGAAGGGTCCCCGTGAATACTCATCTCCTGCAGACTGGCCCCTCATGATGGTAAAGTTTCCGCTGGATTTCACCTTTGTCCTCTTTACACTCTTTGATCTCTGCCAAGTGGGTGTTTTTTTATGGTTATGTGACACCAATGCAAACGTTCCTCCCTCCTTCACAGTTCTACATGGTCATGTGTATCCTGTATGTGTTCTTCGGTGCGCTGTGGCTGCTCTGGTTGGCCTGCTACTGGAGGGACCTGCTGAGGATCCAGTTCTGGATTGGTGCTTTGATCATCTTGGGAATGCTGGAAAAGGCTGTGTTTTACTCCGAGTACCAGAGTATTCGTTACCATGGCAATTTTGGTCTGTCCATAATATAGCTACAGTATACATAATACAGTTTATAAAATATTTGATAAATGCAAATAACTTTTTATTTCTAATGGCAATACTTTTTTACTTCATTGTACTCAATGTTTATTGTAAACCAATGATACATTACCCAGGCACAATCATGCTCACTGTCTCCTCAATTTGATATATTTTCCTAAAGTTCAGGGCGCAGTTATATTTGCTGAGTTGCTGTCTGCACTCAAGAGATCTCTAGCTCGAATCCTGATGCTCATCGTAAGCCTTGGTTATGGTATTGTCAGGTAAGTTTGCCAACAGCTAATGATGAACTCAACCCTACTTACTCAGAACTGCTCCCTGTCAGCATTTGCATTTAATCACTCAGATAAACATTCCAAGATCACATATAAACTGGCTAAATCATGTCTCCTTAGCCCTGATCCAACAAACACTACCATGAATCAGCCTGTCATGAATGTTGTTCATGCCAGTTGTCTTTGAGGGTTCAGGGGTTAGTGTTTAGGAGAGGAGAATGAAATTCAGATACTGTCACTCCCTGTGTGTCCTTTACAATGCAGATATCCACCTGTCCTGCTCCCAGTGATTGTATTATGTTCACATTTAGGTATTTAAGAGACTTACAATAATGAGAATTTTCTAGCCACAAAAATGCAAGGTCATGAGGATGACAATGCAGAAGTTAAAAACTAGTTGAGTGTAGTCTATTGATCTTCACCAAACAAAGCTACATTTTTTTCTTTTGAGATGGAGAGGGATGTTTCTGTCAAATGCTTGTGTTGGTGTTGTCTTCTACAGACCTAGACTGGGGACCACTGTTCACCGGCTGGCAGCTGTGGGGTTGCTGTACTTGCTCTTCTCCTCTGTGGAAGGAGTCCTTAGAGTAACTGGGGTGGGTTACAGTTCCTCACAAGTCAGCATTAATCGACTCCCTCTCTACAATAAGCTCTGGGATCATATTCCAAAGAGGTTGCATGGCTTCAGTATATACACACAAATGTTAGTCGTTGGAGACTGCTAACTTGTATTAAACTGCTGTGTCATTTACCATCAGCATGATTGATTTGAAAGTTGCTCATTTTTGGTGATGAGGAATTTTGAAACAAATGCCCTTGTCCTTTTTAGGGTTTTTACGGTACAGTGGCCTTGGTGGCCAATCTAAGCCTGTCCCTAATTGACTCTTGTGTCATGTGGTGGATATCCTTTCTGAAGAATCACCTTAAAGGACTGCATATGCAGGATGACAACCCCTACGATTGAATGTTTGCATTCTTGTTGGTGAACTTGCATGTGTACAGGTGTTTGTTTGTGTGTACTGTATATCTTTAGAAATGATTATGACTTTATTTAAGTTCCTTGACTGTAATGTGCACATCTATATCAGCCTCTCCCAGACAACAAAACTTTTGAAGCTACGCAGGAATTTAGTAAAACTTTCTTTATATCGGCACTTTACTAACACACTGATCTTTGCAGTTGTGGGTAAGTATTCTGTTAAAGCTTTTTTTGTTTGTGTGTGTGTGTTTGTGTTTGTATACTATCTTTGTGTTTGACTTTATGTGATGCTGGTGTCCATTTTTACAGCCTCCTTTGTATTCATTATCTGGACCTCCAAAGTCTTCAAATTTGTTGATTGCCAAACTGTAAGTAGGAATACCCATTTTACTGCCATATTTCTTGAGCTGAGCCAACCCCACGCAGGGTGAGAGGAGAGGAAATAAACATGTGTTTGTAATCTCTGTGTGGCCATCAGGGATGGAGGGATCTCTGGGTAGATGATGCCTTCTGGAGGCTTCTTTTTTCCACCATACTGCTGGTCATTATGGTGCTGCTGCGACCTTCAGTGAACAGCCAGAGGTCAGTCCAGTCAGTGTGTATGTATGTATGTATGTATATATGTATATATGTATGTATGTATGTGTAAATGCTGGAAAGCATTTCTGTTGTTGATCCTATATTCAGCAGTCCTCAGTTAACTACAGAGATATTAAACTAGTAGTGTCTGTTATATGTGGTATGATTCCTGGGGTCTTGTGTGAAAGAACAGATTTATTAATGTATCAGTGTATTAATAAGAGGTTGATGATGGTAATGAAAGGAAACATAGCTTATTACAGTTTAAATGAAATAATGTATAAAGATAGTAAACATGAGGTAGCATCAGAAATGGTATCTCTGGCCACTATAAGACATCACAAAGGCTGTGTGTGGATCACACCTATACATTATAATAATATAATATTAACTACGTCTCTGGTTCTTGTGATTCTATCAGGTTCTCCCATTCTCCTCTCATAGATGAGGATGATGAGGAAGAGGAGGATGAAGCCAAAGAGCCTATGTTAAACTCAGCTTTTGGTGAGCTACAACATAAATCAAAAACTTTCAGATCTTTTGGCATTTGTGATCTGCTGGGTCATACTTGGTCATGAGTGTCACTAATCAGTGGATTTGGTTCGATGTTGATCAGAGGGTATGAAGATGAGGGGCTCAAAACAGGAAACAAATGGCGCCCAGGCATCTTCCAGTAAAGAGGTGAGATTCATTTTCTCATCTGTCGAGCATTCTAATCTGTGCATTTATGTGTTTCACAGTACTAATCTACTGTGTATTCTAAGTGAAAAGAAGCATAACTGATTTTAAGCAATGCCTATGGTAACTATGTAACAATTTTTTGTCTGTGTTTTTTAAATTCTTGTATTAATTTTTGAAGAAAGTCAGTGTTATTACATCAAAAAATATTTTATTGATCTAAAATACATTTGACTTCAGACAACATTACTTGATGCATTTATACATGGACACAATTGCATTCTATGAGCTAAAAGCTAAATGGCATTTTGCTTTTACTTACTTTGGTGATGACAGGATGAAGACCTCAAGTGGGTGGAGGAGAACATTCCAGTATCCATGGCTGATGTGTGAGTTTTCAGCACCATAGAAACACTAGATGTGCACTGCATTACATCTGCAAGTTATTCACACCGTATAGAGACATCTGAAAGAAATGATTCAGAACAGGCACATTACACTGAGGATTCTAAAACTGGACTAACAGTAGATCACAATACATGGAATACACAATTTGTTGTAATTCTCTTTCTCTTCTTGTTCACAGAGCCCTCCCTGTTATATTGGATGAGGAGGAGGTAAAGGAATGTGAATTTGTTTCCCTTTGTCTCATGATGTCTAGTCACATTCTGATCTAATAAAAGCTTGCCAGTCAGAAGTTCTGTTGTCAACCGTACCACAATATCATTTACACTCTCACATATTCTGTCTGTCCCTCTCTCCCCATTTGTCTCCTCTCCAGGAACTTCAGAAAACTATTCTGGAAAGATCCAAAATGGACTAGACAGAAAAGGATAGGAGCAGTGCTCACTGGAGTTATGTGGACTGCTTGGTTTCCTTGAAATATTGCTTGTCAGATGCATGTGATTGCCATCTGGCTGTTGGTTTGTTTGTGTATAAGTACAGTAAAGTTCAAAATGAGCTGTTACTCATGGCTGAGTATGCCTCCTTTTGTTGTATGTATAGTCATTGATACAACTGGGAATCATGTCTGATCATGTCTAATGTCACTGTACCTAATAATAATCATGCCAAATACTTTTTGTGCAATCTACTACAGGGATGGTCAATAAGTTATTTATTTTTTGGCACTATGTTTTAAGTCTCAAGGGGTGGGGGTGTTATTTATAGGCTAATGAAGTTGTTTAATAAGTTAATAAGTTAATAAGTTGTTTAATAAGTTAATTTGTGTGACTTTATTTTCATGGAGATTAAACTTTGTATCAAATGCTATTCTGTTGTGTGTTAAATTGTTATTTTATACATCGCTTTAACTTGATATAATGCATGAAATACAGCCAGTCTGAAGGTGCTGAGTGCTTATTCAGGTTTACTTTAAATTTTTTCGGTATAGACTAATAAAGAGTAATCGTATATTTTTATTGTATATAGTATATGTTTAATACAACCTATATAATACTACATAAAATAATCTATCTCTATTTATTTATGTGTATCTTAAAATGGCATGAGGTAGTTGAAGCAGACGTGTCTGAGAAGCCCCTTACCTTCACCTATAATTCGTCTCTCGTGAGTTTATGGGCGGGGATCACGTGCCTGTCACAACAGCATTAGTGCATCACTTCACTTGCTGAAGACTTGCTGCGTGTTTGGATTTGGCGAGCAAAAGAGGAATAGGGCAGCGCCCCCGATAACTTTTATCTACACAGTTGATTAATTACCTCTTAGTGAGCCAATGCGAGAATTGTATGTTGAAGCATGGGATGAGAAGGGCGTTGTTAAGTTGCTAAGATTGCGAATGTTTTTGTTTAGCAGGCTGGCTAACTAGCTTCCCAACACTTTGATGGGGTGGCTATTGTAGCTAACTAGCAAAACAGCTAACGTCAGAAGCATTAGCTAAATAGGATAACAAACTGTTCACTATTGTGAACATTTTATAAATCGACACGGTAATGGTGTTGGTTGTATGATGTGTTAGATGAAGCATATGAAAAGATTTATTAAGCCAAAGGCAATAGTTTAACGTTAGCTAGAGGTGCTAGTTTTACAAGATGGCTTGCTTGGTTAGTTGACAGTTCAGAGTTGTTTCTACAGTTACCTTGGACTGTCTGCAAAGGTTAACCAGCTAGCTTTAGTAGGTACCAGATCGTTCTCCTGGTTCTTGAGTCGAACATTAGCACTGGGTTCATAGATAGCCGGCTTTAGCGGAGGCAACGTCCCAGACTGCTTCACCATGCATGATGCCTATGAGCCCGTCCCTATCTTGGAGAAATTACCACTCCAGATTGATTGCCTAGCGGCTTGGGGTAAGTTAGCTACCGATGTAACCTTAATACTTGTAGGTAAAGACAATTACATTTTTAGTTGCTCTTTTATCGAGGGTGTGACGACTCATAATACACAGTTGTCAACTTCCTGTTGGTCAAGGGTATTTGGGAGTGCTCGTCTCCGTGGGCATTAATGACCAAGGATAACTGTGGATCTGCGTTTTGTTTTATTCTGTATGTCATATCGTGTACTCCTCAGTGTTTTCTAAATATAGCATTTTATATTCTGGATGCATGTTTGGACGTGAGCAATGCCAGATTACAAGTACACCTTTCTCAAAAGGTCAGTTTTGTTGATGATGCTGTTGATATCCTATACACAGAGGACTGGCTTCTTGTGGGGACAAAACCAGGTCATCTTCTTCTGTACAGGATCAAGAAAGATCCAGGTAAAAGGAGTGATAATGCCATAATGTGACCCATGTGTGAGAATCATTGTCATATATCTCAAATGTTCTTCCCATTTCTTATAGGTACCAATAGGTTTGAGGTGACCTTAGAGAAGTCCAACAAGAACTTTTCAAAGAAAATTCAGCAGGTACATACAGTGAACTCTCACATTTCAAAATGTATGAGGTCGGAGGTCAAAAGGGTTGTCAATTAGTAGTAGCCTATAAATCTAGATATATCTCACAGGAAGGCTAAAACACAACATCAAAAGAGCATCTAGTAGCAAGTTTGTTGACTACATAGTCTATGAAGGATGCTGTGATAGTCATCACAAGAGTAGACACCAACCCAAATCTTATGTTATACATGTGTTTGGAAACAGGAAGCAGCTTTAACAGATAATAGGAAGCACCTTTTTAACCATGATCATTTAGGTCCATCCAAGTGGAAGAACTCTCACCAAACTGTGCTTCATAACCATGTGTCTGAGTAGTCATCAGTTCCTGCACTTGTCAATGGAATATAATTAATTTATTTGTTCATGAATTCATTAATTTCTTCATGATGCAAGAAAAAAACATTGATTATATTACTGAATGTAGGTTACAAATAGCTGACAGATGTTGAGCTAGTGTGCCACTTCATAAACAATACAGTAACCTAATCGCTTGCAATCTCTTCCCCTGCAGCTGTATGTGGTGTCACAGTACAAGATTCTGGTCAGCCTTCTTGGTAAGATGGGTTTATTTACACATTCCCTGCAATGTACATGACCTTTGGATGTTAATTACATTGACATTGATTATGTTTTGTCTTTGGGGGACAGAGAATAACATCCATGTTCACGACCTCCTGACCTTCCAGCAGATCACTGTGGTGACCAAGGCAAGAGGGGCCACACTCTTTGCCTGTGATCTCCAGGTCGGTAGTAGTCTAGTTGTGCTACAATCTTACAAGAGAACCGGCACATTCAACCTATAGTTCTGTTGTTGAGGACTTTGCATACTTTCATTCAGTACAAAAATAGTGAAAATGAAGACCTATAAAACATAGCTTTGAAGGCAGATGTCAAAATAAAAGCCCCGTTAGTAGTTGTGTAGTTGTAGTTGAAAATATGAATTCATGTCAAATCAAAAGTGACACAATTCCATTAAAATGCTGTAGAGCACCTTACATTAAAGACTGATGATTATTCCTGATTTGTCATTACGTTATGTCTCACTCCGCCTTTGTCAATCTGCTCCTGTTTGTGTCTTCAGCAACCTGCAAATGGAGAGGCAAAGTTAAGGATGTGTGTGGCTGTGAAAAAGAAGCTCCAACTGTATTACTGGAAAGACAGAGAATTCCATGAGCTGCAGGTAAAACCGTTGACATGAAGGAAACATTCATTTGCAGTGGTTGTGCGTGTGTGTGTCTGTGTGTGTTACTGTCAGCTGTGGCCAACAGATTTTGCTCTTCTAGGGTGATTTTGCTGCCCCTGACATCCCTAAGGCCATGGCATGGTGTGAAAATTCAATCTGTGTCGGATTCAAGCGAGACTACTACCTTATCCGAGTGAGTTTACATCCTTCCATTCTCTGACACTCAAAATATCAAGAGCCAGCCATTCTGAACTAAATGCTTAAACAGTGTTCTGAAGCCTTAGTGAGAGCTGTTATGTAGAACTACCTGGAAGGGAATTCCCTGTGCTCGTCTTTCAGATTGATGGCCGAGGCTCGATCAAGGAGCTTTTTCCCACTGGAAAACAATTGGAGCCTTTGGTTGCCCCACTGGCTGATGGGAAAGTGGCAGTGGGTCAGGATGACCTCACAGTGGTGCTGAATGAGGAGGGAGTTTGCACCCAGAAGTGTGCTCTCAACTGGACAGACATTCCTGTTGCCATGGGTACTGTTCTAACATTTCTTTTTTATTTTTGACGTTCAGCTAAGACTTCCAAAATGTCCAATATCTAAGTGTGGAGTCATGTAGTCAAAATTTTGTATTCCTCTGTTTTGGGGGCAAGTTTCCTTCATTTACAACACTGCCATACCTCATATTGTAGTTAGTTCACATTGAGATCTGAGGAGGTTTTTAGCACAAATTAAACTAGCATTTTACATACAGTAGTAGATTTACATAGTGGTGGCCCATGCCATGTGTACACCCACCATAGAAATACAGTGTGTAATCCAAAACAGCAAAAAAAAAAAAAATAAGTAAAGTCCAATGTTTTTGTGTGAGTCTTGAATATGGTACATTATCTGGTTGATCAGCAATGCTATTTGTGGCATGATCTATATTTTAAATGAAACATAGCTTTGAAGGCAGGATCTATATTTTAAATAAAACATAGCTTTGAAGGCAGATGTCAAAATAAAAGCCCCGTTAGTAGTTGTGTAGTTGTAGTTGAAAATATGAATTCATGTCAAATCAAAAGTGACACAATTCCATTAAAATGCTGTAGAGCACCTTACATTAATATCTCTTCATGTCTATATTTTAAATGCTATACGTAAGTTCCATGATTCTTAACTGTATCCTGTTATGGAATATCCGTCTGTGCAGTTAGTTGTACACTTCTGTTTTCACATCAGTCTCTCTATTATGCAATGCATACTGTCGTTGAAACCATTGTTGTAATTGAAACCTGCATTGCAAGCTTAGCTGCATGTTGGTAAATAAGCAACATTGACACAGATGCTGGTAATGGCCTTATGTGAACCAATTTTCAAATCCGTGAAGTTGTTTTTAATATATCAGTTTACGTAGTCGGGCACTGATCACATAGAAGGGCTATGTACAAAGACAGGTAAACTGATTTTGAACAAATGACGTTTGCAGTATGTTCTTACTGTGAAGCAGTGGAATGCTGTGAGTTGGGAATGTTGCAATATTCTGTTGGTGTGGAACTTTTGGAGCATTCTCCATTTCTGCTTTATGTTTTAGACTAGTAAATGCCTTTACTTAGTATCACAAGTGTTGATTAGACAAGCAAACTATTTTAGCAGTTCCACAGTTTCCCAACAGAGGGAGCATGATCCCCATTAGGACCTCTGTCTGTTCCCTGACTGTGGGAAAAGGCCATGGTCCCCCCCAAGATATGCAGTGGGATGCCTGTCCACACAGTAACTGCTTGTTCTGTCCCTCATTCTACTCCTCCAGTCCAGTAAAGCTTTGGGTAGCCTCTCTTCTATCAGTCTCATCTTTGGCTAGCTGCCGTTTTTCACATTAACCCTCTGGGTGAACAGGAACCACGCTGGTGTATTTCCTTTGAATACAAATGCAGATGTGAGAGTGTGTGTGTATGTGCACACGCACGCATGTGTGTGTGAGATGAGTTCAGTTTCTCTTTTCTGTTTTGTGTTTACAGTAAATATGGTAGGAAATAATCTCCTGTTGTTTACGTTCCAAACCACTATCCAGGCCTACTTCCCCATTTTAACTGCCAGAGCAGTGTTTTGTTTTTGTTTTTGTTTTTTTTGGGGGGGGGGGGGTGTTTGTGCATTGTTACGTTTTACAGAAGTCAAGTTGTCCCCAAATGTTACCAGCAGTCACTTCTTCTACTTCAATTGAAATTGCAGCTGGATGAAGGCTCAACCCCAGGGCTCAGGCCCTCCGTCTCCAGTCACATTTCCTGCCGCTCACCAGCCCAGGAGACTCTGATGTCTCTGAACTTAAGCTAGGAAAGGGAAGGGAAGACTGATTCAATTTCGCCACATCCCTTCCCCTCGAATACAAACCAGCCTTTTTTTGTGAAGGGCTATTGTTTCATTCTCAATGCATTGTTTTGTTATTATTGTACCATGGATTTAACTGAAATCAATAGAAAAAATTAAATCCTTTCAGTGTGTTTTTGTAGGGTTGGGATCTTTTGTATTATCAAGCTCCAGATGTACTGTTCTGGTTTTTACGGTTTTCGACCTTTCATCACTCTCTCTCTCTCTCTCTTTCTTACTCTCTCTCTCTCCCTTCCTCTCTCCCCTCATCCCTCAGAGCACCAGCCTCCGTACATCATAGCAGTGCTCCCGCGCTACGTTGAAATCCGCACCTTTGAGCCGCGGCTGCTGGTGCAGAGCGTTGAGCTACAGAGACCTCGCTTCATCACTTCAGCAGGGTGAGAGACACAGACAGACGTGAACAAAACAGTCAGGAGTCTTTTTTTTTTATTCTTAGTAGATTCAGTGATCAGTATTATGCATCTACTGGGTTGGGTTCCAAAGTCGATAACAACATTTACAGGAAAGGTTGTATTGCTTCACTAGAATACCATTAAGAAGCATTCAGATGTATTCCTATTTTAAACATGCCACCTCTAGTCATAAAACATTTATTTCTGAAATAGGAGTTGACTGGGGCATATCACAGCTGTAAGCATGTTAAAATCCTAAAATAAAAAAGAGGCTGAATTGGCAAGAGTAGTTCATTGGCCTTGAACTATGAATGAATTTATAGTATTTAGTGTGTTTAGTACACAGACATGTCATGTGGTAGAGGAACATGCCATACGGTAGCTGATATGGTTGTAGATCTACCCATTACCATGTGTGTGGTACTTACTGAATGACTAAATGTAATCACAGCTGCTGGGGGGAAATTGTACACCAGCAGGTTGTGTCAGGCGTCTGGCTGTCTTGCATTAATTCATTAGCTGGCTTTGTTTTCTGGTCCTTTTATGTCACCGTTAAAACTTTCTCCCCTGTGGGGAGTCAGTAAAACTTTCTCTCTGTCTTTCCACCTCCACCTCCGTTGTCTCCCTGTCACAGGCCGAACATTGTGTACGTGGCCAGCAACCATTTTGTGTGGCGCCTTGTGCCCGTCTCCATCGCCAGCCAGATCCGACAGCTCCTGCAGGACAAGCAGTTTGAGCTGGCTCTTCAGCTGGCGGTGAGCAGCCCAACTCCCTATGGGTTACCAGCACTGGGGGGAATGTGCACTGGCCCAGAATGCAAATGGCCACTGACTTCTCATTCTACACCCCCCCACCCCCCCCTGCAGCACCACCTAAAAAAAAAAAAAACTCTGTTTCTCATTCCCTTGATGAAGCTGAACAGAAGCAGTACATGTTACTGGCTGTGTCCGTGACGGCATAACTAATATGATGCAAAAGTGTTAACAAGAGTGTTGTCATGGAAGTCTTCTTTAATAAATTGTCTTTTGACATGAAAATGAACAAAACTATGTGTAAATCTCACTAAGCTGGTCCTGACTTTTGTAAGTGTTCAGCCTAGAGGGGAATAGGATTTCATAGAAATCTTGGTGTGTTACTGTGGTCAGAGTTGAGAGCTTAGATGAATGTTTGGAACAGTCCTGAAATGACTAATTTTAATAACCTCCCTCATCTCCTGACCCCTCATGCTTCACTCTCTTGCCGTTCTCTCCCTACGCCCCCAGAAGATGAAGGACGACTCTGACGGCGATAAGAAACAGCAGATCCACCACATCCAGAACCTGTATGCCTTCAACCTTTTCTGCCAGAAGCGCTTCGACGACTCCATGCAGGTGTTCGCCAAACTAGGAACAGGTGGGCCAGTGGAAGCATGAAGTAAACACATATAGACACCAGGTAGTAACTGTCAGTTGCCTCAGAATTGAAAGAGTTGTGTGAACAGTTGTGCTTTCTGTTATGTTCACAGATCCGACACATGTGATTGGGCTGTATCCAGACCTGTTACCAGCAGACTACCGCAAACAGCTGCACTACCCCAACCCTCTGCCAACACTATCAGGAGTAGAACTGGAGAAGGCCCATCTCGCTCTTATTGATTACCTGACTCAGGTGTGTATCTGTGTTTAAAGATTCACTACCTGTGTCTTGTCATGCTAGCATATTAGCATTGCTTTATGTTCACAACATAATCACAACAACTTGTTGACGTAAACCCGGTTGGTTCTTTCTGTCTGGTGCATTCTGTGCAGAAACGCAGTCACCTCGTCAAGCAGCTGAATGACTCTGACCCTTCTACAACCTCGCCTCTAATGGAAGGCACGCCAACCATTAAGAGCCGCAAGAAACTGCTGCAGATCATCGACACCACCCTCCTGAAGTGCTACCTTCATGTAAACATTTCCTCAAATAATCCCACTTAATCTCAATGTCCGCTTAAAATTGCATTTCGCTACAACACTAGCCAGGGAACTCTAAAGGCTTTGGGTTGCTCCAATCAGTGAATAGAAATTGAACCAATAGGTTCCATAGCTTCAATTTCTAATAGGTACAGTTTAAACAAAGTTCCCACCCACCACAAAGAAAACAAATGCCTATGTAGAGTTCCTAGACTCTTTGTCTGATCTATCAGGCTAATCTAATCTTCCTATGAATACTACCATTTTAGACAAGCAAAAGTGCTCTTCTGAAACACTGCACTCTTTGTCTCCCTTATAGACCAATGTGGCTTTAGTGTCTCCTCTCCTGCGCTTGGAGAACAACCACTGTCACATTGAGGAGAGTGAGTATGTCCTGAAGAAGGCCCACAAATACAGCGAGCTCATCATCCTCTATGAGAAGAAGGGCTTGCATCAGAAAGGTATCATTGCTTTTTTCTCGCTCTGTCTTTTTTACATTTGTCCTTTTTACATTTATATTTACATATTTAGCAGACGCTTTTATCCAAAGCGACTTACATTTTGTCAACTATCAAATGTTCAGGGCCAGTGTCCCCTAGGGTTAAGTGCCTTGCTCAGGGGCACAACGGTGGTAGTTTGGATTCGAACCCACAACTTTTCAGGCTACTTGCAAGCTAGCCAAGTTCCTTAATTGCTACGCTACCACCGTCCACCGTCCTTTTTCCCCTCATCTTTCTCTTCCACAGACTTCAAAATTCCAAACTCCCCATTGTGCTGGCTGTATGCCTCTTGACAATGTCATTTGTTCCTTGCTGTTAATGTTGAATTGTTGAACAGATGTTCATCATTTTAGCAATTGTTGAGCCCCAGTATTAGATTAGAATGCTCTGGAATAAGGCAACAAAATGAGCACCACATGATAATTACAAACCACAAGGATGGAAATCAAAACAAAGCATGGCTCTGATTTCTCCATTCTAACGAGAGCCCTGTGCCTTTGTGTCTCCTCCAGCCATAAAAAGTTCATATACCTGTGTGTGTCTGAATCAAAGAGCTCCTTGGCACTTGCAAGCTAATCAGGCACTTTCGGTTTTCTGACACGTGGTGGCCCCTCTGGTCCTGAAGCAGGCGAGTCTTGTGCTGGCTCCTGTTGTTTGTTGGGGTGGCTCGCAGCCTGCTCTTGTTCACAGCGAGTGGTTTTAATCAGTAATCCTCAGCTGCCGTGGTGATGTCATGCTTCTCCGAGCAGACAGCTGTAGATGAGCCCCTCTTCCCTGTCTTTCCCTCTCTCCTCACTCTCTCTCTCTCTGTCTTTCTCTCTCTCTCTATCTGTCTTTCTCTCTTTCTCTCTCTCTCTCTCTCTCTCTCCCTCTCTTTGATGTCCTCCTTTGGTCACACACTTGCAGGCTATCCCCCTGTAGCCTCATTAATTTGCCGCCTGTTACACTAGCGACACTGACAGGGCAAAGCTCCAGCTCAACGGCGCGTTGCATATTACATTACGGAGGTCATCCAGATTCCTCCTTTTCCCATGTTCGTCTCAAAACTCCCCGCCCTCCGTTGTTTAATCCTCACATGCTCTACTTGATCTCCTTCGCTCCCTCACTCTTTCGCTCTGAAGCATCACTCTCTCTTTTCTCTTTTTCTTTTGTTCTTTTTTGCTTCCTCCCCTCAATTCCCTTCTTCTTCTCCTCTGCAGCCCTGCAGGTCCTCTTGGACCAGTCCACCAAGGCCAACTCACCACTCAAGGGCCATGAGAGGACAGTGCAGTACCTACAGAGACTGGGTGAGAACCGCACAGACCCTTTTAGACACACACACACACACACACACACACACACACACACACACTTCCTTCTGCCTGCCTCTGGTCTTGTTTGTTTACACCGAGCACAAGCAAGCTGTGTATCCCACAGATAAACACAGGCGACCTTGAGTTAACTTCTTTCCTATCCTCCTCAATGCCAACTGCCTGGTCCAGACCTGCATTGGCTTAGTCTGTTTATTTCCGCACTGAGTGCATTGGGTCTGAATGGCCATTAAATGCAGTAGGGTCGGCAGTTGTTGGTCTGTGCGTCTTGGCTTTAGCTTACCTGGATACTGTTAACATCTCTACAGTGCATAAATCACAATTAAGCTAACTCCATTCAGACCTACCAGAAATTCAAATATACCACTATATCAGTACCAAGGTACCAGTATTGTTCTAAATCAACATTAGCATCACCATTTTTGACATTGTGTATTATAGAGGCTATTGTAAAAAGGATATTGCAAACATTACCTTTTGTGGCACATAAGAACTATAGTTGCCAAGGTTTTAATGTAACTTAGGCCATTCAACCAGAATATGCTCTAATAACTAAAGCAGATTATTCGCTTTTAAAGTAATTTCATCACAGCATGATTTTTCTACATAGCCTATGATTCTTCTACACATGTCTATGAAGAAATAATTGTCAGTATGGTAATAATGAAAAGCTTTAATAAAATGATCATTTGAATTTTTTCTGGCACTCGTAAGGTGTTATGAAAGGGAAATTGAGCGTATTCTTTGGACAGTGTCGTTATGCAAGCGTGCCTGTTGTCTGAGTTTAATATTTATTTTGTGTAGGGAATCTGGGTTTGGATCTACTGGGCAGGGGAACAAAGTTTTTGAAAAAGCTCATGTCTCTGCGCTGTGCAACTCTGCCAACTTGGATTCACCAGCCTCAACAAAGACCTCATATGCACAGCCATCACAAACAGACTCCGATTTCTTTTTCGTCTCAAAACGCCACACATGGGTCCTAGCTAATCATTTTTTACTGTGCTTTTTTTCCAGGCGTGGAAAACATTGGGATCATATTTGAGTTCTCTCCGTGGGTGTTAAAAACCTGCCCCGAGGATGGCCTAAAGGTACAGCAGTGGAATAATAATGAGTCACTGTAGAACATGGTGGTGATATGAAATATGTAGAGCAGACGGAATGAGAAGCATAATATACTATTAATCCTCCATTTTTGCATCGCAAGCATAGCACAAGTGTTCTGTCACAGTTGCAGTGTGGTTGCATGCACAAAGAAAAACACTGCAAGATGCTTGCTGCTTGCATACCCCCCCCCCCTTTTAATTCTCAAGTTGCCTCTAGTTGCCACACAACTAGCGTGTAAATTCTAACCTGTTAACATGCATACTGAAATAAAAGAGGCAAGAAACTATGGCCCTTATGGCTTACACTACACTTTGCATTGTGAATGGAGCCTTACTGTTGTTCTTGTTGTGGTAGCAGCACTTTGTATTCTCATTCATTAGTATATTGACTCCATGTTCCAAAAACTTGTCATCCTGAGCTACCTTATGGTCCAAGTGCACTAGTACATACTTCACTTCTTCTTCATGTGTCTGCATCCTGGGTCAGATCTTCACTGAGGACCTGCCTGAGGTGGAGGCTCTTCCCAGAGACAAAGTGCTGAACTTCCTGAAAGAGGGTTTTAAGGAGCTGGCCGTGCCCTACCTGGAGCACATCGTTCACGTGTGGGACGAGATGGGCTCCGAGTTCCACAACGTGCTAATCCAGCTGTACCTGGAGCGCGTGCAAGCCCTCATGAAGGAGTACCTCTGTTCTCTGCCAGCAGGTAGGACATTCCACACTCACCCCAACTCCAAAAGGGGTTAGGGGGATCAGGCCAGTCATATCACTCATCACTGACTCACTATCTTAACACCCCCCCCCTTTCTTGTTTGTGTTTATGCATTTTTTCCCCTGTTAAACTGACTTTTGTTGATCTGTTTTTTGTCATTGCCTTTCCAATTAACTCTCTCTTGCTCTCTTTTTTTCTCTCTCTCTCTTCCCGTCTCTCCCTGTCTTCCTCTCTCTCTCTTTCCCTCTCTTCCTCTCTCTCTCTTTCCCTCTCTTCCTCTCTCTCTTTCCCTCTCTTCCTCTCTCTCTCCCTCTCTCTCTCTCTCTCTCTCTCCCCCTCTTTCTCTCTCTCTCTCTCTCCCTCTTTTTTTCTCTCTCTCTCTCTCTCTCATCATCCCTTGCCCCTGGTGTGTAGGAGTGCCTGCGGTAGCTGCAGGGTTTGAGGATGGCCAGCTGGGGGAGTTCAGGAATAAGCTGCTGAACTTTCTGGAGATTTCCAGCTACTATGAGCCGGCCCGCCTCATCAGTGACTTCCCCTTTGACGGTGAGTCAGGAGTGGCCCCTTAGGAAGTCCACTGCAGAGGCTGAGCGTTTTGAACTAGTTTCACATGATGTCCTAGCATTTCCTACTTTTGTAAATGCTGACTAACAGTGAGGCCTCTTTCTTTGAAGTAGTTGTAAGAACATCAATGCCAAGGAATAGGAAGGTGGTCACCTCCATCAGCAGATGACTTTAAACTCAATTCTGAATTATAGATTGCTCTTTTTATTGTATGTGTTCATCTGATTTGACCCAAATTGCCAGAGCTTCTATAAAACACCTTCTCCACAAACAATCCCAAAACTGTGTAGGCTACAATTTCAGTAGGTGTGTCACTGCAACTCAGCAACTCATAACTTAGTTAAAGCTGTGTGCACACAGCTGCTCTTTGTGCAGGCAATCAGGCTATATGAATGTTAAATGAATTAGCTCTCTGCCTCAGCGGGCCTGGTTGGACTGGTGGTGGACTGTTGTGTGTAATATGCAAACACTTTGCCTTTCATAGCACATATCAGTGGTTAAAAAAGACCCTGCACGCCATTACGAATATAATTTCATGCATTGTGGTAAATTAGTATTTATTTTTTTCACAATAAAAATGAACAGATTAAATTTTGTATCAGATGAATCAGGTATCCATATCCCTTGATTATGTGTAGTGATGATGGCATTTACAAATATGTGGCAGTGATGTAGCCAAGATTTTCAACTGACTTTCATGTCATATGTTCTCTATTTAAAGAAGAATATTTGTATACGCTTTCTTACCATCATGGTACCACTTTTTACCACAAGTTGTATGTACTGTTTTAAATTTGAAGCAAAGAACAATCTTAACTGTGGTCAATGTATATGGGAATGCCTGTGTTAGCATGTTGATTTTGCCCATACCTAAATTTACAGATTATTAACCAAGGTCAATACATTGATTTTCCGAAATGTCATCTGTGGGGTTAATACATGGGGAAGGGGTACGCATGTGAATACATTTCCTCTCTTCATTTTACTTTCTCATGAAATTATGATTAGATTTTGATTCAAATTGAAATGTTTAGTAAACTGTGTTATGCCATGGGTGCAATTCATACCCAGCTGCAGTCTTAGTTCATGTAAAAAACACTGACCTGAGCTTATTACATATAAATATACATTTAGAAAATGACTCTAAGGAGTACGCATATATTCAGGAAATTACTGTAAATAATCTGTAAGGTATTACCTTTTAAGAAACATTTTTAAGTTACATTGAAGATGCATACTGTATCAAATATGGTCATGGAAGTGCTGTTACAATAGAGGTCAAGAGGTTAAATGTTCTGCTCTGTGTCTGTGTGTTTAAGGCCTGCTGGAGGAGCGTGCTCTGCTGCTGGGTCGCATGGGCAAACATGAACAGGCCCTGTACATCTACGTCCACTTCCTGAATGATACTCGCATGGCTGAAGAGTGAGTACCACAGCTCTCCCAATTCAACCCTGTCTTACTGGAATCTTAATGCCCCATCCATTAGCTGGTCCACAATGGCTACATGGCCACAGAAAGTTCTAGAAAGCTTTTTTTCGTTACTGGCCCAGTAAATCCAGTTGGGGATGGACTGAGGACTGTGGATGGACCCACAAACTGACTATAGAAAGTTCTACAAAGTTTTTGTTGTGAGTGATGATTGCCCTGTCCTTACCGGTATGTCTCTTTATTCTTGCCAACAGTTACTGCCATAAGCATTACGATAGGCTGACCGATGGGAACAAGGATGTGAGTACTGGCCTGGAGCAGTTCCACTGATGACATTTCAATGAATGAATATTTAAACCTCCTGTTGTGTATGTGTCATGGTTACAACTTTGGTGTTCTGGTCAAAATGACCAGAGCATTTTTGACTTGAGATAATACACGTATATTATCATTGATAATCATCAAATTTTCTCATAGACCTCTGTATCAGCTTATGCTTTCTTGAATGCCACAAATTTAAAACTTTAGTATACTAATTATGACCTGAAGGCCTCATTGAAAGAAGCCCAGGTAATTCAGTGAGGGAGAGATTTTATTGGAAATAGGTTTTTGGTAGAGGCTGTCACTGGAAATGTGTATGTTTTTGTAAGTAAACACAAACACACTTACACTGTCCATCTGATCTGTAGGTAAGACTGTGACTGTGTTCTAAAACTTTTTTTGTACATTTACTGTGGTCTCACCCATTAATTTTCTTCTAGTCCTGTCACTTCTAGTCCTTCTAGTCCTGTTCTAGTCCTGTCAAGTAGAGAGGAACTTTTGAGTGGAAAAAAAATCTATTTCAGTCAAATTTAAATAGAGCACAACAGAAGGGTTATAATAAAATTTGATTTTCCATTTTCATGTGAATTTTTATTAGAATTGTATGTGTATTCAAAACAAAAATGAGCTTTGTAACATTTTTGTGAAAATGTACTGAATAACAACTGATTTTGTCTAGTTTTGTATGTTTAACTGTATGTGTGTTTGTCTCTCTGTAGGTCTACCTGTCACTGTTACGCATGTACCTGTCTCCTCCAGATGTCCATTTCCTGGGCCCCATTAAGATGGAGCTGTCTGAGCCCCAGGCCAATCTGCAGGCAGCGCTCCAGGTGCTGGAGCTGCACCACAGCAAGTTGAATACCACCAAGGTGAGAGTAGGCCTGCTGCACACACAGCTAGCCCTGGTCCACCATGTTGCATTACTCCAAGGATAGGAAGGAGGGTAGGATCTCCCTAAACTGGGTTTCTGTCCGACTCCATTTTCCCAGTTACCATGTTTTGAGAGGGATGTAAACAGCTTTTCGACAACTCTGTCTTTCATTTTTCATGTCTGGGTGAATTTTCAGTCTGGGTGAATTGTGCAGATCTGAAGAGTTATTATTATTATTATTTATTTATTTATTTATTTATTTATTTATTTATTTATACTTATTTCCAGGACAGGCCTTGATTGTAGTTACAATATCAACACACACACCCTCCCCCAATAACAACCATATTGCACCCCACCCACCCCTAAATCAGACACGTCCCCCCACTCTGAGGCCTGAGGTGCTCTCTGTGTTGACCACATGTGCGTTTGCATCCCCGATTTAAGCACATTTACGAAATACAGCCGAGATTAAAGGAAATATGTGCCTGAGCACATTTCCAACCATTGTGTACAATTTGTCCATTTACAGTCTCTTTCTGGCACAAATGATGAACAACTGTGGGTTAAAAACCCAGGGTTGCGTAGGGCGGCTCTAAGAAGCATATAATCACAACAAACCACACGATGATGCAAACAAACCTGTTTCTATGTCTCAACTAACTGTTCCCAGGAATCTTTCATCCAGAATGTATTCTTGTGAAGTATTTCACACACAGTGTAGTTAAGCAAAAAACTAAACAAAACTGTATATTTTTCCATGCCTAGTACTCCTATGTAATTATATATTAAAGGAGAAATCCACTGTGAATCAATCCTTAACTTGTTTTCTAGGTCATTTAGTGCTGTCGGTAGCAAAAGGAACGAGAAAATTTGATATGACATAAATTGAATAGTGAAACAACAGCTACCTGAATGGGGCACAGAAACTCCCTTTCAGTTACATTTTCCTATGGCAATTAATGTGAGCTGACAGTTCACTATTCGGTCTGTTGTGTCAAAGTTACCTGTTCTTTTTCTTACAAACAGCACTTGGTGACCTCAAAAAACAAGAATATGGATTGAATCACATGGGATTTCTCCTTTAAGTATTAACACGTCGTACATGAATATGAAGGTATGAATCAGTGAAAATGAGTGAATTTGACACTGAGACAGTACTATGGCCTTCTGGAAACATGAACAATCACATGTTTTCATTAGCTTTCCATGAAACAAACAAACAATGCTTCTCAAACCAGTCAGGTTTTAGCAGGATGCATCATAACCTTCCCAGGTTCTGTTGCAGTCACTATGTATTTTTATTTTATGAATAACACACAGATGAATAACACACAGATGACAAACACACAGATGTAACACTCTGTGGTTGATTTGCAAAACCAGTCAGCAATTAGCGAAATGCATCATAACCTTTATAGTCTCTGTGGTGGTCACGATACACTTTTCTTTTATTTCTGGAAAAACAACACACAGATGTAATGCCGTGTTTGGTTATGTCAGCGGTGAAAAGTCTGGCCCTGCAGAGAGCCTGAGGGAGAGCCCCTCACATTATGATTGCTTGTTCAGTATTTAATTCCCCTTGTTCCATTAAAATGCCTCTTTTTATAAGCTGTACTTTTTCCTCATGCTGGTTGGGAGGATTCATCGCCATGAAGAGCTTTGTGTGGCCCTATAACTTCAGAGCCTTTTTTTCTGTCTAGTCAGTGTGCAGTTTCTTCTCAGGAAGTGGTTCACATACTTGACATTTTTCTTCCAAGATAAATTAATTAAGATTTTGAGACTAAAAACATTTTTTAGAACAAGTGATTCTCCTCCACTTCAGCCCCCAAGTCATCCATATTTTTTTTATAACGAAGCAATTGCGTGATATTGAATAATGAAAGCATTGCACTGTAAAATCTGAAGTTTGCAAAGTGGGATTTCCATTGGTCCTTCCTCCTCCTCCTCCAGCCCCCGGCTTCTCCCTCAGTTGCTATAATGTGTTTGGGCTTTTACTTCCCTTGGCACTGGGCCCGGGGTGGGGGTTGTGCCAGCGGTGCAGAACAGAGCAAAAAGCCTCGGCCACCACAGGGGCTTCAGCACACGTCAGGCCCCGCTGCAGGCCTGGTGCACAGCCCAAATGCCAACCCAGCCCATCACACACACACATACATATACAAACACACGCACTCACACGACGAGTGTCTGTCACGTCCCATCTCATCTTTCATCTCCATTCATTCACATTTCAGTCATCTGTCAGCCTTCTGACTCTCCACTTTGTACTGTTTTTTTTGTTGTTTTTTTAAAGCCAGTCTTTTGTATCCTTCTGTCATTCCTCAGTTGGTCCCTCTCATTTGGCATTGAGCTTTCTTGTTTCTTTCCCATTTCAAGCTGATGCCCCCATTGCAAAACACTTATTTGGAAACACACAGCTCGACTGGTCTCAGGCTAAAGCAATATCCAGTGCATGACTTGGGCTGGTGGCATTACTGTATAAAGGAATCATTATTGTTTTTCTGCAGTAGATGAAGTCTTTTAAACTGTTTGGTGGGAGACCTGACTGTAGTGCACATCACACAGATGGGCATGTTTGTGTTCCCAGCCTGTGCAAACATGGCGTAACTGTGTCACATTTTTTCACCAATACTTTGTCTGTTTTTTTGTCTGTCTTGTCTTGCCCCTCTATGCACCCAACGTTTTGTCACTCTGCCATGATGATGGCTGCAGGCTCTCAACCTGCTCCCAGCCAACACACAGATCAATGAGATCCGTGTCTTTCTGGAGAGTGTGTTGGAGGAGAGGGCCCAGAGGAAACGCTCCAACCAGGTGCTCAAGAGTCTGCTGCAGGCCGAGTTTCTACGGGTAGGCACTTTGAATCGGTGTGTGTGTGTGTGTGTGTCTTGTGTGGGTTTTGTAAACATTGTGTATCATTTGTTAGACATTAGGTTGAAATTGTCAATGTGTGTGTGTCTAGGTGCAGGAAGAGAGAATCTTTCATCAGCAGGTGAAATGTGTGATCACAGAGGAGAAGACCTGCAGAGTTTGCAAGAAAAAGATTGGGAATAGGTAAATATCTGAAGTACACATTGACATCATACATGATATGTAGCACTCAAGACCTTAAGGTCAACACGATCTCTGCAGGCATAGTTAGACAGTATGATTCCTGTTGTGGGAATATTTGAAGGATCTTTGTGGTTGTTTTCCTGCTTTTTTTGTAGTTTCTTCATGCTTGAACTTCAAGGATTTATATGATACTGTTTTTTTCTCTGCTCTCTCTGAAAACTCTCCAATAACATCATTTTTTTATTTTTTCATGTTGTCATTGAAAAGTATATACTATGTATTGTGTATACTATGTATTGTAAAGTATATACTATGTATTGAAATAAACACTCATGTATCGCTCACCCAATTGCATCCACAGTGCCTTTGCCCGATATCCTAATGGTGTGGTGGTGCACTACTTCTGCTGTAAGGACCGCAGTGTGTGCCCCAGTGAACAGTGATGCCCATGGAGCCTGGCAGGCTGGCACACCGGGGGCACAGACACACCATTTGCCTCGCACGAGACCTGTGGGAATTTCACAAGGACCCAAAAGTCTCACAAGAAACTGAAGGCTTTACAGCAACTCATTCATGTAAGGGGAAACAGGAATGAGACAGAAGGACCTGGATCTTAAGCATTTTGTTTGCCTTTCATAGACTTGTGTGAACTCTGCTGCAGTGAACTGTATGTTGCCACGGGGGGAACAATGGAGTTGTTGCAATATTGCGATATTCAACCCTAACTTTTCAAGAGACGAACAGGTCTGCTAAATGCAATGAGAACATGAACTCTGGAGGTTCTTGGAAAAAGTCTACAGATCTACAGATCCAGTAACACCCCTGTCTATCCTGTGTGTATGCTTGGATGTTCTTGGATGTTCTCTCAGTTGAACTTTTGTTTTTCACATTAACACTCTCTGTCAAGCTTTGCAACACGTGTGTATCTTACAAGCTAAAGGTCTGTTCACACTTGGAATGATAACTATGAAGATAACAGTAGCCATAACAATATTTCCGTCCACACTGACCAAGGATAACAGTCTGTTCTCATGTGAATGAGCTAATATTTAAAATTCCATGGTTTCTGATTGGCTGTCAACCTTTTATCATTCAAAAATTACTCTGAATTGATCCCAACAATGTCATTGCACATGTTGTTATAGTGGTGGTGTGGACTTTGTCGTTCATAGTAATTAGAGCGATATTTCTTTATCATTATAGTTATTGTTGTTGGTGTGAATGGCCCTTAAGTAAAGCTGGCCTCTCTGTTGTGTGTGTTTGTTCTCTGAGCTGAGCCTCCGAGTTCAACTGATGGCCAACCGCGCTTGCTCCGGACTCCGTGTTCCATTTGTATAGCTGTAAGTCTGGCTGTGCTGAGCTGCAGCAGGCAGGTAACCCGACACCAGACAGCTTTATCTACGACAGCTACACAATAGAGGAAGAGCGAGGCCCTTTAGAATGGGATAAGGCTCAGCACTGCTGAGTGCCTCTGTCCCTGCCCAGCCACTGTTACTTAACATTTCAGTGTTGTTGTTGTTGTTTTTTTTTAACTTCCTGTCATGCGTTTTTTGTAAGTTTGTGTGTACGAGTTCGGTACAGCCTTTCCTTTGTTCAAACGTAAAGTAGAAATATCCAACTGCAAGCCGCTTCAGTAATACTGCACAACAGCATGGCACTTTAAAGTCTGTGTAATCGAACCTAACTTATGGTTTTGTATTTATTTGTGATAACAGGATCTAACACCATAATGGGACAGACTGTACCCTGAGAAAATGGATGATTAGGTAGAATTTTCAATGTTTTGCCTTTAATCATTTGTTAGGGGCAAAGGACAAAGGACACCAGTGCATCGTACTTTGTGGAAGGAAGTGTGGTTTGTAATACTAACCCTGTGATCAGTTGCTAAGCTTTGGTCGTCCATTTGTATCCATCCTTTGGTTTTTTAGGGTTTTTTGAGAGGGGGGGGGGGGGGTCCAGGTAATTTCTCTCTGCCACTTCTCGACCTTGACTGTTATTCTCATTGAACATTATTTTGCAGACAGAACTTCTGCAATTTATAAAGAAATGGTATCTGATTGAAAAGATTGTATTTTTAAAACGAAGTTGGATGCTGTGGCAGATAATAAATGAGCATCGTCCTCACACTTCATGAATGGTATGTTTGAGTTGTCATTTAACCCTCTTGAGTTTGTCTCCTCAATGTGGATATAATATTCAGCAGCCAGTACTGTTAGGAATACGAACCAAAAATAAGAGACCTTGCTCATATTCTGGTGGAAAATCACAAATTAGTACAACAATCAGAATTTTTCTTTCAAATTTTAAGCTTATACTGTTTATACTGGAGCTCACCCATGAAAGTCTTTGATGGCCATGGGCCTGCTGAAACATAACGATCATAACGATCATCGTGTGTGTTTGTGTGTGTGTGTGCGCACGCGCGCCTACCCCTGCACATTTGAGTTTAAGAGAATATATGACGTCTCAGTTCTTGGAACAGTCCCTTGAGCACCATCTCTCAGAGTTGATGCCCTAAGTGCTCCGGTATATTTGCGGAGGGTTACATATCCCTTAATGGACTTTCACACTACACTGTGCCAGCCAGACTATCAAAGCCACAGCCAGTTCTCCAGACAAGTGTTTTAGTCACAGCTCCTCCATTGCAGCTTGGCCTGAGCTTACTCCTCCAGCTTCTTGCCAGTTGTTACAGATACTGCTGGGCTGGACTGAGTGACTGAATGAGTAAGTCTTTTCCCACCACCAGTACATTAGAGACTGCCCATGCAATGTTGAAAAGGCCTTAACTCAAAGCTGTTATATGAAGTGCTCATGGACTACTTTTAATTTTGAGTCGTCTTGAAGGCAATTCTGTATTCACTTACCTTGTATTTAATACAGTGGCCACACGTGGCCTAGCAAAGCAGGCCAGATGCTAGTTGGTTTGCATTCTATCTTTAGAGGATGCCTGGACAACAGTGCAGAGGCGGTGCTTAACATAACATGAATTAGGTTGTTTCACTGTTGCTTTCAGATATGTAGTGGGTGGGGGCACACAGTGTAGCGTTATTAAGAAATGCCTAATATTCTAATGCAATTATTGCCTTATATCTAAAGTGGGAAATAGCCTCTGTTCCAAGAAGTGGGGGGACTCCGTACCCCCGTGTCCAATCCCCACTTTTTCTTGGTAATTTTTGGATGCTTTAAGATGTAGCTCAGATCCTTTAAGACTGAGCTGCTGCTGTCCCTTCTGATGAGAGTTGATTGCCAGTGGCTACATTTAGAATACAAATCAAAGATTCTAGAGTGGAGCACAACGTAGCACTCTAGAATCTTTGGTACAAATGAGCTCATCATCCTCCCTTCTCCATCTCTCAAAGTGTATTGTTCTTGGAGATTATGCTTGACGGAGTAATGCTTAACAGTAATACACTAATTAATTACAACTATTTTTCATTGCTGTGTGCAGCCATGAATAGGAAAACACTTATCCTTAGAGCTGAAAGAGAAATCAATTATGGTTGTACTCCGTGCCAGGTTTGTGTATCAGCATGACTTGTTCAACCATAACCTCTGGGATATTTCTATCCACTCAACTTGACACAATAGGACAATAGTGACTTTGCCATTTCTTGGTTTCCTCAGTGCACTTATATGATTCTGTTTTTGCCTTTGGAGCCTAGGGAGTCATACACATCCTCACTGGTCTGACCATAGTCCTCCCCTCTGTGTCTCCTTGGTGGATTAAAAGGAATCTCTACTCCAGAACACACTAGCTCAGCTGACACTGAAACAGGTTGGCTCAGGAGGTGGCTCGCTCAGAGATTGTATATCAGAACACTATATCCTTTCAAATAAATTAGGCTGTCTATTCTAGCAACTAAATTGCAGGCTGTCTGACTTTCAAGCCTCAAGTGACTAACTTTATGTTCCATTGTATATAGTACATATGCTTGATCGACTACATCCTAAACTGTATCTAAACTGTATCTTTTCATGCATAACACAATCTGTGATTGTGTTATGCATGAAAAATGTATCTGTAATATTCGGCACCCTCTGAGCAGTGGATTTTATATCTCCACTCAGTGATGGCAAATCAAATTATGGGACCTCTCCTGTACTATGGGATTGAAACAGCCTATACTGCTGAATAATGCATCACATTGCTGAGAAGAATATAGTAATACTACAGTGCCTAAAACCAGTTTATTAATACCCGGTTCATTTCAGCTCAGTTAGCTGCTCGCCCATGTCAGGCCTGAAAAAAACATCCACCCTCATACTCTCTGGTGGGGGCAAGGAAGGGGCAACTGTGCTGGCCATAATCTCACAATGACCCCTTTCTGTTCTCCCAGACGTCTTCCTAAGCAGACCCCCTCTACACACACAGAGAGAGAGAGAGAGAGAGATAGAGACCCACCTTCTCCTCTAGGCTACGTCTTAAAATATCATATGTGCTCCTTAGTCTGGGCAGTCTGGGGCTTGGTACATTGTGTTTGCTCACCTCACTTAGAGCTCTGGGCACAAAAGACCAACAGGAGACCAAGGATGTTTGCTGGCTGAGGGCTGGACATTTCCACTGTTATCATAGTGGAATTCCTCAGTTGCATGGAATTCGCCTATGTTTGTGTCCGTGTGAGCGCCTATGTATGTGTCTGTGAGAGAGTGGGGGAGAGAGCAAGGATTCTGTGTGTTGACTAGTCTGTGTGTCTTTGTTTCCCTCGTTCTGGGAAATCACCATTTTGGCACAGATGTCTGAAATGCCAGCAGCGAGACTTTGGCGAGGTTAGCGGGGTGGAGTTCATCAGAGGAAGCCGCGCACCGGCGGCCACTGGACGACGGGGCCCTGTGTGCTACCGCGCCTCTGGAGAAGAGACTGTTGATACCAATGACAGAGTGCTGTACATTGCACTGCAAACTCCAGATGTTACTTCGTTCACAAATACGCACTCTTTTAGTGGTTATCCGGTTTTCTGCTCCTTGCACTCTCGTCTAAGCAAATCTCCCGGGAAACATCGTATACCTTCGGACAGACCCCCTTTTGTATTATGTCTTCTCTAGACGCAGACTGATGACAGTCCCTACTCGCGGTCTGTATTTGCTCTAAAAACGGATCTGAACCTTTGCTGAGAAGTCCTTAGCCCCGGAATCTCTGTGTTAGGCAGCTCTTGGCTCGGGTTCATGCGCCACTTATGCAGGGAACGCCGAGCTCTAGGCTTACATGTATAATTGGATTTGGTGCACAAACAGAGGAGGCAGGCCAGAAACATACGCCACACCAATGAGAAATCCGACCACTTCAGTGAATTATTAATAATGACAGCAGTCCCGGGGAAATTGCATGTTAAAGCAATAAACTGTAACGCATTTAACCGTAATGTATTGATGTGAATGCACCTTTCCCTTTATGTCTTGAGTATACAATCAAGGACTGAATTAACTCCTTTTTTTCTTGAAATTTTTTTCTTGAATACGGGAGAGTTTAAAATGACATCTCTTACTCCGTAGCCCACGTCTCTCTCTCTTTTCCTCTCTCTCTTCAAGTTTTCATTTTTACTGAAGGAAAGGCACTCTCAATTTTCTGATACTGTAGAGACAGCTGCATAGTATTAAACTAGTCTCTACATTGTAGGTGGGGTGCGAATGACCTCATCCGAATGCTCAGTCCCCTGAGCGCAGCAAAATACGAGAACTAGGAAAGTCCATCCACAATGTACCTCATATGATGAACACGATTCATTTTCTTGGCATGCAAAAAGTATTGCGGATCCTCGCCGCTTTTGGCATAAGACAGTCGCTGTTCATTTAGAAGCTACATGGCGTTCAGCCAATTCGAAGAAGACAACATTGTAAAAAGCCTTGGTCTTTAGGTATGAAAAGCATATCATCAGCAGAATACGACTCATAGGTCCAAAATGCTTCTACATGCATATATCTACAATCTAAACTTAAATACGGAAAGCAAAAACCTTTGACCCTGCTCTGACAATGATGTGCGCATTACGTTGACCGGGAAAATCTCACGGCGCTAGGACCGGGTTTTTCTGAGTGCGGAAAATTCTATAGGGATCTCAGTTTCATCAGAGGAGCTTGCAGGCAGAGAGGCTGACAGCCGCTGCGCAGAGCATCACAGGGCAGCGAGCACACACTGCCCAGAACACAGACGAACCGGAACCGTCTGGGCACAAGTCCGGAGCCCTCCTTATGGGCTCACAATGCGTAGGATTCGGGCCAACGCCATCGCTATTCTAACAGTCGCTTGGATCCTAGGTACATTTTATTACCTGTGGCAGGACAATAAACCACGTTCGGCCACCTCTTCGGCGTCGCAGCCACGGGCTGCAGGCATTAAATCTCACGGGCAAAAAGGATCTGCTGGACGCGTGGAAATACATCGAGAGGACCGGACCATTCCTCTCATAGTAAGTGAGGCGTCTGGTTATTTGTTAAGACTGGAAAGACGCGACGATAACAGTGGTGAACTGCAGGAGAGTGTGTGTTGCATGTTGATGCGCCAGTATTCAGTGCTTGGACGGACGCAAAACTGTTCACACAAACAGTGCGGCCATCGTAGACTGGCTAGGCAAACATAGAGCGCGATATGATTTGGCAGCGCCACAATGAAATGTAACATGTAACGTGGTGTATTTACTGCTGGCTGTTCTCAGTCTTAGCTGCAAAGTGTTAGGACTGAAATCCATGTTGGCTTTTACGTGGCCCATGTAAGAGGCTTTCCGTAAGACCGGTGCAGGTGGGAGCAGTGCGCCGGCTTTCCCTTTTCTTCGGGCGCTTGTTTGAATCGCTTTGGACCATTAGTTAGTGTTTGTTAGTTCCCATTAAATTAATCTCAGTATTCTACAAAAATGATGACATCGTCTAATATATCTTTCCAAGTGTTATGTCGCTGTATTTAAGCCATATTAATGTTTAACGCGCGCGTGTAGCCAAGCGAACTTTGGGCTGATCTGTCACTCTTACTAAATATTTACTCTTAAAACATCTTCCTATGGAGACCTACCAGATGTAAAATAGGCTGCAGATACAGATTTTTTGCTGCTTCGTCAGTTTCGCGTAATCGAAAGGAATTTGCCTCAGTTCTTATTTGCATCGTAGTAGAGTAACATGCTTTGTTTGCCCAGATTCATTCGGCCCATTTGGTAACTAAACCTGGTGACAGACCCAATTTTAATGCAGGCTGTATCTCACAACTTTGACATTTAAAGGGATTCCATGTTTAATGTCTCTAATGACTTCATATAGGTGGCTATTATTCAGGAATTAACTTGTTACTTGTGATTGACAACTTTACTGTCTATAAATGTTGTTTATTCCGCTAATAAGGGATAGAACAAAGCCGTAAAGCGCAGCCTGTGGATGAAGAGTTTTTCAGATTCGCAACATTCTCCATTCATGGTATTTTATAAGTTTAGTAGACACTGAATGGCGACAACTGTACAACAGGACGCTGGCATATGTCAGTTCACGGGAACGAATTTGGTTGGAGCGTCGTCTGACATTTCACATGCCAAATTCGTCATATGGACGGAAATATTTTAAACCTGTCGAAAGGTTTAATATGATCCTGATGTATTTGTCAGGTTATGTCACCATTTGGACACTGAATAGGAAACTTTGTAATGGTAATGTAAGCAAACGTAGCCTATCTGACGTCTTGGCTACCGGCACACCTCAGGTTACCTAGACTTAGGCCTTCTGGCCCTGTCACATGTCAAGCAGTATGCAACCTGGCTGTCCTGTTGGGCTGAGTAAAAATCTGCATCCTTGTGCCATGTTACAGAGCTCCATGGTAACAGAGCAGGGTGCTCCAAAACCTCTGGAGTGTGTCATCATGACTAATGGTCGCTATGTGACAAAGAAAAACCACTGATCTGACCAGGCTTACTCTGTTTACTGCAGGCCAGTATTAGAACATAGACTATTAAACTTAAACTTCCTCAGAATGATGAGAGAGAGTTACACAGGCCTAGATGAAAATCTTGTTATGCTTTTGTCTTGCTTTTGATGTCAGATCATTTGGTGTCTTTTAGTAAGCCTTATCACTCCTTGTTTGTTAGAGTTCTGATTGTTTTGAAGTGCATTCGAGTGGGTATACGTAAACAGCATGTCTCACTCAGTGCAGTGCCTGGCAGTTGCCCAAACCATGTGACCCTGGTGTGAGCACGGCTCCAGGCCAGCATGGCTCCAAGTTTAATAAGAGACATGTTCACAAGAGCCAAACAAGCAATGTAACCTAAACCGGGCTGTTGCTGTCTCACTGCACGCTTTGATATGTGATAAGCTTTTAAGGTCTGGCACTCTCTACCTCGTTGTAGATACATTCTTGAAAAGTTTAGTTTTCTTAAAACCCATCTTCCAATAAAGAGTTATCAGATAGTGTAATGATATCAGATGTTGTGTGAAAGCTTCAGATTTAGTTCAGTCTAGGCTGTTAAACATTGCAGTCCTTGAAGATACACAGTATTTTTTTAAAATGTTTTTCTTTCTTTCTTTCTTTTTTGCTCAGTCACATGGTGCAAAGCTTTCTAATCCAATGTTTTGCAGCCAAGGAGAATAACTTAATTCTCTGCTAGTCTCAAATAACACTGCTGTGATTACTTTGTCTTGCTGAAGAAAGTATTGTCTGCATTGTTATTATTTAATAAAGTTAAGTTTGTTAGATGAGCTGAATCCACTATCTTCATCTCCTTTCTTTTCCTCATAGGATCTTTCCTTGAAACTTCTGAAAGTGGGGGCTTCTCAACCTCAGATCAGCTCTGAGAGTCTCCCATGATTTCTGTCTATATTTAGATGTCATTTCACATCCTGACATCTCCAATATATCCAATGTGTGCTCTACAGCTTGGACCCCTGAGGATGAGGAGCACTTCTGTCTTTGGCATATCCTGCCCTAGTATTGAAGGACTTTTATTTTTAAGACTCCTTTTCTTACCATATATGCATAAGATCCGAAGAGATTTAATGTCAGTTTTCTTTTTTAGTTTCTTCTCAGCTCTCTTTTTTGCATTCTCCACATATTTAGGGGAAACAAATCTCTTTTGGAATTTTGAAACTAAAATGACCTCTTACAGCTGGACCCTCAAATATAACATTTTCAAACAGGTTTAACAAGTAGAGATACATTTTTAGTCACGGTCTTCATCAGTAAAGTAAGTCAAAGCACATGTGAAACATGTTGCATATACTGTACTGTGAGTTATATGACACATATTTATCAGCAGAGATGTGAGAGATCATAATATTGTTTCATACTAATCTTGTTAAGTTTGTGCTTAACCTCGTACTTCAAAGGAAATCTTGTGGTTCAGTCATTCTCTTAAAGACAAGCTTTTGTCTAACCTTGTAAATTAACACTGAACATATATCAGTGCAATAAAAATATAGATTCATATATTATAAAAATACGTCCAAGCATTTCAGTCTGTCTGTAAGGGGGGCTTGTTCCCCACAGAAAAGAAGTGAGGTCATGCCATCTAAAAACTGGTTGTGAGCTAAGCCATTCCCCTGACAGCCAATTAATAACATTTCACTGAGGAATTCCACCCCCCACCCCTCTTCCCCCCCCCCTCTCTTTCTCTCTCTCTCTCACACACTCTCTTGTTAACTTCATTCTTCTTCTTTTTTGTCCTATTTGTTTTCCTTTTCTCTGTCTTGTCTGTTGAAGAACTGTGTGCTTTCAGATGTGCCACCTGTTTTACATCTGTGCCCACTACGGTTTGGATGTCCATCATCTCCAGTGCTTTAGTTCTGTCAGCCGTGTCCAGGTGTTTCCTGCAACAAGTTCAAATCTCATGTTGGTCTTTTCTCAAATGCATCACTCTGTACAGCTCTGCTTTGGCTCCCTCTTAATCTGGCTCGCTTTGTTAAACAAAGAGGTCAGCCATCCATCTATACAGCGAAAGCTTCAGTGAGCTTCCCAGTGCTGGCCACAACTCGCGACTCCCATAATAAGTAATTACAATGATGGAAAACATGGTCTATGATTGAACAGAGCTGAGACTCCAGAGCACCACTGTTGATGGGGGAGTAATCTGATACTTGTGCATTCTGTCGTTAGAAGGGGACCAAGCCCTGCGTCCAGCTGCTCTTGTTTGCTAAGGTTCTTAGCACCACCTGATGTCCCTAAGAGTTGAGAGACATTGGCTGAGTGCTCAAACTTGGGGGGATTCTGATAAGAATAGTTTAATGTTTAATAGTTTTTGTGCTCTTGTGTTGTTTTTGCCCTGCCTAGAGTGGTTTAAGAGTATTCATTTCATTACACAATTTTCTTTTTTAAACATTTTAAATTGTAACAGTTGCAATTTTGAGTGGGGTATTTAATAAGAAATACTGAATGTTAGGAGGATACAGTGGGTCCCCAGCCATATTTCTTTGTCCAAATCAAAAAATCGAAATAAAAATGTAATTCTGTATAGTCACTCATTTACATTGTGCCACAGGAAACAATTTAAATATGATGATATCATGATTTATCGTTTACATTATATCCTCCAGGTGTACATTGTACAAAGATGAACTTTTGTTCAAGTACACACTTTACTTAAAAAGTGATTATACACAGCACTGCACTTAATGCTACAAAGAGAACTAAGTAATTAAACTTTTGCCGTGAATTGCGCATGATTTTACCCAATTACGTTTTTTATAACAATTGAGTTACTTCAGTTAGACACAGCAGAGCAAGTGGTACAAATAGGTATTGCTTCAGTGCTCTGACCAATCCTCTGTGTTGCTTCAACCCTGTAGGTCACTCATGCGCCTCACGGAGAGTTGCAGAACCAGCTGGTGGGCAGCTTTGATGAGAAGGCCTACCTGTCTGGCAAGCAGTTGAAGCCTGGCGAGGACCCTTATAGGGAGCATGCCTTCAACCTGCAGGAGAGCGATCGGCTGGGCAGCGAGAGGGCCATCAGAGATACTCGTCACTACAGGTACCAGATATCACCCCCCCCCCCCCCCACACACACACACACACACACACATATACACACAGTCACCTCACAAACTCTTTAAATCTTAAAACGTAAAAATGCAAAATAACTTAAGGTCAGTAGCTTGTTGAGAAAGGCAGTGCTGGAATGACTGTGGTCTCTTTTAGGTGCGCTTCAGTGAATTTTGATCTAGACCTGCCCCCCACCAGCATAATCATCACTTTCCACAATGAAGCTCGGTCCACTCTTCTGCGCACCATTAAAAGGTAATTACAGTGCACCTGTCAGGTGCTCAGGGAGCTTGCTGTTAAAGAACTCTTAACAAGCTCTCTCTCTGTCTCTCATTCTCACTCTCTTCTCTGGCACCCTCTCATTCTCAGTCTTTCACTCTATCTCTGTCTCCACCCCTCACACACACACTTGTCTAATGATTCTCTCTCAACATCCTTGCTGTTAAAACTCTTTTGCAATCTCACTCACTCTCTCTCTCTCTCTCTCTCTCTCTCTCTCTCTACCACACACACACAAACACACACACACACACACATACACACACACACACTTGTCTAATGATTCTCCCTCTCTCTCTCCATCCTTGTGGCAGTGTGTTGATGAGGAGTCCTCCCGCACTGATTCAGGAGATTATCCTGGTGGATGACTTCAGCTCTGACAGTAAGCATCTCCTCCATCTTCTCTGTCTTTTTAATGTGTTCTCGGTGCATTTCGCAAGATGCATCTCAGACGCCACACTCAGAACCACTCCCAGAGGGCACTCCACTGCAATAGAGCAAGCTGCTTGAGATAATTAAGACAAAACAAAGCACAAGATTACAAAAAAAAACACACACACAAAAAAGTCAGCTGACGTCATAAACCTAAATGCATTCTGGACT